>ML663012.1:6261709-6276617 GCA_007570785.1 Antilocapra americana
ATATATATATATATATATATATATATATATATATGTAATGGTATATTGCTCAGCCATAAAAATAATGAAATAATTACATTAGCAGCAACATGGTAGACATAGAGATTATTATTCTAAGTGAAGTAAGTCAGAAAGAGAAAGCAACTATCATATGTTATCACTTATATTTGGAATCTAAAATATGACACAAATGATCTTATCTACAAAACAGAAACAGACTCATAGAGAACAAACTTTCAGTTGCCCAAGGGGTGGAGTAGGGATTGACTGGGAGTGTGGGATTAACAGAAGCAAACTCATATGTATCGTGGCTAAACAACAAAGTTCTATTATATAGCACAGGAAACTTTATTCAATATCTTGTGAAAACCAAAATTGAAGGCAATACATCCATCCATCCATCCATACACACACACACACACACACACACACACACACACATATATACAGAGAGAGGTAGTAGTTTGCTGTATAGCAGAAATTCACAGAACATTGTAAATCAACTATACTCCAATAAAAAAAAGAAAGGCTATTATCCCAAAGACAAGAAATAACAAATTCAGTTGGGGAAAAAAGGTAACCCTCATTCACTATTGATGGGAATGTAAATTATTAGAACTACCATGAAAAACAGTGTGGAAGTTCCTCAAATTTTAAAAATAAAACTACTGTGTTGTGTACATGTGCTTAGTCATGCTAGACTCTGCAAACCCATGGACAGTAGCCACTAGGTTCCTGTGTCCATGGAAGTTTCCAGGCAAGAGTATTGGAGAGGGTTTCCATTTCCTTCTCCAGGAATCGAAGCCATGTCTCTTGCATCCCCTGCATTGGCAGGTGGGTTCTTTACAAGCTGACCCACCAAGGAAGCCTTAAAATTACCATGAAAAGTGGAGTGAAAGTCTTGTCATTCAGGTGTGTCCGACTCTGCGAATCCATGGACTGTAGCCTTCCAGGCTTCTCTGTCCACAAAATTTTCCAGGCAAGAATACTGGAGTAGGTAGCCATTCCATTCTCCAGGGGAATCCGGCAATTCCACTTCTGGTATTTATGCCCCTTAAAAAAAAAATAGACCAGAAGCACTGATTTAAAGTACTAATTTGCATACCAGTGTTCATTGTGGCATTATTTACAATAGCTGAGGTATAGAAGTAGCCTAAGTGTCTATTGATAGGTGAATGGATAAAGAAAATGTGGTGTGAGTCTACAATGGAGAACTACTCAGCCATAATAAAAGAAGAAATCTTGCCACTTATGACAAATGTCCATTTGGATCTTGAGAATGTAATGGAAGGAAATGTCAAATGGAAAAAGACAAACACCATCCGATTCTACTCATGCTTGTAATATAAAAATTTAAAAAATTACAATAAATAAATACATTAAATAAATTAAATAAAAACATTTAATAAATGAAAAATTGCAACAAAAACAAACAGATACAGAGAACAGAATAATTGTTGAAGGGGAGAAAAGGGGGTTGGGAAAAAAAATGGGTAAAGAAGGACAACTATGTTGTGATGGTTGGAAACTAACATTTTGATGGTGAGCATGTTGTAGTGGAAGTCCAAATATGTTGTATACCTAAAGCTTGTATAATGTTATAAACCAATATCACCTCATTACAAAAAGAATGCAGACATAGTACACAAATTCCAGTTGATAAGTTTCTCAAGGACCTGTAAGCAAGGAGATCCATATTTATATGCCTGTTTTATATCCGGTATTTAAGAAAATAAAAGAAAACAATTCAAAAACAGGGAGTGAGAAGAGAGATCTACACATCAGTGGGTAAAAAGATCTAGAATGCTCAGGTGATTCCTGGAAGATTGTGATGAGAAATCTTTTTTTGTTCTGATAGCATCCCAATCCTAGTTAAATCCTCTTAATTCCCAGATTACCTAATAAAGCAGGGGAAAAACACACATTTTTTTTTTCTCCAGAGAAACAAATAATATGTTATGGCTTTTTACTGATGAAGCATTCTATTAGATAAAAGGTTTTAGGAAATAAACTTAGTTTATAACAGAAAATATACAAGGTACAACAGTGATGGAATATTTTTTTAAAGTTGAGATATCTTAAAAATATTGCATGCAAAACTTTGAGCATCAGAAAACTGAGTTTTGAACCTTAGATGTTCCACATGTTATTCATAGTTGTTTGGCATGAGGAGCCAACTGGAACACTGTAAATGCTAATATTCTCTTTTAAGTAGTAAGGAGTGTTGTATCCGCTGTCCAGAGATGCTTGACAGATATATTCAATGTATGTAAAAAGCTTAGAATAGTTCCTTTCTGTTAATAGATTAATGGTTATCACTGTTGATGAGATGTGGCTGATTTTTGCTTCTTCTCTGTCTGAAAAGTCACTGTTGCTTCCCCACCTCTAGATAATGGGGAAAATAGTTGTAAAGTAAAGCCTGTTAGCTTAACCCTTTTTCATATTAAGTACAATTTGTTTTCCATGTGAATATCCAACATGAGGGATGTGTGTGAATTCTTTGTCTCAGGAACTGATGTTGCTAACTAATATCCACCTCCCTTAGTCTGAGGGTTTCTAATAAACATTCTCAAATGTGAAAATATGTGCACGTGATACATGCACAAACATGAAAATATTTGTGAAAGATGCAACCAACAAAGGGTTCATCTCTAAAATTTACAAACAGCTGTGTAACTCAATATCATAAAATAATAACCCAATAAAAAATGAGTCTTTCTAAAAAAACACACAAATTTGCTCAAATACAACCCATCTTAAATGTTAAAAAAAAATGGCTTCAGCTCTCTGCATAAGCCTCCAAACCTAATATTCTAACTTACTATGCCTCTTAACTGTAAATCTCCTCAGCTATGTTCTAATTTTAGTGGAACCACTTTATGTCTCTTTTTCTTTCTTCATTCTCATTAATCTGAATTCCCTTCCCCATCAATTAGCTGAATAATCCTTGTATTTCTGAATTCAATAGACACTTGTCTTTTCAACATATTAAATAAATTAATTATAGACTAATTAATCAGCCTATCATAGAAACATGACAGTCTCTTGATTCTGGGCTAGAGTGTTCTGACTCTCAGGGACCTTAGGTAAAGTTCTCAGGCTTATTTTCCTCTGGACTTTTCCTCCTGTACCTACTGAACTCTCAAACTTACCTGGCTCTAAGTGGAAATTTTCTGTGTGGAAGTTTGAATTACTCCCTGGAGGGTTGGTGATGGAGACAGAAGCTCTGCTCCCAGATTAGACCAGAAGGAAGGAGTACAACTTTGGCTCCTGAGCTATGATTAAGATTCCAAAGGCAGCATCCGAGTCTTGTCTGGTACCTGGGGTGCACACACTGAGGGACATGGAGAAGATAGTTACAGCTCCCTAGACTCTTCCTTAGGCACTGTTTCCATTGTTACCCCAACTTCTGAGCTCATATTTCCCTGCCTGAACACAAAGAAAAATGATTCCTATCGAGTCTTTGTATCCTAGAGACCAGATCGGAGTCCAGTCGGGTGAATTCAATCTTTATTTCTCCATTTCCATGAACTCTTCTGCCTTCCAAAGGACTCATCTGCTTATACCTTCTCCCACACTTCACTTGAGTTGATATTTTCTCCAAATCTGAGACTGATAACCTGTGTTGTCTAGGTCCCATGGACCTCCAAAGTACTGCCTTGTGACAGAGAATGCCTCTCAGTGTCTCTATAAAATTATTGTTCCTCTCTTTAACTTGGGAAAAAGATGTGTTTCTTTCCTATAACATCATGGATGCTCTGATTTTGACTTCATGGTGTTTTGACCAGAACTTCTCCAACATCAAGGTGTATATGAATCTCTAGGGGATTCTAGTGATTCATATCTTTTTTATACAGAGATTCTAATTTGGGAGAACATGGAACAATAGACTGGTTCCAAATAGGAAAAGGAGTACATCAAGGCTGTATATTGTCACCTTGCTTATTTAACTTATATGCAGAGTATATCATGAGAAACTCTGGGCTGGAAGAAGCACAAGCTGGAATCAAGATTGCCAGGAGAAATATCAATAACCTCAAATATGCAGATGACACCACCACCCTTATGGCAGAAAGTGAAGAGGAACTAAAAAGCCTCTTGATGAAAGTGAAAGAGGAGAGTGAAAAAGTTGGTTTAAAGCTCAACATTCAGAAAACTAAGATCATGACATCTGGTCCCATCACTTCATGGCAAATAGATGGGGAAACAATGGAAACAGTGTCAGACTTTATTTTTTCTGGGCTCCAAAATCAGTGCAGATGGTGATTGCAGCCATGAAATTAAAAGACACTTGTTCCTTGAAAGGAAGGTTATGTCCAACCTAGATAACATATTGAAAAGCTGAGACATTACTTTGCCAACCAAGGTCCATCTAGTCAAGGCTATGGTTTTTCCAGTGGTCATGTATGGATGTGAGAGTTGGATGGTGAAGAAAGCTGAGCACTGAAGAATTGATGCTTTTGAACTGTGGCGTTGGAGAAGACTCTTGAGAGTCCCTTGGACTGCAAGGAGATCCAACCAGTCCATCTTAAAGGAGATCAGTCCTGGGTGTTCATTGGAAGGACTGATGTTGAAGCTGAAATTCCAATACTTTGGCCGCCTCATGAGAAGAGTTGACTCATTGGAAAAGACCCTAATGCTGGGGAGGATTAGGGGCAGGAGGAGAAGGGGATGACAGAGGATGAGATGGCTGGATGACACCACCGACTCGATGGACACGGGTTTGGGTAGTCTCCAGGAGTTGGTGATGGACAAGGAGGCTTGGCATGCTGTGATTCATTGGGTCACAAAGAGTCGGACGTGACTGAGTGACTGAACTGAACTGAACTGAAGGATGACTCAGAGATTCTGCATTTGTAACAAACTCCTAGATGTTCTTGATGCCAGGATCTGGCATTGTGAGGAACCTAACAGCTTGGAACAATTCCAAACCATACAATCTCTCTGAAAATAAACACATTATGTTTTGGGCTCCCCAGGTGGCATTAGTGGTAAAGAGCTCAGCTGTCAAGTAGGAGACGTAAGAGACATGGGTTCAACCCCTGGGTTGGGAAGATTCCCCTGGGGTAGGGCAACCCACTTCAGTATTCTTGCCTGGAGAATTCCATGAACAGAAGTCTGGTAGGCTACAGTCTGTGAGGTCTCACAGATTGGACATGACTGAAGTGACCATGCACACACATTATGTTTTACATTTTATTTTAGATTGATAATGCAACCCACTAAAATTGCAATAATCAAAGTGAATGATGCAGGCAATAATGATCTACTGCTTCTTTTAAAAAATATTGAGGTATAGTTGATTTACAATATTGTGTTAGCATTGGGTGTACAGTAAGGTGAGTCAGTTATACATATACATAATTCACTCTTTCTTGGATTATTTTCCCTGTTTGATCATATTATGACATATGGAGACAGCATTTCTGATTACTTTGTTATTCAAGTTTCTTTTTCTTTTTTAATTTTTCTTCACAGAAATGTATTAGCTTGAGTCTGGTGTCTTAGACCACTTGGTTATCCTGACTGCTCATAGAACTGTGTTGAAAACTGACTTCGTTGATGTTCCAAGGAGAGCTTGCAAGGATATACATATTTGTACACAAATACTGTTGACCCTGAACCCTATGAGTAGGCAGAAATTCAAGTTCTTTCATGAGGCAGTTTTGATCACGAAAATTGAGGAAATTCTATCTCATCATAAGGGAGATATACAGTGGATGCTATCACTTGTTTACTGCTCATTTTATGGCAATATTTAGAATGAATGAGATCTTTTATTTAGAACAATGGGAAACATCATAGTTGTAGGCATTGCTTCAAGTTTTCAAGCAGGAATAGTAAGATAATTCAATAAGAAAATAAAAAACAGTTTCATCAGTCTTTCACCTTAATGAATAAATTGCCTATTGCAATGAAACCAGTATTCCACACTATTTAAAATTTTTTCTTTTATAATTTAAAAGCATATTTTTAAATTAATTTTTTATTGAAGGATAGTTGTTTTACAGAATTTTGTTGTTTTCTATCAAACCTCAACATGAATCAGCCATAGGTACACATATATCACCCCTCCTTTTGAACCTCCCTCCCATCTCCCTCCCCATCCCACTCCTTTAGGTTGATACAGAGCCCCTGTTTGACTTTCCTGAGCCATACAGCAAATTCCCGTTGGCTATCTATTTTACATATGGTAGTGTAAGTTTCATGTTACTCTTTCCATACATCTCATCCTCTCCTTCCCTCTCCCCATGTCTATAAGTCTATTCTCTATGTCTGTTTCTCCAGTGTTGCCCTGTAAAAAAATTCTTCAGTACCATTTTTCTATATTCCATATATTCTATATTCAGTTAGAATATGATATTTATCTTTCTCTTTCTGACACACTTCACTCTGTAGAATAAGTTCTAGGTTCATCCACCTCATCAGAACTGACTCAAATGCATTCCATTTTATATCTGAGCAGGAATAAATGAAAAAGAAATGAAAGGAACAATAGCAAAGATTAACAAGTCTAAAAGCTTGTTCTTTAAGAAGATAAACAAAATTGACAAGCCTTTAGCCAGACTCATTAAAAACATATTTTAATCTTTAATTAATTATCTAGACAGAAAATTATAACTGAATCTGAAATATAGACCCTGAAACATGTATTTTCATTTGCAGTGTGTAAATTTCATTCATAAATGTGATATTGCTAGATGTTGTGAATGTCTCTGTTGAATTCCCAGCATATAGTCTAGGAGAGGAACTGCCTGTTTATTAGTCTATGAAATTCTTGTATACTCCCTTCTCAGTAGTCTATGCTTCCTTTGTGTGCGTGTGTGCTAAGTCACTTCAGTCGTGTCTGATTCTTTGCAGCCCTATGGATTGTAGCCACCAGGCTCCTCTGTCCATGAGGATTCTGCAGACAAGAATACTGGAGGGGGTTGCCATGCCCTCCTCCAGGGGATCTTCCTGATCCAGGGATCAAACCCAGGTCTCTTCTGTCTCCTGCATTGGCAGGCAGGTTCTTTACCACTAGCACCACCTATATACTATGCTAACGCCTCTATTCCTTACTGTCTCTACCTATGGGTAAGGAGGTATTCGTTACTTTGATGGGTATATGTACAGACTGAAAATGAATACCATGCATAATATTATAAAGTATAAAGTTTACATTATTATATTCAATATCATCTCTGACTTGAAGGTTATGACCTTGTGGCTTAGCTAGTAAAGAATCTACCTGCAATGTGGGATACCTGGGTTCTATCCCTGGGTTGGGAAGATCCTCTGGAGAAGGGAAAGGGTACCCACTCCAGTATTCTGGCCTGGAAAACCCCATGAACTGTATAGTCCACCGGGTTTCAAAGAATCAGACAAGACCAAGCAACTTTCATTTCACTCACTCTTCTGTGTAGACTATAGGGCAGATATGTATTTGATAATCAGTTTTCCCAGTGACTTTGTAGCCAGTGTGGACAAGAGAACAAGGTCCTAATTAGGAGAATAAAACCCAATGGACTGTAAAACATATAATTATATAAAGATCTACACCATCAAGAACACCAGCACAGGAAATTATATAAAAAGGGATGATGGACATAGAAGTGAAAAAACTGTACTCTTGGGGTTTTTTTCTCTTCTATAATATTATAAACATGACCTAGTTTCCAAATTTATTTTTTTCGATGGACGATTCTTTTAGTAAAACAAGTGACACAGTAAACTAGGGTGATATTTGTCATTTGAGAAGAAATGGTTCTTAATAAAGGACAGAAACAGTATGGACCTAAAAGAAGCAGAAGATATTAAGCAGAGGTGGCAAGAATACACAGAACTATACAAAAAAATCCTAATGACCCAGATAACCGTGATGGTGTGATCACTCACCTAGAGCCAGACATCCTAGAAGGTGAAGTCAAATGGGCCTTAGCAAAACTAGAGGAGGTGATGGAATTCCAGGTGAGCTATTTCAAACCCTAAAAGATGATGCCGTGAAAGTGCTGCACTCAATATGCCAGCAAATTTGGAAAACTCAATAGTGGCCACAGGACTGGAAAAGGTTAGTTTTCACTCTAATCCCAAAGAAAAGCAATGCCAAGGAATGCTCAAACCACACAACTGTGCTCATCTCACATGCTAGCAAAGTAATACTCAAAATTCTCCAAGCCAGGCTTCAACAGTATGTGAACTGTGAACTTCCAGATGTTCAAGCTGGGTTTAGAAAAGACAGAGGAACCAAACTGCCAACATCAGCTGGATCATTGAAAAAGCAAGAGAGTTCCAGAAAAACATCTACTTCTGCTTTATCGACTACACCAAAGCCTTTGACTGTGTGGATCACAACAAACTGGAAAATTCTTCAAGAGATGGGAATACCAGATGACCTTACCTGCCTCCTGAGCAATCTGTATGCAGGTCAGGAAACAACAGTTAGAACCAGACATGGAACAACAGACTAGTTCCAAATTGGGAACGGAGTACGTCATGGCTTTATATTGTCACCTGCTTTTTTAACTTGTATGCAAAGTACATCATGCAAAATGCCAGCTGGATGAAGCACAAGCTGGAATCACAATTGCGGGGAGAAATAACAATAACTTCAGACATGCAGATGAAAACACCCTTCTGGCAGAAAGTGAGGAGAAGCTAAAGGGCCTCCTGATGAAAGTGAAAGAGGAGAGTGAAAAATCTGGCTTAAAACTCAACATTCAAAAAACTAAGATCATGGCATCTGGTTCCATCACTTCATGGCAAATAGATGGGGAAACAATGAAAACAGTGACAGACTTTATTTTCTTGGGCTCCAAAATCACTGCAGTTGGTGACTGCAGCCATGAAATTAAAAGATGCTTGCTCCTTGGAAGAAAATGTATGCCCAACCCAGACAGCATACTAAAAAGCTAAGACATTACTTTGCTGATAAAGGCCTGTCTAGTCAGAGCTGTGGTTTTCCACTAGTTACGTATGGATGTGAGAGTTGGACCATAAAGAAAGCTGAGCACTGAAGAACTGATGTTTTTGGATTCTGGTGTTGGAGAAGACTCTTGAGGGTCACTTGGACTGCAAGGAGATCAACTCAGTCAATCCTAAAGGAAATCAGTCCTGAATACTCATTGGAAAGACTGACGTTGAAGCTGAAACTCCCAATTCTTTGGCAAGCTGATGCAAAGAAATGACTCTTTGGAAAAGACTCTGATGATGGGAAAGATTGAAGGCAGGAGGAGAAGGGGCAAAAGAGAATGAGATGGTTGGGTGGCATCACTGACTCAATGAACATGAATTTGATCAAGCTCCAGGAGTTGGTGACAGTTTGGGAAGCCTGAATTGCTGCAGTCCATGGGGTCCCAAAGAGACTAAACTGAACTGATTCTTCGTAAATTAAGGCAGTTCCTTGCAATACATAGGATTTTTCAACTTTTTCATATCAAAGTTTGAGAAAACAAGTAAGGAAACAGGAATAAAAAAAAAGAGAAGAAAGCCATTGCATATCTTCATTAATAAATGAGGTAATTCCATCATACCAAGTAGCTGAAAAAATAAAAATTCAGGAAATAAATAAAAGAGCAACTTTCACTTCCAAAATCTGATAAAGAATTACAACAACTGACTCTGAGGCTTTGAGCCCTGCAATGATGGGCATTTCTCCAGACCCAGAATTATTTGCCTTTTTAGACTCACCATCACAAAGAGTCTTTTCAGAGCACCCTTTATGTCTTTATTTCTCAGACTGTAGACGAAGGGGTTCAGCATGGGTGTGACCACAGTGTACATCACCGAGGCTGTCGCACTTGAGTGTGAGCTATGGGTAGCAGCAGAGCTAAGGTACACTCCTAGGCTTGTAGAAAAAAATAAGGAGACCACTGAGAGGTGAGATGCACAGGTGGAAAATGCTTTATACTTCCCTTGGGTTGATGTGATTCTACGTATGGAGGAAACAATCCTTGAGTAAGAGTAAAGGATACCAGTCAGGACACCACTACCTAGCAGGACAGTTGTAAAATAAATCACCATGTAATTAAGAAAGTTGTCAGAACAGGCAAGTTGGGTCATCTGACTGAGGTCACAAAAAAAGTGGGGGATTTCCACATTAGTGCAAAAGGAAAGCTGCAACATCATTAAGCTTTGTAACAAGGAATTCAGAATGCACGTGATCCAAGACACCAGAACCAGTAGTCCACAGATCCGGGGGTTCATGATGATTGTGTAGTGCAGGGGGTGACAGATAGCGACAAAGCGGTCATAGGCCATCACTGTCAGGAGGAAGATGTCCAACACTGCAGAGAGGGTGAAAAAATAAATTTGTGTGATGCAGCCTTCATAGGTTATAACTTTGCTCTGGGTCTGGATGTTCCACAACATCTTTGGGATAGTGGTAGAGATGAAACAGATGTCTACAAAGGACAGGTTGGAGAGAAAGAAGTACATGGGGGTGTGGAGGTGGGAGTCTGAGCTGATTGCCAGGATGATGAGCAGGTTTCCAAACACAGTGATCAGGTACATGGAGAGGAAAAGTCCAAATATGAGGGGCTGCAGTTCTGGTTCTTCTGAGAATCCCAGGAGAATAAATTCTGAAATTTGTGTATCATTGCCTGGTTCCATGTGTTTGAAGTAACTACTAGGAAAGAAAAAAAATATTACAAATATTCACACAAACTTGAATGAAACATAAATTAAAATTGGTCTTACATTTGGCCATCAAGAAACTAATTTTAATATTCTGTGTGCAGTTCTGATTTATCCCCGTGCCATCTCTGACTTGGAATTTTTGTTCCAATTAACTTTGCCCCCAGGAAGTCATGTATTCTACAGTTTTCATGAAAAAGTCTTCGTGATTTCAGGAATGTAAGTTGAGGTCTGACCATGATTCATTAATAGTTACTATCTAGGCAATTACTTCTAAGGTCCTGAAGAGCAAAACTGCCTACAGTTCAACGATGGAGAAAAATATGTAAGCCATTAATAACATTATGCAATACTTACACACAGCATCAAGTGATATAAATAAATCTAAAGCAGCTATAAATGAGACAGTGAATAGTGCATTCAATTTGTCATGGGTATTTAGGCAAGACCTGAAAATAAGGTGACATTTGAGGAGTGACTTCATATAAGAGAAGAGAAATGAAAGACCGTGTGTGGAAGTGTGTGCCTGGCAGAGGGAATATCCAGAACTCAAATAAATAAATTCAGAAATGAAAGAGGAGATTTTACAACTGATCTTAGAGAAATGTAAAGGATGATGAGAGACTTCTGTGAGCAATAATATGTCAGGTTGTATAATCTAGAAAAAATGGAAAAAGTTCTGGAAAAATACAACCTCCCAAGACGAAATCATTATAGAACAGAAAAACTGAAGAAGCAAATCACTAGTGAGGAGATTGAATCAATAATAAATAACCTCCCAACATACATATGTCTGGGATGAGATGCCTTCATTGCTGAATTCTACCACACATTCAAAAAGGAATTAATATCAATCTTCAGAAAGTATTTGAAAACTAGAAGGGGAAGAGACTCTTCCAAACTCATTTTATAAAGGCAGCATTACCCTTATACCAAAATCAGACAAAGACTCTACAAGCAAAGAAAATTACAGACCAATGTACCTAGTGCAAACATTCTCAACAAAACACTAGCAAAACTAAATAATACATAAAAAGGATCATGTATCCTGATCAAGTGGACTTATTCCAGGCACACAAGAGTGGTTCAATGTCTGTGATCTGTCAATGTGATATACTACATTAGTAAAATGAGGATGAAACTTGTATAATCTTTTCAGCAGGTGCAGAAAAACCCCTTGACAAAAGCCAACCTATATTTATGATTAAAAACTCTCAGCAAATTGGATAAAGCAGGAACATAGCTCAACATAATAAAGGCCATGTATTACAAGCCCAGAGCTAACATTATATTCAATGAAGAAAAGCTGAAAGCTTTTCATCTTTGAACAGGAACAAGACAAAAGTCAACTGTTTATTTTCTGGCTTTATTTAAAAATAATTGATATACACACTGTGTAAGTTCTTGGAATACAGCATGAAGGTTTAATTTGCATATATTTTGAAATGATTACCACAATGGGTTCAGCTAATATCCATCTTTTCATATAGATACAATAAAAATAAACTAAGAAATGAAACAAAAAAGAAAATAAAAGATTTCTCACCCCAGGAACAAATCGGGGTCTCCTGCACTGGCAGGCAGATTCTTTACCATCTAAGCCATGAGGTAAGCCCCTCCTAGTGATTAGAATTCTTGTATTTACTCTCCTAACAATTTTCCTATATAAGTACAGCAATGTTAGGAGGTTGCTTTGTTACTAAGTCATGTCCAACTCTTTTGTGACCCCATGGACTATAGCCTGCCAAACTCCTCTGTCCATGGGATTTGCCAGGCAAGAAGACTGGAGTGGGTTGCTATTTCCTCTTCCAGGGGATCTTCCTGACCCAGGGAGCAAACCCACATCTCCAGTGTTGGCAGGTGGATTCTTTACTACTGACCCATCAGGGAAGCCCAACATTAGCTATTCTTATCATTTTTTTTTTAACATTGCATCTACATCTAGTACTTATATCTGGAAGTTTTTGTCTCTTGATAAGTTTTTTCTATTTTCTTAAGCCTCAATACTCTGCTTCTGATAGACACAAGTCTGTTTTTTCTATGAGCTTTCTGTTGTTTTGGTTTATTTAAAATTCAACATAAAAGTGAGATCATATAGTATTTGATTTTTTTGTTTTGTTTTGCATCTTTCAGTTAGTATAAAGCCTTCATGTTTCATTCATGCTGCCATAAGTCAGAGGACTTTCTCTGTGTGTTATTTTTTATGACTAAGTGTTATTTCATTGTGTACATTCACCTTAACCTCTTTATCCATTCATCCATCCATTGAACCTTAGGTTATTTCCATCTCTTGGCTTTTGTGAACAATGCTGCTATGAATATCAGTTCATGAAATATCAGTGCATTTCTCTACATTAATCATGACCTATCAAAGATAGAAATTCGGAAACAGCACATTTTATAGCTGCATCAAAGAGAATAAAATGCCTAGGAATAATCAAGCAGGTGTAAGATCTGTACACTGAAAAGTATAAGACATTGGTGAAAGAAATTGAAAAAGACACAAATATATGGAAAGATATACCTTACTCATAATTGAGAGAATTAATATTTTTTTAATTAATTAATTAATTTTAATTGGAGGCTAATTATTTTACAATATTGTGGTAGTTTTTGCCCTACATTGACAGGAATCAGCCATGGGTGTACATGTGTACCCCATCCTGAATCCCCCTCCCACCTCCCTCTCCATCCCATCCCTCAGGGTTATCCCAGCGCTTCGGCTTTGAGTGCTCTGTTTCATGCATCAAACTTGAACTGGTGATCTATTTTGCATATGGTAATATGCATGTTTAAAATGTTATTCTCTCAAATCATCCCATCCTTGCCATCTCCCATGAGAATTACTGTTGTTAAGATGTCCATACTACCAAAAGAAACCTACAGATTCAATACAATTCCCATCAATGAATAAATGAAAAAATAAGCTGTCTTTTTAATGTAGCCATAAAAAGTAATAAAATATTGCTATTTGTGGTAGCATGGATGGACCTTAACTGTTTTATGTTAAATGGACAATGAAAAATGCTAATACTATATAGTCTCATGTATGGATTCTGTGGTGTCCCGAGGACAAAAGAACAAAAGAAAAACAAGGAGGGCCTTAGAATGCAGGAACAGGAAAAAACAGACTCTTCTTGTCCCTCCCTCCCCCGTGTTGTAACTATTAAAGAATCTCAGGTCCTCCTGAGCAGTCTAACCTGTCTCCCCTCCTAGCCCACCGGGAGAAGGCATTAGCCTTACTCTTCCCCACCTCATCCAATCAGCAAATGACCCGTAAGACCCCTATCCCGCTCATTGTACCCTCGGTATAAAAATGGACCAAGGACCCTCTGTTCAACATGGGCTCTCCCTTGAGCTGGCCCACTGTTCTAACAGCATCTCCCACTCTAATAAACTTTATTCTCCTCTCATTCTGCCTCATGTCTGGAAATTCTCTCCCAACCCGCACTCGGGCCATGACAGTTTCTAAAATAACAACAAAAAACCCTAACCCTAACAAAAAATGAGCTCGTAGAAAAGAGAAAAATTGGTTGCCAGAGAAGGATGAGTAAAATGGGTAAAAGAAGTAAAAATATGCAAACGTCCAGTTATATAAATTGTCATTGGGATGTAATGTACAGAATAGAGTCTATTTTTATTTAGTTGCATCTTGAGAGTTTTATCTTTAATTAGTTTTTATTGGAATATATTTGCTTTACAATGTTACGTTAGTTTCTAATGTACTTCAAAGTGAATCAATTGTATTTATACATATATTTTTTTTTTTGGATTTCCTTCCCATTTCTGTCAGCACAGAGCACTCAAAACTAGTAAGTTCTCACTTCTCTCCTGTCAGAATGCACATCAGCAAAAAAATCTGCAAACAATAAATGCTGGAGAGGATGTGAAGAAAAGGGAAACTTCTTGCACTGTTGGTGGGAATGTAAGTTGATACAGCCACTATGAGAACAGTAAGAAAACTCCTTAAAAATAAAAAATAGAACTACCATATGACCCAGCAAGGGGCTTCCTCGGTGGTTCAGCAGAAACAATCTGCCTGCAATGCAGGAGATGATTGAGGTCATCATTGGATTCCTGGGTTGGGAAGATCCCCTGGAGGAGCGCATGACAACCCACTACAGGATTCTTGCCTGGAGAATCCCATGGACAGAGGAGACTTGCAGGCTACAGTCCATAAGGTTACAAAGAGTTGGACGAGACACAAACAGATGGAGAAATGTACCGTGTTCGTGGATTGGAAGAATCAATATAGTGAAAATGAGTATACTACCCAAAGCAATCTATAGATTCA
>ML663012.1:6281617-6301949 GCA_007570785.1 Antilocapra americana
TTTTTCTCCATATAAAATATAATTATATGTAAGGATGTGACATGATTAACTAATAGAACTGATAATACAAAACGTGTACACTTTCACACACTCCCCACATATATCTAAATATATATTTTAAATGATTGATGTCAAACAATCAACTTAGTGGGAAAAAAATCACTTTTTTTCTGAAAACATGAAAAAAAATTTAAAAACTTGCAAGGGTGGGTGTTCAGTTGTGTCTGACTCTTTGCCACCTTTTGGACTATAACCTTCCAGGATCCTCTAGTCTATGAGATTTTCCAGGCAAGAATACTGTAATGGTTTGCCATTTCCTCCTCCAGAGGAGCTTCCCAACCCAGGGATCAAAACTGAGTCTCCCGAATCTCCTGCATTGGCAGGCGGATTCTTTACCACTGAGCCATTTAGATCCTTATACATAAACTGGGTAAATAACTTTCACAATCAATTTGCAGTAGAGAATGTAAACCTGCCACTTGCTCAGTCATGTCCAACTCCTTGCCACCTGCCCTCAATCTTCTCTGTCTGTGGAATTCTCCAGACAGGAATACTGAAGTGGGTTGACATTTCCTTCTCCAGGGATCTTCCTGACCCAGGGATTGAAACTAAGTCTTCTGCATTGCAGGCAGATTCTTTACTGTCTGAACCACCTGGGAAGACCCTGGTCCTGGGAAAGATTGAGGGCAGGAAGAGAAGGGGCGGCAGAGGATGAGACAGTTATATAGGATCACCGACTGAATGGACTTGAGTTTGAGCAAACTCTGGGAGATAGTGAAGGACAGGGAAGCCTGGCATGCTGTAGTTCATGGGTTGCAAAGAGCTAGACATGACTTAGCAACCGAACAACAACAAAACTGCTGTTGAAAGGTAATGTCTACCTCCTTTGACCTGGACCTTCTTAATGAATGCAGAACATGCTGAAATATACTGCAACTTAGAAATCTGAAAAATACTCTTTATTTGCTGCATAGTCCTCCACATGTAATACTCTACTTTCCTACTCCTCTGAAGAGCAAATCTCATGTATGTTTTAATTTTACTGGAACCATATTTTTATCTCAGTTACTTTACAATGTCATCAAATTGAACCTCCATTCCTATCACTTCCTTGTCAGCTTGCACTGCAGATTCAAACAGACACATTCTTGTTAACATAGTAAATAAATCAATTAAACTTCACTAGTTAATCCAGAGTACAAACACAGTGAGCTCTCATTTCTAGGCTAGACTGATTAGGTTCTCAGGTGATTTAAGATAAAAATTCTCAGGCTCCATTTTCTCTGAGTCTTTCCTGGAGCACCTCCTGGGTTCTCAGACTTACCTACACGGGATCTCAGAGAGGGAGTTCTCTGGTTGAAACCTGAATTACTCTTTGAATTGTTGGTGATGAGAACTGAAGCTCTGTCACCAGACAAGACAGCAGAGAGTAGTAGTAGGTCCTGATCCAGCTTATGACTCCGAAGCATCTATCCTGTCCTGTCCAGCTTAGGAATACAAACACTAAAGGACCTCAGCAGGGGAGGCTCTCTATCCCTGCTCATTAGGCACACTTCCCTCCCATGATTCCAATAGCTAAGAACATAATTTCCCTCTGGGCCTCTGGAATAAACAGAAAGGCAGTTTCTCCTAATGGCTCTCTGTTCTCTAGAGATCGGGTTAGAAGTCAAGTGAATCCAGTCTTTTATTACACTTGTCCTCAATCTTTCCTGATTTTTGGAGATCTAACCTCAATCACATTATCCCAACCCTGAATTAATGTTTTCTCCAAAGTCTGACATTAAGGAACTTGTCAGGACTAGGCACATTTGATCCCTAAAAGGCTGCTTTATAGTCAGCACACAGCTTTGTTGTCCTTAGAAAATTGTTATTCCTCTCTTCAGCAAAGAGATTTCCTTTAGGATTGATTGACTGGTTCGATCTCTTTGCAATCCAAGGAACTCTCAAGAGTCATCTCCAGCATCAACATTTGAAGCATCAATTCTTTGGTGCTCAGTTTTCTGTATAAGAGAATATACTGCATGTTTATATGTATGTATAATTTGACAGTGATAACAGCTTTAAATGCTTTGTTACGTGGTTGCAAACAATTTAAGCTCTCTGAACTTCTTGTCTCCTTATTTTTGAAGGTAATGAGGCATACTAAATGTAACTTCTTATAGATGCTCTGAGAAATAAACAAAATGAATATAGAAATTCACGAGTTTCTATATTCAATTTTTAGTCTAAAGAAAACACTCAAGTGCAAATGTTCTGTTTCTATGCGTGTGTGTTTGGCTACAATTTTCTTTCAAATAAATGTAGGGGCTTCCCTGGTGGCTCAGTGATAAAGAATCTGCCTGCCAATGCAGGAGTCATTACTTCAATCCCTCTGTGAAAAGATAAGCTGGAGAAGGAAACAACAACCCAAGACAGTATTTTTGCCTGGGAAATCCCATGGACAGAGGAGCCTGCTAGTTACAGTCTATGGGGTGGCCAAAGAGTTGGACATGATCTAGTGACTAAAACAACAACAAACAATACACATATGTACACACACAGATAAGATTAGGATACCATCTTTTATTTTTAAAGGAAACTAGAGAAAAGTAGAAACAAAATGAATGAACATTTCAATTAATATAAAACAAAACAATGTAGAAATATAGACACAAAAATTTAAAATACAATGGGTGACCTCTATCTTCGTACTGGATTACATTTCCTGCAAAGAGATCAAACCAGTCACTCCTAAAGGAAATCAACCCTGAATATGCATTGGAAGGAACTGATGGTGAAGCTGAAGTTTCAATATTTTGTCACCTGATGCAAACAGCCAACTCATTGGAAAAGAACCTGATGCTGGGAAAGACTGAAGATAAAAGGAGTAGAGGACAGCAGAGCATGAGATTGTTAAATATCATCACCAACGCAAAGGATATGAATTTGAGCAAACTCTGGGAGATAGTAAAGGACAGAGGAGACTGGCGTACTGTAGTCCATGGGGTCGCAAAGAGTTAGACACAACTTAGTGACTAAACAACAACAACAACAAATATTCTCTTAATTTTTGTAGAGATCCAGTAATTCATCAAGTTACTCACTTTAAATATGCAGTTTATTGAATGCAACTGTACTCCAATAATTTAATTAAATAGTAAAAAAATCTAAAGGTGCACCAGTAAGATTTGAATCTAGAACAAAGGCAGCAGTTTCTCACTTAAAAAGCATGGGAGATGTATCTTCTAACTGGGAAGGAAGCCAAGTTTCACTTACTGATGTAGAATGGGTGTTATTAAATTTAAGTAATTCAAGTGATGAACTCTTTTTTATCTGTAAATCAAAGCTTAACCTAGATATAGAAATGCAATAAACTGATAATAAATTGATTTAAGAGAGAAGATCAATACAGTCATACTCAACATCATGGATGAGCCCTAGAAATACAATGTAGAGATTTAGAGCTGACTTACGCACTCATGAGTTGCATAAAAAAATCAGTACAACTCCACATTATGTAATTTCTTTTGATTAAAAAAAAGTACTATTGTATATCCCTTTGATATAGAATGACTTATTAGGCACAATAGCTAACTGACACAATAAAGAAAATGAATATAACTGAGGGCAATTTTAATAATTTGTAGCTTTTTATTTTTGGCATATATTCTGATATTTGAGGAGAACATCCACAATCATCCTGTTATTCAAATATATTTCAGATCAGTGTAGTAACAAGTGACTACCTTGAGATTCTCTTCTAGGTAACTAGGAGAGGTAGCTAGACATGCATGTTTGTGGAGAAAAACTGGTGACCTGGGCAAGATATCAATGTCTGGGCAGGATATCAAGCTCTTGTGTGTGGATCATCCTCTGATCACAAAGAATGGACTGATTTCTGAACATAAAGGAGATGGGAAATTGATGAACTGGCATTGTTCAATCACTATCCCTTTTCATATTTATTACAAATATTAGGAAAGGGGAGTTAGTTTTAGAACAATAAGAGTCATATAAGTAAGTAGCATTAGAAGTTTTCAAGCAGAAAGAGGATAATAATTTAGTAACTAAATATGGTAACCAATTCCCCACTTCAACAAATAAACCCCTCCACTTGTAGGCACCTATCTTCCATGACTTAATTAATAGATGTGTAGCATGAAAAATAAACATTTTTCATCATAACGAAATGTGTGATTTAACATTTTTTCCTCACATTTAAGGTCATCTGTGACACTAAGATAGTATCAGGTAAATTTATTCCAGTTTGTCTTTCCATGTAGCTTTCACTGGGAGGTATATATACATGTGTGTGTGTCTAAAAATCAAATTTTTTCCAGCAGCTACATTCCCTGGTGGCTTGGATGATAAAGAATCCACCTGGAATGGAGGAGACCCTGGTTCAGTCCCTGGGTGGGGAAGATCCCCTGGAGAAAGGAATGACTACTCACGCCAGTATTCTTGTTGGGAGAATCCTATGGACAGAGGAACCTGGCAGGCTACAGTCCATGGGGTCACAAAGAGTCAGACATGACTGAATGAGTGAGCACACTTGTGATCACCAAGGTAAATAGTTGAATGAAACCAGAAGTGCAGTTATGAGACACTAGCAAGTTTGCAGTTTAAGTATCTGGCATTAAGGTTTCGACTACAATGTAAGAGCCAGTAATTCAGCTTTGGATTTCTGAGGCATCCTTTTTAAAGACAATACGTTAAATAAACATATTGCCTGCTGTATGACAACAGCTACTAGACAAGCACCCAGAAGACCCAAGCCCATGAGGTCCCCCTTTAGAGAGCCCTGAGTAAATAGATAACTGAACTCCAGAGTGCCTGCTTTTCCTTGGTTATGCCCTCATTTCACCTTATGTATTAAATAATGAACTAGCAGAATCCTAGCCACCTTACCCTCAGAACTCAATAAAGCACAGCCCCCAGTTGAATCTTTCTCTCTCTCCATCTGTCTCTCTACATAACTTAAGTACATAGATCTTGGTCATGCTATGTACCTTCCAGGGTTTGTTATTACTGTATTTTTTCAGTTTCCCAATAGATATTGCTGCCGTTTTGTTCAGTCACTGAATCCAACTCTTTGCAACCCCATGAACTACAGCACACCAGGCTCCCCTGTCCTCCACTATCTCCCAGATTTTGCTCAAACTCATGTCTATAGAGTCAGTGATGCCATCCAACTGACTCCTCTCTCATCCTCTGTCTCCGCCTTCTCCTCTTGTGCTTGGGCTTAGTCTCTCAATCATGTCCCTTTTCCAGCATCAGAGTCTTTTTCAATGAGCTGGCTCTTTGCATCAAGTGGCCAAAAGACTGGAGCTTCAGTATCAGTCCTTCCAGTGAATATTCAGGGTTGATTTCCTTTAGGAGTGATTGGTTTGATCTCCTTGCAGTCCAAGGGACTCTCAAGAGTCTTCTCCAGTACCACAGTTCAAAAGGATCAGTTCCTTGGCACTCATATTGCTGAGGGTCATACTACAATTGTAATAAACACCACAAGAGCCTATCCAACCACATTATAGACTTGGGAGGAAAATGGGTGTGTAGTCTTGTAGTACCTAAAGCAGGCCAGTCAAGTGCCTCAGGCACAGTTAGCCAAGAGCACATCTACTAAACGGACAAGTTAATGTCTATACTGTGATGAATAGAAGATATGGTAGCAATGCCAAAAATGATGGTCTGAAGTAAAATCTGTAGCTTCAAACCTTCCTCTACAATGAAATTATACAAATGGCCTTAGTTGCCAGGCACAGTTTGTTTGTTTTCTGCATGTGAGTAAAACAAGATTATTCTTTCAGGGAAATTATTTGACATGATATATGTCATTTGAGAACAAGTAAGTTTTAGGAAGTCTGTTTCCTCAGACAAGATATTAAAATTTTCAAATATTTTTAATCCAAGTATGGGAAAATTTGGAGAATATCTAAATGTATTATTTGTATGGACATAGGGCAAAATTATGTATATATATATATATATATATATATATACTTAATAAAGAGAGGGGCAAATTGTGTAGAGGACTTGAGTACAAACACAAGGAAATTCCAGGAAATAAGCAGAAACAGCAAGTTGTATTTCAATAATCTGATTAAAAAATAGCAATTTCTGGCTCTGAGTCTTCAGTTCAATTTAGTCAGTTCAGTTGCTCAGTCGTGTCCGACTCTTTGCGACCCCATGAATCGCAGCATGCCAGGCCTCCCTGTCCATCACCAACTCCCAGAGTTAACCCAAACTCATGCCATTGAGTTGGTGATGTCATCCAACCATCTCATCCTCTGTCGTCCCCTTCTCTTCCTGCCCCCAATCCTTCCCAGCATCAGGGTCTTTTCCAATGAGTCAACTTTTCGTATGAGGTGGCCAAAGTATTAGAGTTTCAGCTTCAACATCAGTCCTTCCAATGAACACCCAGGACTGATCTCCTTTAGGATGGACTGGTTGGATCTCCTTGCAGTCCAAGGGACCTTCAAGAGTCTTCTCTAACACCACAGTTCAAAAGCATCAATTCTTCAGTGCTCAGCTTTCTTCACAGTCCAACTATCACATCCATACATGACTACTGGAAAAACCATAGTTCTAACTATACGGACCTTTGTTGGCAAAGTAATGTCTCTGCTTTTTAATATGCTATCTAGGTTGGTCATAAATTACCTTCCAAGGAATAAGTGTCTTTTAATTTCATAACTACAATCACCATTGATTGCAGTGATTTTGGAGCCCCCAAAAATAAAGTCTGACACTGTTTCCACTGTTTCCCCATCTATTTCCCATGAAGTGATGGGACCAGATGCCATGATCTTAGTTTTCTGAATGTTGAGCCTTAAGCCAACTTTTTCACTCTCCTCTTTCACTTTCATCAAGAGGCTTTTTAGTTCCTCTTCACTTTCTGTCATTAGGGTCGTGTCGTCTGCATATCTGAGGTTACTGATATTTCTCCCGGCAACCTTGATTCCAGCTTGTGCTTCTTCCAGCCCAGCGTTTCTCATGATGTACTCTGCATATAAGTTAAATAAGCAGGGTGACAATATACAGCCTTGATGTATGCCTTTTCTTATTTGGAACCAGTGTGTTGTTCCATGTCCAGTTCTGTTACTTCCTGACTTGCATACAGATTTCTCAAGGGGCAAGCAAGGTGGTCTGGTAGTCACATCTCTTTAAGAATTTTTCACAGTTTATTGTGATCCACAGAGTCAAAGGCTTTGGCATAGTCAATAAAGCAGAAATAGACGTTTTTCTGGAATTTTCTTGCTTTTCCAATGATCCAGCCATGTTGGCAATTTGATCTCTGGTTCCTCTGCCTTTTCTAAAACCAGCTTGAACATCTGGAAGTTCATGGTTCACATATTACTGAATCCTTGCTTGGAGAATTGTGAGCTTTCCTTTGGTAGCCTGTGAGATGAGTGCAATTGTGCGGTAGTTTGAGCATTCCTTGGCATTGCCTTTCTTTGGGATTGGAATGAAAACTGACCTTTTCCAGTCCTGTGGCCACTGCTGAGTTTTCCAAATCTGCTGACATATTGAGTGCAGCACTTTCACAGCATCATCTTTTAGGATTTGAAATAGCTCGACTGGAATTCCATCACCTCCACGAGCTTTGTTTATAGTGATGTTTCCTAAGGCCCACTTGACTTCACCTTCCAGGATGTCTGGCTCTAGGTGAGTGATCACACCGTCATGATTATCTGAGTTGTGAAGATTTTTTTTGTACAGTTCTTCTGTGTATTCTTACCACCTCTTCTTAATATATTCTGCTTCTGTTAGGTCCCTCCCATTTCTGTCCTTTATTGAGCCCATCTTTGTATGAAATGTTCCCTTGGTATCTCTAATTTTCTTGAAGAGATCTCTAGTCTTTCCCAGTCTATTATTTTCCTCTATTTCTTTGCATTAATTGTTGAGGAAGGCTTTCTTATCTCTCCTTGCCATTCTTTGGAACTTGGCATTCAAATGGATATATCTTTCCTTTTCTCCTTTGTTTTTTGCTTCTCTTCTTTTCACAACTATTTGTAAGGCCTCCTCAGAGGCCATTTTGCCTCTTTGCATTTCTTTTTCTTAGGGATGGTCTTAACCCCTTTCTTCTGTACAATGTCACAAACCTCCATCCATAGTTCATCAGGCACTCTATCAGACCTAGTCCCTTAAATCTCTTTCTCACTTTCACTGTATAATCATAAGGGATTTGATTTAGGTCATACCTGAGTGGTCTAGTGATTTTCCCCACTTCTTCAATTTAAGTCTGAATTTGGCAATAAGGAGTTCATGAGCTTAGCCACAGTCAGCTCCCAGTCTTGTTTTGCTGACTGTATAGAGATTCTCCATCTATGGCTGCAAAGATATAATCAATCTGATTTTGGCCATCTAGTGTGATGTCTATGTGTAGAGTCTTCTCCCGTGTTGCTGAAGAGGGTTTTTGGGCTTAAATCAAGACATCTGCAGGGTTTGGATCTTTCAGAATGTTCCAGGTGAGAATGAATTCATTCTTCTATTCCAACTGCCAGGGGGCAGCTTGCTGGGGTCCAGCCCCGGCGGGGTCCGGGGATCTTGAGAGATGAGTGGCGTCAGCGGAAGAACTGAGCTGAGTCGATGTGTGGTGATGAAGCAGTCTCTCTTTATTGCTGTTAGTTTTGTAAGGTGATGGAGAAGTCTCTCCAAAAGGCGATGGAGAAGTCTCTCACTTTATTTTTGTTAGCTTACAGTTTTACAGCCAAAAAACATCCCCATTACATCACAACTATTTTATGCAATCTTTTGTTTTCTGCCTACCATCAACAACTTTAACATTAAGCTCATTTTCCTTGCAAAAGGTTGGATTTCTGCATAATCAGACTTAACAATAGTATGTTTACCATTTGAATGTCTGTAGCATACCTTTATTTAGCATAATGTGGGCATATATACACTGTCTTACAAGATAGCCTTTTCAGCAAAGATAAAAATCTTGCAGCTTATCCAGGAAACATAGGGCTAGAATCTATCTCAAAGAGAGGGGGTTGTAAAAACTCACTTTCCATATCCGAGAGGGAAGAAGGCTGTAAATGGTTACTTTACTTTAAGAATGTATGCATTTCTTTTGTCCCCAGGAAAGGTGTGCCTCTCCACTCTGTGGTGTGTAAACAAAACAGCTTCTGTGACAGGCTGCTGGGAGATACAGCAGGCCCTAGCTGCGGAGACCTCCCCCATCCCCACACCTCCCCATACCTTACTCCGTGACAGGCTGCTGTGAGATACAGCCTGCCCTAGTTCCAGTGACCTCCCCCACCCTCACCTCATACCTCCCCCCACAAGCCAGGAAAGTCCCGCGCGCGCCAAGAGATAGACCATCCAGGGCAGATGCGCAGTTTAAACTGACCAAACATTGACTGCCAGCTATACCAATGCTGTAACAAAGAACTGCCTGTATAAAAGCAACTGTGATCTGGAGCGCGGGGCTCTTGTCGGATTCCACTGCGTGGATGAGACTTGCGCCCTAGCCCGGCTAGCAATAAACCCCTTTATGCTTTTGCATTGCTGTGTGGACTTGGTCTCTTCAGGGGCTTGGGACCCGGAGTTCGGACTTAACACACTCATCTCTGAATATTCAGGGATTGACACAGGAAGCCTCCTGCCAAATGTTCCCTGACAAGGTGCAACTATGTAGAAGCTAGAGAGAGGGGCTTAAGCTTGAAACTGTTTTATTCTATTAACCTATTTTGGTTTTTACAAGGAAAGAGAAAAGAAGACAAAGAGACAGTTTAGCAGCACTGCTTTAACAATGAAACCTATTAACCTTACAACTACTAAAAGGAATTCCTATGTCTACACAATCAGTGTCTCCAACTATGCTGGCCACAGTTATGAGCATTCCTAAGTCCCATTCCAGTCTGGTTTTTTCAAGGAAGGGAGCCTCTTCGTGGAGTGGTCAGGGGAGTGGGATGTGGAAAGGTGACCCAAGTACGAGCCCTTCTGGTGATGGCTTTGCCATGACCCCCAGAGAACTCTTGGTAAACTCCCCAGTAACTAGTAGGAGGTATAGTAATCTATTTAAATGTCCCTTATTCCTCCTTAGTCCTTGGGAAAGGGAATCTGCCTTTCCGGATCCTCTGAGGGAATTAAGGTCTGAGGGAATTATCTCAGGATGAATTTTTTCTAACTGGGACTGATCTGAGATGAGCTAAAACATAAACAGATGAGCATAAACAGAACTTCCCAAGAAAAATACAAGGAGGGGCCTTGCCTTGGGATGCCCTGAAGGAAAATCCACTTTGCAGTTTCCTTCTCAGTCTCATGACTTTGTCATCCGAGTGAGGGGGCATCCTGACGGCTCCCGGCAGCAGCTTCATATATTGACTCATGATCCTTCCCTCATCTGTAGTGCCAGCAGCACCCCATCTTCAAATCTCTGATTCTAATTTTTCCTCTGTCTTCTACATTTAGAGGATCATTGTGTTTACATCCCTGATAGCTCAGTTGGTAAGGAATCCACCTGCAATGTGGGAGACCTGGGTTTGATCCCTGGGTTGGAAAGATCCCCTGGAGAAGGGAAAGGCTACCCATTCCAGAATTCTGGCCTGGAGAATTGATCGTAGAGTCAGACAGGACTGAGCTACTTTCACTTTCAAGGTGGATAATCTGGGATAATTTTCTTATCTTAAATATTCTTACCTGGGAAATCCCACCAACAGAGAAGCCTGGCGGGCTATGGTCCATGGCATTGCAAAGAGTCGGATACAAATGAGCAAGTAAACACACACACACATTCTCACTGTTGGCATTTGAGGCAGGAAAGGTACTTGTACAGGGTGCTATCCTGCTGTATACTGGGGATTAGTAGCATCCTTTAGACATTGCCAAGTAACTCCAGGGACAAAATCATCTCTGATTGAGAATCACTGCCCAGAGTTTGGGAACTGAAAGTATCTTGACCAATTCCAACCAAGATTCCATCCCTTACTTGGTTTATACCCTATTAAATCCCTCTGAGTACCATTTCTACAGTGTTGAATGGAGTTCTTATACATTCTAACTCATAGAACACACAGTTGTCAAGGTTAAACTTGACAGTCCCTGTAATATTCTAAACCAGTGTTACAGAACAACATCTAAATATATCTTTTATAATTTTAATGTTTTATAATGAGGGGTAAATGACAGATGTTACTATCAGTAGGAAATCCTTATTGTCTTTGAAAACTTTCTTGAAACCAAGGATTTTAGTATCCAAGTTTTACATTAAAGAAGTGGACTTAGCCCCCATTTTGAAGAGAGAAATAGTAACTCTCAGATATTTCAGGGGTTGTATTGCAACCACTAATCAAAGCACTGAAGACTCTAAGGACCTACTCAAGACATATGCCCATATGAGAAAATTTGAACTCAGGGATGTAATGAGGTTCTGGGAGGCTTAGCCTTTTGGAACCAGAAGAGTTAAACAAGAAGGAGTGATAAAAATTGAATCCACCTAACTTATAATGCAGTCTCCTAGGAACAGAGAATCAGCAGGAAAAAAATCCGTTCTGTCCAGACCAATCCTAGGAAAATCACCTACATAGAGGTTGGAGTAACATAAGGAAACATGCCTAATGAGCTGATACAGGAAGCTGTAAGTATCTCCTCTGCTGCAGTCCTTCAGCTTGTGCCCTGTGGGTGGATACCACTTGGTCCTTGCTTATGCAGTCCTAAATCTGGCTGAGAGACCAATGCTGTTGTCTTGTTCAGGGACAAACTTTGCTCTCCATCACCAATTATTTGAGGGGGGAGATTTTGACCTTTGCAGGAAAAACTTCCATGCAGAGTTCCCAAGCGGGTGAGTCTGAGAGCGACACAGATACTTCAGGAGAGGATCAGAGAGGAGGGAAGCCAGGAATGTGTACTGAGGTCACCCGAGGACCCATCTAGCATAGCCCAGAGGCCAGAGATCATTGCGGCTGTTGGCTGGCTTTCCAAATAAGCATTGTGCTTGGAAACATGAATGTCACAGTTAACAACTAAATCATGCTAGTGGAAGCCCAATACAAGAAGGAATGGGAGGCCTAAACTGCTTCCAGTAAAAGTAGAACATGAGCCCAGGGATCTTGTTGATTAACTGGAGTGGACAGTTAGAGTATTATCTGTGGACAGTCAGACAGTGAGGTGAGGGCATTTCTTTTTATTGTAAGATGAGACATATTAGACTCTGTTTTCACATGGAGGAGAAAGATCTAAACTGAAGACTGTTTGCAGATATACCCTTGCAGCATCTGTGAATGAAACCTACATATTCCAGTATCTTCTCTCACAGTGGATATTCACATAAGAAAAAAAAGTTACATAGGTGAAAAGATGTATGCCAAGAGGTTTACTTTTCAATTATTTTATTACCTGTGAGGCTGAATATATTTGTGAATTTGTTAGGCATTGAGTGTTTATTGAAAAATATCTCTGTAACTTTTATTTTACATAGTGGTGTCAGAGTACTGTTATTCCTTTTCAAAATTTAATTCTTTGAAAGAAAGTATAGCTTTTTAAACAAAAGACTGAACATCATTTAGTTCTTTTATACATGTATAGATATATTTGTGGGGATTGTAAAAGTATTTATAAATTTTGTTGGTCAAATCTGTCAGTCAAATCTGTCAAATACAGCATTCTCTTCATCACTTTTAAGAAAGATTTTGGGTAATTTGACACTGTGGCTCAGGTGGTAATGAATCTGCCTGCAATGCAGGAGATCAGAGTTCCATCCCTGGGAAGGGAAAATCCCCTGGAGAAGGAAATGGCAATCCACTCAGTATTCTTGCCTGCAGAATTCCATGGACAGAGGAGCCTGGTGGGCTACTGTCTGTTCACGGGGTCTCAAAGAGTCAGACACAACTGAGAGGTTTTCACTTCATTTCACTCCCTTTCTTTGACACATAACAACATATGAGTTACAAGCATACAGAATGCAGCAGCAGCATGTTGATTCAGTATTTGTTTATATCACTAAATGATCACCCCAGTACATCTAGTTAACATTTGTCACCACATAGAGCTTCAATTTATTTCTTGTGATGAGAAATTTTCAGATTTGCTGTCTCTCAACAACTTGCAGGTATGCTATAAATTATTATGAAAATATGTGGAGATCGTCAATTTAAAACTGCTTCCCAACCAAGGGTAATTGTGTCCTCCAGGGGACACAGCGATATGAGTAGACATTTTTCACTATCACACTGATGAAGGGTAGATGATGGGCAAGGATGCTTCTAAACATCCTACAGTATATAGGGCAGACCCCATCACAGAAAATGATCTGCCAGAGAATGCCCGGTAGTGCAAAGATGGAGGAACTCTGAGTTAAAGAATATCCATGCTTCCACAACCAAGAGTCATCATAGGTCGTTTCCAAAAATGTTCTCCACATCACATTTTTTTTGCCAGCAAAATTACAGAACTCCCCATATGTCTGTGAAGCCTGAAACTGTTTAGAAGTTTTAGTCTCAATTAACAGT
The DNA here is from genome assembly GCA_007570785.1 of Antilocapra americana. Taxonomy (NCBI): domain Eukaryota; kingdom Metazoa; phylum Chordata; class Mammalia; order Artiodactyla; family Antilocapridae; genus Antilocapra; species Antilocapra americana. The sequence continues at coordinate 6,295,051 of ML663012.1, forward strand.
AAGTGTTTTCCCAGGCTGAGGGTTGTGAATGAGATTTCTTGGTGATTTTTAAACTTAGTTTAAAATTTTAGTCATTTTGAGTAAAGATTCATATAATCGATCAGCAAGTCAATTTTTATCATCATACATCTATATATTTTATGCCTATTTCTCAACAGTTGGCTGCATTTCTAATCATTTTGACAAATTATTGGTTCTGCAATTGACTTTTGATTGAGTGTTTTTGACCATAAAAATATTAATTTTTATAGAGTCAAATCTGTCTTTCTCCTTACTTCTGATTTTCTCACCTTAATTATAATAGTTTTCCCACCTATTGATTTTATGTGTACCTTTTTATATGTTCATCTAAAGTAGACTGTTTACTTTAGGGATCTTTGGTCCCTTTTTCAAAGATGTGCTATATAAGGAACCACTTTATTTTCTTCCAGGTAGACAACCAACTTTTATTCAACAGTCTGGGCTTCTCCAACCAAATTGAAATATAATGCTCTTATAGGATAGTGTTCATTTATAAGGGTACCTAATTCCTAATCATTCAACAAATAATAACAAAGCATCTTCTATGTGCCAAAATTTCTGGGTAAATTATATGTTATATTCTCTTGAGTCACGTCTTTTCTTAATTAATTATTACTTAATGTTGTAATTGTCCAATGAGTATTATTGTATATCATGTTTCAGTTTTGATGTTCCACTCAGTTTTATTTAATACAATTATGCAAAATCATCTTTTTTTTTTTTTACTGTTTTTGCTATTCTTTTCATTTCATAATTTCTAATTTTCTTAAGTGCATTTTAAAATAAATGTACATATGTTCACTTATCTTTGGGAAAAATGAGAGAACAATGCAGTTGAAGTCTCTACTGATATTGCATTATAGTGACAGAATTGCAGTGCAGTGGACTAAAACGGCTTCCCTAGTGGCTCAGACAGTAAAGAATCTGCCTGCAATGCAGGAGACCTGGCTTCGATTCCAGGGTTAGGAAGATCCCTCGGATAAGGCAATGGCACCCCACTCCAGTACTCCTGCCTGGAAAATCCCGTGGACGGAGAAGCCTGCTAGGCTGCAGTCCATGGGGTCGCGAAGAGTCAGACACGACTGAGCGACTTCACTTTCACGTTTCACCTTCATTCATTGGAGAAGGAACTGGCAACCCACTCCAGTGTTCTTGCCTAGAGAATCCCAGGGACAGCGGAGCCCGGTGGGCTGCCGTCTATGGGGTCGCACGGAGTCGGACACGACTGAAGGGATTTAGCAGCAGCAGCAGCAGCAGCAGCTTGGAGGAGGGCATGGCAACCCACTCCAGTATTCTTGCCTGGAGAGTCCCAATGGGCAGAAAAGCCTGGTGGGCTGCAGTCCATGGGGTCGCAAAGAGTTGGACACGACTCAGCGACTAAGCACAGCACAGCACAGACTACAACATAGTGTCCTCAGGTTTAAATTATGCAAATACATTTATCCAGAATAACAGAATGAATTTTCATGACCTCCTCAGGCTTTATAAGTATGGTATGGAAAGACCTTTGCATGTTGGACAAAGACCAGAACGAGAATTAAATTGTGCCCACTAGATTTGTTAAAAAAAAAAAAATTAAGCGTAAGATAATAAATAAAATATCTCCCATAAGAAAATAGACAGGTCTTTCTTCATTCAGTATCAGATCACAAAAACATAATTTGTAAAATAATATGAAAAACACTCAGGACAAACAAATCTTCTCCTGATTCATATCACACACAGAAATTTTGTTGTATTCCATGTTTCCATTTTGATTTCTTAGTTTACTTCCTTTGCTTATTTTTCTCTTGGGGTATTAAATCTGCATGATTTTTCACATTATGTATATATCACTGTTGCTGTCATTGGCAAAAAATATTTTTCTTTATGATTTTACCTGGGCATTAAGGATATGTGACTGAATTTGCAATGTTCCAAACAAAGGAAATTTTTCTTAGTCACATTTTCTCAGGGGCACTGGAGTTCATTTTTCCTTCATTATATCTATCTGTCTCTAATACTAAATATTGGGTGGTTGTCACTGCTCAGTCACCAAGTTGTCTCCAATTCTTTGTGACCCCATGGACTGCAGCATGCCAGGTTTCCCTGTCCCTCACCATCTCCCAGAGTGCCCAAACTCCTGTCCATTGAATCAGTGATGCCATCCAACCATCTCATCCTCCGTTGCCCCCTTTTCCTTATGCTCTCAATCTTTCCAGTATCAGGGTCTTTTCCAATGAGTTGGCTGTTTGCATCAAGTGGCCAAAACAGAAAGGAACCTCATGTTTATTGCTTCCTTGGAAATTTATGAAGTGGAATTTCTAGGTACCTTTTAAAAATTCTTTAGAAGAAACTTAATCTGATCTGAGCAGCTTGAGTTGTCACCACTGATGGCCTAAGGAGGGTGGTTCTGGATGAGAAAATCATGAGAGTAACGCAGTCCAGGAAGCCATGGTGTGTCCGTGCCTTGCGGAGTGAGAGCAGTTCTTAAAGCAGAAGCACCTGGTCATATATCAAGGTGACATAATAAGGTGAGAGAGGCCAGAACTCAGTGAACAGGTGGTACTAAGAAGAGGATCTCCTTCAATTCACAAGGTGCCTTTGCAACTAAATTTCTGAAGTGCTGGGAACAGCATAGAAGGAGGGATTCTCTGTGAAATGAAGGTTCAGCTGCAGCAGGGAGGCCATGGTTTTCCTCAGTATCCCTGATGCCATCTCTAATCACTCTGCCTTTTGCTTATTCCTTTGCCCTACTGGCTTCCTTGTTTGCATTTGAACATGTGGAACCAGCATCTTCCTCAGATCCTTTGCAGTGGCAGCTCCCTCTTCCAGGCACACCCTTCTCCTGGTATGCTTCTCTCTCTTTCTTGATGTCTCTTCAAATAACCCTTTGTTTGCAGACCTTGCCTGAACACTCAGGGCAAAATAACTCCTTCTACTATTCTCTCCTTTGTATCTGATTTTATTTTCTTCATAACATCTGTCACCCTCTGACACATTTTATAAAATATTTATTTTAATATCTCTCTCCATTCTTGGAATGTGGAGATTTGTTTTTCTGCATCCCTCTTTGTGCTTGGAATATGTTAGCTCTCAATACATATTTCTCAAAGGCATGAAAGAGTTTCTCATTAAAACTGTAAAGTGAAAGTGTTAGCTCAGTCGTGTCTGATTCTTTGTGACCCCATGAACTATAGCCTGCCAGGCTTGTCTGTCCATGGAATTCTCCAGGCAAGTATACTGAGTCAGTAGCCATCCCCTTTGCCAGAGGATCTTCCTGACCCTGGGATCAAACCCTTGTAAACTTACTGAGAATGGAACAAAAAAATTCTAGTCAGAGGTGAAATGACATATATCGTCAAGAGAAATTCATATATATGCAACATATTAGCATCAATTTCTTGCCTGCAAAATAGACATTACAGTATTTCAGCTATTTCAAATAGGCCCTTTTTATGACATGAAAATCAGTCATGTTGCTTTCTTTTTTTTCCCCAATAGTCACATTTGCCACATGGAACTGGAGAACAATACACAAATTTCAAAATTTCTTCTTCTGGAATTTTCAGAGGAACCAGCACTGCAGCCCCTCATATTTGGAATTTTCCTCTCCATGTACCTGATCACTGTGTTTGGAAACCTGCTCATCATCCTGGCTGCCAGCTCAGACTCACGCCTCCACACCCCCATGTACTTCTTCCTCTCTAATCTGTCCTTTGTAGACATCTGTTTCATCTCCACCACCATCCCGAATATGCTGTGGAACATCCAGACACATAGCAAAGTTATCACATATGAAGCTTGTATCGCCCAGATGTATTTTTACGTACTCTTTGCAGGATTAGATGACATTCTCCTGGCTGTAATGGCCTATGATCGGTACATAGCCATCTGCCACCCCCTGCAGTACACAGTCATCATGAGCCCCCGGCTCTATGGACTGCTGGTGCTGCTGTCCTGGATAATGAATATCATGTATTCCTTGTTACATATTTTGATGGTGTTGCAATTGTCCTTCTGCTCAGACTTGGAAATCCACCACTTTTTCTGTGAACTCAATCAGGTGATACAGCTTTCTTGTTCTGACACTTTTCTCAATAACATAGTGATCTCTTTTTCAACTGCTCTCCTTGGTGGTGGTCCTTTTGCTGGCATAATCTACTCTTACTCTAAAATAGTTTCCTCCATAACTGGAATCTCATCAGCTCAGGGGAAGTATAAAACATTTTCCACCTGTGCGTCTCACCTCTCAGTGGTCTCCTTATTTTATTGTACAGTCTTGGGAGTGTACCTTAGCCCTGCAATTACACACAGCTCACACTCAAGTGCAACAGCCTCGGTGATGTACACTGTGATCATGCCCATGCTGAACCCCTTCATCTACAGTCTGAGGAACAAAGACATAAAGAGGTCTCTGAAGAGATTCTATTTGGGGATGTCAGGTATAAAATTGCTGGTTACATGAAGGAAATGAATGTTTTCTTGATCACATGACTCAAAGACTTGGAAGCAGATATTGCAATGCTTTGATCTTTGTAGAAGAAAACTTACTCCTTCTATTTATTTCCTCAGATTTCCCTTTTATTTTCATTCAGCTTCTCTATGCAATTTTTTATAACTGTCTTTAAGTTTTTTCATCTGTCTGATATTCAGACAGTATATACTGTTTCCTACTTCAAAATTTTCCTAACTTTAGATTAGAAATCTTTTGAAATCCCATTCCTCTGATCACTCATCACAGATTTATTCAGAATAAATGCTTCTCAAAATGATGATACCCTAGAGGGGTTGGATGAAGGGGTGGGAGGGGTACATATAGTTATGTCTGATTCTTGTTGTTGTAAGGCAGAAACCAACACAACATTGTAAGGCAATTATCTTCTTATTTAAAAATTCATTAATTTATTAAAAAATTCGTATGACACCCTAAGTAATTTTCATTTGTCTTCCTGAAAGAATCATGAATTCTATTACGTATTTAAAAAATATATAGTTGATAACCAAGACAAATCATGTTATTTTAAATAATGTTGGTTGAATTATTGGATATAAAGAAATGACTATAAAATTATATGAGAACTTTTGACTGTGCAAAGGGTCGATGCTCCTAACCCTTCTGTTGCTCAAGGTCTAAGGTTCTATATACAAATATATGTATGGATCATCATGATCAGAAAAGACTTACTGGAGAGCTTTAATACCTGTTTGGTCACATGACACAGGATCACAATTTGAGCAAACAAGCTTGTCTTCCAATCTCCTACTTACCTGGAATGAAATCTCAATGGGGTCACTTTTTAAAAAAATATAATTATCTGACATAAAATTTAAAAGCAGAGTAACTATGAATGCTGTATTTAAATATTGTATAAATGTCTAGAATGATCAGGAGTAGGTTATTAATGTTGCTCTCAGTTCTGTTCGCTTTTATGGTGTATCATTGGACGTTGCTACATTAGAATTCATCCTAATGATAGATGTTTTAATACAACCCTTTCACTCTCAAATGAAACAGTGTAGAGTGGAGTTGTTCTGTGTCAGGGAACATTTGGCAGAGGGCTTCCTGTGTGCTGTTTCCTGATGTCCCTTACTAATCCCTGAATATTCAGAGATGAGTGGAGAGGCATACCTCTCCCAGGGACAAAAAGAATGCATACATTCTTAAAGCAAAAGTAACTAATTACAGCCTTCCTCCCTTTCTGTTATGGAAAAAGAGTTTGACAACCCCCCTCTCTTGGAGATGGATTCTAGCCTTACGGTTCCTGAATGTGTTGTAAGATTCTTGGTCCTAAGACACCACATATATACCGACACTAAACTGAATAAACGCCTTTCCTCCACCAGAGTCTTGGTCCCCATGTCTCTATTCATTTCTCTCTTTCTCTCCTCCTTTATTTTCTTATCATCGACTCTGTACCCCCAAGCCCCGGTTCATTAAAGGGCCATAACAGTTCTGATCTCTGCTGGGCTCCTCATGAATCTATATTCATCTGTCTTTCTCTATGTTGTAATTCTAAAGGTTTTTGCGTAGTGTACTTCTTTTTTTTTTTAATTTTCTTTACTTTATTGTGATGTTTTTGCCATACAATGACATGAAACCGCCATGGGTTTACATATGCTTCCCCTCCAGAACCCCCATCCCTCCTCCCTCCCGATTCTCTCCCCAGGGACATCTCGGTGCACCAGCCTCAAGCATCAACCCTGGGCTGGCGATTGATTTCACATATGGTAATCAACATGTTTCAGTGCCATTCTCCCATATCATCCCACCCTTGCCCTCTTCCACAGAGTCCACGAGTCTGTTCTATACAGCTGCATTCCTTTTGCTGTCTCGCATGCAGGTTTCTAGTTACCATCTTTCTAAATTCCATATATATACGTTAGTATACTGTATTGTTGTTTTTCCTTCTGGCTTACTTCACTCTGGATAATAGGCTCCAGTTCCGTCCACCTGAGTAGAACTGATTCAAATGAATTTTTTTTAATGCTGAGTAATATTCCATTGTGTATATGTACCACAGCTTTCTTATCCATTCGTCAGTTGATGGGCATCTAGGTTGCTTCCATGTCCTGGCTATTGTAAACAATGCAGCGATGAACATTGGGGTACACGTGGCTCTTTCAATTCTGGTTTTCTCAGTGTATATGCCCAGCAGTGGGATTGCTGGGTCATATGGCAGGTCTATTTGCAGCTTTTTAAGGAACCTCCACACTGTTTTCCATAGTGGCTGTACTAGTTTGCATTCCCACCAACAGTGTAAGAGGGTTCCCTTTTCTCCACATCCTCTCCAGCATTTATTGCTTGTAGACTTTTGGATGGCAGCCATTCTGACTGGTGTAAAGTGGTACCTCATTGTGGTTTTGATTTGCATTTCTCTGATAATGAGTGATGTTGA
>ML663012.1:6316949-6378178 GCA_007570785.1 Antilocapra americana
AGTTCATTTTTTAATATGTTAAGAAGAGAAATGTCTGATGGACTCAGCAAGATGAGTCCTTGTTGATGATTAAGTGATGGGAATGGAAGTCCAGTTGGATGAGAGTAAGAAAGGAAGTGGGAGCATAAAATGGTTCCAGTAAAATTAGAGGATATTAAAGGAGTTTCCTAGATAACAGGAGGAAGAAAAGTAGATTTAAAGGCATGTGCAGTGAACTAAAGACATTTTTTAAAGATGTGATGCATTAAAGCATGTTCTGTGTTAGTTAGAAAGACATATTCCCGTGGAGGTAGATACTATCTTGCAACAGAGTTCTTAAGACATACATTTCCTAGCATATTCTCTCATGTTTTTCATCCATGAAAAATATGGATTTAATATGAAAACAGGTATGCTACTGAGCTTTAACTTGTAGGACTTCTTTAGGAAAAAGTGGGAAAGCAATGGAGAAATTTGTGAGACAGAAGAAAAAAATATCAGTTAAATCTCATTACCAATGATAATCATTCACTTAATAACATGGAAGAACTATGCTAAGCTTTTTACATACGTTTGCCTACCAATGCAGAAGGATGGACACCACTATTCCCACTGTTTGAGGAAGGATATTAATGTTTAAAATGAATCTAGAGTCTTACTTAAGTTTATACAGCTAACACGCATTAGATCTGCAATTCAGATGCTGGTTTTCTGATTCAGTTTTTTGTATTGAAGATCATGTAGCAAAGTCTTTCCTGGAGAAGGGAATGGCAACTCACTCCAGTATTCTTGCCTGGAGAATTCTATGGACAGAGGAACTGGGTGGGCTGCAGTCCTTTTACGGATTATGTTTTAAAACTTAATTTGTTGAACTTTGTATATTTTCTGTTGCTAATATTTCTAACATAACAATGGTTTCTAATAACTTTTAATCATTTTCAAACAATAATCAATTGTTGTTAGTTTTCTAGTGCAGTGTTCAACCAGTAAGATGTTTCTTTTTTCCTCCTTTGACTGCCATTTTAACAGAAAAAGAATAAAAGCTTTTACATTATAAAACACTATAAAAGATGTTTTGACAGCATAAAGATGACTCATTTTTCTTTTGATAAATTGCTGTAGGCTGCTTCATTAGGTTTTCTGGGCATCAAGGGGATAAAACTGGGTTGGACTGCTGCCAGAACTGAGGAAGCTTTGTCATCACAGTCTCTCAGGGACCAACTGAGCTGATTAGATCTTGATTTGCAGATGAAAGAGTTCAGCATGGAGGTGACCATGATATATATATATCACTGAGGTTATTAGACTTGCCCTAGAATATGAAGTGCCTGCAAAACTGAGGTATATGTAATCAAAGACATGTGTTCTAAAACAAGGCAACCAGGAAGAGATGTAAATATCACCACAGGTGACCCTTGTTTTCCTCCCCATGTCCTTGTCTTCTTTGTCATATTTTGAACTGCTTTTTAATTTATCTTTTAACACAGAACACAAAATGGTCACATTAAAATGAAGCCCCACGGGAGGCTCACCAACTAGAACTTAGGTACTATTTCTACTTTCTCTAGGGTAAAGATGTTTTGATGTTGACAACTAGCTCTGTATTATTCCTTTCCCAATTATTGTGGCTGGAGTTGAGAACTAAGGAGTGATGGGGCTTCCCTGGTGGCTCAATGGTAAAGAATCTGCCTGCAATGCAGGAACCTTGGGTTCAATCCCTGAATCAAGAAGATCCCTTGGAGAAGGAAATGGCAAGCCACTCCAGTATTCTTGCCTGTGAAATCCCACGGACGGAGGAGCCTTGGGCTACAGTCCATAGAGTCACAAAGAGTCAGACAGGACTGAAGCAACTTAGCACGGACACACAGGGAGTAATAAGCCCAGTAAGTAATCATGCGCTCTATTTGTGTGAGAGTGTGTTGGGGGAATGAGCAGTTCTCTGGGCAGTGGTACTTAAGTTTATCTACTCCAAAATGTGACCTGTAAAAGACAGACACAACAGTGTTACCCAGAAGATGAAAATAAGGAGGGAATCTGTTTCTATTCAAAGGAATCATTTTAAATTTTAAAGCAGAATAAAAATGTGAAAGAAAGAACACGTGCATGAGGGACTCTTTGTGCCTTGCAGTTTGGGGAGCAGCAGGGAGGTCATCAACACCCTTTGACGTCATCTCCCTCATTCCCCTTCTTGCTCATTCCCCTGGACACTTTGGCTTCCTTTTGAGCCTTGAATATTTGAAACAAGTGCCACCCTCAGTGACTTCACACTGACTTTCCCCCCAGCAGGGTACTCTCATCTCCCAGATAACATAATATATCGCTTTGTCTTCCATCAGGTCTCTGTTCAAATTTTTACTTGTTTGAGGTCTCCCTGAGCTCCCAGTAAAGCATAACACCTCCACTCTATCTTAATAGTCAAAGTAGCTGAGTAGTGTCTGACTCTTGCGACCCCATGGTCTTGCAACTCCAGAGGACCCGCCAGGCTCCTCTGTCTATGGGATTCTCCAGGCAGGAGTACTGGAGTGGGTTGCCATTTCCTTCTCCAGGGGATCTTCTTGACCTGGGGATCAAACCCAGGTATCCTGCATTGCAGGCTGAATCTTTACCAACTGAGCTATGAGGGAAGCCCCTGTCTTAATACCTGCTTTGTTTTTCCATTTACTCTATTTTATAGAGTGAACTTTTTCCATAGCATCTTTCACTATAAGATATGGCAATGTGTTTTTGTATTTGTTAACTTATATTTTTATTCACTATTAGATTATAGGGAGTTTTGTTCTTAGCATCCTATACATTTACCCCAGAAGATAGTCAGTATTCATCATAAATTCCTCAAATGTGTGAAAGAATTTTGCATTCAAACTGGGTAATACATGAGCTGTTGGCCAAAAGCCTAAGTGTGAAACAGGAATTTCCAATCACAGATGTCATAGAATATACCTTGAATACTATAGAAATGTGTAATTTACACTTTTCACTATGTTTAATGACCACATGTGCAAAAGTTAATCATGTTCTTTTTTTGTTTCCTAATAGTGACTACCAAAATATGGTACCAGGCAACAAAACACAAATTTCAGAATTTATTCTTCTGGGGTTTTCAGAGGAACCAGCACTGCAGCCCCTCATATTTGGGATTTTCCTCTCCATGTACCTGATCACTGTGATCGGAAACCTGCTCATCATCCTGGCCGTCAACTCAGACTCCCATCTCCACACCCCCATGTACTTCTTCCTTTCCAACCTATCCTTTGTAGACATCTGTTTCATCTCCACCTCCATCCCCAAAATGCTGGTGAATATACAAACACAAAGCAAAGTCATTTCCTATGAAGACTGCTTCACTCAGATATATTCTTTCCTACTATTTGTACAGTTGGATGACTTTCTCCTGACTGTCATGGCCTATGACCGGTATGTTGCCATCTGTCAGCCCCTGCGCTACACAGTCATCATGAACCCCCGGCTGTGTGCACTGCTGGTTCTGGTGTCCTGGATGATAGGTGCCCTGAATTCCTTGTTACAAACTTTACTGGCCCTGCGCCTGTCTTTCTGTACAGTCTTGGAAATCCCCCACTTCTTCTGTGAATTCAAAGAGGTGATCCAACTTGCCTGTTCTGACACCTTTCTTAATAAAACCATGATGTACTTTGCAGTTGGGCTGTTAGGTGGTGGTCCATTTGCTGGGATATGTTACTCATACTCTAGGATAGTTTCCTCCATACATAGAATCTCATCAGCTCAGGGGAAGTATAGAGCATTTTCCACCTGTGCATCTCACCTCTCGGTTGTCTCCTTATTTTATTGTACAATCTTAGGAGTGTACTTTACCCCTGCTGTTACCCACAGCTCACATACGAGTGCTACAGCCTCGGTGATGTACACTGTGGTCACACCCATGCTGAACCCCTTCATCTACAGTCTGAGGAACAAAGACATAAAGAGGGCTCTGAGAAAATTCTTTAGGATGGCAACTATATTAGAATCAGTTGTCTTGAGGCTGAAGAAGTGTTGATTTTTGCAAGATGCACTATTGCGTTAGAGGCTAAAATCATGATTTTTCTGATCAGATTGTGAAAAGAGCAGTTGCTCCTTCAATTTACTGCCTGATATTTCCATTTATTTGATTTCAACTTCTTTATACAAGTTAACTAGCTCTCTTGACTAACCTTTATGCTATTTGCTTTCTTCCCTTTTGTCATTTTTCTACTTCCACAAATTGATTTGCGACTTTCAGTGGAATATATGGAAATTCCCATTTACCTCATGACTCTTCATGCATTCCTTGGGAATAATTTCTTCTGAAGTGAAATGTTTTATATTGAACAATTTGTTTTTCAGTTTACTAAAACAAAAATCATGAGTTGTACTATTTCTCTGGGAAAAAGTATCAACTTAGTAACCAAAGCCATTTCCACAGTTTCATTAGACAGTCAAATATGAAACTAAACTTTATCACTTTTTTCTTTCATCATTTATTTGTTCATCACAACCACACCCATGCTGAACCCCTTTATCTGCTTTCCAAGACATAAAGACAACTCTGAAGAGATTCAGTGGGATGGCAGTCACAAAGCAGTCAATTGCCCTGGGGGTTATAAACTGCCCTTGATTTCACAGAAAATAGTCCTGCAACCAGAAGTTGTAATTCTTTGTCCATTGTGTAATAAAATTCACTCCTCTTTGTTTCTTGGAACTTCCATTTTATTTTAATTCAGCTCTCTATACAAATCCTGGACTCACTTTATTAAGCTTTCTCCTCAGTCTATTATACAGGCATTAAAAAATTTTTTTTTTTAAATTTTCTTTACATTATCGTGTTGGTTTTGCCATACACTGACATGAATCTGCCATGGGTATATATGTGTTCCCCTTTCAGAAGCCCCCTGCCACTTCCCTCCCGATTCCCTCTCTGGGTTTTGCTTTTTTCTATTTCAAAATTCTCCAAACTTTGGAAATGAAATGTTTGGATATTCTCTTTTTTTATGGAGTTACATGAAAAAGAATTTCTTCTTAAATGACATATATCACCTCAAGTAATTTTTGCCCTGTTTTCCTGAAAGAATAATCATAAGATGAATTACTCATATAAAAAAAGTACAAGAGAAATCAAATGCAATTTATATAATTTTATAAGAGGGTTGATTGAATCATAGAGTATGAAACTGTGGATAAGGAGCGTTGATTGCATGTTATAGGCAGATTTTCAACTGCACAGATTTTCAACTGCTCAAGAGTCAGCTCTTTATATATGTATATGTATATGTATATGTATATGTATATGTATATGTATCTCAGGATCAAAGGTGACTCACTAGAGAGCTTGACCGCCTATCCAGTCTTATGATTCAGGGTCCCAGTTTGTGCAACCAAACACATCTGCCAATCTACTGCTTAATAGGGAGAAAACTGCAATGGAGTACTTTTAAACACCATTTTCTGTAATAAAATTCAAAGGCAGTAATGTTGAATGCTATCTTTAAATATCAGAATAAATGCATAGAATGAGAAAGTTACTATAATCGCCCTCAATTCTGTACAGCTTTATATTTTACTCAGTTATTTCTGCATACCCACTTACCCCAATAGTAAATGTTCGAATGTAAAGCCTTTATTGTCAATTGAGATTTAATATTGATCTCTTCTGGGCTCCTCATAAGTCTACATGCACTTGTAATTTTATACATTACAACTCTAAAGCTCATCCAGGAGGTTGTATGCAGCCAAGTGGCAATTCTTTCTTTACTAATATATGATAGTCTACTCCACTTATGTATGTATTTTAATCTTGCAACTTGAAAAAAAAATTTATCATTGGTAATGTCAGCATCATGGTGACAGAAGATGCTCCCTGTGTCTTACCTCTTCAATCTACAACTAGTAAAACATTCATAATTAAACGAAGTTTTTCTACCCAACATGTCAGGGCACCAGAGATACACATTGTTGTACATCTGAAGGTGAATGGATTTTTCACCTAGAGGAGATGGAACTGGGAGAACAAGAGAGGCAGTGATCCTGGTCTCAGCCGCACAGCTGAGGAAGCTGAGCCCATTGCCCCAGAGGACCTGGTAGCATCAGTGGAGGTGGTACACGTGACCCTGGCCTCCTGGATGCAGCAACATCTAGAGCCACAGAGAACCAGGTGGTACAGATGGTGTAGCCCTCAACCTTGGTCCCCCTGGGTGTGGCACTAGAGCCCACCATTTTCAGGATTCCCCCAGCAAAGATGACGGCAAAGAAAGAATGTTATAGGCAGCCAGAAAAAAAGAGTAACCTACTAAAGGTATCATCATTAAGCTATGAGCAAATTTCTCATTAGGTCAATGAAATATCATACTTAAAATATTGTTATACAAAAACTGTCAGCCAAAATACTCTATCCAGAAAAGTTATCCTTCAGATATGAAAGAGAGAAAGATTATCTCACAGATAGAGAAAAGCTGTGAGAGTTCAACATCCAGAACTATTTTATAAGCAATATTGAAATGTTCTATTTAAAATGAAAAAACAAAAGTACCCAAGGACTGAATAAGGTGATAGAATCAGAAAATTGAAACTATATATCAGACAAGGTTGTTAACAATTACAGTACAATGCTTAAAGGAAAAAGCATTAAAAATAACTGTAGCTACTTCATTGGTAACAATCACAAAATGAAGGAGAATATTTTTTGAACTGGACAACTTCAGGGAAAAGAATGCAACTGAACCAATCTATCACATTACATACAAAGATAAACTCGACATAGGTTAAAGACTTAAATGTGAGGTCTGAAACATGAAAAATCATAGAATAAAACAGAGGCAGTAATACCTTAACTTCAGTTTTAGAAATGTTTGGGGGGATATATAATTCTTCCAGGCAAGAAAAACAAAAGTAAAAATATACAGAACTATATCAAACAAAAAAGCTCTGCAGTGAAGGAAACCAGCAACAAAATTATAAGGAAACCTACTTGTGGGATAAGGTATTTGCATTATACATCCGATAAGGGACTGTTATTCCAAAAAAAGAACTCAGTCAACTTAATTAAAAACATAAACAACCAAATTAAAGACAGGTAAAGGACTTCCAATAGACTTCCCCCCACCAAGGAATACATATAGATGGTCAACAGGCTTGTGAAAAGAGGTTTGACATCCTCAGAGAACTGGAAATCAAAACCACAGTGAGATACATTTCCCACTGGTCAGAATAGCTATTGTTAAAGAGACAAAAATCAACAAACGTTGGTAAGGACCACATGGGACCAGGAAATGATACCCAAATTCACAATTTCTTCCTCTCAAATATAAGAGGAATCAAAACTGCAGTCCCTCATGTTTGAGAGTTTCCTGTCCATGTACCTGATCACTGTGTTTGAAAACCTGCTTATCTTGAAACTTCCCTGATGGTCCAGTGGCTAAGACCCCGCACTCCCAATGCAGGGGCTCAAGGTTTGATTCCTGATCAGGAAACTAGATCCCACAGGTCACAACTAAAAATCTCACATGTTGCCGTGAAGATCTCATACACCACAACTACGACCCTGTGCAGCCAAATAAGTTATAAAACAAAAACTGCTCATCATTCTGGCCACCGTCTCTGACTCCTACTGCCGCACACCCATGTAATTATTCTTCTCCAATTTGTTCTTTTTAGATACGTTTCACCTTAACCACCATCCCAAAGAAGGCAAAATCATAACCTGTGACTATACATTCACCCACTCTTTGTAGATTTGGACAACATTTTCCTGACACAAAGGCCTACGACCACTTCATGGCCATTCGTCAACCCCTGCACTGTTCTATAACCCTGCACCATCTGCTCTGTGGACTGCTGGTTCTGGTGTTTGATTCATGAGTGTCCTGTGTTCCTGGCTACAAAGATAAATGGGGTCACAACTGTCCTTCTATACAACTTTGGAAATCCTCCACTTTTCTTGTGAAATCAAACAGGATGCCCAACTTGCCAATTGTGACACCTTTCTTAATCACATGGTGATGTATTTTGAAGCTGTAATATTCCTGAATGGTGATCTCTTGCCTGGGATCCTTTATCCATATTCTAAGAAAGTTTCCTCTATACGTGTAATGCCATCAACTTGGGGGAAGTATAAAGTGCTTTTCACCTGTGCCCCTCACCTCTCACCTTTATTGTATGAGCTTTGCTTGTACCTTAGCCTTGCTGCTCCACCAACCCTTGTTCAGAGTAGAGTGCGTTTACCTCAGTGATGTTCACTGTGTCCACACCCATGTCAAACCCCTTCAGATCTGCAATCTAAGGTACAAAGACATAAAAAAGGCTCTGAAAATATTCTTTGGAAGGCAGATATAAAAGTACCAACAGTCATAGGATTAAAGAAGTTCCCACTTTTGCAGGATGCAAAGCATTTGAGCCAGAATTGGATACTTTTTGATCAGAGTGTAAAAGTAGAAATTGCTCACTCCCTCTATTCCCTGAAGTTTTCATTCCCTTGATTCAGATTCAGTGAAGTAACTCACATTTATAAGTTCTTTCTCTGTCTGATTTATAAATAATATTCCTCTTTGTCCATCTTTAAATTTCTCAAAAATTTTCCCAAACTTGATTCGCAATATTTATAATTTCCATTTTTTCATGGGATAACATGGATTTCTTAAGAATTATTTCTTCTCAAATGATACATATCATCCCAAATATTTTTTTTCTTGTGTTACCGAAAAAATTGTTGTAAGTAATAATACCACAGTGGGGAAAAAAGCTACACTTACTAGCCAAGATATTTTATGTAATTTTTTATCAGAGGAAAACTGTGACTATAGTTTTCATTTTCATACACCATTCCTTAATTATTGCCTTATTTACTTATGTAAATTATTTCTTTAATTGCTCTTCTTGACAATAGAGACTTTAACCTATAGTTTGTTTAGAAGTGGTTATTCAGATTTATTCTTCTCTTTAGGATCCTGTTCTCTTATTTACCGGTATCCACAGTACCTACCCTAGTTACTGGCAAGTGTTAGTCAACTACAGATTTCCAAGTGGAGTTTACACAGAAGAACACATCTGAATACATTCACTTAATATGGCCTTTGAGTCAGGGGAAAAAGTCAATAGGTAGAAAATTTAAACTACACTTTGTATTACTAAGCAAAATATTTCACTTTCATGTCCTATATCTATTTACTGAAGTTTGGATTTTGATGTTCTTGGGAAAGCATCCTATTCTCATTTAGGATGGTTGGTTGCTGTGTTTAAAATGATAAGTTATGTGTAATCACCTATAAAACAAGTGAAAAACTTTTTCAAAATTATATATATGAAAGATTTTTGGTGAAGAAGATTAAACTGAATAGTGAAAGTGTTAGTGACTCAGTCATGTCCGATTCTTTGTGACCCCATGAACTGTAGCCCACCAGTCTCCTCTGTCCATGAAATTCTCCAGGCAAGAATACTGGAGTGGGTTGCCACGTCCTCCTGCAGGAGTTCTTCCTGACCCAGGGATCCAACCTAGGTCTCCAGCACTGAAGGCAGATTCTTTACTGTCTGAGCAGCCAGGGAAGCCTCAAACTGTGTATACCTGACTCCAACACAGAACCACTTTCTTGCTACCCAAAGTATGATTCACAGACTTGGACCTGAAGCATCAACAACACCTGGGAGCTTGTCAGAAACAGGGTCCCTGGGTCGACAAAAGACCTGATGAATCAGAATTTGCATTGAACTAGAAACCTTGGTGATCTGTATGTACAGTGAATTTAGAAATATTTTGATCTAGAATAGGGATTCTCACCATCTTACTACTGATTTGGAACAGGATAATTGTTTATATTGGGTGCTGTTCAGTTCAGTTCTGTCTCTCAGTCGTGTCCTACTCTTTGCGACCCCATGGACTGCAGCATGCCAGGCTTGCCTGTCCATCACCAACTCCTGGAGCTTACTCAAACTCATCTCCATCGAGTCAGTGATGCCATCCAACCATCTCATCCTCTGTTGTCCCCTTCTCCTCCCGCCTTCAATCTTTCCCATCATTAGCATCTTTTCCAATGAATTAGTTCTTCGCATCAAGTGGCCAAAGTATTGGAGTTTCAGCTTCAGCATCAGTCCTTCCAATGAATATTCAGGATTGACTTCCTTTAGGGTGGACTGGCTGGATCTCCTTGCTGTCCAAGGGACTCTCAAGAGTCTTCTCCAACTAATGCTGCTAATGTCTCATGGTTATAGAACATTAGCAGCATCCTTTCAGATACTGCAAAATAATTCCAAGAACTAAATATTCTCAGATTGAATCACTGCTCCAGAGTTCCAGAACTGAGGGATTCCAATCAGACTCTCTCCCTTACTTGGCTTATACCTTTGAGTAGAACATTAAATCCCAGTGAGTCCTATTTTGACAATGCAAAATGATGCTCATAAAAGCATTATTTCATAGAATACACTGGTTTTAAAATTTAATTTGACAATCTCTATAATATGCAAGGGCTTCACTGGTGGCTCAGATGGGAAAAAAAATCTGCCTGCAAGCAGGAGACCCGGGTTCAATCCCTGGGTCAGGATGACCCCCTGCAAAAAGAATGGCAGCTCAGGTATTCTTACCTGGGAAATCCCATGGACAGGGGAGCCTGGCGGGCTACAGTCTATGAGGTCACAAAGAGTCAGACACGACTGAATGACTAAGACACGCGTACACATACTCTGCTAATCTAGTTTATGGGGCATAGTAATAGCTCAGTATTTCTTTTATAATTGCAAATATTTTATATTGAGGACTAAGTGACAGCTCTGAACTTGTGATGTAAGTAGAAAACTCTCAATTGGCTTGGAAAAACCTTCATGAATCTAGGGAATATAATACCAAGGATTTTATACTAAAGGAGAAAAGTTATCCCCCTTTTTGAAGAGAGGGATAGTTATTTCCAGAATCTTTGGTGACTGTGTCCCCACCACAAATCAAAGATTTGAAGACACCTGTGACCTATTTAAAAAACATCTTCAATATTATACTTTTGAGAAAATTTGAACTCAAGGATGTGATGAAATGCTAGGAGACTTAGAGCTTTGGAAGCAGGAGAATTACTGGAGAAGGAGTAGTAAAAACTGAATTCACCTAACTTATAAAGCAGTCTCCTAGGAACAGAGAATCAGCAGGAAAATCCATTCTGCCCAGACCAGTGTCTCCAAGGGAAGTCCCGTACTTATAGATTGGAGTCACAATAGGAAAACATGCTTAATGAGCTGACATAGGAAGACGTAAATATCTGCTCTCCTGCAGTCCCTCAGCCTGTGCCATAGCTGTTTGACTAGGATGTGATCCTTGCTTTTGCAGCTCTATATCTGGCTAGAAGCCTTCTTCCTGTTGTCCTGTTCTTGGACAAAACTTTGTTCTGCATCGTCAGTTATTTTCCTTCTACGCAGAAAGCTTGCTCTCGGATTCTGCAGGCAGGTGAGTCCAAGAGCTGAACAGATGCTTTAGGAGAGGGTGAAAGAGGATGGAAGCCAGGAGCCTGTACCTGAGGTCACCTGAAGACCCAGAGGCCAGAGGTCACTGTGGTTGTTTGCTGGCTTTCCTTATCTTAGTGTATATTTATTTACTGTCTAAAAAATAAACTGAACATTGCACTCGGAAATGCAAGTGCTGATGCTGAGAATTAAATGGTGTTAATGGAAGTTCAATTAGAAAAAAGAAATGAGAGACTTAAAATGTTTTCAGTAAAACTAGGCAGTAAGTCTATGAATTGTATTTATTAATGTGTATGTGTATGCTCAGTCATTCAGTCATGTTCGGCTCTTTGCAACCCTTTGGACTACAGCCCACCAGGTTCCTCTGTCCAAGGAACTTTTCAGGCAAGAATATTGCAGTGGGTTCCCATTCCCTCCTCCAGGGGCTGTTCCTGACTCAGAGACTGAACCTACATCTCCTGTGTCTCCTACACTGCAGGCAGATTCTTTACCTGCCCTGCCATTAGGGAAGTCCATATTTACCAGCAGGATTAGACAAATAAGGATAAGCCTCAGGGAAGAAAGAAATCTGCTGCTGCTTCATATAAAGCATTCCCGACTTTTGTTGTGTTTTGTGTCCCCTGCTTTGAATTGTTACTTTATTCCTTTTGCTTATTTTTCTTTTAGGATATTCAGTCTGTAAGTTCTTAAACATCATAAAGATATCACTGTTTCTGTCCTTGGAAAAGAAAGTTTTTGCTTTATTATTTTTCCTGGGCATCAGGGACAGGTCACTGGATTTGGAATGCTGCCAAACCAAGGAAGCTTTTCTTCACTGTATTGTCTCAGGGTACATTTGGGATATTGGATACTTTCTCCCCTAATAGTCATATGTCCATTTAACTTTCCTCTCTAGTTTTTTTTCTCCTCTATCTTTCTCATACTCTTAATATTTTTTAAATATAGAGAAGAAAGTGGCCATGTAGAAAAAGAACCCCAAATTTATTGGTCCATTGTAAGTTCATGAACTGGAATTTCTAGGTACCATTTATACAGTCTATACAGGAAAGAGAATCTGATTTGACCAGCTTGAGATATCAGAACTCATGGCCTAAGAATGCTGATTATAGGTGAGAAATGCATGGAGTTACACAGCCCAGGAGTTCTTGTTAGTTCTAAAGGTGTGCTAAGTCACACCTTGTGAATTGAGAACAATTCTTCAAGCAGAGGCACTTGGGCTTATATATTAAGGGGACTTATGATACAGACACATAAGGTGCTATGTGAAAATGAAAGTGTTAGGTGCTCAGTCATGTCTGAGTCTTTGCAACCCCGTGGACTATAGCCTAGCAGGCTCCTCTGTCCATGGAATTCTCTGGGCAAGAATACTGGAGTGGGTTGCCATTTCCTTCTCCAGGGGATCTTCCCGACCCAGGGATCGAACCTGGGTTTCCTGCATTGCAGGCAGATGCTTTACCACCTGAGCCATCAGGGAAGCTTTTTAAGCCTTTTATAATGAGGGACTAAGTGATAGCTCATAATTTCTGATATAACTGGGAAATGTCTTATTGGCTTGGAAAGCTATCATGAATCCAGATAGTATAATGCCCAATTTTGTATTTAAAAAGTACACAAAGTTACCTTGTCTTTGATGAGGTGAATAGCAATTTTTAAAGATCACCAGAATTGAAAGAGACATGTGTACCCATGTTCATTGCTGCATTGTTTACAATAGCCAGGACATGGAAGCAACATAGATGTCCATCTACAGACGAATGGATAAGAAAGCTGTGGTGCATATACACAATGGAATATTACCCAGTCGTTAAAAAGAATTCATTTGAATCAGTTCTACTGAGGTGGATGAAACTGGAGCCTATTATACAGAGTGAAGTAAGCCAGAAGGAAAAACAAAAATACAGTATACTAACGCATATATATGGAATTTAGAAAGATGCCAATGAGAACCCTGTATGCGAGACAGCAAAAGAAACGCAGATGTATAGAACAGTCTTTTGGACTCTATGGGAGAGGGCAAGGGTGGGATGATATGGGAGAATGGCACTGAAACATGTTAATTATCATATGTGAACTCAATCGCCAGCCCAGGTTTGATGCTCAGGGCTGGTGTACTGGGATGACCCAGAGAGAGGAAATCGGGAGGGAGGTGGGAGGGGGGTTCTGGAAGGGGAACACATGTATACTCATGGCAGATTCACGTCAATGTATGGCAAAACCAACGCAATAATGTAAAGAAAATTTAAAAAAATTAATTAAAAAATAATAAAGATTTCAAGGGTTATGTCCCCACCAACAGTCAAAGCTTTAAAGACCCATGTGACTCAGTCAAGACAAATTCTCAATATTACACTTTTGAGAGAATTTTAACTCAGGAATATGAGGAGGTCCTGGGAGGCTTAGAGCTTTGGAAGCAGAAAAATGAAAGAAGAAGGGGTGATAAAAACTGAATTCACCTAACTTATAATGCAGTCTCCTAGGAACAGAGAGAATCAGGAGGATAAAGAGTCCGTTCTGTCCAGCCCAGTGTCCTTAAGGGAAATCACATACTTAGAGGTTGGAGTAACGGAGGATAAACATGCCTAATGAGCTGACACAGGAAGCTGTAAATATCTCCTCTGCTGCAGTCCCTCAGCCTGCACCGCTTTGGTTGGACAGGATGTAGTTGCTGCTTTTGCATGCCTAAATCTCACGGAGAAACCCATACTTGATCTCTTTTTGTTGTCTCGTAATTAGACACAACTTGGGGCTGCATCATCAACTATTAAGGGGAGAATTTGGACTTCCACACAGAAACCTTCTTGCAAAGTGTCTGAGCAGGTGAGTCTGAGAGCCCCACAGATACTGCAGGAGGGGATCAGTGAGGAGAGAAGCCAGAACATGTACCCGAGGTCACCTGTGAGGCGATCTAACACACAGATACCAGAAATCACCACAGTCTTTAGGTGGCTTTCCTAGTAATTTAATGTATCCATCTGTAATGGTCAAAAATAAAACTGAACATTGCATTCCAAAATGAAATTGTTTATATTGACAATTAAATGGTAATAGTGGGAATTCAATTAAAAGAATAAACAGGAAACCTAAAATATTTTTATGAAAAGTAGATCACACATCCTCGGAGATCAATAATTAACAGGAGTAGACAAATAAGGTATTACTCCTGGAAGGTTATACAGGGAAGTGAGGCCACTTTTTATTGTAAGATGGGATATATTAGACTATTATTTCCACACAAAGCAGGTAGATCTAGACCAATGAATGCTTGCAGATACTTTCCTGCAAGAGCAGTGTATGAAATGTACATACCCAGATGTCTTTGCTCAACTCTGGGCATTTACATTAAAAAATCTCTATTTCATCGGTGAGAAGAGGTATGCTAATGAGCTTCACTTTGCAATTATTTTTTAATTTAATTTTTTATTTTTTAATGCTGAAAGCATTTTGTATTGAGGTATACCCAGTTAACAATATTGTGATAGTTTCAGGTGAGCAGTGAAGGGACTCAACTATACATATACATTTATCCATTCTCCCTCAAAACCCCCTCCCATCCAGGCTGGCACATAACATCGAACAGAATTCCATGGTTTTCGTTGGTTATCCATTTTAAATACAGCGATGTGCACATGATCTTCCCAAAGTCCTTAACTATCCCTTCCTCCTGGCAACCATGAGTTCTTTTCTTAAGTTTGTGAGTCTCTTTCTATTTTGTGAGGCTGAATCTATTTGTGTGCTTGTTAGCCATTCAGAGTTTCTCTATTTTTTTTTAAAGTCCATAGAAATTTGTTGCTTTTTATAGTACTGTCAGTGTGCTGTTATTCCATTTTTATTGTTCTTTGAAACAAAGAATTGTTTCTTCATACAAAACAGACTGTTTGCCATTTAGTTCTTTGATATGTGTGCACTCAGTCACTTTAGTCCTGTCTGACTCTTGGCGAGCCCATGCACTGTATCCTGACGGGCTCCTCTGTCCATGAAATTTCCCAGGCAAGAACGCTGGAGTGTATTGTAATTCCCTCCTCCAGGGGATCTTCCCCATCCTGGAATCTAATCTCCTGCATTGCAGGTGGATTCTTTACCCAGTGATCCCCCAGGGAATCCCCCAGTTCTTTAGATACATGTGATATATTTGTGGGGATTGTATAAGAGGTCATTAATTTTGTTTGTCAAATCTGTCTATCATTCATAGTGTTCTCGTCATTGTTTTTAACAAAGAATCTAAGCTATAGTTGGTATATAAAATGTATTTGTTGCTGCTGTACAGCACAATGATTCAATATTTGTTCATATTACTAAATGACCACCACAATAAATCTAGTTAGCATTTGTCAGCATGCGTAGTGCAATTTTTTTGTGATGAGAGCTTTTGGGATCTACTGTTCCTTAGCAACTTTCAAATATGCAATAGAGTATTATTAATTATTAGTCATAGTACTGTACATTATATCCCATCCATTGCTTTTTTATTGTTATTACTACATTAATTTAGCTGCCACTTTAATATTCTCCATGTGTCAATATTTGCTATAAACAAAAGCAAAAATCCTTAGAGGTAATAAATAATCTTTTATACTAATATACATTCCAGTGAGTTTTCATATCTCTGTTATTCCTTAATGCTCCTTGTGGCCTTGTGACTAAATTCTTTTCTAAAAGTTCATTACTTTTCACCATAATTTGGAAGATATTTGTCTTGACCATTGGATTAAATGTCACCATTATATTCTATAAGCAGGTTTGAATCCATCTGTCTCTATATGAGATGAAATTATAATTTAGATACTGCTCCATCTCACATTTTAAAAGCACTTTGGTTATAATATTATTTCATTTTCAAGTCTTTGGCAATTTTAATGTTGAATTAATGGCCCATGTTGGTATCTCTGAATTAATACTTTTTAATCTTCATATAAGTTAGCCATAGATTTTCATTCAGTTTTGTTGCATACTCTTTTTTATAAAACATGTACTTAATCTAATTTCATTCTTACTGACATTTTTGTCTATAAGTTCTTAGTTTCCTTTAAATCTTCTTGTTC
This sequence comes from Antilocapra americana, assembly GCA_007570785.1. Lineage (NCBI taxonomy): Eukaryota > Metazoa > Chordata > Mammalia > Artiodactyla > Antilocapridae > Antilocapra > Antilocapra americana. Next base: position 6,333,395 of record ML663012.1, read on the forward strand.
TAAATTATGCACTTACACAAATTCACACACTTTTGCACAAATGTTTGAACACAATCCTGTGTACCTCATAACTGTTCTTTATGTTCCAGTGAGGCCTTTTTTTCTGCTGTTTGTTCCTCTCTTTTTTAAAATCAGTAATACCTTAGGAACTTGCTTCCAATCAATTAGTATTATTATAGTATTATATTAATATTATTCATTATTTTAGTGTCTGTATAACATTGCATGATGTGGCTATGATACTCTCATACGTGGGGGTGTGTCATGTTATTTTTCAACAAATTGCTATTATAGCACAGATTTAAAAGTAGTTGATATTATTCACTTAAAACTGTGCTTCTCAACCAAGGATGATTAATTTTCCCCAGGGGACACTGAACTACACCCATAGACATTTTTCACTATCACACTGGGATGAGGTAGGTGGTGGGCAAGGATCCTAGAATATATCTAAATATCCTAGAAAATACAGGAAAGATACCACTACAGAGAATGACTTGTCTCAGAATATCCAGTAATGCAGAGACTGAGGAACCCTGAATTACAGAATGTCTGTTTTTAATGTTTACAGCTCTCTTCAAGTTGTTTCCCCAGTGTACCACACTTCACATTTATTCTAGCAAAATTAGAGAATACTTCTTTTCTTCTTTATGTTAATATATATATATATATATATCAGTCTCAATCTCCCAATTCCCACTTTCCCTCTTAGTTTCCATATGTTTGTTCTCTCTATGTCTCTGTTTCTGCCTTGCAAACAGGTTCATCTGTACCATTTTTCTAGATTCATTTTTTCTGAGTATTTTTTAACTAAAAATTTTCTGTTTCATAGAGTTTAATGTATCATTCTTTAATATATATATATATATACATATATATGTATATTTATTTATTTATTTGGCTGCACTGGTTGTAGCTGGGTCTTCCCAGGTGGCTCAGTGGTAAAGAATCTACCTACCTGCCAATGCAGGAGCCACAGGAGACTTGGGTTTGATCCCTCGGTTGGGAATGTCCCCTGGAGAAGTGAATGGCACCCACTTCAGTATCCTTGCCTGAAAAATTCCATAGACAGAGGAAACTGGTGGGCTACAATCCATGGGGTCAGGAAGTGCTGGACACAATTGAGCAACAGAGCATGCATGCAGGCACTGATCTTAGTTGTAGCATGTGGGGTCTTGATCTGCATGGCACACAAGATCTTTGATTGTCATTATAGCACGCAGGATCTTTACTTGCAGTATACAAACTCCTAGCTGCAGCACATGGGATCTAGTTTGCTGACCACGGATTGAACCCAGGCCTCCTTTCTTGGGAACACAGAGTCTCAGCCACTGGACCACCAGAGAAGTCCCCTATGTTGTTCTTTTTATTCTGAATTTCTAGCTTTAATTATTTTAGTTTTCTAACTGCAGATTTTACATGAATTTGTTACATGTTCATCTGAGATGGACAGTTTACCCTGATTTTTTGAAGCTGTGTTAGATTAAAAACAAAAAAGTTTCTTATTTTCTTCTAGAGAAACAGTCACGTATTCCAGCTTTTATTCAACAGTTCAGCTTTTCCCAGCTCAATTGAAATGCAACCTTCCTATATATTAAATGTTCATATCTGATACGACCTAATTCCTAATCTTTCAGCAAATAATAATGGAGCAACTTCTACGTGCCAAAAATTTCTAGATACATTTATGCTATAGTCACTTAAGTGAAAGTCTTGGCTAAAATAATTATTAATGCATACTGCTTTTGTTCAGTTACTGCTATTGTATACTATGTTTCCATCAGTTTTTGATGTTCCACTTAGTTTTGCTTAATATAATTTTATGAAATCTCCCTATTTAACAGCTTTTATGTTGACTGCCATTATTGCTTTTCATTGACATATAACTGATTTAGCAACTTACATTAGCTTCAGGTGTACAGCATAGTGATTCAATATTTTTATAGATTACTCCCCATTTACATTACAAAATATTGGCTATTTTCAATACATACTACAAATTAAGCCATATATAGTAGCATATTCCTGTAGTTTTGCCACTTATTTTTATTTAATGACTTCCCATTTTCTTATATGTGCATGCAGACATGCTCAGTCTCTTCAGTCATGTGTGACTCTCTGTGACCCCATGGACTGTATGTAGCCCACCAGGCTCCTCTGTCCATGGGATTCTCTAGGCAAGAATAGTGGAGTGGGTTGCCCATCTTCCCCACCCAGGGATTGAACATTCATCTACTGTGTCTCCTGCATTGCAGGCTGATTCTTTACTGCTGAGTCACTGGGGAAGCCCCTGTGTTTGTAAATAAGTAAACAAATATTCACGTACATTTGGGAAAAATGAAGTGAGTTTTGCAGGTGCATCCCCTGCTTATTCGATGGTGGCATATATTGTTGAAGCCTGAGTACAGTATGCAGATGATACCAGTTTTATGGCAGAAAGTGAAGAAGAACTAAAGAGCCTCTTGAGGAAAGTGAAAGAGGAGAGTGAAAAAGTTGGCTTAAAACTCAGCCTAAGAAAACTAAAATCATGGCATCTGGTCCCATCACTTCATGGCAAATAGATAGGGAAACAATGCAAACAGTGACAGACTTTATTTTTGGGGGCTCCAAAATTACTGCAGATTGTGACTGCTGCCATGAAATTAAAAGATGCTTGCTCCTTGGAAGAAAAGTTATGACCAACCTAGATAGCATATTAAAAAGCGGAGACATTATTTTGCCAGCAAAGGTGCATCTAGACAAAGCCATGGTTTTTCCAGTCATCACATATAAATTTGAGAGTTGGACTACAAAGAAAGCTGAGCATCAAAGAATTAATACTTTTGAACTGTGGTGTTGGAGAAGACCCTTGAGAGTCCCTTCGACTGCAAGGAGATCCAACCAGTCCATCCTAAAGGAAATCAATCCTTAATATTCACTGGACTGATGCTGAATTTGAAACTCCAATACTTTGGCCACCTGATGTGAAGAACTGACTCATTTGAAAAGACCCTGATGCCAGGAAGATTGAAGGCAGGAGAAGGGGATGACAGAGGATGAGATGGTTGGATGGCATCACTGACTCATTGGACATAAGTTTGGGTAAATTCTGGGAGTTGGTGATGGACAGGGAGGCCTGGCATGCTGCAGTCCATGGGGTCGCAAAGGGTCAGACATGACTGAATGACTGAACTGAGCTGAGTATCAGAAAAGCAGAGACTGAGTATAGTTAAATATATGTATGACAAATGAGAAAATCATATGAAGAAAGTTATTCAGTGTAAGAGGATGAATAATCATGGCATATACATGATTTATAGAGTATGGTCTAGGGAGGGCTTTGAATGTTGGTAAAAGAGCAGAACCAGAAGTAGTGTGCCCACTGAACCTACAAAAGAGAGATCAAAGCTCAAAGAACAGGAATTACAAAGAAAAGATGCCACGTAAGAAAAATGAGAAAGGACTTGGCCTCATCCCCTACTGATACTTATTGAAGTTGGTGTCTTAACTGTGAAATATAAGTAATAGCATTTATGTTAGGTTGGCACTAATGGTAAACAACTTGCCTGCCAGTGAAGGGGATGTAAAAGACATGGGTTCGATCCCTGCATCAGGAAGATCCCCTGGAAAAGGAAATGACAATCCACTCTAATATTCTTGCTTGGAGAATCCCATGGACAGAGGAGCCTGGCAGCCCACGGTTCATGGGATTGCAAAGAGTTGGACAATATGGAAGTGATTAAACATGCATACATACTATGTTGCTAATGCTTGCTTGCGTAAAAGTTAATTAGTTACTATTCTATATCTTGGTAGTTACCTACAAGGCATGGAACCACAAAATATTTCAGAAGTTTCAGAATTTCTTCTCATGGAATTTTCAGAGGCACCTGAGCTGCAGCCCCTTGTATATGGACTTTTTCTGTCCATGTACCTGATCACTGTGTTTGGAAACCTGCTTATCATCTTGGCCACCATCTCAGATTCCCACCTCCACACCCCCATGTACTTCTTCCTCTCCAACCTGTCCTTTGTAGACATCTGCTTCACCTCCACCACCATCCCAAAGATGCTGTGGAACATCCAGACACAGAACAAACTGATCACCTTTGAGGGCTGCATCATCCAGATGTACTTTTACATACTCTTTGCAAGTTTAGATGACTTTCTTCTGGCTGTGATGGCCTATGACCGGTTTGTGGCCATCTGTCACCCGTTGCACTACACGGTCATCATGAACCCCCGACTCTGTGGTCTCCTGGTTCTGATATCTTGGATCGTGGGTGTCATGTACTCCTTGTTACAGAAGTTAATGGTGTTGCGATTGTCCTTCTGTGCAGACTTCAAAATACCACACTTTTTCTGTGAATTCAGTCAAGTCTTACAACTTGCCTGTTCTGACACCTTTCTTAACGACATGGTATTGTATTTTGCAGCTACCTTGCTGGGTGGTGGTCCTTTTGCTGGGATACTTTACTCTTACTCTAAAATAGTTTCTTGCATACGTGGAATCTCATCAGCTGAGGGGAAGTATAAAGCATTTTCCACCTGTGCATCTCACCTCTCAGCGGTCTTTTTATTTTATTGTTCTTTTCTAGGAGTGCACCTTAATCCTGCTGCTCCCCACAGTTCAAGGTCAGGTGCAGCAGCTTCAGTGATGTACACAGTGGTCACACCCATGCTGAACCCCTTTGTCTACAGTCTGAGGAATAGAGACGTAAAGGGGGTTCTGAAGAGATTCTATGAGATACTAGGTAGAAAAGGCCAACTCTCCTGGGGGAGATGGAGTGCCCTTGGTGGCATGACTTAAAGACTCAGAATCAGAAATTGTGATTTTTTGATCATTGCAGAATCAAGTTTGCTTCTTCTCTTTGTTCCCTGGAATTTTCATTAAAATAATTCCATGTACTGATTTATTAAGCTTTGTCCTCAACCTGATATATAAGCTTTTTATTTGTACTTTTCCCTATTTGAAAATTTTCCTACCTTTAGATCAGAAATACTCATGTCCTTCATGAGAGGACTGAGTTTCTTAAGAAGAATTTATTCTCAAATGACATATGTCATTACAAGTAAATTTTCTCTTATTTTTCTAAACATTAGTTATTAGTTTCATTACTCATGTTTGTTTAAACGACTAAGGTATTTTAAATACCTTTTAATAGGTTACATTGAACATTCAGATGTGGAACTTGTTGATACAGAAAGCCAACTGTAAAATTATATTTAGACTTTTTACTGCACAGAAGGTCAGTGCCCTTCACCACTGCGTTGTTCAGAGTGAACTTTGTATATCAAAATATATGACCAAAGGATGACTCACTGGGGGACTGAAATGCCTACCTAGTCATGTGATTCAGGGTTACATGTTTAGTGCAAGCAAGCACACTTTTCACTTTTTCCTGCTTATCTGGAGAGGAAACTTAATGTACCAATTTTTAATATAGTTATCTGAAATAAAATTTAAAGACAGAGTAATCATGAATGCTACCTTTAAATATCAGAATAATTGTGTAGTTGAGAAGAAGCTGATTGATATAATTGTCTTCAGTTCTGTTCCCTTTTATTTTTGATCAGTTAGTTATTGTTGCATAATAACTTACTTTCATGGTAGATGCTTTAAAATAATGCTTATTAACAAATGAGTTTGTATAGTGTGTGGTTGTCCTGATCTCTGTTTGGCTCCTCATGAATTTATACTCACCTGTCATTTTCTATGTTGTAATTCTAAGTCTCATCCATGATACTGTATACGGTTATACTGGATGTCTTTCTTCACCAATATATGATAGCTAACTCCATATATATGTATATGTCAATCTCACAATTTATGAAAAAATAAATCTATCTTTGATGACATCAGCATCATGGTAGCACAAGATGCTCCCTTTGTCTCTCCCCTTCATCTCTGATTAATCAGACTTCCATAACTCAGCAAATATTCATCTGTCCAATAACCAGGAGTCCAGAGAGTCATACAATTTTACATGTTAAATTGGGTTGATTAGAACACACAGAAGAGCGGCATCTAGGGGAAAACAGCAAGAGGCAGTGCCCTCGGTCCCAGCCCAGTGGCTGAGGCAGCAGTCCATAGACCCAGAGCACCTGGTAGCACCAGTGGAGGTGGCGCATGTGAACCCGGCCTTCCAGATGCAGCATTATCTACAATCAAAGGGAAACAGGCAGGTGTGGTGGTGGGGACCTTGAACCAGGTGACCTGAATGATGCAAAATTGCTCACTATCATGGTGCCCTGGGCAGAGATGCCAGCCACATCAGGGACATTAGCAGCACCAAGGCGCCAGTGACCCTGGAGGCACCAGTGGTGATGACTATGCATCAAGCAACGCCTCTGCTAGGGACAGTGAAGGACAAAGAAAGCAGTTTCTTAAAAATAGCCAGATGAGTAGGTGTGTGCATGCTCAGTCACTCAGTCGTGTCCAACTCTTTGCCTCTCCCTGGACTGCAGCCCTCCAGGCTCTCTTCTGTCCATGGAATTTTCCAGGCAAGAATACTGGAGTGGGTTGCATTTCCTACTTCAACAAATGCAACTCAGATGCAACTCAGGTAAAAGAAACAGCAGACTTGGGTTGTTGTGTCACCTAAGTGAAAAACACAGAAAAGCTTCTTGTTACCAGTTTGTAAAACTGTTAGAATCAGAATGAACAGACCTTTACCTAAATGAAAAAGGCGTTTGTTATTTCAAAGGCACGCCAGAGGAGCTACCCACTGGGCACCACGAAAAACCACAGCAACCCAGAATCACAAAAAGAAAATGACAATTTTCCAGAAATCAATCTTAACACCACAGAATATTGTGATCAAGCAAGTGGAAAACTCTAATAGTGTCATGGAGAAACTCAGGAAGCTATAGGAACACTCACAAAGGCACTTAAACTCATAAATTTAAAAAAAAATGAAAATAAGAAACGATTTTCAAAGAGATGAAAACTCTTAAACATAACCAAACAGACATACTGGAGTTGAAGAACTCTATAAATGAGATGAAAGATGCATTAAAAAGCACTAAAAATTGAGCAGATCACATGGCTGAGAGAAATAGTGACCTCAAAGGTAGAATGATTTAGGAATAAGAGAACCACTTTTTTTTTTAATGAAGAGATTCTATAAGAATTATAGGACTCCATTAGAAGAGGTGACAAGTATATTGAGTATCTTAGAAGGAAAAGAGAGTGTGAGAGAAAGAAAAGATGCTATTTAAAGAAATAACAGCTGAGATCTTTCCCAGAATAGGTAATAAATAACAGGTAGAATATAATAGGTGGTCCAACTTACCAATTATAACGCCTTTCGTAATGACATAGGGATATATTTTGAAGCTGTATTCATGGGTGGTGATTCCTTATGATCCTTGGCTCATACTCTAAGATAGTTTCCCCAGGTGGCACTAGTGGTAAAGAACCTGCCTGCCAATGCTGGAGACTTAAGAGATACAGGTTCGATCCCTCAATCAGGAAGATCCCTTGGAGAAGGAAATGGCAACCCACTCCAGTATTATTGCCTAGAGAATCCCATGGACAGAGAAGCATGGCAGGCTACAGTCCATAGGGTCACAAAGAGCCAGGCATGACTGAAGTGACTTATTGCACAAGTATGTACCCATCTGTGTGTCTCACCTCTGAGTTGTCTCCTTATTTATCACAACAGTCTAGAACTGTACGTTTGCTCTGCTAATATCCAAAGCTCGCAGTCAAGTGCAACAGCCTCAGTGATGTCCACTGTGGTGACACCTGCACTGGACCATTTCCTCTTAGCCTAAGGTATGAAGATATAAAGAAAGCCCTGAAAAGATTCTTTGGGATGGCAGCAATAGACTAATTATCATAGGGTTAAAGAAGTCCTCATTTTTTGCAAACTACAAAGCAATTGAGCCAGAATTTAATATTCTTTGATCAGAGTGTGAACATAGAGTTCTTCTGTGTCTCTATTTCCTGAATTTTCATTTCTTTTTTTTTTTTTAGGTTTCTTCCTTCTTTTTATTTATTTATTTATTTATTTATTTGTTGGCAAAGTAATGTCTCTGCTTTTTATTTTTTATTTTTTTTTTACATACTTCTTTTTTTTTTTTTATTATTGTTTTTGCCATACATTGTCATGATATCACCATGGGTTTACATATGCTTCCCCTCCGGGTCCCCCCTCCCTCCTCCCTCCCCCCCGGGAAATCTCGCTGCACCAGTCCCGAGCATCAATCCTGGGCTGGCGATTGATTAGACACATGACAATTAACATGCTTCAATGCCCAACAACAATACAGTATATTAACACATATATATGGAATTTAGAAAGACAGTAACGAGAACCCAACATGGGAGACAACAAAAGGAACGCAGATGTATAGAATAGACTCGTGGACTTTGTGGATGAGGGTAAGGGTGGGATGATATGGGAGAAGGGCATTGAATTTTCATTTCTTTGATTCAACTTCTTTATACCATTGAAGTAACTCATGTTTATGTTTCCTTCTCTGTCTGATTTACAAACAATTTTCCCCTTTGTTTATTTTCTGCTTTCCCAAACTTGATTTAAAATACCTGCAACGCCTATTTATTTCATAGGGCAGCATGGATTTCTTAAGAATAATTTCTGCTCAGATGACATATATCATCCCAAATAATTTTTCTCTTGTGCTACTGAAAGATTGCAGTAAACAACAGGACTACTGTAGAAAAATGACTTTTATTATTAGCCAAGGTATTTGATATGGTCTTATAAGAGAGGATATTTGAGACTATAGCTTTTCATTTTGTGTACCACATTCTTCTGAAAATCACAACTGTCCTTGAAAATGGAGACTTGAACCTACAATGTGTTTTATAGATGGTTATCCAGTCTCCTTCTCCTCTTTCGGATCCTGTTATCTTATTCAGCATTGTCCACAGTGCAAACCTTAGTTGCTGACAAATGATAATCACTACAGGTTTCCAAGTGACGTCTACACAACAGCACACATTTGAGTATATTCACTTAATATTGCCTTTGAGTCAGGGAAAAAAATGTAAAAAGGATGAAAATTTAAACTACATTTTTTTATTCCTAGGCAAAACGTTTTATTTTCATGCTCTATATCTTTTCAATAAAGTATCAGTTTTGGTGCCCATGTGAAAGTCTTGTTTTCATTAAGGTCAAGCAGTGATTGATGTGTTTATGATGACAAACTATGTGTAATCACCTGTAAGTGACTCCACTCTGGTGGCTCAATGGTAAAGAATCTGCCTGCAACGCAGGAGACCTGGGCTCAATCCCTGGGTTGGGAAGATTCCCTGGAGAAGGAAATGGCTACCCACTCCAGTACTCTTGTCTTGAGAATCCCATGGACAGAGAGGAGCCTGGCAGGCTACAGGACATGACAGGACATGAATGAACAATTAACACTTTAACTTTTCTGCTATAAGTGAGTGAAGAACTTGTTTTCAAACTTAAATACATAAAAGATTCTTGGTGAGAAGACTAACCCTGTGTATACCTGACTCTAACACAGGACCTAGCCTTGCTATTGAATGTGATCCCCAGACTAGGCACTGCAGCATCAGCTACTCCTGGCAGCGCATTAGAAATGTAGTCTTTGGACCCACCAGAGACCTGATGAATCAGAATTTGTATTTGAACCACAAATCTTGGTGATTTGTATGCAAAATGAACCTAGAGATGTTCTGGTCTGAATAGGATTTCTCACATTCTTACTCTTGCCTTGCACAGGCTAATTATTTGTATTGCATGCTGTTCTATGGTCTGTAGGAGATTAGTAGAATCCCTTCAGATATTGTCAAATATTCCCAGGGGCAAAATCTCACCTGGTTGAGAATCACTGCCCAGAGTTCTAGAACTAAGAGATTCCAATCCTGACTCCAGTCCTTACTTGGTTTATACCTTAAGAAGAACGTTAAATCCTTCTGAGTCTCACTTTGACAATGGAGAATGGAGTTTGTACAAGTACTACTTCATACAATTCACTGTTTTAAAAGTTAAATTTGACAATTTCTATAATATGCCAGGGCCTCTCAGGTGGCACTAGTGGTAAAGACCTGCCTGTCAATGCAGGAGACTTAAGAGACATGAGCTCGAACCTTGGGCTAGGGATAATATGCCAAATGAGATTATTGGGCATAACAATATCTAACTATGCCTCTTATAATTAAATACAAATGTTTTATAATGCTGTAAAAAATTGTAGTTCTCAATTTCTAATATAGGTAGAACATTCTTAATTGTCTTGGGGAAACCATTGTGAATCCAGGGATTATAATACCTAAAGGTTTTACACTAAAAAAAGCAAACTTATACCCCTTTTGGAAGAGGGGAAAATTCATTTTTAGAGATTTCAGTGATTGTGTCCTTGCCATAATTCAAAGCTTTGAAGACCCATGTGACCTTGTCAAGACAAACTCTTAACATCATATGTTTGAGAAAATTTGAACTCAGGGATGTGATGAGATTCTGTGAGAATCAGAGCTTTGGAAGAAGGAGAGTTAAAAAAAAGTCCAAATCAAAAAATGAGCAGAAGATCGAAACATATTTCTCCAAAGACTCAGATGTCGAAAAGGCCTATGAGAAGACGCTCACAATCACTCACTGTCGTGTGCTGTGCTGTCACTTCAGTCGTGTCTAACTCTCTTTGGCCCTTTGGACTGTAGTCCGCCAAGCTCCTCATCGGGCAAGAATACTGGAGTCGGTTGCCATTTCCTTCTCCAGGGGATCTTCTCAACCCAGGGATCAAATTCGCATCTCTGGGTTCTGTAATAACCTATAAGGGAAGATAATATGAAGGAAAACAAATATATATATATACACACACACACACACACACACACACACACATATGTGTATGTATGTGTGTATGAATCACTGTGCTGTATACCTAAAATGAACATGGTAGTATAATTCAACTTCAATAAAAAATAAATGAATAATCATTAATGATTTTAAAAAATTTAAAAAGATGTTTATCATTATATCTTTTAAAAATATCCTACTAGTGTATATTGTATATGGCATTTACTGTTGCAAATTGTGGGTTTATTCCCTTAGCTCATTAAATCTGAGATACCATTCCTTTTTCTTTTGAATACATTGACTTTTGTGGCTTTCATTGTAATTCTGGGCATTATGGGGATTTAGCTTCAGTTGGACTGCTGTCAGAATTGATGAATCTTTTTCTTTTTCAGGTCTCTCAGGGACTACTTGAGCTCACTAGAGACTTTTTTTTTGGCCTCTTATGTCCATTTTCCTCTATCACTGTTTCTTTAACCAATTTTTAAAGTTTCTTTAATTACAAAACACAAAATTGTCATATTAAAAGGGAGACATATTTACATATGCATGAAATGATATTTGTGTGTGTGTGTGTATGCCATTATTATGCTCAGTTCTCAGTCATGTCCAACTCTTTGTGACCTCAAGGACTGTAGTCCACCAGTCTCCTCTGTCAAAGGAAATTTCCAGGCAGGAAGACTGGAGTGGGCTGCCATTTCCTTCTTCCAGGGATCTTCTGGACCCAGGGTTCAAATCCACGTCTCTTGCGTCTCCTGCACGAGCAGACAGATTTTTTATTTTAACCACTGTGCCACCTGGGAAACCTTAGGAAATGATAAGGTATAGAATTTGGGTACAATTTCTATATATTATGGATACAGATAATCTGATGCTGACAGTGTCTCCCATATCATTCATTTAGTAACTGCTGGGCTGGAGATGAGAAGAGATTGGTAGTAACATAGCCTAGGAGGTCAGAGTGCACTCTGTCTATGCATGTGTGTGTATGTGTGTGTGTTGTGGGGAATGATCAGTTTTTTATGACAATTTGATCTGACCTCTTGTATCCCAAAAAAGGACCCTTAAAACACAAAGCACTAGAATGTCAACCAACACACGAAAATGAGGAGGGGATACATTTGTATTCACAGGACTCATTGGATTAAAAAAAAAAAAAGATGCAAATGAACTTATTTGTAAAGCAGAAATAGATGCATAGATTTAGGGAAGAGGCATTTGGATACCAAAGCCGGGAGGGGACCAGATGAATTGTGAGGTTGGAATTGACCTGTTTGCTATGTATGAATAGACAACCAATGAGAACCTATTGCATATAGTGTAGTACACTGCTTAATGCTCTGTGGTGACCTACATGGGAAGAAATTTAAAAAGGAGGGGATATATCTATACATACAGCTGATTCAATTTGCTGTGCAGCAGAAACTGACATTATTGTGAAACTGCACTCCAATGAAAATTAATTTTAAAAAGCCAATTATCATAAAGCTGAAGAAATACTCAATTTTGCAGAGCTCCAACCATTGGAGCCTGAACTCCATTGTTCTTTGATCAGAGTGCTCCTTCTGTTTATTTCCTGAGATTTTTATTTCTTTGACTTCAACTTCTCTGTACTGTTGAAGTAAGTCACATTATTATGTTTCCTTTTCTGTCTGATTTATAGACAGATTTCCCCTTTGCCATTTTCTACTTTCTCATTTTTTCCCCCTCAGACTTGATGCACAATATTTAAAATTCCTATTTATTTTAAGGGCTAACATATGTTTCTAAAGAATAATTTCTCAAGTGGCATACATTATTCCAAATGATTTTTATTTTGTGTTACTGAAAGAATTGTCACAAGTTACATTATTCATATGGGAAAACACTACACTTAATAGATGGGGAAAGACATAAAGTTTTGTGATAGAGGAAAGCTGATACCACTGTTTCACTTCTGTGTACAGCGTTCCTATGTTAATCACTGTCTTAACTGCCTTTCTTAAAAATGGAGTATTTAAGTTATTGTTATAATTATTTTTATATAGCTGATTATTTAGTTTTATTCTTCGCTTTGGTATGTTCTCTCATTCAGCTGTGTTCACAGTGCCTACCCTAGTCACGGGTACAATGATTATCAACTATGTGACTCCAAGTGCAGTCTACATAGAAACACAAATTCAAATAGATTCAGGGAAAATGTTAACTATGATAAAAAAATGTTAATCTACATTTTATATTTCTGAGAAAAATATATCATTTTCATTCTCTATATCTGTTCCTTGAAGTATGGATTTTGGTATCTATGGAAACAAATCCTATTTCATTGGGGTGAAGGATGGGCTGGTGTACACTTAACAAAAAGTGTTTACACTTTTTAAATTGAATTATCCACTTGTATCTGTTTGCAAACTTTCAGTGCTGCATAGAAATGACTCTACTGCTTCAAACAAAATATATTCTCTTTTCAAATTTTTAATAACCGTGAATAGGAAGTGGGCTTCCCTGGTGGCTCAGGCGGTAAAGAATCTGCCTATAATGTGGGAGACCTGGGTTGATCCCTAGTTTGGGAAGATCCCTTGGAGAAGGAAATAGAAACCCACTCCTGTATTCTTGCTTGGAGAATTCTGTGAACAGAAGAGCCTGGTGGGCTACAGTCCATGGGGTCACGAAGAGTCAGACATGACTGAGCACCTATATACACATATGTAATATCCATATATATCCTCATGATCAAAGAATGACTCATTAGAGAGCTTCAATTTCTGTCCATACATGTGATCAGGTCAGCACTTTGTACAAAGAGGCATATGTCCTTTTGACTCCTTCTGGTTTCTTGGAGGAAACTTCCACAGAGTCTCTCATGAATACAATTATCTGTATTTAACCATGAATGCTATCTTCTAATACCAATAAAAACACCTAGAATGAGATAAAAGCAATTATTATAATTTCCCTGTTTTGCCAGACGTTTTCAGGTTCGTCTCAGGTTCAAAGGATTTGTTAACAAAATAAACCATTCATTATATCCAAGTAAATATTACCAATATTTTATAGAATTTTCTAGCTTTTTTTTTTTTTTTTTTTTTTTTACGAACGAGGCAATTTATTAACCCAGCATCATTTGTTCTAATGCTTCTTGTTGGCAGCTGCCACCTGTCCAGCGATTCTGTCCAGATCTCTCTGTCCCTGGGGCGTCAGTTTGCGGCCCCCATCTTGGTCCTTTTCCACCATTTTCAGCCCCTCCAGGGCTTGGAGGACCTGCCGAGCCACGCTCTTGGAGCCTCTGCTGAAGTGGCTGGGCATGACGCCATTCCTCTGACGCCCCCCATAGATCTTGGTCATGGAGCCAACCCCAGCACCACCCCGGAGGTACGGGTGCCGTGCCGTGGAAGCAGCTCATGTGTAGAACCAATTCTCATCGTAGGGAGCAAGTTCTTTATGCTTGGCCAGCTTGACGGTGTCCACCCATTCAGGGACTTTCAGCTTCCCGGACTTTTTGAGGAAGGCTGCCAGAGCTCTGATGAACTCCTGCTGGTTCACGTCTTTTACAGTAACTCCAGGCATCGTGCGGCCTCCGCGCTGCCAGCCAGGGGAAAGGGTAGCTTATTTTTTAATATACTAACATTAAAAGAAAAGTAGAAACAGCAGAGGATGCATCACCAAATTGACTTTTGACCAACATCCAGACTCAAACAGCACTAAGTCCCATGACACAACTCATCTGGAGTGCCCATTGGGCAAGGGTTCCAGGCAGTGTGTCCTATCCATAGGTGAGACTTCCAAGATTGCAGTTCGGGGTTCCCAGATATAATCCCAGGACTCAAACTGATATCATCATCAGTCTGTGAGCGAATTGCAACTCTGATTTCACGTTAATGCTGTTGGTTTTGTCATGTAAAACTTGGCATGTCGTTAAGCCTGGGGCCTGTTGGCCAGACCATCTCCAGGGGCTCAAGAATCTCAAGACTCCTCCCCCATCTTACCTAAGGTGCTGCAAGCCTTGCACTCACAGCAGGCAGTCACTCACACTCACACTCAGGCAGGGTAGAAGCAAGGTCAGAGGCCTGCTCTGCTTTGTCTCTGAAGTCTAAACAAGTCTATCTCATTTCTCTAACATTCCCTCAGTTCTGTTAGCTTTTATGTTCTGTTGGCTGGCTCTTATTGCATAAGAAGTTAACTTAGAAGCACTTATTTTATTACAGTTCCATTACCAATCCAGTGATTGGTGGGTTTTTCCCAACCTCTTCTGAGCTTCCCATACATCTAATTCAGCTGTGGTTTGTTTCTGAAGCCTATCCATGATGTTGCATCTGTACTATTCACCTTTCTTCAACCAATATATGATGTTTACTCCATTTATATGTATGTTAACCCTTTACTTTATGGGAGAAGTAGTTTACAAATTTAAATTGGCTTAATTTTCACTATTTCTCTATCAATATATACCACTTCTCTTTCTTCCTAGTTATGTTAGGGGAAGCACACTGACTGAAACTGCCCACTCTGGCCAGGCACCCCAGTAACCATTTGCATGAGCTGTTTTGAGACAGGAGGTCCTGGTAAGGAACACGGAACTAATAAGCCACCACCAACTGGAAGAGTTTGGGAAAGGTCAAAAGGAGACACCACATGTCTGACGACCTCCCAGAATCCTTCTCCCTGGCATCTTGGCTGAATAAGGCCTGCACCACCAGAAAGGACTCTGAGTGAGAATGATTGGCTTAAAACAACCCGGAAACTAATTCCATCACCATAAAACCTGAGAGACAGTGGCAGAGCAGTTCTCCTCCATTCTCTTACCCTAGTACTCTCCGCCTGGGCACTCTTTCCCAATAAAATCTCCTTGGACAATTCATTTCTGAGTGTTAGACAAAAGCCTAGTTTCAGGGGCCCTGGGAGGGTTCATCCTTCCTGAGACAGTTATAATGTGAATCTCCTAGCCGTGTCTGGAGTGAATCAGCTATATTTATATCTGACCTGACTCATGAACACTAAAATTTTAATTTTAATTAATTTACAAGAGTACAATTATATTCAGTAATCTTCACACCTTTAAAAAGTACAATTATATTCAGGAATTGTCACACAATCTGACAAGTTAAAGGATTCATACAAAACTGAGAATACATAATATATGGATTCATTCATATGCAACTGAAGAAGATACTGAATAAGTTTGAACTGCTTTCTCAAATAATTGTGAAAATGTAATCCACCTGGAAATAAGACCCTTATTTCTGAAGACAGTATGTGATAATACAACTTAATTCAGATGAAAGTTGTGAAATACATGAAATGTTGGCTATATTTTGAGTCCAAAGAAAACCTTCAAGTGTAAGGAGTGTGTGTATATATACATGTATGTGCATTTGTGAACATCCTTCTTTCAACTAAACAGACTCACACATATACTGTTGTTGTAGGAAGGGGGCCACCCCTCCAGAGCCCCAAGAGCAGGCTCTTGTCTAACACTTGGAAAAGAATTGTCTGAGGAGACACGTGCTGACAAAGAAAGAGACTTTACTGGAAGAAGGCACCCAGGCGGGGAGCAGCAGGATAAGGGAACCCAAGAGAACAGCTCTGCCACGTGGCTCAGTCTCAGGTTTTATGGTGATGGGATTCAATTTTGGGGTTGTCTTTGGCCAATCATTCTGATTCAGAGTGCTTCCTGGTGGTGCACGAATTGCTCAGCTAATATGGACGCTAGCGAGAGGGATTCTGGGAGGTGGGCGGACACGCGGTGTCTCCTTTTGACCTTTCCCGAACTCTTCCAGTTGGTAGTGGCTTATTAGTTCCATATTCCTTACCAGGACCTCGTGTGGTAAAGCAGCTCATGTGAATGGTTACTAGAGGGCCTGGCCAGGGTGGGCAGTGTCAGTCAGTGTGCTTCCCTTAACACTGTCTTGAAATGAGTCTCAGGGGGTTTAAATCAACACATCTGGAGGACTTGCATCTTTCAGGATGTTCCAGGTGAGGATGAATTCCCTCTTCTATTCCAATTTCCAGGGGCCACCTGCATTCCTTATATCATGGAATGATATATATCCTTATACCCTTTCTCCATCTTCAAAGCCAGCAGCATAGCATCTTCACATGTTTCTCTGACTCCAATTCTTCCTCTCTTTCACACTTAGAGGATCATTGTGCTTACACTAGTCCAAAGTGGAAATTCAGGCTAATTTTTGTATCTTAAAACACATTATTAGTAGCTATATTCCAACTACTGTCTTAGTTACCTTGCTATATGAACTAATATATTCAAAAGCTATTTGGTTTAGGATGTGATGTCTTTTGGAGTCCTTTACTCTGCCTACCACAAGCTCTTATTAATAAATGTATTTTATTTATGTCACTTAAGAGCTCTTATATTTAAAAGATCTGCCACATAATTCACTGCCGCCTATAAAATGAGTGAAAAACTTTTTTCAAAATTACATACATAACAGAGCCTCTGTGGGATAGACCAAAACTATACACATTTGAGCCTAATATAGGACTGCTGCCTTGATGCCCAAACTGTGACCCACAGACTAAGACTTGCAGTTTCAGTAACTAAGAGCTTGTTTGAAATCCATTCCATGGGCCCAATAGAGACCTCATGAAACAGATTTTGCATTTCAACTGCAGACCTTGGTGATTTTTATGCAAAATGAACTTGTAGAAGTTCTGGTCCAAAATAGCTTTTCTTACCTTCTCACTGTTGGCATTTGGGACAGTACAATTCCTTGTACTGGGCTCTGTCCTGCTGTATATGAGAGATGAACTGCATTCCTTTGCTGATCTTTAGTTGCTCAGTCATGTCTGACTCTTTGCAACCCCATGGACTGTAGCCCACCAGGATCCTCTGTCCATGAGATTTCCCAGAGTAAGCATCCCTTTAGACATTGCCAAATATTTCCAGGAGAAAAATCATCTCTGGTTAAGAATCACTGCCAAGAATTTGAAAACTGGAAGTATTTTGACTAATTCCAGTCAAGATTTCATCCCTCACTTGGTATGTAGCTTTAAGCAGAACATTAAACCCCTCTGAGTTCCATCTCTACAATGGAGAATGGAGTTCATATAAGTTCTAACTCATAGAACATAGTGTTTTAAAAATTAAATTTGACAGTCTCTATAACATGTAGGTTAGCAGTGCATAAGAATATAAATAAAGGTCTTCCATAGTTGCAAATATTTTTTTTATTGTTTTTGCCATACATTGTCATAATATCTCCATGGGTTTACATATGCTTCCCCTCCGGAACCCCCCTCCCTTCTCCCTCCCCCCCGGGAAATCTCGCTGCACCAGTCCCGAGCATCAATCCTGGGCTGGCGATTGATTAGACACATGACAATTAACATGCTTCAATGCCCTTCTCCCATCTCATCCCACCCTTACCCTCATCCACAAAGTCCACGAGTCTATTCTATACATCTGCGTTCCTTTTGTTGTCTCCCATGTTGGGTTCTCGTTACTGTCTTTCTAAATTCCATACATATGCGTTAATATACTGTATTGTTGTTTTTGCTTCTGGCTTACTTCACTCTGGATAATGGGCTCCAGTTTTGTCCATCTGAGTAGAATTGCTTCAAATGAATTTTTTTTTAATGCTGAGTAATATTCCATTGTGTATATGTACCACAGCTTTCTTATCCATTCGTCAGTTGATGGGCATCTAGGTTGCTTCCATGTCTTGGCTATTGTAAACAATGCAGCGATGAACATTGGGGTACACGTGGCTCTTTCAATTCTGGTTTCCTCGGTGTATATGCCCAGCAGTGGGATTGCCGGGTCATATGGCAGGTCTATTTGCAGCTTTTTAAGGAACCTCCACACTGTTTTCCATAGTGGCTGTACTAGTTAGTTGCAAATATTTTATAAAGAGGGATAAATGACAGCTCTTAACTTTTGATATAAGTAGGGAATTCTTATTGGAACTGCAAAACTTTCATGAAACCAATGATTATAATCCCCAATTCTTTTATTAAAGGAGCAAAACTATCCCCCTTTATGATGAGTGGGAATAGTCACATTCAGAGATTTCAGAGGTTGTGTTCCCACCACAAATCAAAACACCAAAGGCCCAAGATACCTAGTCAAGACAAATCTTCAATATTATACTTTTGAGAATTTTTGAACTCAGGGATGTGATGAAGTGCTGGGAGTCAGAGCTTTGGAAGAAGGAGGGGTAAAGGAGAAAGATTGATGAAAATTGGATTCACCTAATGTGATATAGTCTGCTAGGAATGGAGAAGCAAAAAAAAAAAAAAGTCCATTATATCCAGATCAGCATCCCCAAGGGAAATTATGTACTTGGAGGTTGGAGTAACAAGAGGAAAACATGACTAATGAGCTGATATAGAAAGATGTAAATACCTTCTTGGCTGCAGTCCCTCAACCTCTGCAACTTTGTTTGGACAGAATGTGGCTGCTGTCTTTGCAGTCCTAAATCTAGCTGGGTGATCAATGCCTGATCCTTTTCCTTATTGTCTGGTTTGGGAATAAAACGTGTTTGCACTGTCAATCATTTATGGAGGAATTTTGACTTCCACACCAAAAGCTTCTGCCCAGAGTCTCCATGCAGGTGAGTCTGAGAGCTTAATAGGCACTTCAGGAGAGGACCAGGGAGCAAGGAAGCTGTGAACTTGTCCCAGAGGTCACCTAAGAGCCAATACAGCATAGCACACAGGCCAGAGATTACTCAGGTTGTTTGCTGGCTTTCTTAATAATGCATTTATTTATGATGCTGACAAAGGAACATCACACTTAGAAACTCAATTGTCAATGTTGACAATTAAACTGTGCTAGTGGAAGCCCCGTGCAAGAAAGATTGGGAGATATAAACTGCTTCCAATGAAAGTAGTTGTTGTTCAGTCACTAAGTTGCATCCAGCTCTTTGCCACCCCATGAACTTCAGCATGCCTGGCTTCTCTGTCCATTGCTATCTCCCTTAGTAAGCTCAAACTCATGTCCACTAAATCAGTGATGTCATCCAACCATCTCATTGTCTGTCACCCCCTTCTGCACAGTTTTTCAGGGTCTTTTCCAGTGAGTCAGCTCTTTGAATCAAGTGGCCAAAGTATGGGAGCTTTAGCTTCAGTATCAATCCTTCCAATGAATGTTCATAATCCAATAAATTATGGGACTAGACAAATAGGTTGTTACCTGTGGAGGGATATCCAGTGAAATAAGGACATTTTTTTCATTTTAAGATTAGGCATATTAGACTACATATGCTATAGTTTTTCATATCATACAGATATCACTGTTTCTGTCCTTGGGGAAAACAGAAATGTATTTATGATTTTTTCTACACCAAAGAATGTAGCTGAAGTTGGAAGGCTGCCCAACTAATAAAGCTTTTCTTCATCACATTGTCTCAGGGGCCATTTGAGCTTATTAGATATTTTTCTTTCATTTTTTTCTCTTTAAATCTCTCCCATAACTTTTTCATTTCTTTAAAAACAGTGCAGAAAGTGGCCATAGCAAAAAGGAGCCCCAAATCTATTTTTCTCTTGGAAGCTTATGAATTGGAACTTCTGGGTTTTCCATGTTCTTTAGGAGAAAGCTAATCTGACCTGACCAGATTGAGTTGTCACTATCCTTGGCTTAAGGAGAATGGTTCTGGGAGTGAAACCCATCATAGAAACACAGCCCAGGAGGCCCTGGTGTGTTTGTGAACCTGTGCCTTGTGGAGTGAAAGAAGTTCCTAAAACAGAGGCACTTGAACTTGTGTATTTGTTGTTGTTTTTATTCGCTAAATCATGTTTGACTCTTTTGCAACCCCATGCACTGTAGCCTACATGGGATTTCTCAGGCAAGAATACTGGAACTGGTTGCCATTTCCTTCTCCAGAGGAGCTTGCCAACGCAGAGACTGAACCAGCATCTCCTACATTAGCAGGCAGATTCTTTACCATCCGAGCCACCAGGAAAACCCATTCCCTCTGCCAGGCACACACGTTTTCTGATCCTTCTAGATCCTTCTCTCTCTTTCTTGAGCTGAAAGTGAAAGTGAAGTTACTCAGTCAGGTCCGACTCTTTGCGACCCAATGGACTGTAGCCTACCAGGCTCCTCTGTCCATGGGATTTTCCAGGCAAGAGTACTGGAGTGGGTTGCCATTTCCTTCTCCAGGGGATCTTTCCCATCCAGGGATCGTATCCTGGTCTCCTGCATTGAAGGTAGATACTTTACTGTCTAAGCCACCAGGGAAACTCCTTTCTAGAGCTATCTGTTCAATTATCATCTTGTTTGTTGGCTTTGCCTGAACACTCAGTACAGAATAACACCTCCTACATCTCCTTCCTTTATACCTGGTTTTATTTTCTTCATAGAATCTGTCATCATCTGATACAGTCTATAATATATTTATTTGAATATAATTTTTCATCTTTCTTGGAATGTGGGGGATTTGTTTTTCTTCATCTGTTTATTCCCAGTATGTGTTTGAAATATGTTGACTTTCAATATATACTTCTCAAAGTCATGAAAGAGTTTCTCATTAAAACTGTAAATATTGTGCTGACAAAAAAAATGCCTTCATTTTTTCAAGTAAAATAAGACATGTTTTTCACCAGGAACTTTATTGGACAACAAATTCACTGTTTTGTTCCACTACTTTCTACCATTTTTTAGGCAACTTCATAATTCCATCTTCCTAAAACATTAAATCTATTTGAACAGAGAATTGTTCCAGGTGCGTCTTACAGTCTTCCAGGGGAGTGATTTTTTTTTTCTCCATCAAGAAAATTTTGTAAAAACTGAAATAAATGGAAATTTGAAGGTACAATGTTTGGTAAATACAGCAGATGACTCAGAACTCCCTAGCCAAGCAGTAAAAAAATTTTTCCTGGTCATCAAAGAAATAAGGAGTCTTGTGGTTTCCTGATGGAAGGTTATGCATTTTCTGTTCACTAATTCTGGATGCTATTCCTTAAGTGCTGCCTTCAGCTGCTCTAATAGGAAAGAGTACTTGCTGGAATTAATCTTTTGATTTTCAAGAAGGACCTCACAATAGAGGATTCCCTTCCAATCCCACCATGTACATAACATTACCTTCTTTGGATGAAGACCAGCCTTTGGCATGGTTCGTGGTGGGTTAATTTTGCTTGGCCCATGAGCTCTTTCAGTCCACATTATTGTCTGATATCCACTTTTCATCTACTGTCACATTTTGTTTCAAAAATAGAATGTTTTCATTACATTTAAGTAGAGTCACATGTGGAAATTTGTTAAAGAAGGATTTTCTTTTTTTGCTTTACTTATGTGATAAGGGCTTCCCTTGTCACACAGCTGGTAAAGAATCCGCCTACTATGTGGAAGACCTGGGTTCGATCCCTGGGTTGGGAAGATCCACTGGAGAAGGGAAAGGCTACCCATTCTAGTATTCTGGCCTGGAGAATTACATGGACTGTATAGTCCATGGGGTCACAAAGAGTTGGACACGACTGGACGACTTTCACATCCAAAGTGATTAACATAACCAAGCTAATGATTTTCAACACTTGACTTGAATATTTTGAGTTTATTAACTTTCTCCTTCTTGATGTAATGTTGGTTGTTCTCATTGAACATCTTGATTTTATTGCTATCAAGTTCAACTGGTCTTCTTGGCCAAGGTGCGCTGTACACTGAGAAATCTCCAGCATGAAACTTCGTAAACCTCTTTTGACATGTTTGACCAGTCACATCACCTTTTCCATACATTTCACAAATCTTTTTTTGTGTGTGTCATTTTTTTTTACCTTTTGTCATTGTGTTTTAAACTTTCTTGAAATAATAAAGAATAGAATTCTGAAAATGTTGCTTTTCTCTTCCATCTTCAATATTAAGATAGCTCACAAAAACTCACCAATTTTGGTGTTTTTTTTAATGCATGCTGATATGATATCTGTCACAATATAATCTAACACAACTGTTTCAAATGATGTTAAAGTGCTACTAGATCCATCTTACATGAAAAAAACAATGAGCAACTCCTTTGGACAACCCAGTACATGAACTCCTTAAAAATATACTGTGAATGGGACAAAAAATTTTAATAACAGGTGAAATGAGGTATACCTTCAAGGAGAATTTATGTTTATATAATATCTTAACATCAATTTCATGCCAGCAAAATAAAAATTATAGTAGTTCAGCTATATAAATTATGCCTGTTCAAGTGAAAATTATTCCTGGTATTTTCTTTTTCCTAATAGTCATTTCCACCACATGGAACCAAGGAACAATACAAAATTTTCAAAATTTCTTCTTCTGGGACTTTCAGAGGAATTAGAACTGCAACCCCCCCTATTTGGATTTTTCCTCTCCATATACCTGATCACTGTGCTTGGAAACCTGCTCATCATCCTGGCTGTCAGCTCAGACTCCCACCTCCACACCCCCATGTACTTCTTTCTCTCCAACCTGTCCTTTGTAGACATCTGCTTCACCTCCACCACCATCCCAAAGATGCTGTGGAACATCCAGATGCAGAGCCAGGTCATAACCTATGAAGGCTGCATCACCCAGATGTATTTTTACATACTCTTTGCAGAATTAGATGACTTTCTCCTGGCTGTGATGGCCTATGATCGGTATGTGGCCATCTGCCACCCTTTACACTACATGGTCATCATGAACCCCTGGCTCTGTGGACGTCTGGTTTTGGTGTCCTGGGTAATAAGTGTAACATACTCATTGTTACACAGCTTAATGGTGTTGCGTTTGTCCTTCTGCTCAGACTTGGAAATACACCACTTTTTCTGTGAAACCAAACAGCTTGTCCAACTTGCCTGTTATGACACTTTCCTCAATAATACAGTGCTGTGTTTTGGAGCTGTGATTATAGGTGGTGGTCCCCTGACTGGTATTCTTTACTCTTACTCTAAGATAGTGTCCTCTATCTGTGGATTCTCATCAGCCCATGGAAGGTATAAAGCATTTTCAACCTGTGCATCTCACCTCTCCATTGTCTCCTTATTTTATTTCTCTGGCTTAGGGGTATACCTTAGCTCTGCTGCTACCCACAGCTCACACTCAAGTGCAGCAGGCTCGGTGATGTACACTGTGGTCACATCCATGCTGAACCCCTTTATCTACAGTTTGAGGAACAAAGACATAAAGAGGGCTCTGAAAAGATTCTTTGGGATGGAAATTTTTAAAAAGGGCCATTTTATCTTGGGCTGAAGAAATGCCCATGATACCTGGGTTGAAAGCCTCAGAGCCAGGTACGTTGATTCTTTGATTGTTTTGCAATTATAGCAATCATTTCTTCAATTGCCTGCTTGGTATTTCCTTTTCCTTGATTTCAACTTCTCTACACAATAAAAAAAATACCCTTTATTAACTTTTCTGTTCTCTGTCATGTATAGTTTTTATTTTGCCCATTTTGACTCTCCAAAATTGACTCAAAAATCTTATGTGAAATAAATGTAAATTTCCCATTTCTTAAGAATAAATTCTTCTGAAATGAAATACTTCACACTGAGTCATTTTTTTCCACTTTACTAAAAATATAAATCATGAATTGTGCTACTTGTATGGAAAAAAGAAAAAAATCTTGACAACAAAACCAATTACATAATTCCATAGAAGAGACAAATATAAAACCAGTTTATCATTTTGTTGTTCAGTATAACTTGGAACATCACTACAATAATTACGCTATCTGAAAATGTATTTATAGACATTAACAGAGAGTGTGTTTCATGACTGGTGATCTGATTTTACCCCCTCACAGTGTACTGTTCTCCATTTAGCTCAGTGTCCATGTTGCCTACAGGAGTTACTGGCAAAACGGAGCATCAAATGTATGTCTCCAACTGTCTATCTGAAGCAATTTTCAATGAAGACTTTGCCATTATAAGGTCTTGACTCAAAGAGGATTCTAAGCATGATGTAGCAAAACTTTACGTCAGATAGTTACCTTGCAAAATAGTTTTTCATGGTGTTTATTGTTGGGGTGAGATAGTGTTTGGTTTAATTATATCTTTCTGTTTCTACATGAAGTTTTCCATTATTGCTTGCAAATATGATTCCTTACATTGCTCTAAATGCAATATTTCCCCCATTCCAAGTTCTGTCATTTCCACGAAAAGAGTAGTCAAGGAATTATATGAAAGTGTAAGTCGCTTAGTCGTGTCCAACTCTTTGTGACTGTATAGTCCATGGAATTCTGCAGGCCAGAATACTGGAGTGGGTATACTTTCTCTTCTCCAGGGGATTGTCCCAACCCAGGAATTGAACCCAGGTGTTCCACATTGCAGGAGGATTCTTTACTAGCTGAGCCACAAGGGAAGCCCAAGAATACTAGAGTGGGCAGCCTATCCCTTCTCCAGCAGATCTTCCCGACTCAGGAATCAAACCAGGATCTCCTGCATTAAAGGTGGATTCTTTATTAACTTAGCTATCAGGGAAGTCTGAATAATACACACACACACACACACACACACACACACACACACACACACACACACATCTACTCCTGCTTTATTGACTATGCCAAAGCCTTTGACTGTGTGGATCACAATAAACTGTGGAAAAATTCTTCAAGAGATGGGAATACCAGACCACCTGACCTGTCTATTGAGAAACCTGTATGCAGGTCAGGAAGCAACAGTTAGAACTGGACATGGAACAACAGACTGGTTCCAAATAGGTAAAGGATTATGTCAAGGCTGTATATTGTCACCCTACTTATTTAACTTATATGCAGAGTACACCAAGAGAAATGCTGGGCTGGAGGAAGCACAAGCTGGAATCAACATTGCAGGGAGAAATATCAATAACCTCAGATATGCAGATGACAACACCCTTATGGCAGAAAGTGAAGAGTGCTGGGAGCCGTCAGGATGCCCCCACACTCAGATGACAAAGTCAGGAGACTGAGAAGGAAACTCCAAAGTGGATTTTCCTTGGGGCATCCCAAGGCAAGGCCCCTCCTGGTATTTTTCTTTGGAAGTTCTGTTTATGCTCTGAACATTAGCTCATCTCAGTAGGTCAGTCCCAGTTAGAAATAATTCATCCTGAGATAATTCCTTCAGACCTTATTTCCCCCAGGCAACTGGGGAAGGCAGATTCCCTTCTCTGGGGACAAAGGAGGAATAAGGGACATTTAAATAGATTACTACACCTCCTACTCTTTACTGGGGAGTTTCTTTCTACTTAGATTGATGTACTTATCCAAAGTCTGTTGGAGACAAATGGTAAACATACTAATGTTTAATCTAATTATGCAGAAATCCAACTTTTGCAAGGATAATGAGCTTAAGGTTAAAGTTGTTGATGATAGGCAGAAAACAAGATTGTATAGAATTACATGTGATGTAATGGGTGTGTTTCTTGGGTATAAAAACTGTAAACCAACAATAAAGAGAGAGACTGCTCCATCACCACATATCGACTCTGCTCAGTTCTTCCGCCGACGCCACTCATCCCTCAAGACCCCCGGACCCGCTGAGGCTGGACCCCGGCAGAAGAGGAACTAAAGTGAAAAAGCTGGCTTAAGGCTCAACATTAAGAAAACTTAAGGTCATGGCATTTGGTCCCATCACTTCATGGGAAATAGATGGGGAAACAGTGTCAGACTTCATTTTTTTGGGCTCCAAAAATCACTGTAGATGGTGATTGCAGCCATGAAATCAAAAGACTCTTACTTCTTAGAAGGAAAGTTATGGCCAACCTGGATAGCATATTAAAAACAGAGACATTACTTTGCCAACAAAGGTCAGTCAAGGCTATGGTTTTTCCAGTAGTCATGTATGGATGTGAGAGTTGGACAGTGAAAAAGGTTGAGTGCTGAAGAATTGATGCTTTTGAACTGTGATGTTGGAGAAGACTCTTGAGAGTCCCTTGGACTGCAAGGAGATCCAACCAGTCCATCTTAAAGGAGGTCAGTCCTGGGTGTTCATTGGAAGGACTGATGTTGAAGCTGAAGCTCCAATACTTTGGCCACCTCATGCGAAGAGTTGACTCATTGGAAAAGACCCTGATGCTGGGAAGGATTGGGGGCGGGAGGAGAAGGGGATGACAGAGGATGGATGGCATCACTGACTCGATGGACATGGGTTTGGGTGGACTCCGGGAGTTGGTGATGGACGGGGGGGCCTGGTGTGCTGCATTTCATGGGGTTGCAAAGAGTCAGATACAACTCTGCGACTGAACTGAACTGATATACATATATCCAAAGTGTCGCTCACTAGAGAGCCTAGACTCCTATCCAGTCCTGTGGTACAGTCACAAGTTTGTACAAACAGGCATATCCTGTTAAACTTTCTTGCTTACCTAAAAGGAAACCTCAGTGGAATCCCTTTTTAACACAACTGTATGAAATAAACTTGAATAACAGGGAAATCATGAATACTATTCAAATATCACAACAACTGTCTAGGAAACAAGCAGCATGTTATTATAACTTCCCTCAGTTTTGTTCACATTGCTTATTGTGCAAGTTAGCTATTGCTACATAGAAAATCATCCTAATAGCAAGTGGTCTAATATAATGGATTTATTATCAAATGGGTTTCTACGATGGGGATTTGATCTGAGTTCTGATTTGTCTCCTCGTGGGTCTACTGTCAGCTGTCAGGCTCTATGTTGTGTCATAAAGGCTCATCCATGATGTTGTGTGCAGTTCTAATGCTTCTCTGTCTTGAACCATTTTATATCATATTCTTCCTTTTATATACGCAAGTTACTTTACAAGAAAAAAATGGGTTTCTCAGATGTTAACTGTTTTGCCTAAATTTCGCCATTACTATATCCAGAAGTGACACTTTTCTTCTTCCTGGTTAGAGGAGCTGGTGGTGGTTTAGTCAGTGAGTTGTGTAGCTCACCAGGCTCCTCGGTCCATGGGATTTCTCAAGCAAGGATACTGGAGTGGGCTGTCATTTCCTCCTCCAAGGGATCTTCCTGACCCACGGATCAAACCCAGGTGCCCTGCACCCTCTTCACTGACTGAGCCAATGGAGCTGATTACCACCAGAGCACTTAGAGAAGCTATCTCTCACCAGTGTTAGGTTGACTCAACTACATCTGCTTAACATACTATGCTAAACTATGTACCATTGAAATGGTTAATTCTTAACTAATTCATTAAAACGTAATTACATATAATAAACTGCACATTTAAAAAATATGTGGTACATATACACAATGGAATATTACTCAGCATTAAAAAAAATTCATTTGAATCAGTTCTACTCAGGTGGACGGAACTGGACCCTATTATCCAGAGTGAAGTAAGACAGAAGGAAAAACAACAATACAGTATACTAATGCATATATATGGAATTTAGAAAGATGGCAGCGAGAACCCAGCATGCGAGACAGCAAAAGGAATGCAGATGTATAGAATAGACTTGTGGACTCTGTGGATGAGGGCAAGGGTGGGATGATATGGGAGAATGGCATTGAAACATGTTAATTATCATATGTGAAATCAATCGCCAGCCTAGGATTGATGCTTGGGGCTGGTGCACCGAGATTTCCCAGGGGGAGGGAGTCGGGAGGGAAGAGGGAGGGGGGTTTTGGAGGGGGAGCATATGTAAACCCATGGCGATTTCATGTCATTGTATGGCAAAACCAATAAAAAAATAAATAAATAAAATTAAAAAAATAAAAAATATATAATTTTCTGGATTTCAAAAAATAAAACACTATTCATTATTTGTGTATGATTTTCAGAAGGTGCACAAGATGTTTTAATTCATTTCTAATGTTATTGTTAATGCAATTTGCTCTGAGCCTTAGTTTTCAGAAGAAACTGTGAGATGATTAATTCTAACTCACTTGAACATTGTGAAAAATGAATGAAATGTATAGAAATACTTCACTGAGTCCACAATTTTCAAGTTTAGAAGTACATGTATGTATTTATATACACCTTTCTCTCAAACAGCCACACTCATCCATACATACACATGCACACAGCCTCATTTGTAATCCCATCCATTGTTTTAGAAGAAAACATGAAAGAAAGTTGAAAGGATAGTCATGAAAGAATAAATGCTTGAATTAACATAAATAGAATATAAAAAGTTTCACTGGAAGATGTAAAATAGAATGTGTGATCTTAATTTTGATAATGATTTACTTTTTTTAATCTTAAATTCTCCAAGATCTCAAAGTCAGAACCATATTTACACTTGTTGTTATTGTTTTGTCTCTAAATTCTGTCTGACTCTTGTGATACAGTGGACTATAGTCCTGTAGGCTCTTCTGTCCATGGGATTTTCCAGCAAGAATACTAGAGAGAGTTGCCATTTCCATCTCCAATATTTACATTGGGCAATGTGAAATTCCCTGTACCAGCTAGTGGCATAAAATTTCTCCAAACTGACTCTAATTTTCTTATATTTAAAAATAGGAGTTCAGCACAGAATGCCTTTTAAGGGAAGCTCACTGACTGTGTTGAAAAGCTTAAACTCAGCTTAGAGGGACACTATCTAATTGAACCAGTATCTATATTAGATTCATCTTGCTCCTGTAATAAATTACCACACCAGTAGTTTAGAATGAATGTCTATCTTGAAATTCTAGAAGGTCAAGAATGTGAAATGGGTCTCTTTGGGCTAAAATTGAAATGTTGGCAGGACTTTGATCCTCATGGGCACTCCAGAGGACAAGTATTCCCTTTCTTATTTTATTTACATTGGCCACAAGCATTCCTGGGCTCATGGTCCTTCCTCTATCCTCAAACCCAGGTGCATAGCATTTTTAACTGCCTATCTCACTTCACTTCTTCTTTCCCACTTTTAAAGGGTTACTGTGATTACATTAGTCCAACTTGGATAATCTGTGCTAATCTTCTTATATCAAGATTAATTAACAATCTCATTGCATCTGCTATTGTAATTTTTCTTGCAGTGCAAGCTAGGATATTCAAAAATTCTTGGGAATATGATGAGGACATAGTTTTTGAGGATTTTAATCTGCCTGTGTTTGGTCACTTTGACTCTTTACAACCCAGTGAACTGTAACCCAACAGGTTCTTCTGTCCATGGGTCTGTCCAGGCAAGAATGCTGGAGTAGCTTGCCATTTCCTGCTCCAGGGGACCAACCCAACCCAGGGACTGAAATTGCCTTTCTTGCTTCTTCATTGGCAGGCAGATCCTTCACCACTAGCACCACCTGGGAAGCCCCTTTATTCTGCCTACTGCAAAGTATTTTTCAGACAGAAATTATTTGATGTCATTCATTGATTTTATATAAATAAAAAATCAAACAAATGTTTCACTATAAGTAAGTGAAAATATTTTCTTTCAAAATTACATACATGAAATATTTTTGGTAAAGACCTACGACGACCAACACTTGAGCCAAATTCAGGACCACTGCCTTGCTGTTCAAATTGTGATCCACAGACCAGGATCTTCAGCATCAATAACATTTAGCATCTTGATAGAAATGCAGAGTTCCTGGGCTACCCGAAACAGACTTTTTGAATCATGATTTGAATTTGAACTACAACCTTTAGCAATTTGTACAAATAGTGAATTAGAGACATGCTGATCTAGAATAAATTTTGTCACCTTCTCACTGTTGACATTTGGGGCAGTATGATCATCTGTGTTGGATGCTGTCCTGCACAGGTTTTCAGTGGCAGCCCTACAGACAAGCCAAATATCACTTGTGAAATGGTCTTTGGTTGACAATCACTGTCTCAGAGTTTGAGAACTGGAAGCATCCTGAGAGAGTCCAGTCAAGATGCATTCTCTTACTTGTTTAAAACTTTAATCAGAACATTAAACCTGTCTGCATCTTTTTTTGTACAATGGAGAATGAGGTGCATAAGAGAACAACATCACAGAATGAACTTCTATAAAATTAAAGCAGACAGTGACTCTAAATGCCAAGGAAAGTAATGGTATATAACAATATCTAAATATGTCTCATAAAAACAAACACTTTGTAAGGAAAGGCTAAATGATGGCTCTTCACTTCTGAAACCAAGTATGAGATTTCTAATAGCTTTGGGAAAAGATTCAGGAAGACAAGCAGTGTAGTCCCCAGAGTTTTATGTGAAAGGACAATGTTATCCCACTTGTACAAAGGGGAATAACAATTTTCTAGAGCTATCAGGATCTGTCTAGTCAATGATTGGTAGATTGGAGGGACCTAATTGAGAGAGAATTCACAGTCTTAAACTTTGAGGAAACTTTAACTCAGGCTGGGAAAATGTGCTGAGAGGTTTAGACCTCCAGATGCAGGAGAGTTCATGAAGAAGGAAGAATAAAATCTAAATTCATCTTGCTTATAACCTGGTCTCCTAGGAGAAGAGAATCAGCTGGAAATATTTCCTTCTGTCCAGACCTGTGTTCCACAGGGATATCATGATGTAAATGTGGGTTACAACAGAAAAGATATCTAATGAGACTATAAGATGAGTTATAAAACCCTTCTGTTGCAATTCCCTCAGCCTGAGAAATCTTGCACTTGATAAGATGTGTTTCCGTTGGAGACCTAAGTCTGACTGGTCTTCAAGTCCTTCCTGCTGTCTTGTGGAACAGAGCTTCAGTCTCCAATATCAACCCTCCTGGAGGCATTTGAACTTCCACACCTTTCTCTCAGTTCCCATCCAGGTGAGTCTGAGAGCCCAGTAGGTATTGCAGGAGAGGACGTGCTGGCACTAAGCCGCTTGAGTCGTGTCCGGCTCTTTGTGACCCCATGGACTGTAGACCACCAGGCTCTTCTACCCATGGGATTCTCCAGGCAAGAATACTGGAGTGGGTTGCCATCTCCTACTCCAGGTGATCATCCCAAGCCAGGTATCGAACCCGTGTTTTTTGTGTCTCCTGAGATGTTTTACCACCGCACCACCTGGGAAGCCCATGGGAGAGGATTAGAAAAAAAGAAATCCTTGAACCTCTTTCAAAGGTCACCTGTGAGCCCATGCAGGCTAGTTCAGGTACCAAAGGTTATTGGCCAGAGAAGCAAATATTGGCCTCAGTAAGGAAGGCTCAGTGTTGACAATTCAATGATAAAAACTGAGGTCCATTAAGAAGAGGGAATGGGAGGCATAAAGTGTTCCCAGTAAAATTAGAGCATAAGTCCTGTGATATTACTAAATAACAAGAGTAGAAAAATAGCGTATTAGTTGTTGAGTGACATACAGTGAAATGAGGGCATTTCATTTTATTTTAAGATGGGCATTTTGACAGTTTCCATATTAATTAGAAAGATCCTAACCAAGGGATTTATGCAAATATATTCCTACAAGAGCATTTTTTTGTAACTTATATATCCTAGTATCTTCTCTCTCTCTCTCTCTCTGGATAATCACATAAAAAAGCATATTATGGGAAGATGGGCACACTAAAGAGATTTACTTTGCAATTATTTTATTACCTGTGAGGCTGTATATACATTTCCATTTGTTAACCATTTACTTTCTCCTTAAAAAATTGTCTGTGAGAGCCCTTAGCTTTTATATAGTATGGCTGGATCATAAGCTTCAAAAATAAGTTAAGGTTTTATTTTTTCATGAAATTATTGCCCGAAATTTAGTTATTTTATGTATCTATAGATATCTGAGTGGGGATACTTGAGATTCTAAACTATGTGTGGTCCAATTATCAACCATATGGTGTTCTTTCCATTGCTTTTAAGTTTTAAAAAATTTTCTGACTGAAATAAGTGACCTATCACTTTAATATTCTTCATGTGCAAAACATCATTTTAAACAAGAATAATAATGAATGTTCTCATGCATACTTACTGTGAATAAATAAATTTGTACACATAATCTCTAATTTTATCTATTTTTCTGTATTGTTCCAGTCAGCCTTTCTGATTAAATATATTTCTATAAGTTATATCACCTTTGGTCATGATGTAGAAAGCATTCTTCTTTATCTTTGGAATAAAAAGAAGGTCACCTTAATCTTCCATAGGGCTTTCTTGGTGGCTCAGGAGGTAAAGAATCTGCTCATAATGCAGGGGATCTGAGCCTAATCCCTGAGTTGGGAAGATCCCCTGGAGGAGGAAATGGCAACCCACTCCAATATTCTTGCCTGGGAAATCTCATGGACAGAGGAGCCTGGCAGGCTACAGTCCATGGGGTCACACAGAGTCAGACAAGACTGAGCAACTAACACTTCACTTCAGTCTTCTGAAGTTGTATTTGAATCCATCTATCTTTATATGAGAATAAATTATAACTGGACTATTGCTCTCTCCTCACATTTTAAAATCTGTTCTGCTATACTCTTTTATTTCCAAGTCTTTGACAATTTAATATTGAATTGTGGCCCATGTTAATGTCATTAAATTATTTCCATTTTATATCTTTATATAAGTGAACTGTAGACTTTCATTCAGTTTTGTTATATTCAATTATTTTGAAATCCTCATACTTAATTTCATTTTCATTGACGATTTCCCATAGATTCTTGGTTTCTTTTAAAATTTCTCTGTGTTATGTATGCATATCTATTCCTACACTTTTCTACAAATGCATGAACACAGAGTCCAATGCATATCTTAAATGCTCTTCGTGTTTCAGTACAGTCTTTTTTCTACCTGTTTCCCATTTTCTTTATTTATCAATATGCACCAGGGACTTTCTTCCTGTATAGTTCTAGTTTACTATTTTTAATAGCTGTTTAATAATTCATGGTAGGGGATGTGCTATTTACACTCTGGATGATCTTCCATAATCTTTCCTTTAAAGTGCTGTTGTATCATTACTATAAACATATTTGCAATTATTAAGTTCTAACAGTTGTTCTGACTGGGAGCAGCTATGTTTGCCAGAGAACGCCGAGGAGTGCTTGTACGAATGTCTGTCTGTCACACAGAGGAGGGATGGCGGGAGGCCAGGGATGCTCTAGACATCCTATAAGTCACAGGACAGACCCCACCACAGAGAACAACCTGCTTGAGAACGTCAACAATGTTGAGACTGAGAAACTTTGGGTTAAAGAACTTTTATACTTGTAATACCTATACCATTCTTCAGGATGTTTTCCCAACACTGTAACACAATAAATTCTTGTCATCAGGAATAGATAGCACCTGTTTGCTCCCTGTTTCAAGGTACCGCTGCAGATAGTGTGACTGCTCTTTAAGTGTTTTCCAAGGGTGTGGAAAAGATTGTTGTTTTCTAAACTAGTACTGAGTTCAATCAAAGATTTACATATTTGATCACCATTCTAGCTTACCTGTTATTATCATATAGCGATATATTGTGTGCATATTGAGTGTGTGTGTGCTTAGTCGCTCAGTTGTGTCTGACTCTTGCAACCCCTGCACTGTAGCCCACCAGGCTCCTCTGTCCATGGAATTCTCCTGGCAAGAATCCTGGAGTTGGTTGCCATTTCCTACTCCAGGGGATGTGAAATATTTTTACGGACAAATATTTATGTTTATGTATACATATACATTATACTCTACCATTATCAGCCTTTCAAATGTTTTTAAAAGCATCATGCGAGTTTCTTGCCTTAATTAAAATTCCTTGCCCCATCTGCAATTGTAATATATAGATGTTCACCAAAAATTACTAGTTACTCTTACAGTGAATAGAAAATTCTTGTGATTTTTGGTAATACGACTGAGGGAGGGGGAAAACTTCATTTTCTTCCATGTGCATATCCACTTTTGCCAGTTTTTATTCAATAATCTAGCTTTGCCAAATAAATTGAAATACAACCTTAGTATATGTTCAATGTACATCTATTCTGAGACCTAATTCCTGATTTAGTCAACAAATAATAACTGAGCATCTACTATATGCCACTATTTCTAGGAACATTGTCTATTATATTCACTTATGTCTATAGCTTTGCCAATTTAATTACTAATTCATATGACATCATTAAGTCATTATAATTTTGCCATCTTTCAGTTAGTTTTTTTTTAATTGAAGCATATCTGATTTACAAAATTATATTCATTTTAGATGTGTGACATAATGACAACATTATTATAGATTATACATCATATAAAGTTTTTATAAAATGCTGGCTATATTCCCTGTGCTGTACAAAGTATCCTTGCAACTTATTTATTTTATACATAGTAGTTTGTGCTTCTCAATCCCATGCTTCTATCTTGATGCTTCCCTCTTCTTTTTCCTCAGCGGTGACAGACAAAACAAATGTTATCACTTATATGTAGAATCTAAAAAAAAAAAAAGAATACACCCAAACAGACTCACAGATGTAGAGAATGAATTACTGTTTTGGTTAGTTTTTGATGCTCCATTAAATTTTGTTTAATGTAGTTGCTCTGAAAGTAATCTATTTAACCTGGCTTTATCCTATCTGCCATTCTTTTTATTTCTTAATTTCAAATTTACTTAAATGTTTTCCTGTGTAAGTACAGATAGAATCACACCCGTTTCTGAAAATTAGAAATGAGAAAGTAGGTGAAGTCTCTGATGATTAGGATCTTACATTACAGTGGCAACGTTAGGCGTGCTAAGTCGCTTCAGTCATGTCTGACTCTTTGCCATCCTGTGGATGTTAGCCCACCAGGGTCTTCTGTCGGTGAGATTCTCCAGGCAAGAATACTGGAGTTGGTTGTCATTTCCTCCTCCAGGGGATCTTCTTGACCCAGGGATGGAACCTGCATCTCTTATGTCTTCTGCATTGGCAGGGAGGTTCTTTACGACTAGCCTCACTTCGTTTTTAGATGGCAACATCATAGCACAGTGAAATAAGCGTGTGTGTGACATAGTGTCCTCAGGCTTAAATCATTTGAAGACAGTTATCCACAGTAAGAGAAAGGATATTCCGGACGTGTTCAAAATCTACAGAGCAGGGTCTGGAAAAGTCTTTGCATTTTGGACAAAGACAGGAACCAGGATTAAAGTGTACCCATGGATTTACAAAAGAAAACTAAGACAAAATATTAAACCCAAGAATAGCAGACAAGCAATCACCTATAGTCTATAAATTCATAGAATGCAAAACAAAAAACAAAAGGCTTTATTACCTTCTTTGTAAATCACATTAAGTTTGATAACAGTGGTTAAAAACCTGGCCTCTGAACTCAGACTCTTTATACTTAAAAAATATTTATTTACTTATTTATTTATGACTGTCCTGCATCCTTGTTGCTGCATGTGGACTTTTTCTACTTGTGGCACCGCTACTCTTCGCAATGGCTCATTGCGGTGGCTTCTCCTGTTGTTGAGCATGGGTTCTAGGCACACAGGCTTCAGTAGTTGTGATGAATGGGCTTAGTTGCCAAGTGGCATATGGGATCTTCCGGGAGCAGTGATCAAACCTGTGTCCCTCATGTTGGCAGACAGATTCTTAACCACTGGACCATCAGGGAAGCCCTCTTTCTTACTTTTTAATTTCTTTTTTTAAAACACATGGCAGAAAACCTCATACCTAAAAGGAACCCCTAGTTTATTGGTCCATGGAAAGCTTAGGAAGTGGAATTTCTGGGTACCATTTATACACACTTTAGGAGAAAGATAATCTGATTTGACCAGCCTCAGTTATAATGACACAGGCAGGTAGTTCTAGATGAGGATGCACGGTAGTAACACAGCCCAGGAGGACTTGGTATGTGTCCGTGCCCTGTGGCTTGAGAGCAGTCCTAAAGCAAAGGTACCTGGGCTTATATATTAAGGTGACATAACACAGAGGTCAGAATTCAGTCCACAGATAGTATTGAGAAATTTGTTTGAATTCATAGGAAGCCTGGGCAATAAACTAATAAAATCTAAGAAAGAACATTCAAAGAGGGATTCTCCGTGGACCGAAGTGTCAGCTATAGCAGGGAAGCCACCTTGCTCCTCAGCATCCCCG
Source organism: Antilocapra americana (assembly GCA_007570785.1). NCBI lineage: Eukaryota > Metazoa > Chordata > Mammalia > Artiodactyla > Antilocapridae > Antilocapra > Antilocapra americana. The sequence goes on from ML663012.1 coordinate 6,369,877, forward strand.
ACACCGTCTCTAATCACTCCCCCTCCTGCTTACCCCTCTGCCCCAGTGGCTTCCCTGTTTGCATTTGAACATGTGGGACAAATACCTTCCTCAGGCCCACGACAGTGGCCATTCCCTCTGCCAGGCACACACGCTCCTCCTGATGTCGTACTACATCATTCTCTTTCTTTTTTGAAGTACCTGCTGAATTATTACCTGTTTGCCAGCCTTACTTGAACACTCAGCACAAAATAACATCTCCTACCAAGATTTTTTTTTATACATGGATTTGTTTCCTTCATAGCATTTGTTACCATCTGACATACTTATTTGCATATCATTTTCACCATCACTGGATAGTGGGGTATTTATTTTCAAGCACCCTATGCTTATTGCCTATGTGTTCTTAGAATGTGGTTGGCCCCTGAAATGTGTTCCTCAAGTACATGCAAGAATTTCTTCTTGCAATTGTAGCATATATGATCTTCCTGAGAATATGCAGAGAAGGGGGCAAAATTTCCTATGCAGAGATGAAATGAATGGGGCATACTCTCAAGAAGAACCTATCAATAACCAATTAAAATCAATTTGTTGACTGCAAAATAGAAATTGTCCAGGTTTAGTAATATGGGTAATGCCTATTGGTGTGAAAAGTATTCATGTTCTGTTCTGACACCTTTCTTAATAACTCAGTGATGTATTTTGCATCAATGCTGCTGGCTGGTGATCCCCTTGTTAAGTTAGTATCCTCCATACATGGAATCTCTTCACCGCAGGGAAAGAATAAAGCATTTTCCACCTGTGCATCTCAGCTCTCAGTTGTCTCTATTTTATTGTAGGAGCTTAGGTATATACCTTAGTTCTGCGGCTACCCACAGCTCAAAGTTAAGTTCAAATGCCTCAGTGATGTACACAGGTGTCACACTTATGATGAGCCCGTATCTCTAGAGTTTGAGGAATAAAAATATAAATGAAGTTCAGAAGAATCCCTGTGTGATGACAAGAATAAAATGGACAGATATCCTGGGTCTGGTGAAATACTCTCGACTGCACAGTTCAAAGCCTTGGACCTAAAAATTGTGATTCTTTGATCACTGTAGAATTAGCTTTGTTCTGTCTATTTATTTCCTGGGATTTTCATTTTTTTAAGTTAAAATTCTTTATGCAGTGTTAGTAACTCATTTTATTAAGCTTTCTCCTCAGCCTAATATAAAGGCAGGTTTTTTTTATTTGTATATTTTCCAATTTACAAACTTTGCCTATCTTTGCATAGAAATATATGGAAAATTTCAATTCTTTATAGGGTGAGACATCAATTTCTCAATAATAATTTCTGTTCTGACATTTTTCTTAATAACATGGTGATGTATTTTGCATCCCAAGTAATTTTTTCTTGTTTTCCTGAAAGAGTAGTTGTTGTTCTATTACTCATTTTAAAAAATACAATTAAAAACCAAAATAATTTGTACAATTTTATACTAGAGGAAAATCTGAGACCATGATTTTTTTTCACCTTTGTGTAAATCATTCCTTTGTATGTCTTAACTGCTTGTTCTGATAAAGTGAAAGTGTTAGTCTCTCAGTTGTGTCCAACTTTTGCAACCCCATGAACCTTAGCCTGCCTGGTTCCTCTGTCCATGGAATTTTCCAGGCAAGAACACTGGAGTGGGTAGCCATTTGTAGGCTTAAATAATAGTGTGTGTTTATGTGAGCACTGGAGAAGGAAATGGCAACCCACTCTGGTATTCTTGCCTGGAGAATCGCAGGGACGGAGGAGCCTGGTGGGCTGCCGTCTACAGGGTCGCACAGAGTCGGACACGACTGAAGCGACTTAGCAGCAGCAGCATATGTGGGCATTGGGTTTTATTCTCCTCAAAAGGATCCTATTCTCTTATTCAGCTCCATGTCCACACTGCCTGCTCTCGTGATTGGTGAAATGCTCACCAAATACATGTCAGCACATGGAGTCTACACAGAAACACAAATTTGAGTAAATAAAATTTATTTATTTAATGTTACTTATTATACTTATTATGGCTTTTAAGTTAGGGGAAAACGTGAATAAAAAGGAAAAATTTTAAATCTGCTTTGTATTACTAAGTGAAATATTTATAATGCTATACATCTACACATTGAAGTACGGAAGATTGATGTCCCTGTGAAAGGATGTTTCTCACTGGGGTGATGGTTTGATATGCTTAAGTTGTTTTTTATTGAATTTTCTTCCTGATTTCATCTTGAAATACTCCAATGATGCCCGTAAATGCTACTCTTTCCATTGCTCTGAGCAAAATTAAAATTTTTATGATCGTTAAATGTTCAGTCATTAACAATATAAATTTCATTCATTACATATAATAAATATATAATATATACTATATAATAGACACCAAATATGATAAAATACATATTATATAGAGTATATACCATACATAATATACTGAATAATGTATTATATATTATGATATATATAACATATACACCATAATATATAATATGTAGTATTATTTATATTTGTGTGTATGTGTGTGATGTGTGTGTGTGCACCTCAGTTGTTTCTGGCTCTTTGCAATCCCATGGACTACAGCCCTCCAGGTTCCTATGCCCATGGGATTTTCCAGGCAAGAATATTGGAGCGGGCTGCCATTTCCTTCTCCAGGGGATCTCCCAACCCAGGGATTAAACCCGCATCTCCTGCATTGCAGATGGATTCTTTACCACTGAGCCACAGGGAAAGCAGAGGCTCTGTGAGTCCCACCCATATCATCTTGATCCTTTACATTTTTGAGGTTTTCAGCCCCACTGCCAACAGTTACCTCCTAAATCTCTTTGCCTGGGGGCTTTACCTGACCAACAAAATCTCTCTGCCTACTTGCATGGTTATCTGACAATGACAGTGGTAAAATAAGTGCACCCTCAGTAGAGGAATTCTACATTTTCATTTATTTTCTTGGGCTCCAAAATCACTGTGGATGGTGACTGCAACCATGCAACCATGAAATTAAAAGATGCTTCCTCTTTGGAAGAAAAGCTATGACAAAACTAGACAGTATATTAAAAAGCAGAGACATCACTTAGCTGAAAAAGGTTCTTACAGTCAAAGCTATGGGTTTTCCAGTAGTCATGTACAGATGTGAGAACTGAACCAGAAAGAAGGCTGAGCACTGAAGAATTGATGCTTTAGAACTGTGGTGCTGGAGAAGACTCTTGAGAGTCCCTTGGACTGCAAGATCAAGCTAGTCAATCTTAAAGGAAGTCAACCCTGAATATTCATTTGAAGGACTGATGCTGAAGCTGAAGCTCTGACATTTTGCCATCTTATGTGAAGAGCCAACTTCTAGAAAAGACCCTGATGCTGGTAAAGACTGAAGGCAGGAGGAGAAGGGGATGACAGAGGATGAGATGGTTGGATGGCATCACCAACTCAATGGACATGAGTCTGAGCAAACTGGGAGATAGTAAAGGACAGGGAAGCCTGGAGTGCTGCAGTCCATGGGGTCGCAAAGAGTCGGACATAACTTAGCAACCTAGCAACAACAACAATATGAATTAGATTCTCCTGACATCTAACCTGATCTCCTGGGAACAGAGTATCAGTAAGAATAATTTCCTGTCTAACTAGACCAGTGCCCACAGGGAAGTGCTGTGCTCAGAGGTGGGAGTAACAGTGGAAACAGTGCGTAATGAGCAGACATGGGGAACAGTAAACATCTCCTCTGCTGCAGTCCTTCAGTCTGTACAACCTAGAGCTGCACAGGGCAGGGTTGTTGGTTTTGGAGGCCTATATCTGAATAAGGACCAAGGCTTCCCTCTTTCTTTCTGACCTGCCTGGAAACAGAGCTCCAGTCTTCGTCATTCACCATCCAGGGAGGAATTTGAATATCCACACAGGAACTTTCTTCTCATAGTCCCCATCTAGGTGAGTGTGAGAGTTCTATAGGTAATTCAAGAAAGGTTTAGAGAGAATGAAAGTAGAAAACTTTTACCTGAGGTCACCTGAGTGCCTAATCATCTTATACCAGAGCAGAGATAGTAGTCATACTGTTTTGCTAGGTTGACTAATTATAATTTTTTTATTTAATATGTTCAAAGGAGAAGTGTCTGATAGACTCAGCAACACAAAAGTCTTTGCTGACAATTAAGTGATGGGAATGGAAGGCCGATTCGGAGACGTGAATGAAGGAGGAATTGGGAACTCAAACTGGTTCCGGTAAAGTAGAGCAGATTAGAAGAGGTTTACGGTTATGGAGAAAAAGAAACCTAGGTTTGGAGGCATGAGCAGTGAAACGTACACCTTTTTTCGGCATTCTAAGATGGGATATATCTGGCATCTTCCATTTTTTCCCACATCTATTGAATTAGGTACGGCCTTGAAACAGAGTTCTTGAGACATACATTTCACAGTATCTTCTCTCACATTGAGTATTCACATGAACAAGCTGTATTTGATATGCAAGATGGTATACTAATGAGCTTTAGTTTGCAACTCTTTGTTACCAAGTGATGGGAAGGCAATAGAGACATTTGTGAGGTAGAAGAAAATAATCAGTCAAACTCATCACAAGTTATAATCATTCACTTAGTGACGTGAAACAAGTATAGTAAGTTTTTTTGTATATACATTGAGTAAATTTGTCTACCAACTTAGAAGAATGGATACCTCTTCCCCCACTTTTTGGGTAAAGATACTGATGGTTAGAATGGGTCTGTAGTCTCACTAAGTATAAACAGCTGATACATGGTAGTTCTGAGATTCAAACAGGGATTTTCTGACTCAAAAAATGTTCATTTAAAATCGTTTAGAACCTTGATACCACTTACATTTAAAATCCTCATCTATTGTTGAATGTAGTATGTTTTCTGTTGTAAACTGTGGGCTAATTCCCTTTGCTCCTTTTTCTAGTAGAGTTCAGTTAGTAAACTGCTTTTTCATTACAAAGATAATGATTCACGTTTCCTTTGATGAATTACTTTAGGGTACTTTATTAAGTATTCTGGGCATCAAGGGAGTATAACTGGGTTTGGAATACTCCCTGAAGCAAGGAGTCTCTCTTTCTCATTGTCTCTCAGAGACTGCCTGAGCTTATTAGATCTTGTTTTGTAAATAAAGGAGTTCAGCACCGCGGTTACCATAGTGTAGATCACTGAGGCCATCAGACTTCTCCAAGAAGATGAAATGCCTGCAGAACGGAGATACGCATACCCCAAGGACAGTGCCCTAGAGCAAGGCAACCACCAAGAGGTGGGATCTATAAGCAGTTTTTATTTTCCTCCATATGTTTTATTCTTTCTTCTCTCTCAGTTTTTGTTCCTTTTTTTTTTTTAAATTTCTTGTCCAGGGATCAAACCTGGATCTCCCACACTAAAGGCAGACTCTTTACCATCTGAGCTACCAGGGCAGCTCAGCATAAATTTTCTTTTAAGAGAAGGCAAAAAAAAAAGAGCTCATATTAAATGGAATGCCACGTCCTCAAGAGGCTTGCCGACTTGAATTAGGTACTATTTCTGCATTCTTTATGGTAAGGATAATTTGCTATTAATAGCTAGCACAATGTCCTAATTATTGCGACTGGAAGTAGGAAAAGCCGAGAAGTAACAAACCCAGCAGACCATAATGTGCTGTATTTGTGTGTGTGGGTCTGCCTGTGTGTGTTTGCAATGAGCATTTCTCTGGGCAGTGATACTTGAGTTTATATACTCCCAAATGGAACCCCTTAAAAGACAAATCCTGCAATATTAACAGCAGAAGGGCATAAGGAGTGGATCCCTTTCTACTCAGAAGAATAAATCGAAACAAAAACAAATGTGAGAGGAACAACAAGTGAATTAAGGTCTCAGCTGTAGCAGGGAGGTAACCTTGTTCCTCAGCAGCCTCTGACACCACCTCTCATTACTCTCTCCCTCTGGCTTATCCCCCTAGACACTTTAGCTTCCTTTTAAGTCTAGAATTTGAAACAAGTGACATACTTAGGACTTTTGCACTGACTCTTTCTCCAACAGGACACACTCTTTCACCAGGTAATTTTGTGTCTCTGCTTTATCTTTCTCCAGGCTTCTGTTTATTTATTTATTTTTTTTATTGTTTTTGCCATACATTGTCATGATATCACCATGGGTTTACATATGCTTCCCCTCCGGAACCTCCCTCCCTCCTCCCTCCCCCCCGGGAAATCTCGCTGCACCAGTCCCCAGCATCAATCCTGGGCTGGCGATTGATTAGACACATGACAATTAACATGCTTCAATGCCCTTCTCCCATCTCATCCCACCCTTACCCTCATCCACAAAGTCCACGAGTCTATTCTATACATCTGCATTCCTTTTGTTGTCTCACATGTTGGGTTCTCGTTACCGTCTTTCTAAATTCCATATATATGCGTTAATATACTGTATTGTTATTTTTGCTTCTGGCTTACTTCACTCTGGATAATGGGCTCCAGTTTCGTCCATCTGAGTAGAACTGATTCAAATGAATTTTTTTTTTTAATGCTGAGTAATATTCCATTGTGTATATGTACGACGGCTTTCTTATCCATTCGTCAGTTGATGGGCATCTAGGTTGCTTCCATGTCTTGGCTATTGTAAACAATGCAGTGATGAACATTGGGGTACACGTGGCTCTTTCAGTTCTGGTTTCCTCGGTGTATATGCCCAGTAGTGGGATTGCTGGGTCATATGGCAGGTCTATTTGCGCTTTTTAAGGAACCTCCACACTGTTTTCCATAGAGGCTGTACTAGTTTGCATTCCCACCAACAGTGTAAGAGGGTTCCCTTTTCTCCACATCCTCTCCAGCATTTATTGCTTGTAGATTTTTGGATGGCAGCCATTCTGACTGGTGTAAAGTGGTACCTCATTGTGGTTTTGATTTGCATTTCTCTGATAATGAGTGATGTTGAGCATCTTTTCATGTGTTTGTTAGCCATTTTTATATCTTCTTTGGAGAAATGTCTGTTAAGTTCTTTGGCCCACTTTTTAATTGGGTTGTTTATTTTTCTAGAATGGAGCTGCAGGAGTTGTTTGTATATTTTTGAGATTAATTGTTTGTCTGTTGCTTCATTGGCTATTATTTTCTCCCATTCTGAAGGCTGTCTTTTCACCTTGCTTATAGTTTCCTTTGTTGTGCAAAAGCTTTTAATTTTAATTAGGTCCCATTTGTTTATTCGTGTTTTTATTTCCAATATTCTGGGAGGTGGGTCATGGAGTATCCCGCTTTGGGTTATGGCAGAGAGTGTTTTGCCTATGTTATCCTCTAGGAGTTTTATAGTTTCTGGTCTTATGCTTAGATCTTTGATCCATTTTGAGTTTATCTTTGTGTATGGTGTTAGAAAGTGATCTAGTTTCATTCTTTTACAAGTGGCTGTCCAGTTTTCCCAGCACCACTTGTTAAAGAGGTTGTCTTTTCTCCATTGTATATTCTTGCCTCCTTTGTCAAAGATAAGGTGTCCATAGATGCGTGGATTTATCTCTGGGCTTTCTATTCTGTTCCATTGATCTATGTTTCTGCCTTTGTGCCAGTACCATACTGTCTTAATGACTGTGGATTTGTAGTATAGCCTAAAGTCAGGTAGATTGATTCCGCCAGTTCCATTCTTCTTTCTCAAGATTGCTTTGGCTATACGAGGTTTTTTGTATTTCCATACAAATTGAGAAATTATTTGTTCTAATTCTTTGAAGAAGACCTCTGGTAGCTTGATAGGAATTGCATTGAATCTATAGATTGCTTTAGGTAGTATACTCATTTTCACTATATTGATTCTTCCAATCCATGAGCACGGTACATTTCTCCATCTGTTTGTGTCCTCCTTGATTTCTTTCATCAGTGTTCTATAGTTTTCTATATACAAGTCTTTTGATTCTTTAGGTAGAAATACTCCTAAGTATTTTATTCTTTTTGTTTCGATGGTGAATGGGATTGTTTCCTTAATTTCTCTTTCTGATTTCTCACTGTTAGTGTATAGGAATGCCAGGGATTTCTGTGTGTTGATTTTATATCCTGAAACTTTGCTATATTCACTGATTAGCTCTAGTAATTTTCTCGTAGAGTCTTTAGGGTTTTCAATATAGAGGATCATGTCATCTGCAAACAGAGAGAGTTTTACTTCTTCTTTTCCAATCTGGATTCCTTTGATTTCTTTATCTGCTCTGATTGCTGTGGCCAAGACTTCCAAAACTATGTTGAAAAGTAGTGGTGAGAGTGGGCACCCTTGTCTTGTTCCTGATTTCAGGGGGAATGCTTCCAGCTTTTCACCATTGAGGATAATGTTTGCTGTGGGTTTGTCATATATAGCTTTTATTATGTTGAGGTATGTTCCTTCTATTCCT
>ML663012.1:6383178-6421332 GCA_007570785.1 Antilocapra americana
ATTCAGTTCCTGTTTTTTGGAGTTTGCTCGGCCTTTAAAAGTTCTTTTGGTATATTTATTGGGGAGAGAGTGTTCTCCCCGTCCTATTCCTCCGCCATCTTAGTTCCCCTGTCCAGGCTTCTGTTTAAATTTCTCCTACTTTGCAGATCTTCTTCCACTCCCATTAAAATATAACACCTCCTTTCACTTTATTTATACTTATTTTTTTTCTCCTAAAACCTGTCACCAGGTATATGCTTTTTGTTTGCTAATTTATATTCTTTGTTTATTATTTATCATTAGGAGTTTTGTTGTCAGCACCCTATAATTTTAGCCCAGAATACAGTCTATTGTTGTTATTTAATAGTTAATTTATGTCTGACTCCTTTGCAATCTCATGGACTATAGCCTGCCAGGCTTCTTTATCCATGGCATTTCTCAGACAAGGATACTGGAGTGGGTTGCCATTCCTTCTCCAGGGGATCTTCCTGACCCATGGATTGAACTCTCATCTACTGCATTGGCAGGTGGATTCTTTAGCACTGAGCCACCTGAGAAAGCCAAGACAGTGTTCAACATAAATTCTTCAAATATATGAAAGAATTTTGCATTTACACTGTGTAATAAGATTACCTGTTGGTGGAAAACCTGACTATAGGAATTTCTATTCACTGATGTCACAGCTTCCCTGGTGGGTTAGAACATAAAGAGTCTGCCTGCAATGCAGAAGACCTGGGTTCAATCCCTGAGTCAGGAAGATCCCCTGGGGAAGGGAATAACAACCTACTCCAGTATTCTTGCCTGGAGAATCCCATGGATGGAGGAGACCTGTGGGCTGCAGTCCATGGGGTCACAAAGAGTCAGACACTACTGAGTGACCAAACTGAACTGATAATACTTATGATGTCACAGAAGGCATTTAAAATGACTGAATATAATTTACAGCATTTCACTATGGTAAGGTCTATATGTGTAAAAATTAGTCATTTTTCTTTCTGTCCTAGTAGTGATCACTACCACATGGTACCAGGCAACAGTACACAAATTTCAGAATTTATTCTTCTGGGATTTTCAAAGGAACCAGAATTGCAGCCCCTCATATTTGGCCTTTTCCTATCCATGTACCTGATCACTGTGTTTGGAAACCTGCTCATCATCCTGGCCATCATCTCAGATCCCCACCTCCACACCCCCATGTACTTCTTCCTCTCCAACCTGTCCTTTGCAGACATCTGTTTCATCTCCACCACTATTCCAAAGATGCTGCTGAATATAATAACTCAAACCAAAGTCATTACCTATGAAGACTGCCTCACCCAGATGTATTTTTTCCTACTCTTTGTACAGTTGGACAACTTCCTTCTGACTGTGATGTCCTATGACCGCTTCATAGCCATCTGCCACCCGCTGCACTACACAGTCGTCATGAACCCTGTTCTCTGTGGACTGCTGGTGCTGGTATCATGGCTAATAGGTGCCTTGAATTCCTTGTTACAAAGCTTACTGGCATTACGACTATCTTTCTGTACCGTCTTGGAAGTCCCCCACTTTTTCTGTGAATTCAAAGAGGTGATCCAACTTGCCTGTTCTAATACCTTTCTTAATAATGTGATGATGTATTTTGCAGTTGGGCTGTTTGGTGGTGGTCCATTCGCTGGGATATGTTACTCTTACTCTAAGATAGTTTTCTCCATACATGGAATCTCATCAGCTCAGGGGAAGTATAAAGCATTTTCAACCTGTGCATCTCACCTCTCAGTTGTCTCCTTATTTTATTGCACAGGATTAGGAGTGTACCTTAGCTCTGCTGTTACCCACAGCTCACCCTCAAGTGCAACAGCCTCAGTGATGTACACAGTGGTCACACCCATGCTGAACCCCTTCATCTACAGTCTGAGAAATAAAGACATAAAGAGATCTCTAAGAAGATTCTTTGGGATGGCAGCTATAAAAGGGCCAATTGTCCTGGGGTTGAAGAAGTGTTAGTTATTACAGCACTCAAAACATTAGAGGCAGAAATTGTGATTCTTGATCAGATTGCAGAAAGAGCTCTTATTCTTTATATTTTTTCCTGGTCTATTTCTTTGACTTCAACTTGTCCATATAATTTAAGTAAGTCACTTGATTAAGCTTTCTATTCTGTCTTGTATATGGATATCTTTCCTTACTTCTGTAAGTTTCTTAATTTTTTTCTGAAATTGGATGAGAAATATTTGAAAATTTCCATTTATTTCATGGGAAAATTTTTGTTCCTCATTTCCCCCCCTTAAATGAGAGATATCTTCCCAAGTGTTTCTTTTTTTAAATTTTCCATAAAGAATTGTCTTGAGTTGTATCACTCACATAGAAAGACCACACTTAGTAGCTAGAGTAACCTATATAATTCCATTGTAGAGTGAAATCTGAAACCAGTTTGTTATTTTGAGTCTCTCATTTTTTGTCTACATCATAACCTTATTTCTGTGATATCTTGATAATATCAACTTTATTCATACTACTGAGTTTTATAACTGCTTTTCTGGGGTTATATGCTGCCTGTTCAACCTGTGTCCCTAGAATCTACCATAGTCAGTCACCTATTAAAAATCATCATCAAATGTGTATCTCCCAGGAAAATCTATATTTAAATGCAAATGTGAATAAATAGACTGACCTAATATGATCTTAGTGCTCCAAAATTGCTTCTAATGGTGACTGCAGCAATGAAATTAAAGGACTCTTGCTCCTTGGAAGAAAAGCTATGAAAAATCTAGATAGCATATTATCAAACAGAGAAATTACTTTGCCAACAAAGGTCCATATTGTCAAAACTATGGTTTTTTCAGTAGTCATGTATGGATGTGAGAGTTGGACCATAAAAAAAGCCAAGCACTGAAGAACTGATGCTTTCAAACTGTGGTGTTGGATAGGACTCTTGAGAGTCCCTTAACAGCAAGGAGATCAAACCAGTCAATCCTAAAGGAAACCAACCCTGAATATTCACTGGAAGGAGTGATGCTGAAGCTGAAGCTCTAATACTTTGGTTACCTGATGTGAAGAGCAAAGTCATTGGAAAAGATCCTGATATTGGGAAAGACTGAAGGCAGGAGGAGAAGGGGATGACAGGATGAGATGGTTGGATGGCATCACCAACTCAGCGGACATGAGCTTGAACAAACGTCAGTACATGGTGAAGGACCGAGAAACCTAGCCTGCAGCAGTTCAGGGGGTCACAGAGTCAGACATAATATCAACTGAACAACAGCAACAATATGGTCCTATTGTCAGAGATAACCTTAAATATGTCATAGCAAAATGTTCAGCCTTACATGTAAGCAATTTCTATCTATACATGTATCTATACAATTTCTACCTATATTAATTGAAAAATGGAAAATTGGTGTCCAAGAGAGAGGGAGTCTATACATTGGAGTTAGTGATTGGTCGGTGTGTTTTATAATTATTTTCCTGGATCATTCAATTTTGACTTTAAAATTTCCTGTCCTGATTACAGTTATGACTCCTCTGTTGCTCTGAACAAAAGAGATCCACTTTTCTAAATTTCATCATAACCAGTAAAAACTCAGAAATAGTGAATGAACAATATCAAGCTGAACCATTTCATATGTCCTTCCTCCTCAGGAATCTTCAGTCTTCATGATCAAAGGATGACTCACAAGCAAGCTTAAATTTCTTCCCAGTCATGTGATTGCAGATCACCATTTACTTTGGCACAACACACATATCCTTCCAACCATTCCAAGTTTCTTAGAACAGAACTTAAAGTTCCTCATTAATGAGAAACCAATGAACCAGCTGATAATCTAGTTTAAGTAATAATCATGAATATTGTCTCCAAATCAAAATGTATGCCAAAAATAAAAAGTAGTAGATTGTTATGCGTGCTCTCATTACTCTTTGCTTTGTTGTTTCAGTTAGCTATTGCTGCATGACAAGCTATCCTAAATCATATAGTTTATTACAGTGCATTTCTTATCAAGTGAAATTATATATCTGGAGGTGCTCTTATCACTATTCAGATGCTCATAAGTCCACATAGCCGGGTTCAATATTGTGTACATCATGTATGATCCTATCATCCCATTGTGCTCACTCCATACCTGTGTGCTTACCTCACATCAATAAATTCAAGAATAATAGACCTTCAACAAATCCCCAAGGGATGAACCACACTATTTATATCTATATTAGATACCGGTGTGTCCCACATGTATCATCTTGATTCTTTTCATATATGAGATTTCTCAACCCAACTACAAACTGCCAGCTTCTGGAGTTCTTTGCCCAAGAGCTTTATTTGACAATCAACTTTGTCTGATCTGCCAACTTGCATGACCATCTAGTATTTGCAGTGAAATGAAATGCAGTGGTACCCCTGCATTGAAGGGGTACTTCTTGTCATACAGCAAGTCCATATCTGACCTCTAGATAGATGAATATTTCATGCAAACACATAAAAAATTACATTTTTTTGCTGCTTCTATGATAGTTTTTTCCAGGCAAGTTGTTTCTCACATCTGCATTCATGACTCTCACTGAAGGTGTGTCTTTCTTTATGTTTCAGGTTAGTTAGTTTCTCTGGCATTGTGCCTTCCCTGAGGTGGAACAGCTCAATGCCATGTGCAACGTTTTGTTCTGTGATTTCTCCCACAAAAAAAGTGAGAGCATATGAGTGTGAGTCCAGCTTCCCCAGCTGTGCAGAAGACCCAGTGACTACATGCCTATCCAGAAAACTGACATAAACTTCATGGCAAAGGGGTGGGGAGAGATTGGAAGAACAGCAGCCAGGACTCTTGAAGGTCATCATAGATAAGCAGATTCTAACAACTGCATCGTGACTTCTATCAGGAAATGTTCTAAAACTGTTGACAGTTGTAGGTATTTAAGAATGTGCTAAAAAATTGAATTGTACATTTAAAATTGGTTAATTGTATGGCATGTGAATCATATCTCAATAAAGCTGTTTTTAAAAGTTCAAAAATCTTTAAAGAAGGAAAAATGAAACTACAGTCCAATATATCAGATGAATATACATGAAAAATTTCTAAACAAGATGGTGGCAAACCAAGTTCTATGGAGGATTAAATGGATCATAACCCAGGATCACATGGGGGTGAATCTCTGGGACACAAGTGTGGTTCAACAAAAGCAAATCAATCAGTGTAATACACCATATGAATGGAATTAAAGTAGACATTATATATTAATGGCCATAGATGCAGAAAAACCATTTGACAAAATTCAACATTCTTTTGTGATTAAAAATTCTACCAAAGTGAATATAGAAGGAATGAACCTCAACAGTAAAATGACCATATACGAAAAGCCCATAGATGACATTACACTGACTGGTAAAAATTGAAAACATCTTTAAGATCAGACAAAAGACAAGAGGACCCGCTCTTACCACTTATATTCAACATAGTCCTGAAAGTTCTAGTTAGAGTAGCTAGGAAAGAAAATAAAGGCATCCCAACTGGAAAGAAAGACATCAATTTGTCTGTTTGAAGATGGTAAGTCTCTATATGTATATATCTATCTGTATATCTGTATCTATCTATCTATCTATATGAAAACCTAAAGATGCCATCAAAAAACATTAGAACACATAAACAAATTCAGTAAATTTGCAGGATAGAAAATCAATATATAAGAATCAATTATGTCTACATACACTAACAATGAACAATCAAGAAAATAAAGCTCAATTACAATAGCATCAAAAAGGGTGTAAAAATACTCAGAAATCAATTTAACCAAGAGGTCAAATTCCGATACATTAAACCATTATAACACTTTCATGAAAGAAGTGGAAGTGGGCACAAATAAATGAAGCATTGTCATATGTTCTTGGATCAGATGAATTAATATGTATAAATGGTGGACAACAAATTAGATAATCACTTTTCCTATCTTAGTGTCTCAGGGACATCACAATCTAAAGTGCTTTTTATCAGCTAAAAAGTCTGAATATCCCCAAACTGAATTTAAATTTCCTCCTCTACTTAAGATGAGATTACAACACAGTATGTCTTTCCCCAGGGGAAGCTAAATGAATAAATTCAGAAATGTAATCTCGGTTTCTTGAACAAAATTTTATTGGCTAAATGTCTATGGTGTTGGTGGTGGTTTAGTCGCTAAGACGTGTCTGACTCTTTGTGACCCTATGGATTATAGGCTTCTCTGTTGATTGGATTCTCCAGACAAGACTGCTGGAATGGGTTGCCATTTCCTTCTCCACCTGATCTTCCTGGACCAGGGACTGAACTGGTGTCTTCTACATTGTAGGTAGATTACCGACTGAACCACCAGGGAAATTGAATAAATATCTATAGCCAATTCCTAATGTAAATGTAAAATTATTACACTAATGATTTAAATAAACACATTTATGCTCCTACAATTTTGGAGATCAAAAGACTGAAATGGTCTTATTAGGTAAAATCAAAATGATTGAGGTACTGGATTTCTTTCGGAAGCTATAAGGAAGAACATATCTACTTTCCTATTCTGAGTAAATATTATATAGAGAAAAAAAATCCAAATATATACCTTATAATTAACAAACATTCAATTCTTATGATATAATCATGAAATTCCAACTGATTTTGGACAATGTGGGATGAAACTGAGATGTGCAGAGCTCAAGGTTTATATCAAAGGAATAAAGTTCTCCTCCTTGTCCTTCTTAAAGAGAAAAGCAATTTTATCTAGACATCAGGGGCTGTGTCTCTACTACAAAATACTTTATAGACTCCAGGAATCTAATCTATGCAAGTATGTAATGTAGTCTTAAACTTGGAGAAAATTTTATTTTTTTTATTTTTTATTTTTTGATATTTTTTTTATTAGTTTTGCCATACAATGCCATGACATCACCATGGGTTTACATATGCTCCTCCTCCAGAACCCCCCTCCCTCCTCCCTCCCCCCCCCGCCCCCCCGGGGAAATCCTGATTCACCAGCCCCGAGCATCAATCCTGGGCCGGCGATTGATCAGACACATGACAATCAACATGTTTCAATGCCACTCTCACACATCATCCCACCCTTACCCTCATCCACAGAGTCCACGAGACTATTCTATACATCTGCGTTCCCTTTGCTGTCCCGCATGTTGGGTTCTCGTTACCCTCCCTCCAAACTCCATATACATGCGTTAACACACTGCATTGTTGTTTCTGCTTCTGGCCCACTTCACTCTGGACAATGGGCTCCAGCCTCGTCCATCTGAGCAGAACTGATTCAAATGAATTCCTCCTCAATGCTGAGCAATATTCCACCGTGCACATGTACCACGGCTTTCCTATCCATTCCTCAGTTGATGGGCATCTAGGTTGCTTCCATGTCCTGGCTATTGTAAACAATGCAGCGATGAACATTGGGGTACACGTGGCTCTTTCAGTTCTGGTTTCCTCAGTGTATATGCCCAGCAGTGGGATTGCTGGGTCATATGGCAGGTCTATTTGCAGTTTTTTAAGGAACCTCAACACTGTTTTCCATAGTGGCTGTACTAGCTTTCATTCCCACCAACAGTGTAAGAGAGTTCCCTTTTGGAGAAAATTTTAAATCAGGTTTGGAATGAGGTGCTGGAAGGTTAGACTGAAGAATTCAGAAAGCACACGAGGAAGAACTATGATAATAAGCTGTGGATTCTCTTGGCTCTAACCTGGTCTCTTGGAAACCCAGAATCTTGAGGACATTCCCTTCCGTGTTCAGACTAGTGATCCACTGGGAAATCACGTGCTTAGGGTTTGGAGTAACAAGACAGAAATGTGCTGATGAGCAGACAAAGGGAGCTATAAATATCTCCTCTGCAGCATCCCTCAGCCTATAGAACCTTGGACTGCATGGGGCATGGTAGTTGCTCTTGGAATCCTAAGTCTGGCTGGGAGACTCTTGCCACCCTCCTTCCTGCTGTCTTTTGAGGAGCCAGAGCTTCAGTCTCCGTCATTAACCATCCAGGAGGAGTTTGGAGTTCCCCCCAGTGACCTTCCTCTCAGAGTTCCCAACCAGGTGAGTTGGTGAGTCCAGGAGATACTACAGAAAAGGATCAGAGAAAATCAAATCCAAGAACATATCCTTTAGGTCACTTGATAACCACTTGCTGAGCCCAATGCTAAGAGATTGCTAGTTGTTTGCTTTTCTGATGAACTAACTAATGTATTTATTTATCATGCTGAAAAGAGATGTGAGCATGAACCTTCCTTCACAGGGATGACTGTGACTATTAAGTGAAGATAACCCATTAAAAGTCAAGAATGGCTGGCATACAGTGCTTCTAGTAAAAGTGCTTATCTAAGGGGTTTTGCAGAAAAAGGAAGTAAATAAAAAGCGTTTGGTGTGGAGGTAGTCCAGTGAATTGTGGGTATTTTTTTTTTTTAAGATGGGCTACTTTTGAAACATTTCTGTATTTGTAAGAAAGATCCAGACCAATGTGTTGCTAGCAAATATTACTTTGTAATAAAAGTTCATGATACATTAATGTCACATTATCTCTTTTTCACTCTGGGTATTCAGGTTAAAAAATATCTCTGAGAATTAAAAAGCAGTATGCTAAATAGGTTTATTTTGCAAGTATTTTCCTGTGAAGCTGAATACTATCTATGGATTACTTTTTCATTTGTATTCTCTATTATAAATAGTCTATACAAAATCTTTACATTTGTGTAGGAAGAGTTGGAGAATTTTTATTCTTGTTTTTGATTACATTGTTCCAAACAAGGAACTGGAGTTTTTCTACCAAATCTTTGTTTAAGACTGAATTCTGTTATGAATGTACAGGTGTATATGCAAGGGACTGTGAGTGTTTATTCATAGTGTGTGGTCAAATATATCACTCAGTCTATTCTGTTTTCTCCATATTTTTCCTTGCTGAAAAATTGAGCTGTCACTTTAGTATTCTTGAAGGTCTTTGATAGAAACAAAAATGAAAGTGAATATTCTTCTGTATGTGTGGAAGTGTGCTCAGTCACTAAGTCACATCTGACTCTTTACGACCCTATGAACTGTAGCCCTCCAGGTTCCTCTGTCTATGGATTATCCTGACAAGAATACTGCACTGGGTTGCCATGCCCTCCTCCAGGGAATCTTCCCAAACAAGAGATCAAATCCTCATCTCTTGTGTCTCTTGCATTGCATAAACTTATATGAATCAGTATATTTTTATATAGGATGAAAATAAAACTTAGGTACTGCACTGCTTCTTCCATGAGTTTAAAAGACCTTCCTTTATATCTTTACATTTCCAAGTCTTTGGAAATTTAATCTATAGCCAAAGACCCATCATGTTATTATCAAATTTTTATTATACCATTTTGCTGTATAAGTTAGTTTTGGATTCTCATTCAATTTTGCTTCATATGGTTGATTAGAAACCACTAATTCTAGTCTAATTGAATTCTTACTGACACTCTATAAATTATATTATTTGTTCTTTTGTATATACATATACACATATGTATATATATATTTGCCTTATTAGTTATTCTGAGCATCAAGCAGATGTACAGAGAGCAAGGAACAATACAATGCATGATGGACTCCCATGTCTTGAAGTTTTAGTAATAGCACAGAAGTCACTTTATTTTTCAGCATCCTCTGACACAACCCTTCATCACCCTTCCTCTTACTTTCCCCTGAACACTGGCTTACTTTTGAGCTTGAATATCTAGAAAAAGATCTTCAGCATCATTGCAGGTTCTTTTACCTACAGGACCTGTGCATGACCTGATAAACTCTTGTCACCTGTTGTGTCTTCCTTAAATTCCATTTTCAAATGTCATCTAGTTAGCAGATTAACTGAACTCTCAATGAAAAGTAAATGCCATCCACTCACTTTTATACCTGCATCGTTTCTTTATTCATAGCACCTAACACCACCCAGCGTGGTATATGTTTGCTTACAGTCTTTCTCTGTGATTGGACTAAAGGGATTTTTAAAGGGCAAAGTTCAAGACAAAAATTCATAGACAGAGAAGTCATAGGGACCCATTTAACAGGATGAATTCCATAGCAAATATATACATTGGCAACCCACTCCAGTGTTCTTGCCTGAAAAGCTCCATGGACAGAGGAGCCTCCAGTGGACAGATGGGCTCCAGTGGACACCTGGACAGGTGGGCTCCAGTCCATGGGAGTTGCAAAGAGTGGAACACAACTGAACCAATTAGTATGCATGTACACACACACATATATGTATCTTAACTTCAAAATACTAATTGTAAAATTACACCTATTTTAGTAATGCCCATTTGTTTGAAAATTAGTCATATTTTTTTTCTTTCTTAGCTGTCACATCAATCTTATGGACCTAGTAATAATACACAGATCTCAGAATTTCTACTTCTGGGATTATCAAATGAACCAGAACTACAGCCCCTCATATTTGGGCTTTTCCTCTCCATGTACCTGGTCACTGTGTTTGGAAACCTGCTCATCCTCCTGGCTGTCAGCTCAGACTCCCACCTCCACACCCCCATGTACTTCTTCCTCTCCAACTTGTCCTTTGCAGACATTTGTTTCACCTCCACCATCATCCCAAAGATGCTGTGGAACATCCAGACTCACAGCAAAGTCATAACCTATGAAGGCTGCATCATCCAGATGTATTTTTTCTTACTGTTTGGGGGATTGGACGTCTTCCTCCTGACTATAATGGCCTATGATCGGTATGTGGCCATCTGTCATCCTCTGCACTACACAGTCTTCATGAAACCCCAGCTCTGTGGTCTCCTGGTTCTGTCATCTTTTATTATGAGTTTCCTATATTCCCTGATGCAAAGCTTAATGGTGGTGCAGTTGTCCTTCTGTACAAATGGGGAAATCCCCCACTTTTTCTGTGAAGCCAACTTGATGATCAAACTTGCCTGTTCTGACACCTTCATCTGTGACATGGTGGTATATTTTATATCAGTGGTGCTAGGTGGTGGTTCCCTTGCTGCTATTCTTTACTCTTACTCTAAGATCATTTCCTGCATAAATGGAATCTCATCAGCTCAGGGGAAGTATAAAGCATTTTCCACCTGTGCATCTCATCTCTCAGTTGTCTCCTTATTTTCTTGTTCAGTCCTGGGAGTGTACCTTACCTCTGCTGATACTCACAGCTCACACTCAAGTGTGATCGCCTCGGTGATGTACAGTGTGGTCACACCCATGCTGAATCCCTTCATGTACAGTCTCAGGAATAAAGACATTAAAAAAGCTCTGAAAATATTTGGGAAGGAAACTAATAAAGAGTTAAGTGTTCTGGGGCTGAAGAACTGCCGCTGATTTCAGGGCTTAAAACTCAGAGCCATAAATGGTGAATTTTTAAAATTTCATTTTGAAGGTAGAACTTGCTCTATTTATTTCTTGAATTTCTATGTCTTTGGCTTCCATTTATCTATACAAGTTAACTCTATTAAGTTTTCTTCTCTCTGTGATATTGAGAGTTTTCCTCTTTGTTTTCTTCCTATTTTTCCTAATTTATTTGCAATCTTGAAAAAGAAATATTTGGACATTCCCATTTATTTCATGGGGTATATGCAATTCTTAATAACTTTTCTCAAATGAAAAATGTAATCCCATGTAATATTTCCCTAGATTTCCTAAGAGTACTAGGTTGTAAACACTCTATGAAAAAACACACTTGGCAACCGAGACAATCGATCAGTTTAACAGTTCAGTTCAGTTGCTCCATCATGTCCGACTTTTTGTGACCCCATGGACTGCAGCATGCCAGACTTCCCTGTCCATCACCAGCTCCTGGAGCTAACTGAAACTCATGTCTGTGGAGCTGGTGATGCCATACAACCATCTCTTCCTCTGTTGTCCCCTTCTCCTCCTGTCTTCAATCTTTCCCAGCATCAGGGTCTTTACCAAAGAGTTAATTGATAAGTTTGTATGACAGGAAAATCTGAGACCACAGTTTTTCCACTACATATCCACCAATCATAGTGTACTATTACTGACTTAGCTGCTCTTCATAATAATGTAAATTAACATACAGTGTCTTATAGCAGGTTACTTGTTTTTATTCTCCTGACTAGGGTAATCCTCTTCTCAAACTCACCTTTGTGTACACAGCACCAGCACTAGCTCTTGATTAAAATCGATTATCAAATACATGTCTCTTAGTGATTTCTGCACAGAAACAGAAATTAGAATAAAAAGGTGAATTGACATTACCTTGGACTGTTGTTGTTGCTTAGTCACTAAGTTGTGTTTGACTCTTTTTTGACCCCAAGGACTGAAGCCTGTCACGTTCCTTCTATTGATATTGCTGATAATATGGCTCCCCCTTGCATTGCTCTAAATGAAATAACTCCCTGATTTAAAGTGTTGCCATAACCACTAAAGGTATCATGATTAATCATTATCAGTATCTTTCATTATATATCCCCTTTATGGTCAGAAATCTCTTCACCTTTCTGGTCAAAGAATGCCTCAAGCAAGAGCTTGAATTCCTGTCTAGGCATATAAATGAGGGTCACCAGTTTTCCTACACAAAAATGCATATCCTTTCAGTCACTCTTGGTTACCTAGAAAGGAATCCCAATAAGATAATTTTTTTAAAAGAGCTGTATGAAAAGAAGCCACCAATGTTGTCTTCATATATGATAACAAGCCAAAGTAAGCAGCAGGAGATTATTATCATTGTCCTCACTTCTTGTTCACTATGATTAGATATCAGTTAGCTAATGTTGTGCCAGATATCCAAAAAGCCAGTGATCAGATTCTATGGTAAAATGTTGTCATGAGCTCTGCTGTTCTCCTCCTGATTCTATCTGGGTCTCTACCCTGTGCTTCTACATCTCATTAATGATGTAGGATGTGGTCATAGTGCTCTTCTCTCTTGAATGAATATATTATCAGTTTCTACTATTTACCTATTTTACCTTCTATTTTATCGGGAAAAAAGAACA
Source organism: Antilocapra americana (assembly GCA_007570785.1). Lineage (NCBI taxonomy): Eukaryota > Metazoa > Chordata > Mammalia > Artiodactyla > Antilocapridae > Antilocapra > Antilocapra americana. The sequence goes on from ML663012.1 coordinate 6,396,063, forward strand.
TCAAGTGTGAATTGCCTTCATTTAGTACTAGAGTCCCTATATCTACATTTTCCTTTTTCACTGGCAAAGGAGATATACACCACCACTGCTCAGTGTGAATCAAGTACCCAGGGTTCAGGTTCCTCTTTGATCCATGCCCAGCTGTGTTTTATTTCCTTCTAATAGACTTATTTAGTCTAGATCCATCTAGTCAAGGCTATGGTTTCTCCAGTGGTCATGTATGGATGTGAGTTGGACTATAAAGAAAACTGAGCACCAAAGAATTGATGCTTTTGAACTGTGGTGTTGGAGAAGACTCTTGAGAGTCCCTTGGACTGTAAGGAGATCCAACCCATCCATCCCAAAGGAGATCAGTCCTGGGTTTTCATTGGAAGGACTGATGTTGAAGCTGAAACTCCAATACTTTGGTCACCTGATGCAAATAACTGACTCATTTGAAAAGACTCTGATGCTGGGAAAGATTGAGGGTGGGAGGAGAAGGGGACGACAGAGGATGAGATGTTTGGATGGCATCACCGACTCAGTGGACATGGGTTTGGGCAGACTCTGGGAGTTGGTGATGGACAGGGAGGCCTGGCATGCTGCAGTTCATGTGATCACAAAGAGTCAGACACGACTGAGCGACTGAACTGAACTAAACTGAGTCATGTACGGATGTGAGAGTTGGTCCGTAAAGAAGGCTGAGCACCAAAGAATTGATGCTTTTGAACTGTAACTGTAGTGCTGGAGAAAACTCTTGAGAGTTCCTTGAACTGCAAGGAGATCAAACCAAATCTTAAAGGGAATCAACTCTGGATAATTCATTGGATGGGCTGATGCTGAAGCTGAGACTCCAATACTTTGGCCACCTGATGCGAAGAGCTGACTCATTGGAAAGGTGGAAAAGATACTTACGATGGGAAAGATTAAGGGCAGGAGGAGAAGGGGCAACAGAGGATGAGATGGTTGGATGGCATCATTGACTCAATGGACATGGGTTTGTGAAACCCCATGAGAGAGTGGAGGACAGATGAGCCTGGCGTGCTATAGTCCATGAAGTCACAGAGGGTAGAACAAGACTTAGTGACTGAACAACAACAATGATAGACTCACTGGCATTATTTACATCCTATAACCTGCACATTGTTAAAATGCACTTTTTACCAAAATATAGAAGTCTCTTACAGAAATAACAAGACACACTGCAAAGTTCTTTCTATGTATAGTTCAAGAAAGTTCACAATAGCTCTAATATCATTTTTAGGAAACTGTCAAAAATTTAATCTCCTGGGTCTTACTGTCCTTGTTTCTGATGAAAATGTGGGATAGTAAACATAATTTCAGACAAATGTTATAAGAAACAAATGAGATGTATGGATATATTTTGATGGGTCCAGATAAAATCTTCAAAGAAGATAGTCATGTGTATGTGTGTGTTCATTTGTATAAATTTTTATTTCACATAAGCATATATGCACACTGATTTGTACACAGTCTCATGTTTTATGTTGAGAGGAAATGTATGAGAAAGATGGAGAGGATACATGTGAAAATAATGAATGCTTAAATGAATATAAAATCAAATAATGTAGAAAATTTGGCACAAAATATAGTGTAAACGGTAGACACCAAATTAAATAATTATTTTTCTTATCTTAATGTCTCATGGACATCACAATCTGAAGCAAGTTTACATTTATGACACGAGAAAATCTCTATCAGCTAAAGAGACTGAATATCCCCAAATTGAATTTAAATTTCCTCTTCCCACTTAAGATGAGATTATAACACAAAATATCTTTCCCCAGAGGAAGCTCAATAAATGAACTGAGAAATGTAATCTCAATTTTCTGAACAAAATTTTACTGGAGAAAAAAATACCTGTATTGAATTTCTAATGTTAAGCTACCATTGCTCTGACAATTCTGGAGTTCAGAAGCCTGATATGGGTTTCTCTGGACTAAAATCAACATGTTTGCAGGGCTGGATTTCCTCTGGAAGATAGAGGGAAGAATCTATTTATTTCCTTATTTTGCGTTCAGACTATCGTAGGATAAGAATTTAAATATATTCATTACAATGAACAAACATTTCAATGTGAGGGATTAAATCAGAACTCAACTTGTGATATAATTAAGAAATTCCTAGTGATTTTGGACAATGTGCCACCAAGCCTAGCTGTGCAGTGCTCAAGGTTTATATCAAAGGAACACAGTTCTCCTCCTTGTCCTTGTTGAAGAGGAGAAGAGCAATTTTTCCTAGACATTAGCGATTGTGTCTCTACTACAAGTCAATATTTGAAGAGTCAAGGGATTTAATCCAGGAAGGGATGTAATCTAGTCTTAAAATTGGAGAAAACCAGGTTTGGGATGAGGCATTTTTGGAAGGTTAGACTGAAGAAGTCAGCAAAGCTCATGAGGAACAATGATAATTACCAGTGGCTTCTCTTGACTCTAACCTGGTCTCTTGGGAACACAGAATCTCCAGGACATTCCCTTCCTTGTTCAGACCAGTGTTCCACAGGGAAATCATGGGCCTAGAGGTTGGAGTAAAAAGAGGGAAATGTGCTGATTAGCAGACAAGGGGAGCTGTAAATATCTCCTCTGCTGCATCCCTCAGTCTGCACAACCTTGCACTGGATGGAACGTGGTTATTGCTGTTAGAGTCCCAAGTTAGGCTGGGAGACTCACACAAGCCTATATTCCAATGCCTTTTGTGAGACTAGAGCTTCAGTCTTCATTATTAACCATCCAGGAGGAACTTGGACCCTCTCCCAGTGATCTTCCTCTCAGAGTTCCCAACCAGGTGAGTTGGCAAGTCCAGGAGGTACTGCAGGAAAAGGTCCAAGAAGATAAAATCCATGCATGTATACCTGAGGTCACCTGAGAGCCACGTGCTGGGCCCAGAGCCAAGAGTTTGCTAGCACTGACCTATATAAACAATCAAGTGTAAAATAGAGAGGTAATGGAAGCTGCTCTATAACACAGGGACCCAAGGCCAGTGTTCATGCTAATCTTTATACATAGACTGTCAACCACCTCCTCAGGAGAATAGGGGCTCCCCTCTGGCTCAGATGGGAAAGAATCTGTCTGCGATGTGAGAGAACTGAGTTTGAACTCTGGGTTGGGGAGATCTCCTGGAGAAGGGAATGGCAACCCACTCCAGTATTCTTGCCTGGAGAATTCCATGAACAGAGGAGTCACAGTCCCTGGGGTCATAAAGAGTCAGACACGACTGAGTGACTAGCACTTTCAGGAGGATAAATACCACTATTCCCACTATTTGGGTAAAGATGTAAACTTTTTGAATGGTTCAGTTGCCTCTCAAAATTCAAACAGCTAATACGTGGTAGATCCCAGATGCAGTGCCAAGTTTTTAATTTCAAAAGTTGTTATTAATATAATTTAGAAGTTTCTTTTACCATTTCACCTTAAAAATCTTCCACTATTGTTGATTATGCATTTCCTTTTCTAAATTGTGGATTTATTCCCTTTGCTTATTTTTCTAGTGGGATATTGCATCGATAAAGTGACTTGATATCATAGTGATATCTCTTTTATCATTTACATATTTTTTCTGCTTTATTAGTTATTCTGGGTATCCAGGGGATACACAGAGTGCAAAGAACACATGGACAAGGTAGTCCTCGTGTCTTGAAGTTTTAACAATAGCAAGGAAGCTGCTTTATTCCTCAGCATCCTCTAATACAACCGTTCATCACCTCCCTCCTACATTCCCCCAAACAATGGTGTAAGTCTGAAACTTGGCTATCTGGGGAAAGAAGACCCTCAGGTTTTTTAACAGGTTCTTTTCCCTTAAGGACACACATGCCACCCTGATAACCTCTTGTCACCTGCTGTGTCCTCACTGAAGTATCTTTTCTAATATTATTTTGTTTACAGGATTCCTGAATTCCCCCACCCCATACCAAAATAACACCTCTCTCTGTTATGAAAGTGAAAGTGTTAGTTGCTCAGTCATGTCCAAGTCTTTGCGACCCCTGCCAGGCTTCTCTGTCCATGGGCTTCTCCAGGCAAGAATACTGAAGTGGGTAGCCATCCCCTTCTCCACAGGATCTTCCCAACCCAGGAATTGAACCCAGGTCTCCTGCATTGCAGGCAAAATTCTTAACCATTTGAGTCAACACTTCATAGCAGCTGCCACCACCTGGCATGAAATATATTTGCTTATATTCTTTCCTCATTCATGATTAGATTGTAGAACTTTTGTAGGACAAAGATGAGACAAGAATTCATAGACAGGGAAGCCACAAAGACTCCTTTAAGGGGATGAGATTCAAACTCTGTGTGTGTGTGTGTGTGTGTGTGTGTGTGTGTGTGTGTGTGTGTGTGTGTGTGTGTGTGTGTGTGTGTGCGTGCGTGCACGCGCGCACGCTTAGTTGCTTAACTGTGTCTGACTCTTCTGAAACCCTTTGGACTGCAGCCCTCCAGGCTCCTCTGTCCATGAGATTTTTCAGGCAAGAATACTGGAGTGGGTTACTGTCTCTCTCTCTCTCTATATATATATATATGTATATATATATATATGTATGAGGTGAGCTTCCCAGGTGGCACCACTAGTTCTAAAGAACTAGTCTGCCAATGCAGGAGACATAAGAGATGCAGATTTGATCCCTGGGTCAGGAAGATCCTCTGGAGGGCAACCCTCTCTGGTATTCTTGCCTAGAGAATCCCTTGGGCAGAGGAGCCTGGTGGTCTATCATCCATAGGGTCACAAAGAGTCAGACATGACTGAAGGGATTTAGCATGCATGTAAGTTTGCATTTAAGCCATATATTCATGTGCTGCTAGGGAGTGGCTTCCTCATTGGTGTATATATATATATATATATATATATATATATATATATATATATATATAAATTAAGCCATATATATATGGCTTAATTTAAAACTTTAATATATGCAAGCTATATATATGTAATTAATTAATTATAATATTTCATCTAGTTAGTAATCCCATTTGTATGAAAATTAGTCATATTATTTTTTTTCTTTTCTAGTCATTGCATCTACCTTATGGAACCAGTAATAACACACAGGTTTCAGAATTTCTACTTCTGGGATTATCAAAGGAACCAGAACTGCAACCCTTCATATTTGGGCTTTTCCTCTCCATGTACCTGATCACTGTGTTTGGAAACCTGCTCATCATCCTGGCTGTGGGCTCAGACTCCCACCTCCACACCCCCATGTACTTCTTCCTCTCCAGCTTGTCCTTTGCAGACATCAGTTTCACTTCTACCACCATCCCAAAGATGCTGTGGAACATCCAGACTTACAGCAAAGTCATAACCTACGAAGGCTGCATCATCCAGATGTATTTTTTCTTACTGTTTGGGGGAGTGGATGTCTTCCTCCTGACTGTGATGGCCTATGACCGGTATGTGGCCATCTGTCACCCCCTGCACTACACAGTGATCATGAATCTCCGGTTCTATGGTCTCCTGGTTCTGGCATCTCACATTATGAGTTTCCTGTATTCCTTGCTACAGAGCTTAATGGTGGTGCAGCAGTCCTTCTGTGAAAACAATGAAATCCCTCACTTTTTCTGTGAAACCAGTCAGGTTGTCCTACTTGCCTGTTCTGACACCTTCATCTGTGACATGGTGATGTATTTTGCAGGAGTGCTGATAGGTGGCAGTTCCTTCACATGCATTCTTTACTCTTACTCTCAGATAGTTTCCTCCGTACGTAGAATCTCATCAGCTCAGGGGCAGTATAAAGCATTCTCCACCTGTGCATCTCACCTCTCAGTGGTCTCCTTATTTTACTGCTCAGTCCTAGGAGTGTACATTGCTTCTGCTGATACCCACGGCTCCTATTCAAGTGCAATCACCTCGGTGATGTACACCGTGGTCACGCCCATGCTGAACCCTTTCATCTACAGTCTCAGGAATAATGACATAAAAGGAGCTCTAAAAATAGTATTTACATAGGAAATTATAAAAGAGATAATTGACTTGGTGTTGAAGAACTGCTGTTGGTTGCAGGGCTCACAACTTCAAAGCCATAAATTGTGATGATTTGAATGACATTTTGAAACTAGAACTTGCTCTTTCTATTTATTTCCAGAATTTTTATTTCTTTGGCTTCCATTTATCTAAGAAACTTAACTACCATTATTAAGCTTTCTTCTGTCTCTGATATCGAACATTTCCCCCCTTTTTTTGTCTTCCAGTTATTTCAAATTTATTCCCAATCTCAAATATTAAATATTTGGAGAATCTCATTTGTCTCATGGGACAATATGCATTTCTCAGTAGTTTTTTTTCTCAAAAGACATATATAATCCTATGTAATACTCCCTTAGTTTTCCTAAAAGCATAAGTATAGGCTGTACAAAACCTATGTGGGAAAAGAAGAACACATCTGAGAAAACAAGATCATTTATGTAAGTTTATAGGAGAGGAAAGTCTGAGACCACTGTTTTTCACTATATGAGCACAACTGCTTGGGTATCAATAACAGTTGTTTTTCATAATGATATAGATTCAATATATAGTGTGTTTTAGCTAATCATTTGTTTCCATTAATTAAATTTAATTAATTAATACCCAGCAAGAATACTGGAGTGGGTATTCTTTTCGTCTTATACACCCTGATGCCAACACTAGCCCCTGACTTTGTTTACCAAATACATTTCTCCTAGTGATGTCTCCATGAAAACAGATATTTGAATAAACCATTGGATTAATATGACCTTGAATATGATGAAGCAAGCTTTAACTTATATTTTGTATCATTCCGCATAGTATTTCTTTTTCAAAATATACATTTACTTTTTTGAAGTGTTTAAATATCAATATTTTTAATGCAATAAAATATATATTTTAAATTTTCTTTACTTTATTGTGTTGGTTTTGCCATACATTGACATGAATCTGCCATGGGTATACATATGCTCCCCCTCCAGAACCCCCCTCCCTCCTCCCTCCCGATTCCCTCCCCCTGGGACATCTCGGTGCACCAGCCCTGAGCATCAATCCTGGGCTGGCGATTGATTACACATATGATAATTAACATGTTTCAATGCCATTCTCCCATATCATCCCACCCTTGCCCTCTTCCACAGAGTCCACGAGGCTGTTCTATACATCTGTGTTCCTTTTGCTGTCTCGCATGCAGGGTTCTCGTTACCATCTTTCTAAATTCCATATATATGCGTTAGTATACTGTATTGTTGTTTTTCCTTCTGGCTTACTTCACTCTGGATAATAGGGTCCAGTTCCGTCCACCTGAGTAGAATTGATTCAAATGAATTTTTTTTAATGCTGAGTAATATTCCATTGTGTATATGTACCACAGCTTTCTTATCCATTCATCAGTTGATGGGCATCTAGGTTGCTTCCATGTCCTGGCTATTGTAAACAATGCGGCAATGAACACTGGGGTACACGTGTCTCTTTCAATTCTGGTTTCCTAAATATACAAGCAACTCCTGCAGCTCCATTCTAGGGAAATAAACGACCCAATCAAAAAGTGGGCCAAAGAACTTAACAGACATTTCTCCAAAGAAGACATAAAAATGGCTAACAAACACATGAAAAGATGCTCAACATCACTCATTATCAGAGAAATGCAAATCAAAACCACAATGAGGTACCACTTTACATTTACTTTTTGAAGTAAGATATACATCACTTGTTTAAGGGGGTTTATTCTTTGTTGTGAAGTATTGTAAAGTATGTTTTAAGGTTTTTCATTGAATTACGGACTTTTTTCTTGCAATCTTCCAGTAATGCATGCAAACATGATTCTTTCTATTGCTCTAAATAAAATAACTTGTCCTTTTCTAAATTTCATTATGAACACTAAAAGGGCAGTGAATAACCACAATCATCTACTATATATCTCCTACACAGGGACATTTCTTCAATCTTTATTATCATAAATGATTCCCAAGACAATGTGAATCTTCTTAGCCATGTGATTCAGGGTAAGCCGAGTTTCTGCACCAACCCTCCTTCCAAGTTCTAGGTAGCTGGAAAGGATATCAGTGGAGTCATTTTTTACTACTGTTACTTGTGAAAGTGAAAGTCACTCAGTCGTGTCCAACTCTTTGCAACCCCATGGACCATACAGTCCATGGAATTCTCTAGGCCAGAATACTGGAGTAGGTAGCCTTTCCCTTCTCCAGGGGATCTTCCTGACCCAGGAATTGGATCCAAGTCTCCCACATTGCAGCAGATTCTTCATCAGCTGAGCCACAAGGGAAGCCCAAGAATATTGGAGTGGGTAGACTATCTCTTCTCCAGCGGCCCTTCCAGACCAAGGAATTGCAGGCAGATTCTTTACCAACTGAGCTATCAGGGATTTGATATAAACATAAATAATGATACAATCAGAAATGCTACAATAAAATATCAGAATAAATGTCAAAAATAAGATCAAGTAGATTATTTTCATTGCCTTCAGTTCTATTCCTTTGGGTTATTCTATCAATTATTCTATAGATTATTGCAGCATAATGAGCCAACATAAAATAAAATAACTTATCATAATGACTTTATTATTGAATGAGGCAGTCTGATGGGGAGTGGTCCTGAGCCCTGCTTGCCACTTGATGAGTCTGTATTCAGCTAGAAGTCTCTTCATTGTGTTTCTAAGGCTCATCCATGAAACTGCGTGACTCGTGTTCTTTTGCCTTGAATGCATTTATGGTCGGTTCACTCCTTGTCTACACCCAGTTTATCCATTTACAGAAAACACGAGTTTCTGAAATATGAATCCCTTTACCTTAATGTCACAATTCCTATGTCCATATATCGTACTTTGCTTTCTTTCCAGTTAGAAGACCTATATTCCATACTTCACTCAAAGTATTATCTGACTTATTAATTTTTAATTAATTAATACCTCAAATTTAATTTTTTTCCTTTTAACAAATTTATTAGAGTATCATGCTGTGTGCTCAGTTGTGTCCAACTGTTTGTGACCCTGTCAGGCTCCTCTGTCCATGGGATTATCCCAGCAAGAATACTGGAGTGGGTGGCCATGTCCTCCTCACGGGTATCTTCCCAACCTAGGGATTGAACTCAGGTCTCCTGAAGCTTCTGAATTAGCAGGGGGATCTGTTTAGCACTAGTGCCCCCTGGGAAGCCTATTAGAATATAATGATATACGTTAAACAAACATATTTTAAAAGCACAGGTGATAGATGGAGAAGACTGATTTTCTCTGAGTAATGTTAGTAAGATGGTATATGATGGTATGTCTGTGTGAGTGTGTGCCAGTCATTCAGTCATGTCTGACTCTTTGTGACCACATGGACTGTAGCCCGCCGATCTCCTCTGTCCATGAGATTCTCCAGGCAAGAATACTGGAGTGGGTTGCCATGCCCTTCTTGATTCGAGGTATATAGAGATTTCTAGTATTCTTCCACCCCTAGAAACATCAATTTGAATAACTGTCTGTATACAACAATACCTTTGTAAGTGTCAGGATTCTAGGCCATTGATTACAGTACATTAATAAGGGAAAAAACTAGTAAAGACATTTTCCTGTTATTCTCATTACAACATTTCCACAAGTGGGCAACAAAGTATGGAGACAGACACCTTCCCCATGACAGAAAGAAGCTCAAGTGTTTCTCTGACCTCATTGTAACCCATACACCAGGCCACCCGCTGCAGCCTCAGGCTCCTGGCAGACTTCCCCAGACTGAGGCTCCAGTAGAACAATGTTCCATGCCCCCAAGCCTGAGGACATCCTACATTGACCCAAACTGTAGGCGGGTCCTGAGAATAGGATTCCATGTGGTTGCTGAGACCTTAGGCTCCAAGCTCATCTAAGCACCAAGTCAGCATGACTCCTGTTAACCAGAGCTTTCAGTCTACCCCAGCACGAGGCCAGCTCTTGCAGCCCAACTGCCAGGCTCATTCCAGTGTTCCCTGATGCCTCGCCAACCCCTATAAACCCAAAGTCCAGGTCTATCCCCAGGGCCCCGAGCATCAGGCCTTGTCACTCACCTACCCAGACATAAAACCTGCCCATTTTAGGACTGCAGAAGGAAGCTGCCCCAAAGACATAACCATGTGGCTCATCCAGAAACATAACAGGCCCTCTGGTGAAGGACTTTCTATGCCAAGACAGGAAGAGACACCAACTTCTTTAAATGCACACTGATGCAAGGCCGTGAGGATCACAAGTACTCAAGGAAAAAAGAAACCACTTAAACAGAATCCACCTGCCAAGGCAAGAAACACAGGAGACATGGGTTCAATGCCTGGGTCCAGAAGACCACTGGGTAGGAAATGGAAAGCCACTCCAATATTCCTGCCTGGAAAATTCCATGGGCAGAGGAGCTAGGCACGCTACAGTTTATGGAGTTGCAAAGAGTCAGACAAGGAAACGAATACAGCTCCTATGAATGCCCCTGAAGAAATAGAGATCTGTAAACTGTCTGGCAATATATATATATATATATATATATATATATATATATAACAATCCTTTTAATTTAATAAACTGCATGAAAACAAAAAACAGAAAAAATCAAACAAGGAAAACAATGTTTCTTTTCTGTACAGAAATAACTGGGCTTATATTTTCAAGATGACCTTAATAATATAGAGGCCAGAACTGAACCAACAGATGGTAACAGGTGAGGGGGAGGGAGACATCCCAATTCATGGGATATCTTTGCAACCAGATTAATAAAGTGTCAAGGTACATGATGTGGAGGAGGGACGTCTGTGACTTGAAATTACTTCAGCAGGGAGGTCATTTTGTTGCTCAACATTCCCTGACATCATCTCTCATCAATCTGTCTTTCTCATTCCTCTACCAGACATTGCCTTCCTGTCCTATACTTGACTGATTGAAACAGGCACCTTCCTCAGGACCTTTGCAGGGGCCATTCCCTCTGCCAGACACACACTTCTCCAGATGAGTTCATTTCCCCTGCTGTCTCTTCCTTGAGGTCTCTTTTGAAACATCATCTTGACTGCAGTCTTGCCAGAACATGCAACAAAAAATAGTGGTTGGAGGCGCCGCCGCGGCTCGCGGCCGCCATGCAGTTTATGTTGCTTTTCAGTCGTCAGGGAAAGCTTCGACTGCAGAAATGGTATGTCCCATTATCAGACAAAGAGAAGAAAAAGATCACAAGAGAACTTGTTCAAACCGTTTTAGCACGGAAACCTAAAATGTGCAGCTTTCTTGAATGGCGAGATCTGAAGATTGTTTACAAAAGATATGCCAGTCTGTATTTTTGCTGTGCTATTGAGGATCAGGACAATGAACTAATTACCCTGGAAATAATTCATCGTTACGTGGAATTACTTGACAAGTATTTTGGCAGTGTGTGTGAACTTGATATCATTTTTAATTTTGAGAAGGCTTATTTTATTTTGGATGAGTTTCTTTTGGGAGGAGAAGTTCAGGAGACATCCAAGAAGAATGTCCTTAAAGCAATTGAGCAGGCTGATCTACTGCAGGAGGAGGCTGAAACCCCACGTAGTGTTCTTGAAGAAATCGGACTGACATAACTCTCCTCCCCTGTTGATGACTTCTTGTGGCATTTCACACACTGTAGATGGTCACTGCCTTCATGTCCATGTTAGCTAATGGTGTAAGAGGATGTCTTGTCAGTATTACTGTTTCGCTAAGCTGTTTCATTCAGGCCTACACAATTTTTTTTAAGGGAACTTTGGTTAATCAAGTGATAACAAGGGACTTAAATATGAATTAGAATGAATGCAGGGAAAAATAGGTACTTTTTCTGGCTATTTTGAAGTTTATAGGTCTGTTTCTCTTGACTAGGTTATTCTCATTACTTTTGATTATGTGTATCTATGAGTATGATACAATCAGGCAATATACGTTTATAATTCTCTTTGGCAAAAAAATCATGTGAAAGAAACCTGGTTTTATGAAACCAAAGACTACTGCATTTCAGTATATATGCGAATAAAGGGAATTGACATATCACATATCAAATGAATGAAAATTTCACTCTATGTTGAAACTTAAATTATACCAAAGACCCTTATTAGAAAGTAAACACCTTAAAACAAAGGGAATACACAAAAAACTAATGGAATGATGCTGTTTTACACTAAAAATTATAGGCATTCCAAACCTGGGACGAGGAACAGAGATCAGCTGTTTAGTAATAGTAAACGTGCTATTTTTAAAGCCAAGCAACATCTGACTCCTGACATAATTTTTCTGTGGTCATAATCATTTAATCACTTAGCTGGACTGTTTTTAATGTGTCCCAAATAAAATGAAAATGTTGACTTACCAAGGATTCTCAGTAACCGTATCTTAAGGAAAACGTGTTGCTCTTTTCACAAAGTGTTGCATAAGTCAGTGTTTAAAGCACAAATATTCCTTCTGGGGTGCTTGTTACAGCCAAGTTTATTTTACTCCCCCTTTGCTTCCCTCCACTTAGAAGTGCAGCAAACTTTAGGGCAGCTTCCTTCCCTGCCATGGCACTGCCTAGTTATTGGAAGTCCTAAATATAAAAACAGATACCACCTCTCATGAAAGTGTGAGTTGAATGAAGTAAAATGGCATTAGTGGGCACTATATTTTTTAAGGATATAGTTGTTCCAATGTCACTTTTATACATACTTCTACATATGTAAACGTCTTCACAGTTTACACTTTTCATTTGTATCTGCTGGGCTGGATTAAGCTTTGTTGTGATTGTGACCAATATTCAGGCCACGTGAGCAGTGTCTTACCACATTACCAATTAGTTGTAATAAATGTTCAATGTACACACACACACACACACAAAATAGTGGTTGCTCTTCACTCTTTCTTTTATACCTGCTTCTGTTTTCTTCATCACACTTGTCACCATCTGACCTATTGTATCATTATTTTGTTTGTTTGTATTCTTTCTGCATTGCTGGATTGTACAGATGTTATTTTCTCAGTACCCAATAGTCCTTGTCTGGGTAGTGCCTGGAAAATATTTGGTGCTCAATATATATTCCTCAATTATATGAAAGATATTTTTAATAAAAAATGGTATAAATTATGCTTGAAAAAGATGCTGAGACTAGTAAAGGAATTCCTAGCAAGAAATGGAAATGCAATGCCCTAAAAGGGCACAGATCCATAAAGAAAATATTGAAATGAAACTTCTCTGCTTTAAACTTATATCATAGTGTTTATTTGAGGTTACTAACATGAGCTTGTGTGAACATTAATCTTTAAGGGTGGGATGATATGGGAGAATGGCATTGAAACATGTTAATTATCATATGTCTAATAAATCGCCAGCCCAGGATTGATGCTCGGGGCTGGTGCATTGAGATTTCCCGGGGGGAGGGAGGAGGGAGGGAGGAGGGAGGGGGGTTCTGGAGGGGGAGCATATGTAAACCCATGGTGATATCATGTCATTGTATGGCAAAACTAATAAAACAAAACAAAACAAAACAAAACAAAAAAACACTTTATTGGCAGTCACTTGTACCACATGGAACCAGAAGAAGTTACTTGAATTTCAGAATGACTTCTGGAATTTTCAGAGGCACCAGGAGAGCAGCCCCCATATTGGGACTTTTCCGCTCCAAGCACCAGATCACTGTATGCATAAAACTGCTTGTCACTGTGATCATCAGATCAGATTCTTATTGCCATACTCCCATGTAAATACTTTATCTCTTGATGACCTTTATCAATATCTGTTTCACTTCAACCGCTGTTTAGAGTCAGTATGTAATTAAGGAAGAAAGTCATGACCTAGGCAGGCTGCATTATCTGGATGTATTTTTTCACAGTCTTTTCAGAGTCAGGCGATGTTCTCCTGAGTTTGATGTCCTGTGACTAGTTTGTCTTCAACTAGTTTGTGACCCTTGGAGTACATGCGTCTTTTCAAATTATGGTTTTCTCCAGATATATGCCGCAGGAGTAGGATTGTGGGATCATATGGTAGCTCTATTTTTAGTATTTTATTTTTTTAAGGAATCTCCATACTACTCTACATAGTGACTGTACCAATTTACATTCCCGTTAACAGCACTGGGGCTTCCCAGGTGGTGCAGTGGTAATGAATGTGCCTGCCAATGCAGGAGATGCAAGAGACACGGGTTTAACCCCTGGGTTGGAAAGATACCCTAGAGGAGGAAATAGAAACCCACTTCAGTATTCTTGCCTAGAAAAAGGCTCCTGGACAGAGGTACCATATAAGTGAATACCATATGATGTTTCTCTTCTGATTTACCTCACTCAGTATGATAATCTCTAGGTTTACCTATGTTGCTGCAAATGGCATTATTTCATTCTTTTTGATAACTCAGTAATATTCTACTGTATATATGTAGCACATTTTCTTTATTCATTCCTCTGTCAATGGACATTTAGGTTGCCTCCATGTTCTGGCTATTGTAAATAGTGATGCAGTGAACATTGGAGCACGTTTATCTTTTCAAATAATTATTTTCTCTGTATATATGCCTAGGAGTGAGATTGCTGGATCAGATGGTAGTTTTATGTTTAGTTTTTTAAGACACCTCCATGCTGTTCTCCATAGTGGCTGTATCAATTTATATTTCCACCAACAGTGTAAGAGGGTTCCCTTTTCTCCAAACCCTCTCCAGAACTTATAGTTTGTAGATTTTTTTTTTATTGAGGTCATACTGACTGGTGTGAGGTGATACCTTATTGCAGATTTGATTTGCATTTGTCTAATAATTAGTTATGTTGAGCATCTTTTTTGTGCCTCATGGCCATATTTATGTCTTCTTTGGAGAAATGTCTATTTTAATATTTCTCTTGTAACTATGGAGAAGCCAATGGCAACCCACTCCAGTACTCTTGCCTGGAGAATCCCAGGAATGGTGGAGCCTGGTGGGCTGCCATCTGTGGGGTCGCACAGAGTTGGACACTATTGAAGTGACTTAGCAGCAGCTTGTAACCAATACATACTTTATAATAAGGGACTAAACTACAGCTTTTATCTTGTGATATAACTATGGGTTTTCTAATTGTTTTGGTCAAAGTGTCAGGAGGCCAAGGAGTACGTTGCCAAAAGTTTTATATTAAATTTTACGATCAGTCCCTTTTAAAAATAGAGGAATAATAATTTTCTGGAGTTTCAGGGACACTATCCCAATAAAAAAAATCAATACGTGAAGTTCCAGCGAACCTAAACAGTACAGAATCTTCAGTCTTAGGCTTTAAGAAAAATTTAATTCCAGGTTTTGATGAGGTCATTAGGGTTTAGACTTCTGGAAGGAAGAAGAGTTAGTGGAGGAGTAATAAAGTCTGAATTCACCTGGCTCATCACCTGGTCTCCTAGGAGCAGAGAATCATCAGAAAAAATTTCATGCTCTCTGGATAAGTGTCCCACTGGGAAATCATCTACATGGATTTGATAGTAAAGGAGGGAAATATACCTAATGAGCAGACAGAGCGCTGTAAACATCTTCTCACTACAGTCCCCCGTGAGTACAAACTTGGATTGGGTGGGGCACAGTTAGCGCTTTTGTTGTCTTTAGTCTGGATCAGGGAAGGATGCCTGACCCCTAACAGCTGACTTGTGGGGGATGAGTTTCAGTCTCCAGCATTCCACCACCCAGGGAGGACTTCCACACAGAGAGTTTCCATCCAGGTCGGTTCTGCTGCCCAGCTGATACAGAAGGTATCAGATAACATGGAAGCTAACTGCTTATCTGAGGTCATCTGAAGGCCAATTCAGTCCAGCCCAGTGCCCAGAGATCACTGTGGTCGTTCACTTGTTTGATTGATGTGTGTGTGTGCTCGCTGGCGCGCGTGCTGTGAATGCGCTCAGTCACTCAGTCATGTCTGACTCTTTGTGACCCGGGCTCCTCTGTTCATGAGATTTTCCAGGCAAGAATACTGGAGTGGGTTGCCATTTCCTACTCCAGGAGATCTTCCCAACCCAGCGATGAAACCTGAGTCTCCTACGGCTCCTTCACTGGCAGGCTGATTCTTTATCACTGTGCCACCTGGGAAGCTGTTTGATTAATAGATCAATGTATTTTTATGATGTTGTAAAGAGACATGAACATTGAACTCAGCAATTTGAGGGTCAATGATACCAATTAAATCTTAGTGATGGAAATCCAGTTAGAAGGGGGAATGGGAGGTATGATGTACTTTAAGTGAAGTGAAATTTATGTCTCATATTAATTAATAGGAGTAAACAAATAGGATATTAATTGTGGAGAGATGTTCAGGGAAGTGTGGGGTTTCCTTTCATTTTTAAGATAGTGCCTATTTATTGACTATATACCCATATGATAAGATAAAGACCAAGGAATGACTGCAAATGAATCTGTACAATAGCATTTCATAAGATACATGTTTCAGAGTATCTTCTGTCATTCAGGGTGTCCATGTGAAAAAGAATTATTTTATATGCCAAAGGGGTATGCAATCAGCTTTATTCTGCAATTATGTATTACCTTGTGAGTCTGAATATATATGTGGATTTGTTAGACATTTATTTTCTTGACACAAATTATATGTATGTTGAATTTGATTCGATATAGTGAGTTGGAATATTTTCACTCCTGCTTTTCAGTGAGTTCTTTCAAAAAATTGAAGTTTTTCCACAAGCTGACTGCTTGCCATTTAGCTCTTTTACATATTATAAATGTGTCTGTGGGCAACTGTGAGTGTTTACAACTTATTGTGATCAAATCAATCCATCAGCCATAAAACGCTCCCTCTATTGCATTTTAATTTTTTGTTTTCGTTGCTGAAATATTTGAGGTGTCACTTTAACATTCTTCAGTCTCAAATCATTGCTTTAAACAAAAATATTAGTGAAATTTCCTCTATCTCCTTAGCGCTAATAAATCATTTCTGTGTACCTATTTCCAATGTGGCAAGAAGATCCCCTGGAGAAGGAAATGGCAACCCCCTCCAGTATTCTTGCTTGGAGAATTCCATGGACAGAGGAGCCTGGTGGGCTATAATCCATGGGATTGCAAGAGTCAAACATGACTGAGTGACTAACACTTTCACTTTCCAGAGTTGAAGTTACTGAAGTGTAGTCTCTTTCTAATCATTTCTGATGAAACTCAATTCTGTTTTATATAATGGCTATTTCACAAATTACACAGATTTTACAAATTACATTAACACCAATAGTGCACAAAGTTCACTTGTCTCCACATTCTTACAATCACTTCTTAGCTCTAGTATTTTTGACAATCACCATTATAACAGGAATAGATAATATTTCATTCAGTTTTGACTTGGAGTTCCCTAATGAACAGCATTGTTGTGTGCCTTTTCACGTACCTGTTCACCATTTGAATATCTCTTTGGAAAGCGTCTACTCATGTCCTTTCCCTATTTTTTATTTGAATTTCTTTTGCTACTGGGTTGTATGCTCAGTTGTCTGTGTTGTTTGACTCTTTGCAACACCATGAACTGTAACCCTCCAGGTTCCTCTGTCCATGGAGTTTTGCAGGCAAGAATACTGGAGTGGGTTGTCATTTCCTCCTGCAGGAGATATTTCTGACCCAGGGATCCAACGCACGTTGCCTGTGACTCCTGCATTGGCAGGCAGATTCTTTATCACTAAGCCACCAGGGAAGCCCTGCTGGGTTGTATGAGTTCCATTTATAGTTTGAATATTAACTCCCTTTCAGATATTTTGTTTGAAAATATTTTTTCTATTTCTATACCTATTTTTGGTCTTGTTGTTTGTTTTCTGCAGCTGCTGTCTAGTTTGATGTAGTGCCACTTGGTTATTTTTTATTTTGATACTTTGTTGACACGTCAAATCCAAAATAAGTATTTCCAAGGCCTAGCCAAGAAATATTTCCATATGTTTTCCTCTAGGATTTTAATGGTTTTAGGTCCACTTAAGATCCCTCTGGTGGCTCAGAGGTTAAAGCATCTGCCTGCAATGCGGGAGACCTGGGTTTGATCCCATTGTTGGGAAGATCCCCTGGAGAAGGAAATGACAACCCACTCCAGTATTCTTGCCTGGAGAATCCCATGGATGGAGGAGCCTGGTGGGCTACAGTCCACGGGGTTGCAAAGAGTCAGATACTACTGGGAGACTTCACTTTCACTTCCAGGTCTACTTATGTCTTTAATTCATTTTGGAGGAATTCCTTTGACTATCATAAAATAGTGGTCCAATATCATTCTGCTTTACATAGCTGGACAATGTTTCCAATATTACTTATAGAAGAGGCCATAGTTTCCCTATTTTATATTAATGTGTTCTTTGTCATAGATTAATTAACCATCTAAGTGTCATTTTACTAATGGGATTCCAATTTTGTAGTTATACGTGTCTGTTTTTATGCTAGTACCGTGCTGTTTTGATGACTATAGCTTTGTAGTATATTTTTGAAAGCAGAAGGGGTGATGATTCTAGTTTTGTCATTCTTTTTCAAGATTACCTTGGCTATTTATGGTTTTGTGATTTCTTATGAATTTGGGGATTGTTTATCTGTTTCTGTGAGAAATGCCATTGAAATCTCGACACGGATTGCACTGAATCTGTAGATTTGCTTCAACTAATATGAACATTATAGGAATAATAACTTTTCCAATTTATAAACATGGGATGCTTTCCATTTATTTGTATCTTCTTCAATTCCTATTAACAATGTCTTGTAATTTTCAGCATATAGATACTTTACCTCATTGGTTGAACTTATTCCAAAGCATTTTGTCTTTTTTAATGCTATTGTAAATACTACTGCTTTCTTTATTTCCTTTTAGATAATTTGTTGTTAGTATATACAGTTGCTACTTATTTTTATATGTTAATTTTGTATCCTGCATTTTAGTGAATTTTTTAATTAGTTGTAATATTTTTCATAGATTTTTTAAGGATTGTATTATATGTATGTCATCTGCAAAAAAGACAATTTTACTTCTTATTTTTCAAATCTTATGTGTTTTATTTCTTTTTTGTACTTTAATGCTTTGACTAGGGACTTCTAGTACTATGTGGAATAGGAGTGGTGAGAGAGGGTACCCTTGTCTCGCTCTTGATCATACAGGTAAAACTTTACATTTTTTCCACCATTTGGTATGAAGTTAGCTGTGGGTACATATATGTGATGTTTTTATGCATGTTATGTGTTTTTGCTTTTCATCTTCTTACACTGAAAGACCAGACAGTAATAGGAAAATTTTCAGCAAACAATATGAATTCCAGAAATAAATGATAGAATTTCTCATTAAGGGTGGAACATGACATGTTGATAAAAAAGCTAAAAATGGGAAAATTTCCTAACCAAGGATAGCAATAGGGAATCCCACAGAGGATTAGGTCCATACACAAAAGCATTGATATTAATTTTGTTACTGCACAATATAAACTAACCATTTCAATTTTGTGGGTAAAAGCCATTTGTGTAAAGATAACTAATGGTATTTTTCTCCTTTCTTATACTCAACTTCAACAAATGGAAGAAGAAAATCTTACAGTAGTTTCAGGATTTCTTCTCCTGGGATTTTCAAAGGAACAAGAATTGCAGCCCATCACATTCATGATTTTCTTCTCCATGTTTCTGATCACTGTGTTTGGAAATCTGGCTATTATCCTAGCCACCGTTTCTGACTCTCACCTCCACACACCTATGTATTTCTTTCTC
Source organism: Antilocapra americana (assembly GCA_007570785.1). Lineage (NCBI taxonomy): Eukaryota > Metazoa > Chordata > Mammalia > Artiodactyla > Antilocapridae > Antilocapra > Antilocapra americana. Next base: position 6,415,617 of record ML663012.1, read on the forward strand.
TCCAACCTGTCTTTTGTAGACATCTGTGTTACCTCTACCACCATCCCGAAGATGCTGTGGAATATCCAGAACAAGAGCAAGCTGATAAGCTATGAAAGCTGCATTACTCAGATGTACTTTGTCATACTCTTTGTAGGGCTGGATGACTTTCTCCTAACAGTGATGGCCTATGACCGCTTTGTGGCCGTCTGTCATCCCCTGCACTATGCAGTCATGATGAATCCATGGCTCTGTGGCATTATGCTCCTGGTCTCCTGGACCATCAGCATTTTGCATTCCTTCTTACAAACCTTAATGGCTTTGCAGCTTGCCTTCTATACACATTTAGAAATCCCTCATTATTTCTGTGAACTTAATCAGTTGATTCAACTTGCCTGCACGGATACCTTTCTTAATGACATAGTGATGTATTTTGCAGCCCCACTTCTGGGTGGTGGTCCCCTGGTTGGTATCATTTACTCATACTCTAAGATAGCATCTTCCATTTGTAGAATATCATCATCTCAGGGGAAGTATAAAGCATTTTCCACTTGTGCATCTCACCTTTCAATTGTCTTCTTATTCTATTGTACATGCTTAGGAGTGTACCTAAGCTCTGCTGTTACTCACAGCTCACACTCAAGTGCAACAGCCTCACTGATGTACACAGTGGTCACACCCATGCTGAACCCCTTTATATACAGTCTGAGAAATAAAGACATAAAGATGGCTATGAAAAGATGGCAGCTACCCAAGGCACAACTGTCCTGGAGTTGAACAAGCCCATTTGAGTACTGGGTTTATAACCTTAGAGCCAGAAGGTATTTTCCTGCTACCCCAAATTAAATTCTATTTCAAATCATATGACTTTGGATTTCTTTAAAAATTCTTTTTCTCAAATAAACAGATATAATTTCAAGCCTTATAGCAGAAAGTGAAGAAGAACTAAAGAGCCTTTTGATAAAAGTGAAAGAGGAAAGAGAAAAAGTTGGCTTAAAACTCAACATTCAGAAAACTAAGATCATGGTAGCCAGTCCCATCACTTCATGACAAATAGATGGGGAAACAATGGAAACAGTGACAGACTTTACTTTCTTGGGCTCCAAAATCACTTCAGATGGTGATTGCAGCCATGATATTAAAAGATGCTTGCTCCTTGGAAGAAAAGCTATGATCAACCTAGACAGCATATTGAAAAGCAGAGACATTACTTTGCCATCAAAGGTCTGTCTAGTCAAAGCTATGGTTTTCCCAGTAGTCATGTATGGATGTGAGAGTTGGGCTATAAAGAAAGCTGAGCACCAAAGAATTGATGCTTTTGAACTGTGGTGTTGGAGAAGACTCTTGAGAGTCCCTTGGACTGCAAGGAGATCCAACCAGTCCATCCTAAAGGAGATCAGTCCTGGATGTTCATCAGAAGGACTGATGCTGAAACTCCTTTGGCCACTTGATGTGTCACCCAAGGTACACGGAGCAATATCCACATTTTTCTTTGTCTGTCACACGGGTGGTTCCAAAGGGGTCACAGATGCTCTAAACCTTCTACAATGTATAGGACAGAATCCATCACAACTATCTGGACCTGAATGTCAATCATGTCAACTCTGAAAACCCCCAAATTAAAGACTATCTGCATTTTAAATATTGAAAGCTGTCTTCAGATTTTTTATCTAAAAAGTTGTAACACTCATATTTCTGCCAGAAAAATCAATGTACACTACTGCTACTAATTCAGAGCTTCTCACTCCAAAGTGTAAGAGATCTTTAAGATTTTTTCCCAAGATGATGCTATGAAAGAGATTTCCTCTTGTTTTCTTAAATTATATAAATATTTATATATTTGGTCACCACTTTGACTTGCCTACTTTAATTTGCCTATTATTATTATGTACCCATAAGTCATAAGTCAGATTTCCACAGTTAATAGCCTTTCAAATAATTTTTACAAAAGATTGTTTTTCAGTTGACTTTTAGGTGACACTTTGGCAAGCTGTGGTACATATACACAATGCAATATTACTCAGCATTAAAAAAAAATTCATTTGAAGCATTTCTACTCAGGTGGACGGAACTGGAGCCTATTATCCAGAGTGAAGTAAGCCAGAAGCAAAAACAACAATACAGTATACTAACGCATATATATGGATTTTAGAAAGATGGTAATGAGAACCCTGCATGCGAGACAGCAAAAGGAATGCAGATGTATAGAAAGGACACGTGGACTCTGTGGAAGAGGGCAAGGGTGGGATGATATGGGAGAATGACATTGAAACATGTTAATTACCATATGTGAAATCAATCGCCAGCCCAGTGTTGATGCTCGGGGCTGGTGCACCGGGATGTCCCAGGGGGAGGGAGGGGGGTTCTGGAGGGGGAGCATGTGTAGATCCATGGCGGTTTCATGTTACTGTATGGCAAAACCAACACAATAAAGTAAAGAAAATTTAAAAAAAATAAAGTGATCATCCATATTTGATACAGATTATAAAGGTCTGATAACCAACTAACATGGGCAAAAACTATTTACCAAGTGAATCTTCCAGAGAATGAAATCAGTTCATGTTCTTGTCTCTCCCATTCTCTCTACAACACAGTTTTCAAACCATAGCTTTTTGAACAATGCTCATGTGGCTAAAAAGAGTTAATTAATAAGACTTCCAAGAATCTTAGTTTATCACCTAAGAAAAGCTTAGGTGCTGAAAGATTCTGATTCATTTACCTCAAATACAAAGGGTGAAAAAAAATAATTTTTAAAAAGTTTACTTAATTAAATGTATTTATTGTTTTACTTTTGAGTTTGTTGCTTTATCTAAAATGGTTTTACCTACCAACTATTTTATATGTAGATTTCAAGATGTTTCAAGATGTTTATCTGTACTGTGTTGGTTCTTACACTGATACTGTAACTCTCATTTTTTGTAAGATGTTTGAGGGAAGGAGGAAATTTTATTTTTGCAAGCTCGACAGATGTTTGTGCTAGCTTTTTTTTCCCCCAACAATTCAATCCTTCTAAATAAATTGAAGTACAACCTTGTCATACGTTGTGTGTTCATAAATAATGAGAGACTTGTCTTAATTCTTTATTATTCAACAAATAGTAACTGAGCATGTGCTACATACCAGAACACTCTAGGAACATTATGTATCATTTTATTTTATGTCTAGGTCATTGCCAATTTAATCTATATTGATATCATAAGTTACTACTAGTATATTTCTTGCTCAATTATTTTTCAACACTCCATTCAAATTTATTTACTGCACTTGTTTTGAAATTGTACTATTTTAACCTGGTTTCAATCTCCTTTCCATTCTACAAGTATATCTATATTTACACACTTGGTTAAAACACAAAGGTGAATAAAATAGAAGTCTCTGCCTGTTTAGATCTATCATCATAGTTGCAAAGATAGAGTACAATGAAAGAAATGTGTGTATAATACAATGTCCTCAGATAACTAATAGGAAAAGAATTATAAATAGGAAAAACTAATAATACTATTTTGTTACTAATAGTAACAAAAAAATGTTATTCTGTAAAAATGTTGGAATAATTAAGGTATGTGCCAGTCTTATGTGTATGGACTTGGGAGGTCATTGTTAAAGCTTGGGCAAAGATCAGACCTAGAACTGGAGTGAGCCCTTAGGACTCATCAGAAAAGGAACAAAATCAAAGAATAACAAAGAGAAGATGCCACATATAAAAAGAAAGATAGAGCCTGGCCTTCTCTGTGATTAAATCATGTAAAACCCGTTAGTCAAATGAATAGGAAATAGGCACAGGAAAAACAAGTTTTGCTGCCTGTATGAAAATTAACCAAGTTCATTTTACATTCATTGCATATTATATACATCCCTTTGTGAAGTTTTGGTCTATTCTCTTTGCTCATTTTTCTCTTGGGCTATGCAGTCTGTATCTCAACACATCACGACTTTATCTCTTGGATGACTTTATGTTTTTCTCTTTTATTACTTTTTCTGGACATCGAAGAAATATAAGAACACATAACGTGTTGCTAGAACCAAAGGAGTTTTTTTCCACACATTTTCTCAGGGACTGCTTCAGCTTATTAACTCTTTATTTTCTCTGTGTCCATTTCTCTCTCTCTCTTTCTCTCAGAATGTATACATAGGCACCCCAATGTTCATCGCTGCATTGTTTACAATAGCCAGGACATGGAAGCAACCTAGATGCCCATCAACTGACGAATGGATAAGAAAGCTGTGGTACATATACACAATGGAATATTACTCAGCATTAAAAAAAAATTCATTTGAGTGGTGGAGGAGGGAACTAAGATGGCAGAGGAATAGGACGGGGAGACCACTCTCTCCCCAATAAATACACCAAAAGAACTTTTAAAGACCGCGCAAACTCCATAAAACAGGATCTAAATGCTGGCAGAGGACATCAGGCATCTGAAGGGACGGCCCATTGCCGACGAGAGGAGGTAGGACAAAATAAAAAAGAGAGAGAAAAAAGTAAAGGGAGAGACAGAGTTGGGGGCGGGGATCCGTCCCGGAAGGGGAGTCTGGAATAAAGAGGAAAAAAAAAAGAGGAGAAAGGTTTCCGAATACCAGAGAGCATTCTCTCGGGCGGATGCGGTGACTCTTGGAGAGCAAGATAGCTGGGAGTAAAAGCAGATTAATAATTAAGCCCTGCAAGCTACATTTCTGGCTGGAAGGCACAGGGAAGCGGTGGCGGCGGATGCCCCACCCCCACTAGCCAAAGCGGACTGCTCAGGGAGGGGCGGGCCGCGCGCTCAGGGAACGGAGCAGCCTGAGCGACCCAACCCAGGGGGATAACCAGAGATGGACTGAGAAGTAGCCTTCCCCAGGAAGAGCCCCCCTGCCAGGCCCACGCAGAACAAGGAGAGGTGTGGAGTTGGCAGAGAGGCGGCCGGCCGGGTGCCACAGAACAAAGGGCATGCAGAGTCGGCAGAGAGGCGGCTGGCCGAGGAGATCTGGGCGCCTGTGGGCTTCGGACCAGCCCAGCCCCCCTCCCGAGTGCAGCCCAGCCCCCGCCTGAGTGCAGCGGGCATAACCCAGCCTTGGAGAGACCAAAGGGTGAGGCGGAGTCGGCAGGGAGGCGGCCGGCTGGGCGGAGCTGGGCGCCTTCGGGCCGCGGACCGACCCAACCCCTGCCCGAGATCAGCGGGCATAGCCCAGCCCAGGCGAGGCTTCCTCGGCCAAATTGCGCACAGAGCTAGGTGCTAACCAAGACTTCTGGGGATTCTGGACGGATCGGAGCTCTGCACACCTAAGAAGACGTGCTTAGCTGCACGTCGGTTGGGCCGGGGGAGGAGAAGCCGCGCTCCCCAACTGCGCCGGGAGGACGACAGAGAGCCGAGCAGAAGGGGCGGGGAAAGCGCACTCAGCAGGAGCAGGGCAAACTCCAGAGCGCTGAATAGACACATAAAAGACCAGCAGACAGAAGACGCTTAAGCTAGCAGAGGCAACAGCTTTGGAACTGTCAGGAGTAGCAGATTAAATCCCTGCAGGTGGCGCAGACTGCATAGAAAGGAGTCTATAGACCGTAAGAAGTACAAACCGGACGAAGGAATTGTCTGAAAAATAAACTGACCCCTCGCCGTACGCACCAGCACCAGAGAAAGCCTTAGTTATAACTGTACTAGGAACATCTTTTAAATTTTTAAAACTTTTTTATACCCCCTTTTTTTTTTTAGAATTTTTTCTTTTTTTTTTTTTTAGAATTTTTAAGTCCCCTATAACCTTG
>ML663012.1:6436332-6466816 GCA_007570785.1 Antilocapra americana
CTCACATTCAAAAAACAAAGATCGTTAATTATCATATGTGAAATCAATCGCCAGCCCAGGTTTGATGCTCGGGGCTGGGGCACCGGGATGACCCAAGGGGAGGGAATCGGGAGGGAAGAGGGAGGGGGGGTTCTGGAGGGGGAACATATATGTACCCATGGTGGATTCATGTCAATGTATGGCAAAACCAACACAATAAAGTAAAGGAAATTTTAAAAAAAAAACAAAAACTAAAAAAAAAAAAAAAAAACCCATGTAAGAGGAGATGAAAACTTTCCTCCCAACATTTTAAAAGATTTTCTGTCATATCATTTTATTTCCAAGACACTTCCAAAATTGATAAAATTGATATTACTAAATTTTTTTAAAATGTGCATCTTTCATAAGTTGGTTTTGGATGTCCCTTCAATTTTGTTTCATCTATTTTTTTTAATTAACAGTGATTATTACAAAGTGTTGAAGATACATAACGTGGGCAAGGAAGCTCTTATGACTTGAAGTTTCAGCCCAGCATGGAAACCTTCTTGTTCCTCAATATCTTCTGACGTCATCTGTTCTCACTCTCCATCCTGTTCATTTCCTTCGAGGGACGGGCTTCCTCTTTGAACTGAAATGTCTTAAACAAGCACCTTCCTTAGGCTTTCACACTCACGCCAGGAGCGCACCTTCCAGGTGTACTCATGGCCCTGGTTCTCTTTTCCTTGAGGTCTTACCAGTCATCACCTTGTTTACAGGTCTTGAATAACATGTTTATACAACAGATGTCACTCTTCCCCATCTCCCTTTTATCTCCTTTCTTTTCCTTCATAACAACTGTGACAAAGGACATGCCATATAACTTTTATATTCTTATCTTCTGTCTTCATAACCAGATGTTAGGAGCTTTTGTTGTTCAACACCATGTGCTCCCTGCATAGATAGCATATATAGTACCTGGTACATTGTCTCAATTCAATTTATATCCTCAAATATGTGAAAGAATGTCCCATTAAAACTGTAAAATATCTGACATCTTGGAAAACACTCTGATGGTGTTTCTGGGAAAAACTTGAACCAGTTTGCTAATTAGAGATGTTACAGAACGCTCCCTAAAGTGCATGAACTCTATGAACAGCATATTGAAAGTAATTTATTTATGGTGAAATATAAATGGTAGCATTTCAACAATGTGGTAATGCCCATTTATGTGAAAATTAGTCATTTTTATTTCCCCCTTTTCTCATAGTCATCTTCAGCACATGGCACCAAGGAACCTAACAGGAAATAATGAATTTCTTCTTATGGGATTTTCAGAGGAATCAAAATTGCAGCCCTTCATATTTGGACTTTTTCTCTCCATGTACCTAATCACTGTCTTTGGAAACCTGCTCATCATTCTGGCTGTCAGCTCAGACTCCCACCTCCACACCCCCATGTACTTCTTCCTCTCCAACTTGTCCTTTGTAGACATCTGCTTCACCTCCACCACCATCCCAAAGATGCTGTGGAACATCGAAACCCAGAATAAAGTCATAACCTATGAAGGCTGCATCATCCAGATGTACTTTTTCTTACTTTTTTCCAGACTGGATGTCTTTCTCCTGACCGTGATGGCCTATGACCGATATGTGGCCATCTGTCACCCCCTGTACTACATGGTCATCATGAACCCCTGGCTCTGTGGACTGCTAGTTTTGGTGTCCTGGATCGTAAGTGCTCTGCATTCCTTATTAGAAAGCTTAATGGTGTTGCAACTGTCCTTCTGTACAGTCTTAGAAATCCCTCATTTTTTCTGTGAACTCAATCAGGTGATCCAACTTGCAAGTTCTGACACCTTTCTCAACAATGTGGTGATGTATTCTGGAGCTGTGCTGCTGGCTGGCAGTTCCCTCATGTGTATCCTTTACTCTTACTCTAGGATAGTTTCCTCCATATATGAAATCTCATCAGCTCAAGGGAAGTATAAAGCATTTTCCACCTGTGCATCTCACCTCTCAGTGGTCTCCTTATTTTATTGCACAGGCTTAGGTGTGTACCTTAGCTCTGCTTCTATTCACCATTTACACTCAAATGCAAGAGCCTCAGTGATGTACACTGTGGTCACACCCATGCTGAACCCCTTCATCTACAGTCTGAGAAATAAAGACTTAAAGAGAGGTTTGAAAATGTCCTTTGGAAAGTTAACTATAAAAGGTCCTATTTTCCTAGGGCTTAAGAAGTACCCATGAGAGCAGAGCTCAGTGCCTGAGCCCAGCATTGTCCTCATTTGATCAGATTTATGGAGACAGAAAATGTCTCTTCTATTTTTTTTGAATTTATATTTTGTTCCTAATGTCTCTGTGCAATTTATGTAACTCATTCTTGAGTTTTGCGATATCTATGAAATGTCAAGTGTTTTATTTGTTTCTTTTTTGATTTTACCTCCTCTACCAATTGTAATCCCAATATTGGATGTGAAGTATTTGGCAATTTCCATTCATCTCAAGGAACTACATGGATCACTTAAGAATAATTTCTTCTCGTATGCAGTATATCATACTGGGCATTTTTCATTTTATATTCCTAAATGAATTGTTATGAGTTATGCTACTCCTGTGAGGAGGATAAAAACTCCTCTTGGCAACCACAGCTATTTATATAAGGTTCTTAAAGAAGAAAATCTGAGACCACCATTTTATCCCTTTTCTGAATGTCATTTTTTGCATATCATTATGGTAACTGCCAGGCTTCCCAGGTGGCACAGTGGTAAAGAATCTGCCTGCCAATGCGGCAGACTTAGTTTTGATCCCTAGGTTGGGAAGATACCCTTTAAAAGGAAATGGCAACCTACTCCAGTATTCTTGCCTGGGAAATTCCATGGATAGAGCAGCCTGGTAGGTTACAGTCCATGGGGTTGCAAAGAGTTAGACATGATTGAGCATGCAGGCACACATGCAGTGTAATTTCTGATAATCCAAACTTCACCATACTGGTCGTTTTCACTAATATAAGGTAGTTTTATACTCATTAGGATATTATTTTTCTATACAGATTGTGTCCACTGTGTCTACATAGATACTGGAAATCATGGATAATAAAGTGCATCTCTCCAAGCATAATCTACATGGAAACACAAATATGAGAGAATAGATGGATATAATATGGTTTTAGAGTAGAACTGATCTTAAGTATGATGGAGCAAAGTATTAGATCACACAATTATTACTATACAGCACATTTTTTTTGGAGAGTCAATATATTCTTTCAAATATGCATCATCCCTGTCTATTTGTAAGGTGTATTCATTGAACAGAAGGACTAGTGCTATGTTTAGCTTTTTTTTTCTTTTTAATTAAATTGCTTTCTTGTATCTGTTTGAAAATTTCCAGTGCTTCCAGAAAATCTTTATCTTTCACTTCTCCAAATGAAACATATCCAATATTCATAATTTTGTCACAAACAATATAGAGGCAGAAAATATACATTAGTAGTATCATCCATTAGATGTCATCCTAATAACATTCATGTCCTTCCAACCTGTCCACGTGACCTCAAAGGGACTGACTGCAATGGAGTCACTTTTTCACACAGTTATATGACATGAACTTGAATAATAAAGTAATTATGAATGCTACCTTTCAAATGTCAGAATTAGTAGAATCAGATTATTACCGTTGTCCTCAGTTCTGCTTAATTAGATTATTGTCTCAGGTGTTTTTACATACAAACTTTCTTGAAATAAAATTGTTAGTAAAATCTCTTCATTGTCAAATGAAGTGATACAGTGGGGAGTTGCTCTGATTTCTCCAGGGTTTCTAGCCCTCCAGGTTCATGAATCTGCAGGCAAGCATGAATCTCTCTAGCATGTTTCTAAAGTTCATCTGTAATGTTGTGTGTGGCCTTACTGCTCTTCTTGAATCAACTGATGATATTTTATTCCTTTTATGTATGTAGGCTAATCTTCCAATTTTCAGGTGAAATGAGTCTGTTAAACATGAATTGCTTTAATTTAATTTGACTACTATAATATCCACATGTAAAACTTTGCTCTTTCCCAGTTGGAAGAGATGTCTCTTGCCCTGTTAGGTGTGACTCACCTGTCTGTGCTCCATTACCTACCCTGGTGTGCACACTAGAATTTAAAATTCTAATAAATTTGTTAAAGCATAATTAAAAACAATAAACTGTGCCCATTAAAATATGTGAATTGAAGAATTTTAAAAGCCATAAAAATTTAGAGTGTATACTGCCTGGTTCCATTTATGTGTAATCCAAGAAGGTATACAATAAGTTTGTCTGCTATGTTATGTAATGGTTGACCTTCCCTGGTGGCTCAGCAGTAAGGAATCTGCCTGACAATGCAAGAGATGAGGGTTTGACCTCTGGATCAGAAAGATTCCTTGAAGAAGGAAATGGCATCCCACTCCAGTATTCTTGTCTGGGAAATCCCATGAAAAGAGGACACTGACCATCTACAGTCCATAGGGTCGCAAAAAAGTCAGACACAACTGTAGCAATTAAACAACAATAACATGTCATTGTTATAAATGTAATCCCCAAAGTTCCTCTTTCTTTACTTCTGAAGGTGATACAGAAAAGTAAACCTATTTTCTGAGGGATGCTATGAGAAACCTGAAGGAATACTTGTATAGTCCAAAGAATACATTTAAGGGTAAGAGGTGTATGTGTATGCGTGTGCATTATTTGTCTATATTTTACCTTAAACACAACACACATACATCTCCACACACACAGACGTGGAGATAGTCTCATCTATTATGTTGAGAATAATCTTTACAGAAAATTAAGGGGTAAAGGCATGAAAATAATGAACATCTTTATTAACATGGAATTTAAGGAATGTAGAAATTCAGACAAAATATTTAAAATGGAATGTGATACATTACCTTTGATATGAACTACTTTTCTTATCATAAATCTTCAAAATATAACCACATTTATATTAATGCAATCAGGAATACAATGAACAAGCAAGTAAGGTAAATATTCCAAATTGCCTCTAGTTTTCTTCTTCAAATTTCTCCAACACACACACACACACACACACACACACAATCTTTATCCAGGGAAAACTAAATGACTGAATTGAGACGTTTAAACTCAATAATACATTACACTAATTGCTTTAAAAAATTAAAGATCAGCCACTGACATTCCTTACGTAGGGCTGAATAAAATATGTCTGCTAAAGCTGAGACCCATCTGGACACTCCATGGAAGAATGTATTACCTTCCTAGATGACTTTCTAGGGGCATCTGCATTCTTTGTGTTATAGTCCCTCTTCCATCCTCAAGGCTAGCATCACAGCATCTGCAGATCTCTCTCTGACTCCAGTTCTTCCTCTTCTCTCCTCCACATTGAGAGAATCATTGCCATTGCTTATAGCAATATGGGTAATCCAAGTTAATCTTCTCATTTTAAGGGTAATGATTAGCTAATTTATTTTATCAGTAGCTTTATTCATTTTATGTAAACTAACATACTCAAAATGTTTTTTCTTTTTTTAAAATTGTTTTTGCCATACGATGCCATGATATCACCATGGGTTTACATATGCTCCCCCTCCAGAACCCCCCTCCCTCCTCCCTCCCTCCTCCCTCCCCCAGGGAAATCTCGATGCACCAGCCCCGAGCATCAATCCTGGGCTGGCGATTGATTACACATATGATAATTAACATGTTTCAATGCCATTCTCTCATATCATCCCACCCTTACTCTCATCCACAGAGTCCACGAGTCTATTCTATACATCTGCGTTCCTTTTGCTGTCTCGCATGTTGGGTTCTCCTTATCGTCTTTCTAAATTCCATATATATGCGTTAGTATACTGTATTGTTGTTTTTGCTTCTGGCTTACTTCACTCTGGATAATGGACTCCAGTTTCATCCATCTGAGTAGAACTGCTTCAAATGAATTTTTTTTTAATGCTGAGTAATATTCCATTGTGTATATGTACCACAGCTTTCTTATCCATTCGTCAGTTGATGGGCATCTAGGTTGCTTCCATGTCCTGGCTATTGTAAACAATGCAGCGATGAACATTGGGGTACACGTGGCTCTTTCAATTCTGGTTTCCTTGGTGTGTATGCCCAGCAGTGGGATTGCTGGGTCATATGGCAGGACTATTTGCAGCTTTTAAAGGAACCTCCACACTGTTTTCCATAGAGGCTGTACTAGTTTGCATTCCCACCAACAGTGTAAGAGGGTTCCCTTTTCTCCACATCCTCTCCAGCATTTATTGCTTGTAGATTTTTGGATGGCAGCCATTCTGACTGGTGTGAAGTGATAACTCATTGTGGTTTTGATTTGCATTTCTCTGATAATGAGTGATGTTGAACATCTTTCATGTGTTTGTTAGCCATTTTTTGTCATACTCAAAATTTTGAAAAATCATCAGAAAATAAATACCTCTGAGTTCTATTCATAGAATGGAGAATGAAGTGCATACACTACTATTGATATTTCACAGAATAAACTTCTCTGGATTTAAACAGATAATCCCTATAATGTACTAAGTTAGGATATGGTACTTACAATATGAAATACATGTCTTATAACTTAGAGACATATTATAACAAGAGGATAAATGACAGCTATTAACTTCAGATATATGTATGACATTCCTAAGGATTTTAGCAAAAGAAAACCAGGGTGTGCACTGCCCAATACTTTACATTAAACAGAGCTGTGCCTCTTATAAAGAGAGAAATAAAAGTTTTCTGAAAGTATCACAGGCTGTGTCCTTACAAAAAGTCAATGCATTGACCATCCAAGGGATCCACTGAAGACAATCGCCTCCGTATCACTTGTTGGAGAGAACTTAATGCTGGCTGGGATAACACTGGTGTTGGGAGTTGAGACCCCTGGCAGGAGGAAAGTTCATGGAGAAGAATTAATAAAAACTGAATTCACCCTGCTTGTAACTTGGTCTCCTGGGAACAGAGAATCAGCAGGAATAAAAAGCATCCTTTTTGTCCAGACCAAGTACTACAGGGAAATCATGTGTTTACAGGTCCTGTATTAATAACAAGAGGGGAATGTACCTAATGTGTAGACAGAGAGGGCTGTAAATAGCTCCTCTACTGCATCCCTGAGCTTGTATGGAGGAGACTGGCCATGGAGGAGACTAACTCTCGCATTTGGAGTCCTAAGTCTGAGTAAAGAACCAATGCTTGACCCCTCCTTCCTGCTCTCCCATCTGAAGACAGAGCTTCAGTCTCCATCATCATCCACCCAGAAGGGATTCAGACTTCCAAAAGGAGCCCTCTATTCATAGTCCCATGCAGGTGAGTCTGAGACCTCAAAAGATACTACTAAAAATGTTCAGATAAAATGAAATCCAAACAATTTACATGAGAAGCAACTCATCCTAACTCATCCACTATGACTGTTTGCTTGGTTGATTAAAATATCAATATATTTTGTAATGCTAGAAAGATAAGTGGACATTGAATTCAATAAGCGATGTTCAGTGGTGCCAAATAAATGATAGGAATGGAAGCCCAAAGAGAAGAGGGATGAGAAGTATAAAGTGCTTCCAGTAAAAGTAGAACTTATGCCCGAGTATTTTTTTAACTAACTGGGGTGAAAGACACTGTGGATGTGTGCTTTCTAAGTTGGTTCAGTCTTGTCCAACTCTTTGCAATCCTATGGACTGCAGATCACCAGGCTCCTCAGTCCATGGGATTTTCCAGGCAAGGATACTAGAGTGGGTTGCCATTTCCTCCTCCAGGGGATCTTCCTGACCCAGGGATCAAACCAGAGTCTCCTGCATTGCAGGTGGATTCACCAGCTAAGCTACCAGGGAAGCTCTCAAAAAGACACAGAGATGGCCAAGTGACACAGAAAGAAATATTTAACCTCACTCTATTTAGTTCTCTACTTACAAATGACTTCTGTTCTGAGAGAGTGATCGTAAGTCTTATTTGTTCATAAAGTCCAATAAAGTTAGCCTAAGTACCTAACTTTCACAGATAATGCCAGCCCTGTGAACTAACTTACATGACTGGATATGTGAACACATGTCACATTTTAAAAGTTAGCAACTTGAAGTTTCATGTGTAGGGCACTTACTGTAATTATTTTTTTTATTAGTTTTGCCATACAATGACATGATATCACCATGGGTTTACATATGCTCCCCCTCCAGAACCCCCCTCCCTCCTCCCTCCCTCCTCCCTCCCCCAGGGAAATCTCGATGCACCAGCCCCGAGCATCAATCCTGGGCTGGCGATTGATTACACATATGATAATTAACATGTTTCAATGCCATTCTCCCATATCATCCCACCCTTGCCCTCATCCACAGAGTCCACGAGTCTGTTCTATACATCTGCGTTCCTTTTGCTGTCTCACATGCTGGGTTCTTGTTACCGTCTTTCTAAATTCCATATATATGCATTAATATACTGTATTGTTGTTTTTCCTTCTGGCTTACTTCACTCTGGATAATGGACTCCAGTTTCATCCATCTGAGTAGAACTGATTCAAATGAATTTTTTTTTAATGCTGAGTAATATTCCATTGTGTATATGTACCACACTTTCTTATCCATTCGTCAGTTGATGGGCATCTAGGTTGCTTCCATGTCCTGGCTATTGTAAACAAAGCAGCGATGAACATTGGGGTACACGTGTCTCTTTCAGTTCTGGTTTCCTCGGTGTATATGCCCAGCAATGGGATTTCTCCACAAGCAACTCCTGCAGCTCCATTCTAGGGAAATAAATGACCCAATCAAAAAGTGGGCCAAAGAACTTAACAGACATTTCTCCAAAGAAGACATAAAAATGGCTAACAAACACATGAAAAGATGCTCAACATCACTCATTATCAGAGAAATGCAAATCAAAACCACAATGAGATATCACTTTACACAACTCAGAATGGCTGCAATCCAAAAATCTACAAGTAATAAATGCTGGAGAGGATGTGGAGAAAAGGGAACTCTCTTACACTGTTGGTGGGAATGCAAACTAGTACAGCCACTATGGAAAACAGTGTGGAGGTTCCTTAAAAAACTGCAAATAGACCTGCCATATGACCCAGCAATCCCACTGCTGGGCATATACACCGAGGAAACCAGAATTGAAAGAGCCACGTGTACTGTAATTATTAAGGAAATGTAAACCAAAACCACAATGAGACTTCATCCCATGCCTCTTACAACGCCAATATCAAAAAGGCAAGAAATAAATGTTGGCAATAATCTAGAGAAAAGGGAAACCTTTTTATTGTAAAGAGTATCTTTTCTCCAGCATATGTTATTTTCTTGTTATAAGCTAATTATCCATATATGTGTGCCTTGTTGGGGTGAATTTAAATTAGTACAGGTACAATGGAAAACAAAATAGAGATTCCCCAAATAATTAGGAACTATCACATGATTCAGCTATTCGACTTCTGAGTATTTATTCCCAAACATGAAAGCACTAATTTTTAAAGATGCATACACCCTTAAGTAGGATTTAAAATAGTCAAGATATATGAAAAACATCTAGGCCCATCAATATATGGGCTTCCCTTGTGGCTCAGCTGGTAAACAATCTGTCTTGAGTGCAGGAGATCCTGGGTTGGAAAGATCCCCTGGAGATGGGAAAGGTTACCCACTCCAGTATTCTGGCCTGGAGAATTCCATGGACTGTCTAGTCCATGGGGTGGCAAAGACTCAGACACAACTGAGTGACTTTCACTTTCTATCAGTGGATGAATGTATAAAAAAGATGTGATATATCTGCATGTAAGTATACACACACACACACACACACACACACACACACACACACACACACAATGAAATACTAATCAGAATGAAAAAGAAGAAATCTTTCATTTGAAACAGCATGGATTAAGTTTGAGGGTGTTTTACTAAGTAAAATAAATCAGACAGAGGGCAACAAAAACCCTTTGATTTCACTCATATGTGGAATAGAACGAACAAAGCTAGTAAATGAGCACTCCAAAGCAAACAAGATCTAACATGTAGGTATAGAGAACAGTGTTCTCTACATGAGGGAAAGGGGACTGAGAGGAGGGTGAATTGCTTAAAGGGGAGCGACATTATCGTGATGAACAGAAACTGAAGTTTTGCTTGGGAGTGCTCTGTCCTATATACAGAAGTAAAAAAAAATAAGTTTGTACACATGAAACTTATATGACATTGTCTTAATGAGTGATATATCATTAAAAATAAATGAAAAAATATCACAAGCACATGTACATTGATATTTTCTAAGATTAGTCATCTGAAATTGGAAGAAAAAATAAATCATTACTGAATTGAAACGGCCCCCAGTGAACCTTTCTGTGCCCATGTCTTTTGAAATGTGACACTGAATTACCTTGCATTAGGAGGAGGTGTCTTTTTCTCCACCTTTGTATCTGGGCTAGACAGGATTTTTATTTGCTTGAGCCCATAGAATTTGGTGAAAATAATGGTGTGCCTCGAGAGGACTTGGTGCATTTCTGCTGAATTCTCAAAGAATTCTGCTTCAGAAGTGTGAACAAAACCAGGTGGGCCACCCCAAGCTCAAGAGGACCTGCGGGACAGAGCCTGATGGTCCCAGCTGAGGACACGAGAAATCAGCCTAAAGCTAGCTGGGGCTTCCCTCATAGCTCAGGTGGTAAAGAATCTGCCTGCAATGCAGGAGACATGGGTCTGATCCCTGGGTCGGGAAGATTCTCTGGAAAAGGAAATGGCAACCCACTCCAGTATTCTCACCTGGAGAATCCCATGGACAGAGGAGCCTGGCAGGCTACAGTCCATGGGATCACAAGAGTTGAACATGACTTAGCAACTAAACCACCACCGTAGCTAGCTGATTCCCCAGTGTATTACAATGCTCAGTCAAGATCAACAGAGCCTCCTTGGCTGACTTTCAGGTAAATAAATACACAGGAGGATCCCAGCAGAGATCAGCACAATTCCAAACCATCCATTTTAATAAACCAATGTCATATCACTTGCTTCTAAGATAGATTGTTATGTAGCAATGGCGTACTGATACAACAATCAAAAGAAATAGAAATGAAGGCAATTGTAATAAGTTTTCAGGGCTTCCCAGGTGGCTCAGTGGTAAAGAATCTGCCTGCAAATGCAGGAGACACAGAAAACCCAGGTTCAATCCCTGGGTCAGGAAAATCCTGTGGAAGAGGAAATGGCAACTCACTCCAGTATTCTTGCCTGGAGAATCCCATGGAGAGAGGAGCATGGCAGATTATAGTCTAAAGGGCCAAAAGGAGTCAGACACAACTTAGCAACTGAGCTTCTAGCCATTTCTTAAATTTGAGATAGAGGAAAATTATAAAAGAGAAAAACTAATGGATATGATATAAATCACTAAGCCTAATCATGTGAGTTACATTAATGGAAGCAAAATCAAAATATGAGAATTCCAAGAAATAGAGGAGCAAATTCTCTTTCCACAAAATGATAAAAGATTCTGATCAGAGATTTATAATTTCTGACTCTGAGGCTTTGCAGCATTAAATTATGTTCTATACTTAGCCCACAACCATTGATTGACCCGTTCATAGCTGCCTTTCTGAAGAATGCTTACAGAGCCCTCTTTATGTCTTTGTTTCTCACACTGTAGATGAACAGATTCAGCATGGGTGAACCCCTCACAGTGTACATCATCGAGGTGACTGTACTTGAATGTGAGCTGTGGGTAGCAGCAGAGCTAACAAATACTCCTAGGCATGAGCCATAAAATAAGGAGACAACTGAGAGGTGAGACACAAAGATAGAAAATGCTTTATATTTACCCTGAGCTGATGAGATTCCTCATATGGAAGAAACAGTCTTACAGTAAGAGTGAAATATACCTGCGAAGGGACCACCACCCAGTAACCCAGCTGCAAAATGCATGACCATTTCATTAAGAAGGTTGTCAGAACAGGCAAGTTGGACCAACTGTTTGAGTTCACAGAAACAGTGAGGGATTAACACATCTCTACAAAAGGACAGCCTTGAAACCATGAAGGTCTATAGCAAGGAATCCAGGACACTGATGACCCAGCTAGCTAGAACCAGAAGTGGCAGATGGCCACAAACTGGTCATTGGCCATAATTGTCAGGAGGAAGTCATCCAACCCTGCATACTGTATGAAAAAATGCATCTGGATGATGCAGCCTTCATACGTGATGGCTTTGCTCTCTTTCCATATGTTCTGCAGCATCTTTGGGATGGTGGTCGAGATGAAACAGATGTCTGCAAAGGACAGGTTGGAGAGGAGGACATACATAGGGGTGTGGAGGTGGGAGTCTGAGCTTACAGCCAGGATGATGAGCAGGTTTCCAAACACAGTGAACAGGTACATGATGAGGAAAAGCCCAAATATAAGGGCCTGCACTGCTAGTTCCTCTGAAAATCACGGAAGAAAAAATTTTGAAACCTTTGTTAGGTTGCTTGGTGTCATTGGTGATGTTGACTATATGGAAACATAACAATGTGATTCATTTTCACAAAAAGGGCCATTACAGTGTTGAAAACATACTGTTTGCATTTTGCTTAATTATATTTAATTATATTTGCTTAATTAATTTCAATATTTGGTAAGAACTTGATCTCATTTTGGAAATTCCCCCTGTCATTTCTAACTTGCAAATGTGTTCCAGTTTTAGCATTTTCCCCAAGATGCCTTGTAACCCACATATCTAATGAGAAATTTTTTCATTAATTTGGGGAGTATAGGTATAAGGTGTAAGTACATTAGATGCTGTCTTTCTTCAAGTCTGTTCTGCCTAAGACTCAGAACTGATAATGGCTCAACAAGCCAGTATGTTTTACTCATGGAAATATTCTCATAAGTTATGTTAATGAAACTCTATTTGCTCAGAAACCTGCCTTTCTTCAAGATTCATGTCAATTGTTTTATGGCACAGGATGATTCACCTTGCGCCAGTGCTATCTCAAAATGCACATCGTGGGTGAGGGGCCTGGTGCCACTCTCTGAGTTTTGAGACATTTCCTTTCTCTAATTAGCACCAGATGGTCAACACCAAAATCAGATTGATTATATTCTTTGCAGTCAAAGATGGAGAAGCTCTATAGAGTCAGCAAAAACAAGACTGGGAGCTGACTGTGGCTCAGATTATGAACTCCTTATTGCCAAATTCAGACTTAAATTGAATAAAGTAGGGAAAATCACTGGACCATTTAAGTATACCCTAAATCAAATCCCTTCTGATTATACAGTGGAAGTGAGAAACATATTTAAGGGACTAGATCTGATAGACAGGGTGCCTGATGTACTATGGATGGAGCTTCGTGACATTGTACAGGAAACAGGGATTAAGACCGTCCCCAAGAAAAAGAAATGCAAAAAAGCAAAAGGGCTGTCTGAGGAGGCCTTACAAATAGCTGTGAAAAGAATAGAAGGGAAAAGCAAAGGAGAAAAAGACAGATATACCCATTTGAATGTAGAATTTCAAAGAATAGCAAGGAGAGATAAGAAAGCCTTCCTCAGTGATCAATGCAAAGAAATAGAGGAAAACAACAGAATGGGAAAGATTAGAGATCTCTTCAGGAAAATTAAAGTTACCAAGGGAATATTTCATGCAAAGATGGGCTCGATAAAGGACAGAAATGGTAGGGACCTAACAGAAGCAGAAGATATTAAGGAGAGGTGGCAAGAATACACAGAAGAACTGTACAAAAAAGATCTTCACGACTCAGATAATCATGATGATGTGATCACTCACCTAGAGCCATATATCCTAGAATGTGAAGTCAAGTGGGCCTTAGAAAGCATCACTATGAACAAGCTAGTGGAGGTGATGGAATTTCAGTTGAACTATTTTAAATCCTAAAAGATAATGCGGTGAAAGTGCTACACTCAATATGCCAGCAAATTTGGAAAACTCAGCAGTGGCCGCAGGACTGAGAAAAGTCATTTTTCATTCCATTCCAAAGAAAAGCAATGCCAAAGAATGCTCAAACTATTGTGCAATTGCCGTCATCTCACAAGCTAGCAAAGTACTGCTCAAAATTCTCCAAGCCAGGCTTCAACATTATGTGATGCATGAAATTCTAGATGTTCAAACTGGTTTTAGAAAAGGCAGAGGAACCAGAGATCAAATTGCCAACATCCATCAGATCATTGAAAAAGCAAGAAAGTTCCAGAAAAATATCTACTTCTGCTTTATTGAGTATGCCAAAGACTTCGACTGTGTGGATCACCACAAACTATGGGAAATTCTGAAAGAGGTGAGAATACCAGACCACCTGACCTGTCTCTTGAGAAATCTGTATGCAAGTCAGGAAGCAACAGTTAGAACTGGACATGGAAAAACAGACTGGTCCCAAATAGAGAAAGGAGTATGTCAAATCTGTATATTATAACCCTGCTTATTTAACTTATGTGCAGGGTACATCTTGAGAAATGCTGGGCTGAATGAAGCACAGCTAGAATCAAGATTTCCAGGAGAAATAACAATAACCTCAGATATGCAGATGACACCACCCTTATGGCAGAAAGCAAAGAAGAACTAAAAAGCCTCTTGATGAAAGTGAAAGAGGAGAGTGAAAAAGTTGGGCTAAAACTCAATATTCAGAAAACTAAGATCACGGCATCTGGTCCCATCACTTCATGGGAAATAGATGGGGAAACAGTGGAAACAGTGGCTGACTTTATTTTTTCTGGGCTCCAAAATCACTGCAGATGGTGACTGCAGCCATGAAACTAAAAGACAGTTTATGGTGTTTCCAGGGGTCATGCATGGATGTGAGAATTGGACTATAAAGAAACCTGAGTGCCGAAGATTTGATGCTTTTGAACTGTGGTGTTGGAGAAGACTCTTGAGAGTCCCTTAGACTGCAAGGAGATCTAACCTGTCTATCCTAAAGGAAATCAGTCCTGAATATTCATTGGAAAGACTGATGTTGAAGCTGAAATTCCAATACTTGGGCCACCTGATGACTCACTTGAAAAGACCCTAATGCTGGAAAAGATTGAAAGCAGAAGGGGAAGGGGATGACCGAGGATGAGATGGTGGTATGGCATCACTGACTCAATGGACATAAGTTTGAATAAACTCCTGGATTTGGTGATGGGCAGGGAGACATGGCATGCTGCATCCATGGGGTTGCAAAGAGTCGGACATAACTGAGCAGCTGAACTGAACTGAACTGAATTTATGGCAGGGACAGAACCACTGAAATCTCTAAACATTACTATTTTTCTCTTCAGAGAGGAATGATTTTGTTATTTTGAAATAAAACTTGATGGTTTCTCCAAGCCAATTAGAAATTTCTCAGTTATATCAGAAGTTAAGAGCTATCCTTTAATCCCTCCTTACTAAATGTTTGTACTTATAAGAGAGACATTTATATGTTGATATGTACCACAAACTATCTTAGTGTATTGTATGTGTGTGTGTGTGCTGTGCTCAGTCACATCTGAGTTATTGTGACCCCATGGACTATAGCCTGTCAAGCTTCCTCTGTCCGTGGCATTTGCCAATCAAGAATATCAGAGTGGGTTGCCTTTCCATTCCCTGGGATCTTCCCAATGCAGAGCTCAAACCCATATGTTCTGCATTGCAGGCAGATCCACCAGGCATATCAGGCAGTAAAGAATCTTTCTGCATGCAGGAGATACAGTGTGTATGGATTTGGATATAGATATACAGATAAATAGTATGTGTGTGTTTGTGTGTGCCACAACCTGAGATGAGTGGTTACTTGGGAACCTGGCTGTGAGACACAGCAGAGGCTCAGACATGAAGCAATGTCTAAGCAGGACCATGGGACCTACTACTGGTGCTTACATGGGCATCATATCAGAAACAACCCCAATTGCTGACTACAGATGGATGCCGCAGCCACACCCCTACCCATGCCAGAAGTCCATGCAGATCCCAGCTCCCTGGATTTGCAGCCCATGGTATCACAAGAACAGTGGCCCAATTGTAGGGCAAGAAGAGCTTCAGACCCAAAGATGCTTCTGAGCAGGGGAGGGCCAACTATTGGTGGTGCTTACAGAGATAGCACATCAGAGGCAGTCTGCGTCTCAAGCTCTGCCCAGGCCAACAGGTCCATTCCCCACAACATGTTGAATGCCACACTCTAGCACTTCTTGCTCTAGCACTGTTCCCCTCGGGGTTGACCGAGCTGGTGCAGGAGTGGGGGAGCACACACTTAGAGGGAGCAAGGTCAGCTCAGACCTGACCCTCAGGCTTCTGCTCTAGCAACTTGGTACCTGTCTCCCTCCCATTAGGCCAGTGTGTTGTTAGTCACTCAGTCTTGTCCAACTCTTTGTGACCCCATGGAAGGTAGCCTGCCAGGCTCCTCCATCCATGGAATTTTCCAGGCAAGAATACTGAAGCAGGATGCCATTTCCTTCTGGCCTCTAAACAAAGAGGAAGCCAAATCTCATACCTGACTCAAGCCCAATCCCTCCATATCTCCTAACAAGATGATTGTAATCAGTACACCCCAAAGAATGGCATGAATTGTGATAACATCAGATCTAGCTCTTCCAGTAAAACCACTGGTCACCCATCAACTGTATATGACTGTTCCCACAGAAAGACATCACTTTAAGACAGCAAGAGTAAACTGTGGCACATAATTTCAGAAGACAGACAAAGGTAAGTAAAATGAAAAGACAAAGGAATTTGTCCCAACTTAAATAACAAGATATCATTTTTGAAAAACAGCTAATGAAAGAGAAACAAACAGTTCACCAGATTTGGAATCAATGCATTAGTACAGATATAAAACTCCATTTTTTCAACAAAAATGATTCAAGGAATCTTCCAAAAGAAGTTTTATTTCCAGTATTTAGCCTGTGCATTTTGTTAATAAGTGGAAAACCATAAAATATTTAATTCTGTGAAAAAAAGGACTGATGAATCAGTTATAATTTTCATAGGGAACTATAAAATAAAAACTAGTTAGAACTGAACACTACATTAAATGAAATGAGCAACAACTAGAAGTAATTAATAGTATACCAGGTGATACAGAAAAATGTAGACGTTAACTGAAATACAGAATCATGGAAACGACTCAGTCAGAAAAGAAAAAAAAAGATTAAAAATGAGAATAGTTTGAGGGATGTTTGACTACATTAAGAACACCAACACTGGCATAATTGGGGTGTCTAGGAAGGAAAGACAGAAAGAGAAGGTGTTCAAAACATATTTGATACACTTATGGATGGAAAAGTCTGAAATGTGAATAAAAAAGCAAATTCAGGTACCAGAAGCAGAAAGTGTTCCCCAAAAATGGCAGCAGCAAGATCTATACCAAGATATAGCAATTAAAACCACAAAGTTATCTAAAGCCAGCAAAAATAAAACAGTGTCACATAAGATGGAAACACAAAAGTCTATCAGCTGATTTCTTTTTTTTTTTTTTGCCAAAACTTTGTATGATATAATGGGGAGGCATGATATATTTAAAGTGTTGAGAGGGAAAAACCTGCAAACTAGGGCATTTTACCCAGCAAGATTAACATTTAGAACTGAAGGAGAGATAAGGAACTTTTCAGACAGTCAAAGACTAATAGAATTTATCAATTCTAAACCTATTCTACATGGAATATTATAGGACCTTCTTTAAGAAGGAAACAAAAAAGGCATAACAAATGGAAAGAAACTATAAGAAAGAGAAAATCCTGCTAGTAAAGGCAAACATGTGGAAAGTCTGAGGATCAAATCACTTAAGCTAGTATGAAAATTTAATAGATAAAAAAATTCTAAAATCTAGTCTAGCTACAATAAGAATTGAAGGGATAAATAGGGAGGTATCAAATGTAACTTCAAAGATACAAAATGTAGGGCAGGGAATAAAAATGTAGTGCTATTAGTATGTGTATGAACTTAAAAGGCAACTGTTTTTAAAAGCAGACATCATTGTAGGTCATCATATGAAGATCCTTTGTTTACTATACATTGAAAATCTACACAAGATAAACAAAATCTAGAGAGAAAGGAACATAAGCATATCACTAAATAAAATCATCAAATCATAAGAAAAGAAACACAAAGAAAAAAGAAAGAATGACACCAACAAACAGAAAACAAGTTAACAAATCGGCAATAAGTAACACCTGCCTTCCGGAGAAGGCAATGGCACCCCACTCCAGTACTCTTGCCTGGAAAACCCCACGGACAGAGGAGCCTGGTGGGCTGCAGTCCATGGGGTCGCTAAGAGTCGGACACGACTGAGTGACTTCACTTTCACTTTTCACTTTCATGCATTGGAGAAGGAAATGGCAACCCACTCTAGCACTCTTGCCTGGAGAATCCCAGGGACGGGGAGCCTGGTGGGCTGCCGTCTATGGGGTCGCACGGAGTCAGACACAACTGAAGCAACTTAGCATGACACCTGCCTAAAACCTCTTTGACTGCCAGTAGATTAAATGATCTCCTAAAGAGCTGACTTAAGACTAAATATTAAAGCAACTAAGATCATAGCATCTGGCCCCATTACTGCATGGCAAATAGAAGGGGAAAAGCTGGAAGCAATAATAGATTTCCTCTTCTTGGGCTCCAAAATCACTGTGGATGGTGACCGCAGCCATGGAATCAGAAGGTGATTGCTTCTTGGCAGGAAACCGATGACAAACCTAGACAGTGTGTTGAAAATCAGAGATGTTACTCTGCCATCAAAGGTCCTCACAGTCAAAGCTGTGGTCTTCCCAGTGGTCACATACGGTTGTGAGAGCTGGACCGTAGAGAAGGCAGAATGCGGAATAATTGACACCTTTGAACTTTGGTGCTGGAGAAGACTCCTGATAGTCCCTTGGACAGCAAGGAGAGCAAACCAGTCAGTCTTCAGGGAGATCAACCCTGAACATTCACTGGAAAGACTGATGCTGAAGCTGAAGTTCCAGTATTTTGATCCCCTGATGCCAACAGTTGACTCATTGGAAAAGTCCCTGCTGCTGGGAAAGATTGAGGGCAGAAAGAGAAGAGGGCATCAGAGGATGAGATGGCTGGATGACATCACCAATGCAGTGAACATGAACTTTGGCAAACTCTGGGAGATGGTGGGGGACAGGCACGCCTGCCATGCTGCAATCCGTGGGGTCACAAAGAGGTGGGCACACGTGGGTAACTAAGAAACAACAGACTAAATGTTCTGATGAAAAGACATTACTCCTAATAAATTCTTCATAATTCTATGATATTCCAACAAAGAAATGGAATTTCCAAATATTTTTGATCCAAAGATAAGAAAATGGTGGGTAGGAAAAAATAAAAACTGTCTATATGTAAGACAGAATAAAGCTTAACAAGAGAGTTCCTAAAGTTCTATAAAGATACTGAATTCAAAGAAGGAAAGGATAGTGGAAATCCCAGGAAATAAGTTCAAGGAGCAAATTTTATTTCACAATGATCAAAGAACAATTTATGGTTTTGATACTTTGAGTTATGCAATCCAGAGCACTAGTATAATTGGTCTTTTTTACTTGGCATCGAATGCAACCTCTTTAGACCCTGTTTTATATCTTGGTTTCTCAGACTATAGATGAAAGGGTTCAGCATGGGTGTGACCACAGTGTACATCACCGAGGGAATTGTACTTGAGTGTGAGGTGTGGGTAGCAGCAGAGCTAAGGAACACTCCTAAGGCTGTAAAATAAAATAGGAAGACAACAGAGAGGTGGGACGCACAGGTAGAAAATGCTTTATATTTCCCCTGAGCTGATGAGATTTTACATATGCAGGAAACTATTTTAGAATATGAGTAAAGGATACCAGCAAAAGGACCACCACCCATCAGGACAGCTGCAAGATACATCACTATGTAATTAAGAAAGCTGTCAGAACTGGCAAGTTGTACCACCTGACTGAGTTCACAGAAAAAGTGGGGGATTTGCACAACTGGACAGAAGGACAATCGCAACACCATTAAGCTGTGCAGCAAGGAACACAAGGCAATCAGAACCCAGGATATCAGAACCAGCAATCCACAGAGCCAGGGGCTCATGATGACCGTGTAATGCAGGGGGTGGCAGATGGCCACATATCGATCATAGACCATCACTGTCAGGAGAATGTTATCTAATCCTGCAAACAGTATGTAAAAGTACATCTGGGTGATGCAGCCTTCATAGGTGATACCTTTGATCTTGTTCTGGATGTTCCATAGCATCTTTGGGATGGTGGTGGAGGTGAAACAGATGTCTACAAAGGACAGGTTGGAGAGGAAGAAGTACATAGGGGTGTGGAGGCGGGGGTCTGAGCTGACAGCCAGGATGATGAGCAGGTTTCCAAACACAGTGACTAGGTACATGGAGAGGAAAAGCCCAAATATGAGAGGCTGCAGTTCTTGTTCTTCTGAAAGTCCCAGAAGAAAAAATTCAGAAATTTGTGTATTATTCCCTGGTTCCATGGGGTGGAGGTGACTACCAGGAAAAAGGAAAATAACATGACTAGTTTGCACACAAACTGGCATAATTCACATAGATGAAATACTGCAATTTCTATTTAGCCCTCAAGTAACTGATCTTAATATCTTATTTATAGAAAAGTTCTCTTCCAAAGTATACTCCACTTCATCTATGACAAATAATTTTTGCCCCATTCTCATCACATTGGCAAAGAGATCATTTATCCTAGAGTTCTAATGAAGTATTTCTTCATTTATTTGAGAAATACATATTTAGTGCTGACCCAGCTGAAAGTGCTGAAAAATAAACCTTTCCCAATCCAAGGATGGTGAATGAGGATAGTCAAGTAAAATATGATAGAATATGTTAGAATGTCACAGATGCTATGAAGAAAACAAAACCAGGTATAAATGAGAGAGAGGTAGGAGGTGTTATTTTGTCCTGAGTGTTCAGGGAAGAACTTCAAACTAGGTTATGTCTGAAGATTCCTGAAGAAAGAGAGAAGAAGCATTTGTGATGTCAGAAGTGCGTGCCTGGCAGAGGGAGCTGCCCCTGCTAAGGACCAGACAGAGATGCTTATTCCACATGTTCAAGGGCAAACAAGGAAGCCAGTGGGGCAAAGGAATAAGCAGGAGGGAGAGTGATTAGGGACGGTGTCAAGGATGCTGAGGAACAAGGTGGCCTCCTACAGCTGAACCTTCAGCACATAGAGAATCCCTCCTTCCATGTGGTTCCTTGCACTTTATGAATTTAGTTTAAAACCATCCTGTGAATTATATCAGTTTCCCTACTTAGTTCCATCTATTGACCAACTTCTGACCTCTGTACTCTGAGTCATCTTAACTGTACATGAGTACGTGAGTCCAAATGCCTCTGCTTTAAGAACTGGTCTCTCTTCACAAGGCACAGGCAAACACACACACACACACACACACACACACACACACACACACACACACACACACACACACGATGTCCTTCTGGCTTGTGTTACTATCATAAACTGGTCGCCCAGATCCACCCTCATTAGGCCATGAATGGTTAACACATCAAGCTTGTCAGATCAAATTATTATTCTCCAAAAGAATGTATAACTTTTACCCAGAAGTTCCAGGACTTTTTAAATTTATGTGTTTTTTAATTGAAGGATAATAGCTTTACAGAATTTTGCTGTTTTCTGTCAAACCTCAACATGAATCAGCCATAGGTATACATATATCCCCTCCCTTCTGAACCTCCCTCCTATCTCCCTCCCTCATCCCATTCCCAAATTCCAGTTTATAAACTTCCTATAGAACAATAAATCTGGGGTTCAACATTGGTAAGGCCAATTTCTTCTCGGTATTTAGAGAAGAATGCAAAGCATGAGAGAGAAAGAAAAAAGAGAAATGAAATGGACATAGGCAAATTAAGAGAGAAAATATCCAATAAACTCAAATGATCCCTGAAACAATGCAACAAAGAAAAGTTTCCTTGCTTCATCAGTATTCCAACTCCCATGGCGTCTCCTTGATGCCCAGAAAAAAATAATGCAGAAAAATGTATTTTTCCAAGGACGTAAACAGGGATATATTTATGATGTGGTATATCTTACAGTTTAAATATCCCAAGAGAAAAGGCGAATGGAATATAAACTACCAATTCAAAATCAGAAATAAATGAAATACAACAAAAGTTGGATATATTTTATTTGAAGAAGTAGAATAATTCTTTTTCTTGAGGAGTTTTCCTATTTGTTTACTTCAGTTCGTAAATAAGATTATTAGACTTATTGTCTACTTTTACTGGAAGCCTTTTATGCCTCCCATTCCTTCTAATGGGGCTTCCTTAGTGGCTCATTGGTAAAGAATCTGCCTGCAATCCAGGAGACCAAGGTTCAATCCCTTGGTCAGGAAGATCCACTGGAGAAGGAAATTGCAACCCACTCCAGTATTCTGACCTCGGAAATCCCACAGACAGAGGATCTGGGTGAACTACAGTCCATGGTGTCACAAAAGGGTCAGACACAATTTAGTAACTAAACCACCACCACCATTCCTTCTAACTGAACTTCCTCTATTACCATTTGTCAACATTGATGAGTGAAGGGTTCACTTTATTTTTAGACCTAAATAGATACACTAATATTAGGAAAGCCAGAAAATAGCCACAGTGACCTCTGGCCTCTGGACTATGCTAGATTGGTCTTCAGGTGACCTCAGGTACATGCTCTTGGCTTCCGTGCTCTCTGACCCTCTCCAGAAATGTGGGGGGGGGGGCTCTCACCTGCCTGCAGATTGAGAGAGAAGGCTTTCCCTGTAGAAGTCCAAGTTCCCTTCTAAATGATTAATGATGCAGACCGAATTTGGGGGAAGGGATAAAATCAAGCATTGGCTCCCAGGCAGATTCAGGAATCGAAATTAAGGACCAGGCTCTCACCAACCAAAGTGGCTCAGGCTGAGGGGCTGCAGCAGAGGACCTTCCTATGTCAGGTCACACTGCTTTCCCGGTGGCTCAGTGATAAAGAATCCATCTGCAATGCAGGAGTCGCAGGAGATGGGGGCTTGATCCCTGGTTCAGGAAAATCCCCAGGAGGACTGCACTGTCCTGGAAAATCCCCTGGAGGACTCCACTCCAGTGTTCTTGCTTGGAGAATCCCATGAGCAGAGTTGCCTAGAGGGCTACAGCCCATGGGGTCTCAAAGAGTTGGACAGGACTGAAGGGATTTAGCAAGCATGCACACACATCAGCTAATTAGGCATATTTTCATTCTGTTACTCCAGCCTCCAAGTACATGATTTCCCTTGGGGACACTGGGCTGGATACAATGCATTATTTTTCTGTTGATTCTCTGTTACTAAGTGATTGCATTATAAGTTGGGTGATTCAGTTTTTATCACTCCTTCCCTTTTAATTCTCCTGCTTTCAAAGCCCTGAGGCTCCCAGAACGTCATCACATCTCTGAGATCTAATTCTTCTTTAAACTATAGCACTGAGGATTTGTCTTGACGAGGTCCCTTGGGTCTTCAAAGCTCTGATTTGTGGTAGAGGAAAAAAAAACTACTGAAATCTTTAAAACTACTATTTCCCTCTTCAGAACTGAGGATAACATTGCTCCTTCAGTATAAAATTATGGGTCTTATACTCCCTGGATTCATACTAATTTTTCTAAGCCAATGACAAGTTTCTCAGTTATATCAGAAGTCAACAGCTGCCCTTTAATCTCTCATTATAAAATATTTGTAACTATAAGAAAAATACTTATATGTTGATATGATAAGTGAAAATTGCTCAGTCGTGTCTGACTCTTGGCCCCACATGGACTATACAGTCCAAAGAGTTTTCCAGGCCAGAATACTGGAGTGGGTAGTGATCCCCTTCTCCAGGGGATCTTCCCAACCCAGGGATCAAACATAGGTCTGCCACATTGCAGGCAGATTCTTTACCAGCTGAGCCTTAAGGGAAGCACAGGAATATTGGAGTAGGTAGCTTATCCCTTCTCCAACGGATCTTCCCGATGCAGAAATTGAACCAGGGTCTCCTGCTTTGCAGGCGGATTCTTTACTGAGTTATCAGAGAAGTCTGATATGCTATTAATATGACCATAAACTAGCTTCCCAGGTAGCTGAGAGGCAAAGAATATGCCTGTCAATGCAGGAGACGTTAGAGACGCAGGTTTGAGCCCTGGGTCGGAAAGATTCCCTGGAGCAGGAAGTGGCAACCCACTCCAGTATTCTTCCCTGGAGTATCCCATGGACGGAAGAGCCTGGCAGGCTACAGCTCATGGGGTCGTAAGCAGTTGGACACAACTGAGTGACTAACACATGACCATTAAACTATCTTAGCATGTTATAGTGATTGCCAAATTTAATTTCTTGAGGTAGCACTTTTATGAACTCCATTCTCCATTGTCAGATTGGAACTCAGAAGGATTTAATGTCCTACTTAAAAGTACAAGTCAAGTAAGGGCTGGAGTCTGGATTGAGGTCTCTTAGTTCTGCAGCTCTGGCCCAGTGATTCTCAACCAGACATGATTTTGACATTGGAGATACTTGGCAATGTCTGAAGGGATGCTACAAATCTCCTATAAACCACAGAATAGCACCCAACACAAATAATTCTCCTTCCCAAGGCACTGTAGCAATGTGAGAACTCCTATTCTAGACCAGAATATCTATAAATTCACTGTTCATAACAATCACCAAAATCCACGGTTCAAATGCAGATTCAGATTCCTCGGGTCTCTAGTGGTCCAGGGACTGTGTTTCTGATCATTTAAGCCAGAATATCAGATTCCAGTTCAAATTCTTTACACCCTGAACAGAAGGGAACTTCTTTAACACTACCACTGGTGGTCCTTTTATACTTGCCACTCCAAATAATCTTTTCAGAGCCCTGTGTATGTCTTTGTACCTTAGACTGTAGATGAAGGGGCTCAGCATGGGTGTGATCACAGTGTACATCACCCAGGTGATTGCACTTGACCCTGAGCAGAAGGGCATGAGTAGCCACAGAGCTGAGGTACACTCAAAGCCTGTCCAATAAAACAAGGATACAAGTGAGAGGTGAGATGCACAGGTGGAAAGCACTTTGTACTTCCCCCAAGCTGATGGTATTCCAGATAGAAAGGAAACTATCTTAGAGTAAGAATAAAGGATCCCAGGTAAGACATTTGTTGTTCATCACTCAGTTGTATCTGACTCTTTGTGACCCCATGGACTACAGCACACCGGGCTTCCTTATCCCTCACCATATCTTGGAGCATGCTCAAACTCATATTCATTGAGTCGGTGATGCCATCCAACCATCTCATCCTCTGTTGTCCCCTTCTCCTCCTGCCTTCAATCTTTCCCAGCATCAGGGTCTTTTCAAATGAGTCAGCTCTTTGAATCAGGTGGCCAAAATATTAGATTTTGAGCTTCAGCATCAGTACTTTCAGTGAATATTCAGGACTGATTTCCTTTAGGATGGACTGGTTGGATCTCCTTGCAGTCCAAGGGACTCTCAAGAGTCTTCTCCAATACCACAGTTCAGAAGTATCAATTCTTCAGTGCACAGACTTCTTTATGTTCCAACTCTCACATCCATACATGACTACTGGAAAAACCATAGCTTTGACTAGATGGACTTTTTTTGGCAAAGTCCCTGCTTTTTAATAGATTTTCGAGGTTTGTCAAAGCTTTTCTTCTAAAGAACAAGTGTTCGTGACGGCAGTCACCATCTGCATTGATTTTGGAGCTTAAAGAAAATAAAGTCTCTCACTGTTTCCATTGTTTCCCCATCTCTTTCCCTTGAAGTGATGAGACCGCATACCATGATCTTAGTTTTTTGAATGTTGAGTTTTAAGCATGCCTTTTCACTCTCCTCTTTCACTTTCATCAAGAGGCTCTTTGGTTCCTCTTCACTTTCTGCCATAAGGGTGGTGTCATCTACATATATGAGGTTATTGATATTTCTCCCATCAATCTTGATTCCAGCTTGTGCTTCATCCAACCCAGCATTTCTCGTGATGTACTATGCATATAAGTTAAATAAGCAGAGTGACAATATACAGCTTTGACGTACTCCTTTCCCAATTTGGAACCAGTCCATTACCAACTTGGAATATTACGTTTTCAAATTACATCATCATGTCATTAAGAAAGGTGTCACATTTGACTAGTTGGACCTCCTATTTGCTTTTACAGGGAAAGTACAGAATTCCAAGAAAGTACAGAAGGACAGTGGCAACACTGTTAATCTTTGTAACAAAGAATGCAGGGCACCCATGAAGGAAACACCAGAACCAGCAATCCACAAAGTGTGTGTGGTGGGGGGGCGGTGTTCATGGTGACAGGATGTTGTAAAGTTTGACAGATGGCCATGAAGTAGTCATAGGTCTCTGGAGTCAGTACAATGCTACCCCAAACTACAGTGAGTAGGTAAAAGTATATTCATAGGTTATGGCTTTGCCTTCTTTGGGATGGTAGTAAATGTGAAACATATCTTAAAAGAACAGATTGGAGAAGAAGAATTAAATGGGTATGTGGAGGTGGAAGTCAAAGGTGGTGGCCAGGATAATAAGCAGGTTTCTGAGCACGGTGATCTGGTACATGGAGAGAAAATGTGCAAATATAAGGTGCTGGAGTTCTGGTTTCTCTGATAATTGCAGAAGAAGAAAATTTGAAATTTGTGTATCATTTCCTGGTCTCATGTGGCCCTCATCAACTTGTCGATTTTTTCTCTTTGATGATAGCCATTCGTACTCTGGAAGGTGTACCTCATTGCAATTTTGGTTTCTGTTTCTTTGAAGATTAGTGATGTTAAGCCTCTCTTCATGTGTCTGTTGGCCATTTGTATGTCTTCCTTGGCAGAAAATGTCCATTGAGGTTCCTCTACCCATTTTTAATATGGTTGTTTATTTATTTATTTTTGTAAATTGAGTTGACTTAGTCTGATATATAGTTTAAGTTTTCTGTTTCTGCCTATCAACTTGATCTTTTATGTACTTTTGCCTTCTCATTTCAAGTAGAAGAGAGCACTTCAACTTTGCTTATGAGACAGTTCTGGGTGCTGAATTCCCTCAGCTTTTCTTTATCTGGGAGAGCCTTTATTTCTTCTTCATATCCAAAGGATACCTCTGCTAGATGGAGGATTCTTGGCTAGCAGTTTTTATATTACAATAGTTTGAGAATGATATTCCATTCTCTCTTGGACTATGGGGTCTCTGCTAAGAAATTTGTTGATAACCCAATGTGGGTATCTTTGCTGGGTGCTCACTTTTTCTCTGGATGCCTTTAATATTCTTTTTAATAACTTTTATTGAAATGTAATTGATTTACAATGTCATATTAGTTCCAGGTGTACACCAAAATTATATATATATATATATATAGTATATATATATATACATCCTTTTTTAGATTCTTTTTCCATTATACTTTATTACAAGATATTGAGTTTATTCTCCTGTATTTAATTCCCTAAGTCCTTATTGATTGCCTACTTCATATATTTATATTATATATATATATTAGTGTATAAAAACAGCATTCTTTCACTGACTTTTTATTTTATTTTATTTTTTTTTTTAGAAAACAGTGAACTTTATTGTTGGACCCAAGAAGACAGTAAACTTTAACAAGTCTTTGTCCTGTTATAAAAGAATGCTTCATTCAGAATGTTTTCTGTGTCTCTGTGTTTCTCTCTCAACCAAAGGGTCCATTCCTGAAAAGGATGCTGGGAAATTATATAACACCTGTGCCGTGTTTGGGCCTGATGGAGCTTTACTGGTAAAGCACAGAAAGGTCAGTAGAGAATGTGGCCAGGCTCATTGCCTCTTGAGAATTCGCGCTGAAGTTCCCAGTACCCATCCTGTACACATCAGGCATTGGCTTAGTTGGCACAGGGGGTTATACTTGGCTGTTGGCCTGCTGATATAAATTGTAGACTCAGCCTATAAATTTTGGCAAAGGAAAAACCTACAAGAATTTTGATTAGGATAGTTTTAAACATACAGTGATCACTTTGGGGAGAGTTGACATCTTTGCAGTGGTAATGCATGCATATACACTTAGGATTGTTAAGTCTTCTTGGTAAATTGATCCTTTTCTCATGATATGTTCTTTTTTCTGGTATACTGTTTGTCTTGACATTTATCTCTGATATTGGTAAAGCCACTGTAGCCTTCTTCTAATTACCGTTTGTATCTTTTTCTAATCTTTTATTTTCAATCTATATATCTCTATATCTAAATGCTTCTCTTGCAGAAAGCTTGTAGTTGGGTCTGTTTTCATTCTGACAGTCTTTGCCTTTTAACTGGAGGGGTCACTCTGTGTTTAATGTAATTATTGATATGATTGGATTTTAAGCATGTAGACATTTAATTACTGTTCCCCTTGGTTCCTCTTTCCTGCATTCTCTTGGGTTGAGTAGTAGTTTGCTTTTTTTTTTGCTAAGTTGTTGCCCTAGGGATTACAGTATACACACTTTATCTTGTCCTAGGCTTCTTAGTTAATAATCTGTTTCTTCATGTGAAATTTAAGAACCTTGCAGTTGTACTGTTCTTCATGCTGTGGTTGTCATTCATATTGCATTTATATACATTGTA
Organism: Antilocapra americana; assembly: GCA_007570785.1. Taxonomy (NCBI): domain Eukaryota; kingdom Metazoa; phylum Chordata; class Mammalia; order Artiodactyla; family Antilocapridae; genus Antilocapra; species Antilocapra americana. Next base: position 6,464,726 of record ML663012.1, read on the forward strand.
AATCCCACAAAATACTAATTTTTAATTTCAGTAGTCATGTGTATTTTAAATTAAGAGAAATATTTCATGTTTACCATACTGTTTACCGTTTCTGGTATTTTTCTTTTCTTCCTGAAGATCTTAGTTCTGTCTGGTATGTTTAACTTCAGACAAAAAGACCTCCTTTAGCATTTTGAAGTGAGCATCTGCTAGATATGAATTCTCTTAGTTTTATTTATGAATATATCTTTACTTTGCCATTTTTTAAAAGATATTTTTGATGTGGATTGTTTTTAAAATCTTTTTGAATTTGTTGCAGCATAGCTTCTGTTGCTTATGTTTTGGTCTTTTGGCCAAAAGGCCTGTGGGGTTTTAGCTCCCTGGCCAGGGGTCGAACCCCTACCCCCTGCAGTAGAAGGTGAAGTCTCAGCCACTGGACTGCCAGGGTGTCTCTGCCTTCAATCTTAGAAGATATTTTTGTGGAATAGAATTCTGGGTTGACAGTTTTCTTTTTTTCCTCAGATATTTGAGAGACATTATTCATTATTCAGTTATCTTCTAGCCTCTTTTTTACCCCCGATACAAAGTTAGTAGGACTTCCCAGGTGGCTCGGTGGGTAAAAGAATCCACCTGCCAATGCAGGAGATGTTGGTTTGATCCCTGGGTCGGGAAGATCCCCCGGAGGAGGGCATGGCGACCCACTCCAGTATTCTTGCCTGGAGAATCCCATGGACAGAGGAGCCTGGTGGGCTACAGAGAGTCAGATATGACTGAAGCAACTGAGCAAGCACACATGTGTGAAGTCAGTGGTAATTTGTATTGTTCTCCTGCATGTAATTCATGTTTTTCTCTACCTGCCTTCAAGGTCTTTTCATAATCTTTACTTCTTAGTGTTTTGACTCTAATATTCCTGATACGAGTTTTTTTTTTTTGTATTCGTCCTGCTTTGTGTTTCTTTAATCTGTAAATTTAGTTTCTCACTATTATTTGGGAAACTTGGGAACATTAAATATAGAGTGACCACTCCAGTTAAAAGACAGAGATTGTTAGAATGAAATAGTCAGTAAACATTAAATATTTTTCTGTCCCATTCTCTTCTTATGGGACTCGAATTTTGACACTGTTCATCAAACCCAGTCACCAAGACTGGGTTTTTTTTTTTTCCCCCAGCACTTTGTCTTCTTCAGATTGCATATTTTCCATTGATCTTTCATGTTCACTGAGTCCTGTAATCTCCCCTCTCCTGTAATCCAGTGAAATTTTTAAAAATTTCAGATGTTGAATTTTTCATTTCTCAAATTTTTATTTCATTCTATTTTTACATCTTTTATTCTCTACTGTGTTTCCTTTTTGTTTGTTTGTTTTTTTTTTTTTGAAGACAGATGGCATTTTTTTTATTTTTATTTTTTTTATTTATTTATTTTTTTCGATGGAATTTTTTTTTTTGAAATTTTTTTTTTTTATTATTGTTTTTGCCATACATTGTCATGATATCACCATGGGTTTACATATGCTTCCCCTCCGGGTCCCCCCTCCCTCCTCCCTCTCCCCCGGGAAATCTCGCTGCACCAGTCCCGAGCATCAATCCTGGGCTGGCGATTGATTAGACACATGACAATTAACATGCTTCAATGCCCTTCTCCCATATCATCCCACCCTTACCCTCATCCACAAAGTCCACAAGTCTATTCTATACATCTGCGTTCCTTTTGTTGTCTCCCATGTTGGGTTCTCATTACTGTCTTTCTAAATTCCATATATATGTGTTAATATACTGTATTGTTGTTTTTGCTTCTGGCTTACTTCACTCTGGATAATGGGCTCCAGTTTCGTCCATCTGAGTAGAATTGCTTCAAATGAATTTTTTTTTAATGCTGAGTAATATTCCATTGTGTATATGTACCACAGCTTTCTTATCCATTTGTCAGTTGATGGGCATCTAGGTTGCTTCCATGTCCTGGCTATTGTAAACAATGCAGCGATGAACATTGGGGTGCACGTGGCTCTTTCAATTCTGGTTTCCTCGGTGTATATGCCCAGCAGTGGGATTGCCGGGTCATATGGCAGGTCTATTTGCAGCTTTTTAAGGAACCTCCACACTGTTTTCCATAG
>ML663012.1:6467581-6545942 GCA_007570785.1 Antilocapra americana
CTTTATCTGCTCTGATTGCTGTGGCCAAAACTTCCAAAACTATGTTGCATAGTAGTGGTGAGAGTGGGCACCCTTGTCTTGTCCCTGATTTCAGGGGGAATGCTTCCAGTTTTTCACCATTGAGGATAATGTTTGCTGTGGGTTTGTCATATATAGCTTTTATTATGTTGAGGTATGTTCCTTCTATTCCTACTTTTTGGAGGGTTTTTATCATAAATGGATGTTGAATTTTGTCAAAGGCTTTCTCTGCATCTATTGAGATAATCATGTGATTTTTATTTTTCAATTTGTTAATGTGGTGTATTACATTGATTGATTTGCGAATATTGAAGAATCCTTGCATGCCTGGGATAAAGCCTACTTGATCATGATGTATGATCTTTTTGATGTGTTGTTGGATTCTATTTGCTAGAATTTTGTTGAGGATTTTTGCGTCTAAGTTCATCATTTCACTGACTTTTTAAAAAAAATTTTTTTTTTTTTTTTTTTGCTTTCTTTCTGGTTGCGGAGGTGGGGGGCGCTACTCTTCATTGCGGTGTGAGGACTCACTGTGGGGACTTCTCTTGCTGCAGAGCACAGGCTCTACAGTACAGGCTCAGTAGTTGTGGTGCCCTGGCTTAGTGACTGTGTGACGTGTGGAAACTTTCCAGACCAAGAATCAAACCCAGTGCCTGTTCCCGCCTCGGCAGGCAGATCCTCGCTTACTGCACCACCAAGGAAGTCTTTTCTTTCATTGACTTTTGACAGTGTGTGCTGGAGAAGGTCTTTTGCCTTGAAACATTTATGTGTCCCATTATAATACCTTTGTGGATGTGTGCATTTGGCTCCTTCCCTAGACTTGGAAAATTCCCAGCTATTATTTCTATACATTATCTCTCCGATCCTTTCTCCCTCTCCTCTGCTTTTGAGACACCCAGTGTCCTTCTTACCTGTTCTAGTAGAGTCAGAATTTCTCGGAGAATATCTTCATTAAAAAAAGTAAATCTACTTCTGTCCTCACATCTACCTGAATCATTCTACCTTTGAACTCACTATCTCTCTACTCCATATGGTCTCCAATTCCAGTGCTTTGAAATTCATCCTTCATCTTATTTACTGAGTTCTTCAGCACCGGAATTTCTGTTTACTTATGTTTAAGAGCTTTCATCATTTTGCAAACTGTTCCTTATAGTCATTATTTTTATTCCTCAGCTAACTGAAGTGTCTTTGTGAGTTTTCTTGTAACTTGCTGAGCTTCTTCATGACACTATTTTGAATTCTCCACTTGCTTGGTCACAATCTTTCATGACTTTAAACTAGTTCATGGAAAACTGTCATTTTCTTTTTATGATTCCATGTTACTGTGGTTTTTCATGGTGCTCAGTGGATTGCTCCTTTGTCAGTGCATTTGAAGGAGCAAACAGTTTTCTTATGTAGGTAAAGCCTTGTATACTTTGATTCTAACAATTGAACAGATTGCTAACAGAGGTCTTTTGATGTTTTTCAATTAAGTGACTTTGAGGCACAAATTTTTGGTTTATTTTACATGAGCTGCTTCTGGATATATTGGGGGAACTATGTATATATATATATATATTTGCATTTCATGGCCTCTTCCAGAGGCATTGTCCTTGTCCTTGCCACCAACGTTTGTGCCTCCAGCATCACTGGTGATCTGATGCATTCAGTGTCCCTGATGTGGCTGGCATCTTTGCTGGGGGGAAGTCCCAGAATGGTAGATGCTGTTGCCATATCCAGGGTGACCTTCTTTGAGGGCCCCACCACCACTGACGCCTGGTTCCCTGTGGCTGCTGCTGCTGCTGCATCCAGGAGGCCAGGGTTACATGTACCACCTCCAGTGGTACTACCAGGTGCTCTGGGGCTATGGGCTCAGTTGCCTCAGCTATGAGGCTGAGATCAGCATCACTACCTCTGCTGTTCCCCTGGTTCCACCTCCTCTATGTGAAAAATCCACTCACCTTCAGATGTACACCTGTGTGTATCTCTGGTGTCCTGATGTGTTGGGTAGGGGGAAAAAAAACATTAGTTATGCATGATGCTATCTACAAGGTGTAGATTGAAGGGGAGAGACAAAGGGAGTGTCTTCTGCCACCATAATGCTGATGTCACCAATGATAAACTTTTCCCCGCAAGCTATAAGATTAAAATTGGGGCTTCCCAAGTGGCTCAGTGGTTAAGAATCCACCTGCCAATGCAGGAGATGTAGGTTCGATCCCAGGGTCAAGAAAATCTCCAGAAGGGGAAATGTTAACCCACTCCAATATTCTTGCCTAGAGAATCCCATGGACAGAGGAACCAGTCCGTGGGTTCACAAAGATCAGACACCACTGAGGACACATGCATAAGCGTAAGATTAAAATGCACAAATAAATGGGGTAGACTTTCATATATTAGTGAAGAAAGAATTGCTACTTAGCTCCATACAACCTCATGGATGAGCTTTAGAGTTCCAGCATATAAAATTACAGAGAAACACAGACTCATGAGAAACGCAGCAGAGATCAGAACAACTCCTTAATATTAAATCTCATTTGATAAGAAAAACATCATATTAGAACAGTTACTATTAGGACAAGTGGTTATGCAGCAACAAGTAACTGAATAAAATAAAAAATGGTATAGAACTGAGATCAACTTTAATACTCTCATTCTATGCATTTATTCTGATATTTGAAGATAGCACTCACTACTCTGTTTTTTAATTGTATTACAGATAATTATATTAAAAAATCATTCCACTGCAGTTTCCTCCCAGGTAAGCAGGGTACTGGCAAACATGTTTGTACAAATTGTGATCTGAACCACATGACTGGATAGGCAGTCAAGCTCTCCAATGAATCATCTTTGATCATGAGGTATATACACATATTATACATATAGAAAGATTTGACCCATGAATAATGCAGAGTTTGGAGCAATGGCACCTTGTACAATTGAAAATCTGCCTGTAACATTGCAATCAACCCTCCTTATCCATAGCTACACATCCTCTGATTCAGTCAACTCTTTTATAAAATTATATAAATTGCCTTGGATTTCACTTGTACTTTTTTTTTATATGAGTAATATATCTCATGACAATTTTTTTTCCAGAAAGCAAGGCAAAAATTACTTGGGATGACATTTGTCATTTAAGAAAGTATTATTCCTCATGTCACTCCATACAAAATAGAATTGTCCAAATATTTCATACCCAAAGTTTGGAAAATTTTGAAGTACAAAAAAGCACAACTTAAAAAAAAAACACCTAAATGATAGAATGAAAAGAAAGTTTAATAAAGTGAGTGAGATTGTACAGAAAATTTCAATTTTTATGAAAATGGATATCCAAGGAAATAAGGAGAAGGAGCAAATTTTATTCCACACTGAGGAAAGTGTCACAATGACTGATTCTCAGGCTTTGAGCAATGCAATCAAGGGCACTTCATCTGCCCCAGGACAACTGGCCTTTTTATACCTACTATTTCATAGACTCTCTTCAGAGCCCTCTTTATGTCTTTGTTCCTCAGACTGTAGATGAAGGGGTTCAGCATGGGTGTGACCACAGTGTACATCACGGAGGCTGTTGCACTTGAGTGTGAGCTGTCTGTAGCAGCAGAGCTAAGGTACACTCCTAGGCTCATACAATAAAATAATAAGACAACTGAGAGATGAGATGCGCAAGTGGAAAATGCCTTGAACTTTCCCTGAGTTGATGAGATTCTTTGTATGGCAGAGATTATCTTAGAGTAAGAGTAAAGGATACCAGCAAACGGCCCACCAGCTAGTAGCACCGATGCCAAATATATCAGCATGTCATTAAGAAAGTTGTTAGAACAGGCAAGTTGGACCATCTGATTGAGTTCACAAAAAAAGTGGGGAATTTCCACCTCTGTACAGAAGGTCAGTCGCAAAACCATCAAACTTTTTAACAAGGAATTCATAGCACAAATGATCCAGGACACCAATACCAGCAGTCCACAGAGCTGAGGGTTCATGATGACTGCGTAGTGCAGGGGGTGGCAGATGGCCACAAAGCCATCGTAGGCCATCACTGTCAGGAGAATGTCATCTAATCCTGCAAAGAATATGTAAAAATACATCTGGACGATGCAGCCTTCATAGGTTATGACTTTGCTCTGAGTCTGGATGTTCTGCAGCATTTTTGGGATGGTGGTGGAGGTGAAGCAGATGTCTACAAAGGACAGGTTGGAGAGGAAGAAGTACATGGGGGTATGGAGGTGGGAATCAGAGATGGTGACCAGGTTAATGAGCAGGTTTCCAAACACAGTGATCAGGTACATGGAGAGGAAAAGCCCAAAGATGAGGGGCTGCAATTCTGGATCCTCTGAGAATCCCAGAAGAAAAATTTCAGAAAATTTTGTATTGTTACCTGGTTCCATGTGGTGGAGGTGACTACCAGGAGAAATGAAAATAGCATGAGTAATTTTCACACAAACTAGCATAACTCATATAGTGCAATTTCTATTTTGTGCTCAATAAATTAATTTTAATATCTTGTGTTTAGAAAAATTCTATTTCATCTCTATTGGGGCATTTTTGACCCATTTTCAGCATATTCCCAAAGAAATCATGCATTCTACAGCTGTAATGAGAAATACTTTCATACATTTGAACAATATTTATTGAGTGGCAACCATGTTCAAAGCCCATATTGTTTAGTCGCTAAGCTGGATCTGGCACTTTTGAGAGGACCCCCGCCCCCACCCTCCCCGGATCATACGTAGTCTTCCAGGCTCCTCTGTCCATGGAATTTCCCAGGCAAGAATGCTGGAGTGGGTTGCCATTTTCTTCTCCAGGGGATCTTCCCAACCCGGGGATCTAACCTGCCTCTTCTGCGTTACCAGGCGGATTCTTTACCACTGAGCCTCCTGGGAAGTCCCTCTAAACAAATATAGGTAACAAATACATGCTGCTAAAAAATGGAAATTTTCACAGTGCAGTGATGGTGAAAGGTGATGCACAAGTAAAATATTATATAATATGTCGAGTGATTACAGTTGGTATGAAGAAAAAAAGGCTAGATATAAAGAGAATAGTAGGAGGTATTTTCATGTACTGAGTGTTCAGGTAAGGCCAGCAAACAAGGTGATAATTGAACAGATAGCTCAAGAAAGGGAGAGAAGGATCTAGTATGATATCAAAAGAAATATGTGCCTGGCGAAGGAATGGCCACTACAAAGAACCTAAGGGAAATGCTTGTTCCTTGCACTTTATGAATTTAGTTGCAAAAGCATCCTGTGAATTAAAGCATCTTCCATCCTTAGTACCTTCTGCTGACTGAGTTATGGGCTCTGTGATAGAGGGCACCTTAATATATGAGTACAAGTGCCTCGCTTTAAGAACTGCTCTCAACACACAAGCACACACGCAAGCACACACACACGCTCACACCATGTCTTCCTGGGCTATGTTCCTACCACACATTTCTTACCCAGAACCACCCTCCTCATACCATGTAATATACCATTATAACTCAAGCGGATCATGCCAGATCATCTTTCTCCTACAGAATGTATAAATGGTACCCAGAAATTCCGGTTCATAGACTACCCATGGATCGATAGACTTGGGGTTCATTTTTAGGATCACTTTCAGCTTTGTATTTAAAGAAATATGAAAAGTATGTGTGTGTGTGTGTGTGTGTGTGTGTGTGTGTGTGTGTGAAAGAGAGGCTGAGGGAGAGAGAAGAGAGGGAAATGAAACAGACATTAGAGGGTAAAAGATTTAATAAGCTCTAATGGTCCCTGAGACTATGTAATGAATTAAAGCTTCCTTTGTTTGGCAGCATTCCAATTTCAGTTACCTCTACTTGATGCCCAGGAAAAATAATTTTCAAAAAGAAAAATACATGTTTTCTTTAACAGAAACAGTTATACTTTTATAGTGAACAAAAACTGGAATATTTAACTACCCCAATAGAAAAATGGGCAAAGTAAATAAACCAACAAAAATGAATATCCAAAGGAAAACAACAAAAGCTAAACATGTTTTATATAAAGAAATAGAAGACATTTTCCCCAAATCTTTTCCATTTATTTGACTAATTTTTTTACTGTTCTATAGGGAATGAGGCAAGCTCTTTCCCAGTTTCCTTATGGGGCATCGTGTGTTTGTTATTCTTGGAGTTTACACACTATCATATTTTTAAAATAAATCTGATGAGCATACCCCAATGCTATTCTGGTCTTTGTTCAACATGCAAAAAGCTTTTCAAACTATACTCTGTAAATTTTACAGACACCATGTCAATCCATCCTTTTGTCCCGAATAAATTTTTTCATAGGATTCATGCCTGAAGACGTTGTATTATATTGTAATAGATGTTCATTGTACTATTACTTCACCATGCTAGTGCAAAATCCTAATCATCAGAGACTTGACCACCAGACAACTGCTAAGGTCACTACTGTACTTTCAAAAAGATATGTGAATATAGGTGCACTTACATAGAAACATGGACTTTCCAGGTAGTGCTAGTGGTGTAGAACCTGCTCGCCAATGCAGAAGGCATAAGTGAGGCAGGTTCAATTCCTGGGTCAGGAAGATCCCCTGGAGGAGGGAATGCAACCCACCCCAGTACTCTTGCCTGGAGAATCCCATGGACAGAGGAGCCTGGTGGGCTACAGTCCGTACAGTTGCAAAGAGTCAGATATGACTGAAGCCACTTAGCATGCATGCAGGCAAACTGAAACATTTTTTAAATATATGTGAAGTTACAAAATAAAGGGAATTACAGAAAAAATAATTGAATAAATTAATTTCAAAGCAATTGTATTTTTAAAAAATTGAATGGAGTTTCACACACTAACTCAAAGAATATTAAAATAATACTGGTATCCAATGGAATAATAATTAAATTGGGAAATGTGTAAACATGAATATAATATATAATGTTCCTGCAAATTATGGCACATATTATATTCTAAGTTATTATATATTGAATGAATCAGGATTTATGCCTCAATTATAGATTTTATTAAATACATATAAGATTGTACTTCAATTTGGGAGATTAGATTATAGAACAAATCAGGGGGATTATCTATCCAATATAAAAACCAGTCCTCTTCGGTGAATACCTACAAAACTACACACTAAAATTCACAAGTGTGCCGAACTGTCTTAAAGCAAGAAATCCAGCATAAGCTAGACGTATTTAACTAAGTAAAATGAAAAAGCATTTTTATGTCAAAACAGTCCCCCAAAGGTCAACTGAGAAATAACAATTCTTAAAAATCATTCCAAAAGCTGATAGTGATAGAATAAGAGGTTTATATTATATGGGCTTATAATATAGTAAAATATACTTATAATAAAATTGACACATCAAAATGACAATACAATGTATTAATTTTTTTTTATCAAACTAAGTAACAGTTAGGAAAAGAACACTTTTTCACAACCATCCATCTGGGGAAATACTCGAAGAGTTGCCACACAGTTTATAGTGGTACTTTGAAACAGGGAGCAAGGGTGCAGTATCTGTATTTGCAGACAGAAATTTAAAATGTTACACTGTTGGGAAAACCATCTGAACAATGGCACAGATATTAAAGGTGCAGAAGTTCTTTAACTGGAGGCCTCTCAATCTCAGCATTGTTGACATCCTCGGACAGGTTGTTCTCTGTGGTGGGATCTGTCCTGTGCCTTGCAGGATGCCTAGAACATCCCTGACCTCCACCACTGTTCCCATAGTAACAGACAGATATTTCTACAAGCATTATTCAATGGTCCCAGGGAAACAAAGTTGCTCTTGCTTAGAAACACAGTTTAAATTTAACAATCTCAAATATTTTTGTAGGAATGATATAATAGCAACTTGAAGAGAAAGATTAGGAAAGACAGTCTGTAGCGTGAGTAGCACAGCCCCTTATGAAATAAGCTATTGAAATAATGAACCCATATTACATTGAATACTAGTTGATTGGAAAAAAATTCCTGGGGCATTATTGACCAGCAAAAAAAAAAAAAAAAATGGACACAGGTAGGAAAAAAAAAAAAAGACTGCCCTGAATCAAGAGTATCTGTGATGTGCATAGGATTCTATTCATACATTTGTAGAAAGGTGTATGAATAGGTGTTTGTACCTAATATGGAAAGAAAAGTTTAAAAGAAACCAAGTATATGTGGGACAATGTTACTCAGAATAAAACTAGGTTAAGTGGTAGTGGTTTTAAAATAACTGAATGTAACAAGATTGAATGACCATCTATAACTAAGTTTCATAAAGACCTGAACAGTAATAATCTAATGATACCAACATTGGCCACTAATTCAATGTTAAATTGCCAAAGAATTGGAAATAAAATAAGAGAAAATATTTTCAATGCAAGAGGGAAGCAGTATTCAAGTTATTTTTTTTCTTAAATAAAGTCACATGGATTCAAATATGTTCGTGGAAGACAAAGGTGACATTTAATCAAATGGTTAAAAAATGATTTCTACATGATGTCCAAAGGTTATACAACTTTTATAAATACATTTAACCACAAAAGATTAAAAAGAGCAATAAGGAAGAAGAGAGTAAAAGTTAGAAATATGTTCAATAGGTGATTGTGTGTGTGTGTGTTTGTGTGTGTGTGTGTTAAGTTGCTACAGTCATGTCCAACTCTTTGCAACCCTGTGGACCACAGCCCACCAGGCTCCTCTGTCCATGGGATTCTCCAGGAATGAATACTGGAGAGGGTTGCTATGCCCTCCTCCAGGGGATCTTCCAGACCCAGGGATCCAGCTATTTCTCTTATGTCTCCTGCATCGGCAGATGGGTTCTTTACCACTAGTGTCGCCTAGGAAGCCCATAATAGGTGATTAATTAGCACTAAAAAATATGCAGGAAAACAATCACTGTTATGTTTTTAAAACAAGTATTGTCAAGTGAAAAGTATTACAGTGACACCTCAATTCTTTCAATAAAAAAATAGAAACAATGGAGAGAACACCATATGACTGACTGACCACATACATTTTATAAATTACCAAACATTCTCACAAATACATTCATATATGCATAACATAACTAAATGGCAAGCATTTTGTGAAGAAAATTAAGCTTCCAATTTATTTTTAATAATGTGAGCAAAGACAGGAATAAAAACACTCCAACTGCAGCATATAAAGGGCTCTCACAGACAATTTTTGATCAACAGAGTAAATGTGTAACACAGAGAAAAATAGATATGTGTATATGTGTGTACGTGTATGTTTGTGGGTGCTCAGTCATTTTCAACTCTTTCTACATAAGTATGCATATAAAACTTTTCAGCAAAGGTCGTTCCTGATTGCTCACTGGGTAAAGAATCTGCCTGCAATGCAGGAGACACCGGAAATGTGGATTTGATCCTTGGATGGGAATGATCCCATGGAGGAGGAAATGGGAACCTACTCCAGTATTCCTGCCTGGAGAATCTCACGGACAGAGGATATGGCAGGCTACAGTCCATGGGGTTACAAAGAGTCAGACACGACTGAGTGACTGAACATTACAACAAAGAGAAGCTACTATCTGTCAAGGATTTTTTAAAATTTATTTGTTTTTAACTGGAGGATGATTACTTTACAATATTGTATTGGTTTCTGCTCTACAGCAACATGAATCAGCCATCACATACATATGTTTGCAGGGATACATTTTCATGAAGCCCTTGGTTCAAATCTTACTCATTAATATGTAAACAGTCAAATATGATCCATCTTTTAAAAAATCCTTACTTCACTGTACATCTGTCCACATCTAATAACTTATTTCTCTACTCGTGCTATTGTCACTAGGCTTATGTTCAAATTTTACTGGAAACACTTTATGCCTCCCATTCTCTCTTCTACTTGGACTTCCATTTTTATCATTTAATTGACAACACTGAGCCTTACCTTACTGAGGTCAGTGTTTGCTTCTCTTTTGCGTGCCTGCTCAGTTGCTCAGTTATGTCCCACTCTTTGCAAGCCTGTGGACTGTAGCCCACCAGGCTCCTCTGTCCATGGGATTCTCCAGGCAAGAATCCTGAAGTGGGCTGCCATGCCCTTCTCCAAGGGATCTTCCTAACCCAGGGATCGAATCCATGTGTCTAATATCTCCTGCATTGTCAAGCAGGTTCTTTACCACTAGCATCATCTGTGAAGCCCTTGCTCCTCTTTTAGACCTAAGTACATGCATTTATTTATGAATTCGGTTTCCTGAGTGGTGCTAGTGATAAAGAATCCACCTGCCAATGCAGGAGATGCAAGAGACTCAGATTCAATCTCTAGGTTGGGAAGATCCCCTGAAGGGGGAAATGGCAACCCACTCCAGTATTCTTGCCTGAAAAATTCCATGGGCAGAGGAGCCTAGCAGGCTACAGTCCATGGGGTTGCAAAGAATCAAACATGACTGAGTGAATGAACATGCACACACAATAATCAGGAACACAAACTACCACACTAGTCTCTGGTATCTGAGCTAGGCTAGACTGAATCACAGGTGACCTCAGAGAAATGTTCAAGGTTTGCATTGTATTTCTCTCCAATAGTGTCTCTGGACTCCCAGACTCACCTAGATGGGAACTGAAAGAAAGGTCTTTGTGTGGAAGCTCAAGTGCCTCCTGGAGGGTTGATAATAGAGACTGAAGCTCTGTCCCCACAAGACAGGAGGGAGTAAAGAACTGATTTTCCAGCCAAACTCAGGTTTTCAAAGGAAACATGTACTGTGGCATCCAAGATTTCTCAGGCTGAGGGGACAACAGCAGAGGAGATTTTATAGCTCACCTGGCTTCTTATTAGGCATCTTTCTGCTGTAACTCCCATACTCTGTACCTGATTTCCCTGGAGGACAAGGGTCTGCACAGAAAGGAAACTTTTCCAGTTCATTCTTTGTTCCTAAGAGACCAGTTTACAAGGCAGGTGAATTCCGTTTTTATTATTCTTTCTCCTTAATTCTCCTGTGTCCAGAGGTCTAAACCATCCTAGCAACTTATTCCAGTCTGAGCTAAAGTTTCCTCAAAGTCTAAGGCAAGAATTCTCACTTAATTTAGTCCCTCAAATCTTTTCAAGTTTTCACTAGTAGTGAACACATTAACTCCTGATAGTTCTAAAAATATTTTATGAGTATGACAACTTTGTCCTTTCGTATAAAATCTTGGGCACTACACTCCTTGGCTCCTCAACATTTTTGACAACCCAATCAGGATTTTTATGCTTATATCATAAGTTAAGAGCTATCTTTTAGTACTTCATTATGAATGCTTTTAATTCTGAGGCAAATTTAGATATTTTATACACTATAACCTGACTTAGCACATTATAGGGACTGTCTGCTTTAATTTTTATAGAAGTTCATTCTGTGATATAGTCTTCTTATGTATTATGACTTCATTCTCTATTATAGAAATAAGACACAGAGGGGTTTAATGTTCTGCTCAAAGGTATGACCAAGAAAGGTATGGAGTCTTGATTGTCAGAACACTTTTAGTTCATAAGTTCTGTGGCAGTGATTTGCAATCAGAGATGACTTTGCAGCTGGTGATATTTTTCAAGGTCTAAAGGAATTCTTTAGATTGGAGAAGGAAATGGCAACCCACTCAGTATTCTTGCCTGGAAAATCTCATGGACAGAGGAGCCTGGTGGGCTTCAGTCCATGGGGTCACAAAGAGCCAGGCACGACTGAGCACCTAACACTTATTACTTACTTAAAGGGATTCTACACATGCTTACTCCTTGGAAAGACAGTATGACCAACCTGGATAGCATATTGAAAAGCAGAGACATTACTTTACCAACTAAAGTCCGTCTAGTCAAGGCTATGGTTTTTCCAGTGGTCATGCATGGATGTGAGAGCTGGACGGTGAAAAAAGCTGAGCACTGAAGAATTGATGCTTTTGAACTGTGGTGTTGGAGAAGACTCTTGAGCATCCCTTGGACTGCAAGGAGATCCAACCAGTCCATCCTAAAGGAAATCAGTCCTGGGTGTTCATTGTAAGGACTGATGTTGAAGCTGAAACTCCAATACTTTGGCCACCTGATGCAAAGAGTTGACTCATTGGAAAAGACCCTGATGCTGGGAAGGATTGGGGGCAGGAGGAGAAGCGGACGACAGAGGATGAGACGGTTGGATGGCATCACCGTCTCGATGGACATGGGTTTGGGTGGACTCTGGGAGTTGGTGATGGACAGGGAGGCCTGGCGTGCTGAAATTCATGGGGTCACAAAGATTCGGACACGACTGAGTGACTGACCTGAACTGACACATGTATTGCATAGGACGGTATCCAAAACTTATAATTGTACTGCCTCAAATACCATCAGTGAAAAGGTATAAAATTTATTCTAGTTGAGCATTTTTCTAAACTGACAGTTCTTAAAAATTACCAAGAGCTATAGTTCAAATAAAAACTATTATTCAGTAGATCTGATTCAAGGTACCAGAGATTCTGCTTTTCTAACAATATCTTACATGTTCTTAATGCTGCAGGTCCTTGTCTGGGTAGAAAGAACATGATTCTGTTACTAAACTCTGCAAATTTAGATATTTGTATATACCTGGTGGCTTAGACAGTAAAGAATCTGCCTGAATGCCTGAGACCTGGGTTGGATCCCTGGGTTGGGAAGATCCCTTGGAGGAGGGCATGGCAACCCACTCCAGTATTCTTGCCTGGAGAATCCCCATGGACAGAGGAGCCTGGCAGACTACAGTCCATGGGGTCATGAAGAGTCAGACATGACTGAGCAAGTAAGCATAGCACAGCACATACACTATAACCTCATTTAGCACATTGTAGGGACTGTCCACTTTAATTTTTTTACTAGTTCATTCTGTGATTTAGTCTTCTTATGTTCTTCATTCTTTATTATAAACACGAGACACAGAGGGGTTTAATGTTCTGCTCAAAAGTATAAACCAAGAAAGTCTTGATTGGGATTCTCGATTATCAAAACACTTTTAGTTCACAAGTTCTGTAGCAGTGATTCTCAATCAGAGATGACTTTGCAGCTGGTAATGTTTTTCAGGGTCTAAAGGGATCCTACAAATGTAATGCATAGGACAGCATCCAATACAAATAATTATACTGCCTCAAACACCATCAGTGAAAAGAAATAAAACTTATTCTAGTATAGCACTTTCCTAAGTTGACTATTCTTAAACATTTCCAAGAATTATAGTTCAAATGCAAATTATGATTCAGCAGGTCTGATTCAAGGTACAAGGGACTCTGCATTTCTGACAATGTCTTACATATTGTTGATGCTGCAGGTGTTTGGGTAGCAAGAAAATGATTCTGTTAGATTCAGGCATAAACAGTTTAAGGTCTTCATCAAGAATCTTCCATGTATGTAATTTTGAATGATACATTTCACTCACTTTTGCAAGTAGCGGTAAATTCTGTTTGATTTTTTTAGTGGGAGAAGTCAAGGGTGGGACGATTTAAGAGACTAGCATTGAAATATGTACATTACCATATGTAAAACAGATAACCAGTGCAAGATCAATTCATGAAGCAGGGCACCCAAAGCCAGGGCTCTGGGACAACCCAGAGGGATAGAGCAGGGAGGGAGGTGGGAGGGTGTTTCAGGATAGGGGGGACACATATATATCTATGGCCAATTCATATTTATATATGGCAAAAAAAAACCATCAAAAATGTTGTATGGTAATTATCCTCCAGTTAAAGTAATCTTTTTAAAAAGAACTTTTGAGTGACATCAAATGATATATATCTGAGAAAAGACACTTTAGTAGGCAGAACAAGATGCTCTAAAGATAAGCACACCCCATTCTCAAGACGTTTTGAATATCCTATCTAGGTAGCAAGGGAGATACTCCAGTGGGTAGCCTATCTCTTCTCCAGGGGATCTTCCCATCCCAGGAATTGAACCAGGGTCTCCTGAATTGCAGGCAGATTCTTTACCAGCTGAGCTACCAGGGAAGCCTGAGATTATATTAGCAAATGGAATAAAGTGGATAATCATTGATCTTGATATCAGATTAGCATGGATATTCAGCTTGGAATAATGTAATCACAGTGATCCTCTAAATGCAGAAGAGAAAGGGAGAAGACTTAGAGTCAGATGGATATTTTTTTTTCTTTATTGTGTTGGTTTTGCCATACATTGACATGAATCTGCCATGGGTATACATATGGATATTTTTAAATGCTCTGCACCTGGGTTTGAAGATGGAGGAAAGACCATGAACCAAGGAATGCTGGTGGCCACTAGAAGTAAAACAGCTAAGGGAACTCATTGTCCTCTGGAGTGTTCAGGAGGATCACGGTCCTGCAGACATCATAATTTTAGCTCAGTGAGACTTCAGACTTCTGAAGAATTTTAAGATACATATATGTTTTAAGCCACTAGCATGGTAATTTGTTATAGAACTTTAAGACAGGTATTTGTTTTAAGTCTCTAGTGTGGTAATTTGTTACAAGAGCATGCATGCATGCTAAGTCACTTCAGTGGTGTCTGACTGTAGCGCACCAGGCTCCTCTGTCCATGGGGATTCTCCAGGCAAGAACACTGGAGTGAGTTGCCATGCCCTCCCCCAGGGGGTCTTCCCAAACCAGGGATGAAGCCTGTGTCTCTTGCGGGAGCAATAGAAATCTAATACAGATATGTGTCCAATCAGATATTGTTCTTGGAGCTGAATTTAAACCTTTCAATTCAATCAGTGAGCTTTCCTTATCTAAAGATATTTTGTGGTGAAATCCTACCTTAAACAGAAGGAGACAACTGAGTCCTTTTTTAGGTATTCTTACCTCAAAGATGAGAAATGTAAATCATTGTTAATATTATGGGCACACATTTTGCTTAGAAGCTTTCTGTCAAAATTTCTAAATTCTTTCTATTTTCTGTTATTTCAAGCATCTGTTCACTTCCATCCCTCTAACTTTCATGGGGTCATAAAGAGTCAGACACAACTGAGCAACTGAGCATGCACTGATAACCAACATGCACACTGAGCTAAAAGAACAAGATCCTAGCAGGAATCAAATGGAATGCCTTGCTACAAAACACACTATATGCCAAAGTCTACATTTGGGGGAAGAGAAATTATGGTAGTGATGTCAAAGGAATGATGAACAAAAGTGACAACCTGAGGTATCATACTTACATTCACAAAATTATGTCACTGGATTTAGTCACCAAGGTAATATTTCTTTTCCAAAAAGGTAACAAAACTCATGATTATTCACTCAGTAAAATGAAATCAATCTGATCTGTATATAACATTTCACAAAGAAATCATTCTTAGGAGATACACACAGTCTATGAAATATATATTCACAACCTTATTTCACTGAAGACTGTGAATCACTTTGGGAGAGTAGGAAAACGACAAAAGATGAAGCATAGATGACGGAACAGAAAAGCTAATGAAATAAGTTGCTCAAGTTGCATAGAGAAGTCAAAATCTAAGAAATGGAAATAGCAGACAATAAGTTGAAGGATCAAGAGCTATTTCCACAGTTTGATCAAAGAATCACCAGAGGTGGCCCCAAAGCTTTAGCCCTGCTATCACGGGCATTTCTTCAGCCCAAGGACAAATGACACTGATATAGTCTCCTTCCAATATTCTCAGCTCAGTTCAGTTCAGTCGCTCAGTCGTGTCCGACTTTTTGCGACCCCACAAACTGTAGCACGCCAGGCCTCCCTGTCCATCACCGACTCCCGGAAGTTACTCAAACTCATGTCCATCAAGTCAGTGATGCCATCCGACCATCTCATCCTCTGGAAGCAAGCTCTGGGAGTTGGTGATGGACAGGGAAGCCTAACAGGCTGCAGTCAATGGGGTCGCAAAGAGCTGGACATGACTGAGGGACTAAACTGAACTATATATAGCATTTCACAAAGAAATTATTCTTCATAGGTGCATCCAGTCTTATGAGATATATGGGCATTTCCATATATTTCACTTGAGGAGGTGAATCAATTTAGGAAAGTATAAAAAAGTTAATGAAGCAAGTTGCTGAAATTGTATAGAGAAGTTTAAATCAAAGAAATGGAAATAGCAGGCAATAACCAGAAGGAGCAAGTGCCATTTTCAGAATCTGATCAAAGGATCATAATATGTGGCCTTGAGGCGTTAACCCTGCTATCATGTGCAACTTTTAGAATAGATTAAGAATGAAAGGACCATGAGGAATAAGAGATGTGGAAAGTAGTTCAAAATATGCCAAAGTGTGATGTATTTGTACCACGTATAAAATACATTCCTTTTCATTTTTGTTTAAGGCAAGGATTTGCAAGTGAAGAATATTTGAATGATGGCTCAATTCCTTCAGTTAAGAAAATACTGGAGAGAGCATAAGATGACTGACACAGATTTTGCCACAAAAAGTTTTAAATTCTCAGAAAGTGAAAGCAGAGTCGCTCAGTTGTGTCCGACTCTGCAACCCCATGGACTGTAGCCTACCAGGCTCCTCCGTCCATGGGATTGTCTCAGAAATTCTGCACAAATAATTGTATACATAATGACATATCTAAGGGAAAACAGCAATCTTCATCATAAAAATCCAATTCCTATTTTGAAAGCATATAATAATTTTTTTAAAAGAGGAGCAAAAACATGCTGAGTTTTCTATATGAAAGCAAAGAACTTGACTGATCAGTTTTAAAAAGAGGCAGTAATGGGCTAATGATTCTACCAGATCAAACCAGTCAATCCTAAAGGAAATCAGTTGTAAATGGAAAGACTGATGCTGAAGCTGGAGCTCCACTGCTTTGGCCACCTGATGTAAAGATCTGACTCACTGGAAAAGACGCCTATGCTGGGAAAGACTGAAGGCAGGAGAAGGGAATGACAGAGGATGGATGGCATCACTGACTTGATGGACATGAGTCTGAGCAAGCTCCAGGAGTTGGTGATGGATAGAGAAGCCTGGCATGCTACAGTTCATGTGGTCGCAAAGAGTCAGACACAACTGAGCAACTGAACTGAACTGAATTGTTCTACACATATATTTAACATTATAGGAAATAAAATAATTGCAGGGTAAGCTCTTTGGCATACAATTTTGATGTAATAATTTTTATTTGAATATTAAGAGGGTGGAGACACTAAAATGTATGCCTCATCAATTGCTATTGCCAGGGAAATGTTTGCCACCATTCTAAGTCTGGATCTTATTCATCATAGCTAAATATGCTTCTGCTCGAAAAACATGCTACACCACTGTACATCACTCCACAGCTAATACCCTTTAACTCTACTTCAGTTAATGACAAACGTCTTTGGACTTAGGTTCTACTTTGACTGAAAACTTATATTGTAAGTTTATAATATAAACTTACTAGCTTACAAACAGTTGCATTAAAGTTGCTTGCTCAGATGACTAAGGCTTTGCTGTTTGTAAGGCTTGGCTGAGGGAGCATTCATGCCATTTTTCCCCCTTGGTTTTAGGTCTTACCCTGTTAAGCTACTAGGCTCAGTTTCAGGTCCTTGTGGAGTGTGTTGATGAGAATACTGGAGCTGGTTTGAAAACCAGTTCTCAAAAATTTTCATGTGCAGGTTGATATAAGCTGATGACCAAGGAAGCTTTTTTCATATTAATGAAACCTATTAATTTCCTCAGAACTCTTTTCATGCTGTATCTTTAGCATTCAATAAGATGATCCTATTTTTTGGGTGATTTGTTTCTATTTATTTGCTCTACTATAATAAATACATTATCAATGTGAAATGTTGGTTGCTTGCTATGGTTACATGTTACCTGGTCATAGTATTTGGTTTGCATGATAAATTGCTGAATCTATTTATATTTTATTGCTATTTTCTTGGAGTTTTAAAATAATATGAAAATTAGAGATGAGTCTTTGGTTTTTCTTATACCACTGCTATCATAGAAGGCTGTTGGCTTTTGGTATCATGATTAAAATAGTTTTAGAAAAACTATTGGAATACTTATTTTCATGTGCATTCAGATAATTTTTATGTATTTCAAACAAGTTTGGTGAGATTTCAAAATGTAGCAATTTTGAAAGAGAACATATGAAAACGTTCCATGTGCAAAATCCCCAAGGGAGAAAGCTAAAGCAGGGGTCCCCAAAACTCCAGGATCTAATGCCTGATGATCTGAGGAAGGACTGATATAATAATAACAGAAATAAAGTGCACAATAAGTGCAGTGTGCTTGAATCATCCTGAAACCATCGCCTCTCCCCCCACCACCTCGCGCACGCCTGTATGCTCAGTCATGTCTGACTCTGCGACCCTATGGATGATAGCTCACCAGGCTCCTCTGTCCATGGAATTCTCCAGGCAAGAATACTGGAATGTGTTGCCCTTTCCTTCTCCAGCAAAACATTTTTTACACATGATAATAATGGACCATAAATCTCTGGACAAAAAGAATAGCAGAATCCCAGATTTGATTCTATTTTGCTAACAGCTGTAAGAAAGAAGGGAGACTGGATCAATTACAAGATTGATGACATTGAAAAGCTGAAATCTATTACTCAGATGATACATGCACAAAGAAGACACTTGGCCACATCATTTTTAAGACTTTTTAAAAATTTATTTATTATCTTTGGCTGCACTGAATGCCCCTATTACACTCAGGCATTCTATAGTTGTGGCAAGTGGGGGCCGTTCTTCATTGCACTGTTCAGGCTTCTCATTGCAGTGGCATCTCTTGTTATGGAGCATGCGCTCTAGGGAGTGCAGGCTCAGTAGCTGTGGCTATAGTCATCCTAAAGGGGGATGCCCTCAGCCCACACATCCTAACACCATACACAAAGATAAACTCAAAATGGATTAAAGACCTGAATGTAAAACCAGAAAAGACTGTTCTATACATCTGTGTCTCTTGCTGTCTCACATACAGGGTTATCATTACTATCTTTCTAAATTCCATATATATGCATTAGTATACTGTATTGGTATTTTTCTTTCTGGCTTACTTAACTCTGTATAATAGGCTCCAGTTTCATCCACCTCATTAGAACTGATTCAAATGTATTCTTTTTAATGGCTAAGTAATATTCCATTGTGTTTATGTACAACAGCTTTCTCATCCATTTGCCTGCTGATGGACATCTAGGTTGCTTCCATGCCCTGGCTATTATGAACAGTGAAGCAATGAACATTGGGGTACATGTGTCTCTTTCAATTCTGGTTTCCTCAGTGTGCATGCCCAGCAGTGGGATTGCTGGGTCATATGGCAGTTCTACTTCCAGTTTTTTAAGGAATCTCCACACAATATTGTAAAGTAATTAGCTTCCAATAAAAATAAAAATAAATAAATAAATGAGATCTCAGAAAGACCAGAAAGTATAAAACTCTTAGAGGAAAACAGAGGCAGAACACTAGATGACAAATCAAAGCAAGATCCTCTATGACCCACCTCCTAGAGTAATGGAAATAGAAACAAAAGGAAACACACGAGACCTAATTAAACTTAAAAGCTTTTGCACAGCAAAGGAAACTATGAGCAAGGGGGAAAGTCAACCCTCAGAATGAGAGAAAATAGTAGCAAATTAAACAACTGACAAAGTTTAATCTCCAAAATATACAAGCAGCTCATACAACTCAATGCCAGAAAAACAAACAACCCAATCAAAAAGTGGGAAAAAGACCTAAATGGACATTTCTCCAAAGAAGACATACAGATGGCTAACAAACACATGAAAACATGCTCAACATTGCTCACTATTAGATAAATGCAAATCAAAATTAAATGAGATATCACTTCACACCAGTCAGAATGGCCATCGTCAAAAAGTCTACAAACAATAAATGGTGGAGAGGGTGTGGAGGAAAGGGAACACTCTTGCACTGTTGGTGGGAATGTAAATTGATACAGCCACTATGGAAGATGGTATGGAGATTCCTGAAAAGACTATGAATAAAACCATCAGAAGACCCAGGAATACCATTCCTAGGCATATACCCTGAGGAAATCAAATCTGAAAATGACACATGTATCCCATTGTTCACTGCACACTATTTACAATAGCTAGAACATGGAGGCAAGCTAGATGTCCATTGACAGATGAATGCATAAAGAATTTGTGGTATATATACACAATGGAATATTACTCAGCCATAAAAAGGAACATATTTGAATTAGTCCTAATGAGGTGCATGAACCTAGAGCCTATTAAACAGAGTGAAGTAAGTCAGAAAGAGAAAGATAAATATTGTATACTAATGCACATATATGGAATCTAGAAAAATGGTACTGAAGAATTTATTTGCAAGGCAGCAATGGAGAAACAGACATAGAGAATAGACTTATGGACATGGGGAATGGGGAGGAGAGGGTGAGATGTATGAAGAAAGTAACATGGAAACTTACATTACCATATATAAATTAGATAGCCAATCAGAATTTACTGTATGTCTCAGGAAACTCAAATTGGAGCTGTGTATCAACCTAGTCTGGTGGGATGGGGAGGGAGATGGGAAGGAGGGAGGTTCAAATGGGAGAGAATATATGTATACCTATAACTGATTCATGCTGAAGTTTGACAGAAAACAGCAAAATTATGCAAAGCAATTATCCTTCAATTAAAAAATAAATAAACTAAAAAACATCCACAAACAACAAATGCTGGAGAGAGTATGGAGAGAAGGGAACTCTCCTACTCTGTCAGTGGGAATGTAAATTGGTACAGTTACTATGGAGAACAGTATGGAGGTTCCTTAAAAAACTAAAAATGGTGCTACCATATGACCCTGCAATCCCACTCTTGGGCATATATCCAGAGAAAAACAATCTGAAAGGATACATGCACCCCAGTGTTGGTTGCAGCACTGTTTATAATAGCCAAGACATGGAAGCAACTTAAATGCCCATCAATAGAGGAATGGATAAAGAAGTGGTACATACATACAATGAAATATCACTCAGCCATTAAAAAGAATGAAATAGTGCTGCTTGCAGCAACATGGATGAACCTAGAGAGTGCCATAGTGAGTGAAGTAAGTTGGACAGAGAAGGAGAAATATTGTATCGCATCCCTTAATATACACCGAGGAAACCAGAATTGAAAGAGCCACGTGCACCCCAATGTTCATCGCTGCATTGTTTACAATAGCCAGGACATGGAAGCAACCTAGATGCCCATCAACTGACAAATGGATAAGAAAGTGTGGTACATATACACAATGGAATATTACTCAGCATTAAAAAAAAATTCATTTGAAGCAATTCTACTCAGATGGACGAAACTGGAGCCCATTATCCAGAGTGAAGTAAGCCAGAAGCAAAAACAACAATACAGTATATTAACGCATATATACGGAATTTAGAAAGACAGTAACGAGAACCCAACATGCGAGACAGCAAAAGGAACACAGATGTATAGAATAGACTCGTGGACTTTGTGGATGAGGGTAAGGGTGGGATGATATGGGAGAAGGGCATTGAAGCATGTTAATTATCATATGTCTAATCAATCGCCAGCCCAGGATTGATGCTCGGGGCTGGTGCAGCGAGATTTCCCGGGGGTTAGGGAGGAGGGAGGGGGGTTCTGGAGGAGAAGCATATGTAAACCCATGGTGATATCATGACATTGTATGGCAAAAACAATAAAAAAAAAGGTGGAATCTAAAAAGAATTGATACAAATGAACTTACTTACAAACCAGAAAGAGATTCACAGACTTAGAAAATGAACTTATGATTGCCAGGGAGAAGGGATAGTAAGGGAGTTTGGGAAAGTCGTGTACACACTGCCATATTCCAAATGGATAACCAACAAGGACTTAGTGTGTGGCACATGGAACTCTGCTCAAAGTTATGTGCCAGCCTGGTTGGGACGGAGGTTTGGAAGAATGGATACATGTATATGTAAGGCTGAGTTCCTTTGCTGTTCACCTGAAACAACCACAACGTTGTTAATTGACTCTACCCCAATACAAAATTGGAGAAGGAAATGGCAACCCACTCCAGTATTCTTGCCTGGAGAATCCCAGGGATGGAGGAGCCTGGTGGGCTGCCATCTATGGGGTCGTACAGAGTCAGACATGACTGAACTGACTTAGCAGCAGCAGCAGCAATACAAAATAAAAAATTTAGAGAAATGCCTGTTAAGTTCTTTGGCCCACTTTTTGATTGGGTCGTTTATTTTTCTAGAATGGAGCTGCAGGAGTTGCTTGCATATTTTTGAGATTAATTGTTTGTCCGTTGCTTCATTGGCTATTATTTTCTCCCATTTTGAAGGCTGTCTTTTCACCTTGCTTATAGTTTCCTTTGTTGTGCAGAAGCTTTTAATTTTAATTAGGCCCCATTTGTTTATTCATGCTTTTATTTCCGATATTCTGGGACTGAGATTTCCCAAGGGGAGGGAATCGGGAGGGAGGAGGGAGGGGGGTTCTGGAGGGGGAGCATGTGTAAACCCATGGTGGTTTCATGTCATTGTATGGCAAAACCAATAAAAAAATAAATAAATAAAATAATAATAAATAAAAAGTTTAAACTTTGCAAAAAAAAAAGATTATTTAAGTTTCAGGTGTAGTTACATAGTGAGTCACAATTTTTAAAGGTTATAGTTCATCTAATGTTAGCATAGAATATTGGCTATATTCCTTGTGCTCTACAGTATATCTTTGTGGCTTGCCTTATGCATGCTAGTTTATACCTCTTAATCCCTTGCCCCTGTCTTGCCCCTCTCCCTTCCCTCTTCCCCCTGTTGGCCACTGGTTTGTTCCCTATGTCTTTGACTCCAGACTTCCCTGGTGATCCAGTGGTTAAGACTCCACACTTTCAGTGGAGAGGGCAGGGGTTTGATCCATGGTCAGGGAAGTTCTATGTGCTGAGCAGTGCAGTCAAAACAAGAAAAAAAATTCTATGTCTCTGAGTCTGTTTCTTTTCGGTTATATTCACTAGTTTGTTGTATTTTTTAGATTTCACTTATAAAAGATATGTACACGTATGGCTGATTCATGTTGATGCTTGACAGAAAACAACAAAATTCTGTAAAGCAATTATCCTTCAATTAAAAAATAAATTTTTTTAAAAAGAGAGATGTATAGAAAACAAAGTCACTCTCTTGTGAGTTATTTAAGATAGCCCATTCTCTCTGGACTAAAGTGTTGAGGACCATCCAATGAACTTGACCCTGAAGTCAAGTTTTGACCCTAAAAAGCCATATATTCCCATGGAGTCTGTCTGAACAGTCAGCCAATCCCCTTCTCACACTATTTCTCTTGTTGTATTCCTGGAACCTTCTCCAGATTGCACAACAATAAGAGTAGAGGTTGTGGCAAAGTCATTGGCCTGGTTTTGTTGGTAGTTGGGTGCGACCCATATCCTTGATCATAACTCCAAGTTATGATGCTTGACATTCACATGGTTTGAAAATTGTGCCATCATGCCCTTGACAGACAAAGAAATTCCATCTCAGGTGTTGAGGAAGTGCTTGTGGGAAAAGATAGTGGAGATCAGATCCTGGAGAAAAGAGCCTTGTGACTAAGGTGCATGGGGAGGGATAAGCATCTCTTACATCCAAGATGTTCCCATGGGAGCAAAACTAGCAGAAGCTCCTTTCTTAATTTGGCTTCCTCACTAGTGGGAACCAAATTGCTCAGAGAACAGAGTAACAATGGAACAATTAACTTAATGAGCACTTGCGAGAATTCAACCTCAGAAGACACAGAAACAGTAAAAATGCCCCTTACTCCTCTCACTACAGTTCAACTGTCCCAGAAAGGAAGAAGTTCAGTGGTGCGCTTTCAGAGAATGGATGCCTGATGTCACCCCCTTGCACTTCATTGGAGCTGTGTTGAGCATCCATCACCTAGGAATGAAAGGATCCAGGGAACTAGAGGCTCTTTGAGGACATTAGAGTGTGTGCCGTGGGAAACAGGTATGGAGGCAGGCAGAACTCTCAGAGTATTAACTTGGGTGGCACAAATAAGTATAACACAGTGGTAAGCCTACACAGTTCAAGTCCCAAGTTTCTCAAAATCTCTCTTCCACTCAGGTTCCTTCCTCCCTCTTCTGGGACCCAATTTTGAGAATCTCTCACCTTCCTAATGGAAACTGACCTTGTTTCAGCCCCCATCTCTCCAGATTTCTTATGCAACCATCTTAGTTGTTTTTTAGGAGTCAAGTGCTTCTATCTCCATCAGATTCTCCTGTTTCCTTTTATCTATCATATCTTACTGATTTATTCACTCACTCAAACAAGAAGCATTCTCTGGGGTTCTTCCTAGTTAGCACATACCTATGTGCATGCATGCATAGTTGGATCCAACTCTTTGCTACCACATGGACTGTAAACCACCAGGCTCCTCTGTCCATGGAATTTTCCAGGCAAGCCATTTTACTCCAGGAGATCTTCCCAACCCCCAGGGATTGAACCCAGGTCTCTTGTATCTGCTGCATTGGCAGGTAGACTCGTTACCACTGCAACTTACAAGCCCATTCAAAGAGCTTTGTGATTCAAACAGCTTACTGACTGTTTCTCTGTCTCAGTTTCCCCATCTGTGAAATGAGGGTAATCATAGTGTCCACTTTGTAAGGTTAATATGAAAATTAAATTAAAGGAGATAATGCACAAGAAGTTTTTTAATTACCCCATCACCCTGTGAGCATCTATACATGTTAATCATTATTATTGTATTACTGTTCACATATATTCATTTGTTAAATCAAAACAGCAAAAAAAAAAACAGCAATGATCATGATAAAATGAACTAAGACGTATAAAACTTAGCACAGATACTTGACACATGGAGGTCCTCAAGTCATTTGACTTATTTAGTAAATGTATCACTTTCATTTACTGTGTATTTGCAAGTTTCCAGCCCCTGTTCTAAGAGGCTTACATTTTTCTTAATATGTGAAATGATTGTGATCTATTTTCTGAGAGACTTAACTGCACAGATGAATGCTGCTGGGCTTTTTTTTTTCCCCCTTGCACCCATTTTTTATGTTAATGTTTATTTTTGAATAGCTTTAAAGAAATTTTAAAGAAAAGTTGCAAAGATGGTACAGAGAGCTCCCATAGTGATGAAAATGTTTTGAAACTAGATAGAAGCAATGGTTGCAAAAAATTTGAATGGCACTGAATGTTACTTTAGGGTGACTTGTTTTTACTTGTTTTTGTTTTTTGTTTTTTGGTATCAATTGCCTTACTAAAATCATTTTCATCCAAAGAGGTTTCCTCCTCCAATAAAAAACACATTTAAAAAGAAGTTTTCCATTGCCAAATTTTTATCTTCAGCCAATCTATCATCTTCAAACAATAATTGCTTTTTTGATATTTAACATCTTTTGTCTCTTTTTCTCTTTGTATTACATTGGCTAGAACTTTCTGGGAATTTATAATAGTGATAATAAACTTTCTTTTCTTTGTTAATATTTAAAGGGGAATTCTTCTATTGTTCCAGCTTTTAGGTCCCAAGAAGGCATTTTTGCAAGTAAGTCTTATTGTTTGTTTAATTCCTTCCTTAATTATTGATCTATTATCTTCAATCCTGAATCAACTTTGGACACTTATATTTTCCCAGAAATAAATTAATTTTTTAGAGATTTTCTAATCCTTAGCATGAAGTTTTAATTAATATTTTCTTGCAAAGTTGAGCATCTCCTTTCATTTATGTTTATTTTTCTCATTCCTAATTTTAGGCATTTCTGTTCTCTTTCTTTCTTTTTATTTCATTTATCAAACTAACTTTGCCTATATGTTTGCTTTTCCCAAGGAATTAGCTCTGGGATGTTTCAGTTCTAGAAATTTTCTGCTTTTTAATTCATTAATTGTGCTTCTATCTTAATTTTCTGCTTTACTTAGGTTTGTTATGTGTAACCTTCATTAACAACATCTTCCAAATCTTCTTCATGTGTTTATTTCTTTTTTTTTTAGTTTAATTTTATTTTTTAAATTTTCTTTACATTATCGTGTTGGTTTTGCCATACATTGACATGAATCTGCCATGGGTGTACATGTGTTCCCCTTCCAGAACCCCCCTCCCACCTCCCTCCTGATTCCCTCTCTCTGGGTCATCCTGGTGCACCAGCCCTGAGCATCAAACTTGGGCTGGCGATTGATTTCACATATGATAATTTACTTTTAATATCGTTCTCCCATATCATCCCACCCTCACCCTCTCCCATAGAGTCCAAATGATTGTTCTATACATCTACGTTTCTTTTGCTATCTCGCATACAGAGTTATCATTACCATTTTTCTAAATTCCATATATATGTGTTAGTATACTGTATTGTTGTTTTTCCTTCTGGCTTACTTCACTCTGTATAATAGGCCCCAGTTTCGTCCACCTGAGTAGAACTGATTGAAATGTATTCTTTTTAATGGCTGAGTAATATTCCATTGTGTATATGTACCACAGCTTTCTTGTCCATTCGTCTGTTGATGGATATCTAGTTTGTTTCCATGTTCTGGCTATCGTAAACAATGCGGTGATGAACATTGGGGTACACGTGTCTCTTTCAATTATGGTTTCCTCAGTGTGTATGCCCAGCAGTGGGATTGCTGGGTCATATGGAAGTTCTATTTCCAATTTTTTAAGGAATCTCCACACTGTTCTCCATAGTGGCTGTACTAGTTTGCATTCCCACCAACACTGTAAGAGGGTTCCCTTTTCTCCACATCCTCTCCAGCATTTATTGCTTGTAGACATGTGTTTATTTCTTGAGGATAGACTACACATGTGGTCATTTGTAGTTTCTCAAAATATGTAATAGAAGGAAATGAATTAAGTCTTAATTAAAAATTAAGACTCATTTTATCACTCAAAGGTGATCCCTGTCCACATTTTGGTATTTTTTGTAGATCATTTTCCTTGGATAAGTGCAAGGAAACATAAAAGATCTGTATGCAGATTTAAGTTCTCCATTCCAGAAAAACAGATCAATTACCATCTCAGAGAAGTATATGAAGTGTTGTTTCTCTTTCCACTTGATGAAATCTTGCATTTGAGTCTTTATTTTTTCCAATGGCTTCTTAATTACTTCAGTGAAAAGTGTATCTTATTTTACTTTCAGACTCAGAGATTAATACTATAAAAAAATTCTCAAACCTTTATTACCCTTTTTACACTTCTTATAAATATTTAATATCTTATGCCTTTTCCCCAGCTAACACATTAATATTTCTATGATTTATAATAACACTTTATAGGTTAAAGATACTAATTTTTATTAGTCAAATACATTATCTTTTGCATTCCAACTTTCTGCATGGCACATTTTCTCTTTAATAATTTTTAAATTTATGGTCCAATTATTGATCTTTTCTTCCCTTATTTCTATCAAAGACTTTTTATTCAGAGAGAACATCTACTTTTAAAAATTACATGTATTCATATATAAATTATATGATCTATGTGTTTTATTTATTTTCTTCTGATAGTCTATATGGTTCCTTTCTCCACAGTTAACATTTGAAATTCATTAGGAAATATGGAGATAAGATTTAACATTATTTTTTCTAAATTATGAATCAATTGTGAAATACTTACTTGTATCTCTAAAAGGCTCTCTAAGATATCTAAGAATAAAAATGAAAGCTAAGATGATAAAAATACATATAGATACATCCTAAATTATGATAAATATATTAAATAAAAACTCTAGAATTATTCCCCTGAAAGAAAAGAAGAATAGCAAGAATCCCAACTCTTAACATAAATTTGAACAGTGTTGTGGTGTTTCATAGCAATGCAATTAGACCTAAAGACAAATAGACATTGTAAAATAATATTATTTGGAGAAAGAATATAATATTAAAGAAAATCTTGAAATTAATAAGGAAATCTAGAAAATGCCCATAACAGCTTCAAAAACCAAAAGCAAAATCTAAAGCTTTCCTAATATAAAGGCAATGTAAGAGATATAATGGGAAGAACTAAATGTTATTATTAATGATATTAAACCTAAAACACATTAAAATACCATGTAGAAATCCTGAATCTGGAGGACATTATAACAATGAAATAAGCTATACAGAAAAAACAAATACTGTATGATGTATGATTCCACTTACATGAGGCATCTAGAATCATCCAACTCATAGAGGCAGGGAATAGAATGTTGATTGTCAGTGGCTAGAAGACAGAATTCTTACTCGGTGTATAAAGTTTTCGTTATGCAAAATGAACAAACTCTAGAGATCTGTCATATAACATGGTGGTGGTGGTGGTTTAGTCACTAATTAGTGTCCAACTTTTGCAACCCCGTGGACTGTAGCCTGCCAGGCTCCTCTGTCCATGGAATTTTCCAGGCAGGAATACTGGAGTGGATTGCCATTTCCTTCTCCAAGGATATAGCAGAGTAAATAAAGTTGATAATATGGTATTGTATTCTTTAAAATATCTTAGAAGGATAGATTGTAAGTATTCATACCACACAAAAGAATACAAGGACATTTTTGGAGGTGGTGAGTATGTTTTTATGAGTTTCCCAGGTGGCTCAGTGATAATCAACCTGCCAATGCAGGAGACACAAAATGTGGCTTGGATCTCTGGGTCTGGAAGATCACCTGGAGAAGGAAATGGCAACCTACTACAGTATTCCTGCTTGGAGAACCCTATGGACAGACGAGCCTGGCAGGCTACAGTCCATGGGGCTGCTAAGAGTCAAGCATGTGACTGAGTGTACACACAGGTCAGATGAGCCTAGAAATGTGAATTTCTAATATTTCTAGGGTGTGCTGATGTTGCTAGCCAGAGATAATCACAATTTGAGAACTGCTGAACTCAAAGACAATTTTTGTAGGTATCAACAGTAACCACAATTTGTCAACAAAGAAAGTCAGTCCTTAGCCAAAATGAATGACTTCATGATCTCCCTGGGTTTGGACTAAGGATATTTCTGTCCTTCTGGGGAATGTTTATTAGGGGTAAATTTTGTATTGCTTTTTTCCTCCTTGTTGGCAAGCCCCACAGACTCATGGAAAGAGGAAACCAAACAGGAATCAGAAACTTTCTCCTCCTGGGATTTGCAGAGGACCCAGAACTGCAGCCTCTCCTCTTCGGGCTGTTTCTGTCCATGTACCTGGTCACATTCTCTGGGAACCTGGCCATCATCCTGGCCGTCATCTCAGACCCCCACCTCCACACCCCCATGTACTTCTTCCTCTCCAACCTGTCCTTTGCTGACATCTGCTTCACCTCCACCACCGTCCCAAAGATGCTGTGGAATCTCCAGACACAGAGCAAAGCTATCACCTATGCAGGCTGCCTCAGCCAGGTATTTTTTTTCATTGTGTTTGGATGCCTGGACAATTTACTCTTGGCCGTGATGGCCTATGACCGCTTTGTGGCCATCTGTTACCCCCTGTACTACATGGTCATCATGAGCCCCCAGCTCTGTGGGATGCTGGCTCTGGGGTCCTGGTGCATCAGTGTCACAGGCTCCCTGCCTGAGACCTTGACTATCTTGAAGCTGTCTTTCTGCTGAAGCATGAGTATCCCACACTTTTTCTGTGATCTTCCTGAAGTCCTGAAGCTTGCCTGTTCTGACACCCTCATCAATAACACAGTGGTGTATTTTGTGACTATTATCCTAGGTGTTTTCCCTCTCTCTGGGATCCTCTTTTCTTACTCTAAGATTCTCTCCTCCATCCTCAGAATTTCATCAGCCAGGGGGAAGTACAAAGCCTTTTCCACCTGTGGGTCCCACCTTTCGGTGGTTTCCTTGTTCTATAGCACAGGCCTAGGGGTCTACCTCAGTTCTGCAGCCACTTCATCCTCTAGGACAAGTCTGGTGGCCTCGGTGATGTACACCATGGTCACCCCCATGCTGGACCCCTTCATCTACAGTCTGAGGAACAGGGACATGAAGGGGGCCTTCGGGAGACTCATCAGCAGGGCACCATCTCTCATTCACAGGGCCTTCAGAGGGCTCTCATAAGGAACTGGGCACATAAATTGAGGACCAGAAATCCTGGTTTCCTTCATTTAATGTTTTTATCTTTCCTAATACTCATGTTTTAAAGAAAAACTTTCCTTGGGTCTTCACAGCCCTCTCTATTTTCCTTCATACTATATCTTTGGTTCCCTTTTTCAATTTGTAACCATATGAATTTTAACTTCATATGAATTGAACCTGATATTTTTCTGTTACACTTAGTGGTGATTTAAATTTCCTAAAAAAACTAAACTGAATCTCATATTTTTAATATATATCCTCAAAGTGATGGGATATATACCTATTATGGAAATGTTGCCCTGCAAACACATTTATAGAGATGTTTTCTGAGGTTGTATGAATTAAATGAACTGGAAAAAGGGCCTTTTTTCTGAATAACTTTCAGTCACATCAAACTTAATGATATTTATTTTATTCCTGATACATGAATTCTGGAGCTGAACAGTTCAAAGCTAGCTGTCAAGTACCCAGGATCCTTCTGCTTTTCTGCTCTATCTCTAGCCTGACCATGGGGCTTCTATCCTCATGGTCACAAAATGGCTTCTGCCCTTCCAACAATTGCAACTGCATCCCAGGAGGGTGGAATGAGAAGTATAATATAGAAAATATCCCTTCATCATTTACCATTTTAGTGTAAATCACCAGCCTAGGTTTGATGCTCAGGGCTGGTGCACCGGGATGACCCAAAGAGAGGGAATCGGGAGGGAGGAGGGAGGGGGGTTCTGGAAGGGGAGCATATGTATACCCATGGTGGATTCATGTCAATGTATGGCAAAACCAACACAATAAAGTAAAGAAAATTTAAAAAACAACAACAAAAAAAAAAAAACAAAAAGGAAACACAGCCAGTAAGCTCTGGGACAAAATCCATAAGACACTTAAAAGAAGACAAAGCTAGTAAGCTTTTTGACATTGGTTTTAGTAATATCTTTTCTAGATATAGATCTCCTCAGGTAAGGGACACAAAACCAAGAATAAATAATGCTACTGTATCATACTAAAAAACCTTTGCATAAGAAAAAAAATCAACAAAATGAAAAGAAAAACTGCCAAATGGAAGAAGAAATTTACAAGAGGTATATCTGATAAGCAATTGATATTAAAATTACAAATAACTCACATAACTCAACAACTACAACAACAAAAGAACTAGATTTTAAAATGAGCAGAAGACCTTAATAGATTTTTTCCAAGAATACTGGAGTGGGTAGCCTATCCCTTCTCCGTGGGATCTTCCTGACCCAGGGATTGAACCTGGGTCTTCTGCATTGTAGGAGGATTCTTCACCAGCTGAGCTACTAGTGAAGCCCTCAGAAAGACATACAGACGGCCAGCTGACACAGGAAGAAATTTTCAACGTCACTCTGTTAAATCCCCTACTTGTGAATGACTTCTGTTCCCAGAGTGTGTCCCAAGTTCTATTGGTTCCTAAGTCCAACAAAGTTAGCCTAGGTATCTAACTTTTACAGATAACGCCAGACACGTGAACTAACTTACATGACTGGATATGTGAACACATGTTCGCATTTTAAAAGTTGGCAACTTGAAGGTTCATATGTAGGGCACTTATTGTAATTATTAAGGAAATGCAGATCAAAACCACAATGAGATATTTCTTCATGCCTGTTACAATGGCATTATCAAAAAGGCAAGAAATAAGTGTTGGCTATCATATGGAAAAAAGGAAAACCTTTTTATTGTAGAGAGTATCTTTTCTCCATCATATGTTATTTGCTTATTATAAGCTAATTGTCCATATATGTGTGCCTCATTTCTGTGAATTTAAATTGTTACAGCTACAATGGAAAACAAAATAGTGATTGCTCAAAAAATTAAAAACTATCATATGATTCCACTATTTTACTCCTGAGTATTTATTCCCAAACATGAAAGCACTAATTTGAGGCATGAACCCTTAAGTTGATCACAACAGTATTTAAAATAGCCAAGATATAGGGGAAAAATATGTGTAAATATGTATATATACATATATATATACATGCATACACACAATGGAATACTATTCAGAATGAGAAAGATGAAACCTTTCATTTGCAACAACTTGGATAAAATTTGAGGGTGTTCTGCTAAGTAAAATAAAACAGATAGAGGAAGACAAATACCCTTTGATTTCATTCAGATATGGAACAGAAGGAACAAACAAAGCTAGTAAATGAGCACTCCTAAGCAAACAAGATCTAACATGTAGGGTGAATTGCTTAAAGGGGAGCAACTTCATCATGATGAATTGAAACTAAAGTTTTGCTTGTGAGTGCTCTGTCCCATATACAGTAATTTTTTAAAAAAGTTTGTACAACCCAACATGCAAGACAGCAAAAGGAACGCAGATGTATATAATTGACTCGTGGACTCTGTGGATGAGGGAAAGGGTGGGATGATATGGGAGAATGGCATTGAAACATGTTAATTATCATATGTCTAATCAATCGCCAGCCCAGGATTGATTCTCAGGGCTGGTGCATCGAGATTTCCAGGGGGGGAGGGAGAAGGGAGGAGTTTCTGGAGAGGGAGCATATGTAAACCCATAGTGATATCATGGCATTGTATGGCAAAAACAATAAAAGGGAGAAAAAAAAAAAAGAAAAAATAAATTCCAGCAGGCACCCATCCACACTCTCCCTTGTGACCCGTGGCAACATCTTTATCAGGCCACAGGTGGAAGCTCAGGTGTTATATGAGGCTGATGAGCAGAGTGCTCTCCATGCCTTAAATTCTCTGGGTATAAATGGGAAGTGTGATTAGACTACCTCATAGCATTCTGTGAAGATTAAATGAGATCGTGCGCAGGAAGCCACTGGCAGGCTACCATTCATACATATAGCCAATAAACCTCCAATAAACAAACAAAAAAAAAAGTTTGTACACAGGAAGCTTATATGATCTCAACAAATGACATATCAATAAAAATAAATGAAAAAAAGATGCATATATATTAGTATTTCCTAAGATCATTCATCCATTGAAAATGGAAGAAAAATAAAATATTACTGAATTGAAATTACACGTGTGTTGGACAGGTTTGTTGAGATGGCCCTAAGTGAAGCTTTCTCTTACCCATGTCTTTTGAAATGTGACACAGAAGCACCTTGCATTAGGAGGAGGTGTCTCTTTCTTTATCTTTGTGTCTAGGCTAGACTTGGGACTTTTATTTGCTTGAGTCTGTAGAATTTGGTGAAAATAACAGTGTGCCTTGAGAGGACTTAGTGCATTTCTGCTGAATTCTCAAATAACTCTGCCTCAGAAACATGAATAAATACAGCTGGGCTACCCAAAGTTCAAGAGGAACTACAGAACAGAGCTTCGTGGTCCCAGCCAAGAACATGACAAATCAGCCTATAGCTAGCTGGGGGCTTCCCTCATAGCTCAGTTGGTAAAGAATCTGCCTGCAGTGTAGGAGACCCGGGTAGGGAAGATCTTCTTGAAAAGGAAATGGCAACCCACTCCAGTATTCTCACCTGGAGAATCCCATGGACAGAGCCTGACAGGCTACAGCACATGGGATCGCAAGAGTCAGACATGACTTAGGGACTAAACCACCACCGTAGCTAGCTGATGCCCCATTGTATTAGAATGCCCAACCAAGATCAACAGAGCCTCCTCGGCTGACTTTTAGGTGAATAAATACACAGGAGAATCCCAGCAGAGATCAGCACAATTCCAAACCATCCATTTTAATAAACCGATGTCACATCACTTGCTTTTAAGATAGATTGTTATGTAGCAATGGCGTACTGATACAACAATCAAAAGAAATAGAAATGAAGGCAATTGTAATCATTTTACAGGGCTTCCCAGGTGGCTCAGTGGTAAAGAATCTGCCTGCAAATGCAGGAGGCACAGGAGATGCAGATACAATCCCTGGGTCGGGAAGATCCCCTGGAGGAGGAAATGGCAATCCACTCCAGTATTCTATCCTGGAGAGTCCCATTGTCAGAGGAGCCTGGTGGGTTATAGTCCAAAGGGTCACAAGGAGTTGGATATATCTTAGTGACTGAGCTTCTTGCCATTTCTTAAATTTGAGAGAGTGGAAAATCATAAAAGGGAAAAACCAATGGATATGATAGAAAGCACTAAGCTTAATTGTGTGAATTACATAAATTGAAATGAAGGCGGCAAAGTCAAAATATGAGGATTCCAAGAAATAGAGGAGCAAATTCTCTTTACACAATCTGATCAAAGATTCTGATCAGAGATTTATAATTTCTGACTCTGAGGCCTTGAAACTTTAAATTATGTTCCCTTCTTTAGCCCACAACCATTGGCATTTTTATAGCTGCCTTTCTGAAGAATGCTTGCAGAGCCCTCTTTATGTCTTTGTTCCTCAGACTGTAGATGAAGGGGTTCAGCATGGGTGTGACCACAGTGTACATCACCGAGGCGATGGTACTTGAGTGTGCACTGTGAGTAGCAGCAGAGCTAAGGTACACTTCTAGCCATGAGCCATAAAATAAGGAGACAACTGCTTCCACATACGGAGGAAGCAATCTTACAGTAAGAATAAAATATACCTGCGAAGGGACCACCACTCAGTAGCCCAGTTGCAAAATGCATGACCATTGCATTAAGAAGGTTGTCAGAACAGGCAAGTTGGACCAACTATTTGAGTTCACAGAAATAGTGAGAGATTAACACATCTCTACAAAAGGACAGCCTTGAAACCATGAAGGTCTGTAGCAAGGAATCCAGGACACTGATGACCCAGCTAACTAG
This sequence comes from Antilocapra americana, assembly GCA_007570785.1. NCBI lineage: Eukaryota > Metazoa > Chordata > Mammalia > Artiodactyla > Antilocapridae > Antilocapra > Antilocapra americana. Next base: position 6,502,122 of record ML663012.1, read on the forward strand.
AACCAGAATTACACAAAGCTGGGGGTTCATGACCACTGTGTAGTGCAGGGGGTGGCAGATGGTCACAAACCAATCATAGGCCATCACTGTCAGGAGGAAGTCATCCAACCCTGCAAACAGTGTGAAAAAATGCATCTGAGTGATGCAGCCTTCATAGGTGATGGCTTTGCTCTTTTTCCATATGTTCTGCAGCATCTTTGGGATGGTGGTGGAGGTAAAAATGATGTCTATGAAGGACAGGTTGGAGATGAAGAAGTACATGAGGGTGTGGAGGTGGGAGTCTGAGCTGATGATCAGGATGATGAGCAGGTTTCCAAACACAGTGACCAGGTGCATGGAGAGGAAAAGCCCAAATATGAGGGGCTGCAGTGCTGTTTCCTCTGAAAATCCCAGAAGAAGAAATTCTGAAACCTTTGTTAGGTTGCTTGGTGCCATTTGTTGAGGTTGACTGTAAAGAAACATGACAATATGATTCATTTTCACAAAAAGGCCCATTGCAGTGTTGAAAAAAAATACTATCTGTATTTTGCTTAATTATATTTAATTACATTTCTTAATTAATTTCAATATTTTGCAAGAACTTGATCCTCTTTAGGAAATTCCCTCTGTCATTTCTAACTTGCAAATGTGTTCCAGTTTTAGCATTTTCCCTGATGTCATGTAATCCACATTTTTAATGAGAAATTTTTTTCATTCCTTTGAGCACTAATATTAAGTGCAAAAATGTCTCAGATGTTGTCTAGGCAATGTGCATAGGGTACTGAAATATGAAAACTTTCAAAATCTGTCCATGGAGAAAAAATATAATGAGATGTGTGTGTGTGTGCGTGCGTGTGTGTATGTGTGTTTGTGTGTGTGGGCTCGGTCATGTCTGACTCTTTGCAACCTCATGTATGGTAGCCTGCCAGGCTCCTCTATCCATCTGTCCATGGGATTTCTCAGGCCAGAATACTGGAGTGGGTTGCCATTTCCTCTTCTAGGATATATATGCCTTGGGAGATGGTGAAATGTTCTATATAGAAATTTGAAAGCACATGTAAGGGAAAGACTTATGAAAGGTTCCTATTATTTAAGGCAACATACGCAAAAAATAGTTATCATTCGAACAGAGACCTCAAGGAAGAGAGAGCAGGAGCCATGAACATGCCAGGCTCAAGGAGCCCTTTGCGCCTGGCAGAGAGAATAGCCAGTACAAGGCCCTGGGGAAGGCAGCTGTCTATGGCTTTCTAGTTTTTAAAAAAGACACCAATGTGGGAGCAGGGTTATGAGGGAAGGGGGTAAGAGCAAGAGGGAGAGTGAGGAGAGATGGTGCCAAGAGGAGGCGGAGGAATATGGTGGGCTCCCTGCTGCTGCTGAAACTTCAGCCCCCCCACCCCGCCATGTTCTCCGAGCACTTTACGAAATTGCTGCCCAGGGGCCCTGTATGTTTAAATGGATCCCTTCTGTTGATCGAGTTCTGGCCTCTGTGTATGAGAGTCACCTTGGAATATGTGAGCTCAGCACCACTGTTCTGAAGACTACTCACACTCCACAAGGCAAGAAAACAAAGACCTACAGTAACACCCTGGTTTCTGAGACTATTACTTCCATGTTGTTTTCACCCTTAACTACCCTGAAGTTAAGGTTGGTGTTGCTCAAGGTGATTAGATCAGATTATGTAGAAATGACATCCAGAAATTCCAGTTTGTACATTTCCCAGGAGGCTTCCCAGGTAGCACAGTGACAAAGAATCTGCCTGCCAATGCAGGAGATGCAAGAGACATGGGTTCAATACCTGGATTGGGAAGAACCCCTAGAGTAGGAAATGGCGACCCATTTCAGTTTTCTTGCCTGGGAAATCCAATGAATCAGACAAGACTGAGCAGAGCAGCAAATTTCCCAGGTACAGATGAACTTGGTGCTCAGTTTTGGTAGTCATTTTATTTTTGTAGTAAAGGCATATAAAGATACATTCAGTGAACATATATGACTCTGTATTATTTACTAGATATCTTTATCTTTTCTCAAAATTTCAAAACCTGGACTATATATATATTTATATACATTCCCAGATGGCTCAGTGATAAAGAATCTACCTGCCAATGGAAGAATCACTGGAGACATAGTTTCAATCCCTGAGTCAGGACGATCCCCTGCAGGAAGGCATGGCCAGCCACTTTAGTATTCTTGCCTGAAAAATCTCATGGACAGACCAGAGCCTGGTGGGTTACAGTCCATGAGGTTGCAAGGAATTGGATATGGCTGAGCACGAGCAATCAGGAATATATGCATATTCCCTATATATATACATAGAGAGAGAGAGAGAGAGAGAGAGAGAGACAGAGACAGAGACAGAGACAGAGGGGGAGAGAGAGAGAGAGAGAGAGAGAGAAAGATGGTGCATAAGCTCAAAAGATCCCTGAGACTTTGGTAAGGAAAAGTCTCTGGTTCTGGTGACATTTCACGTGTTGTTTTATTTCATCCATGGCCATGGAAAATAACGAAAAAGCAAAAATAAATTCATTAAAAAGAAAAAATTACTCTATCTTTATGGTGTGAGACAATTAGAGATTTTACAGCCCATGAGATAAAATGCCAAAAGCAATAAACCAATACTTTACACAGGATGTTTGTAAAAGAAAATGAAAGTAACTGAATATGGAGCATTTTACATATCAGCTAGGAAAATTGTTTTTCTTGTGCCTGTTTCTTATTTATTTGACTAACCAGATTTACATTGCAGACCTGGCAAGTCCCTATCTCCATTTTCATATGTGGCATCTTTGCTTTTCATTTCTTTTGTTTTGATTGCTTTTTTGATTGATTCTTAAGGCATCCTTTGTCCTAAGTCTGATCTTAGTCCCATCATCAACAAAGTCCACAGTCCATCCATATAAACCTACACTCTGTTACAATTCCAATCTTGTCACTGAATTACTTTCTTCATATTAGTTATCTGAGGACATTGTATTATGCATACATGTCTTTCATTGTATTCTGTCTTCTCAGTCATGATTCTAGATCCCCCAGGCAAAGACTTCACCTGAAAATAGGTTAACCAAGAATGTGAATATATGTGATGGCTCAGACAGTAAGCAATCTGTCTGCAGTGCAGGAGACCCGGGTTCAATCCCTGGGTTGGGAAGATCCCCTGGAGGAAAAAATGGCAACCCACTTTAGCATCTTCGCTGGAGAATTCCATGGACAAGGAGGCTGGTGGGCTATAGTACATAGGGTCACAAAGAATCGGACCCAACTGAGCGACTAGCACTTTTACAAAAATAAATTGGGAAAAATGAAAAGTAAGAAAATAATGAAGCCAAGTTAAATAGTATAATTACAAAACAAGTCTGCTGCTGCTGCTAAGTCGCTTCAGCTGTGCCCGACTCTGTGCGACCGTACAGACAGCAGCCCACCAGGCTCCTCTGTCCCTGTGATTCTCCAGGCAAGAATACTGGAGTGGATTGCCATTTCCTTCTCCAGTGCATACATGCATGCTAAGTCGCTTCAGTCGTGTCTGACTCTGTGCGACCCCATAGACGGCAGCCCACCAGGCTCCTCAATCCACAGCACTCTCTAGGCAAGAATACTGGAGTGGGTTGCCATTTCCTTCTCCACAAAACAAGTCTAGTAAATGAAATTAAATGAAGTATTAAAAACTAAATGAACAAGAAATAATTTATGATATCAATAAGAATTAATTAAACTGAAAATGACCTATAGGTGAAATAACATACTATGTAATGTTCATAGAATGTTTTGTCAAGTACCAAATGCTCAGTTATTGTTGCTGAATGAATCAGGACTTCTTTCTCATTTTATATCGACATTTAATATACATGAGCATTTGTTTGGAAGGATAGAATTGTTGGTAATAGCTGGCATAACTATCTAGCAATAAATGAAGTTTTGCCCCCTCCAAACATCTAATATTAATAAAATATTATAACCATTATAACCCCAGTGTAAGAGTAACCAAAACATTTTAGATTAATATCTTGAAATCTACATATAAAATCTATGAGTGTGCAAAATCCTAATAAATGAGGCAAGATGCTCAGAAGTGAGATGATAGAGATGTACACCTAAATAAAATTTTGAAAAAGTTATGGCCAAAAATATGCCTCAAAAGTCACACACACAGATAAAACTAGAGAAATTTTACTATCTGAAATATCTAAGATGTGAGAGCATCTGTGGATGGTACCAGTGTCAATCCCTGGTTTTGATATTGTGGTATTTAAGATATTGGGAAAAACTGGTTGAAGAGCTCATGGGACATTTCTAAGTTTTTCTGTAATGTACTGTGTATCCACTATTATTTAAAAATAAAATGTTAATTATAAAAAGTCATTTGAAAAAATAATTTGTAAAAATTACTTAAGAGTCTGTTTAGTGTAGAAAAATGGGCATATAATATGAGTATATAACAGTAATAGGCAAATCAAATATTTATATACTTGATCACCATATAATATTAAATATATTTTGTATAATATATTTATATATATTAAATATACATATTTGCTCTAGCTCAGTATATAGTTTAAGAAGACAAAAAGGAAGCTCTTACATACTATCATCTTGGGAAAAACTTGAGCAAAGAACTTTCGAACTAGTAGCAAATGAGTGCTCTCTGACTCTTGTGGCAAAAATGATAATACTTTAGGGGAAAATCTGAAGACATCCCTAACTAGTCAAAATATGGATACAAAAGCAGGATTTTCCAGTGCTGGCATGATTGACATTCTGATCCAGATCGTTGTGGTGGGATCTGTCCTGTGCATTGTAGGATGCTTTGCAATATATCTACCTCTTCTGAGCCCTCCATGTGTGACAACCACAGTTACAGCTAGAGTTTGACTTTCACTCTCTTATATTTCTGTATCATTGATTTGCTAGTGATTTAATTTTAAAGGACATGACGGACCATCAAAGGGAGAGTAGCCCAGCCACACAATGACAGGCTATGCGTGTGTGTGCATGCTCGTTGCGTCCGACTCTTCGCGACCCTGTGGACTGTAACCCACCAGGCTCCTTTGTCCATGGGATTCTCCAGGCAAAACTACTGTAGTGGATTTTATACCCTCATCCAGGAGAGCTGCCCAACCCAGGGACCGAACTCACGTTTCCTGTGTCTCCTGTGGCTCATGCGTTACACGCAGATTCTTACACACTGAACCACCTGGGAAGCCCATGATACAGTCATATAAATACTAAATCATTAGAGTAGTAATTGGAGGCAAGTCTATGAGAAATTATTAAGAAGGAAAAAAGGTAGGGACAATGATTGTACTAAAACATGAGGAGCAATTTTGGTGTGCAAAGAATCCTATTCATACATGTGTATAAAAACATATTGGCATGTATTTGTAGATAGTATACAATGAAAAGTTTTACAGTAAATTAAGAATTTATGGGACAAAAATGTCAGTGAGAATGAAGTTAGTCTAAGTCAAGTGGTTTCGAAACAACTGTGTGTAACAAAATCGAGTGAAAATCTAAAGAAAATTATATAAAAATATGAAATAGCAATAATCCAACAATGTCAACATGGGTCACTAATACAAAATTAAATTGCCAAGACTTGGGAAAAAATACAATATAACTGAATTTCAAAAATGTAGTGAGAATGCATTACCTATTTCCTCTTATATGAATATGCGTGGATTTCTATTTGTTTAAGGAGGACACAAGTGATCTTTAGTCAAATGGTAATGAAGCATGCCTTTCACATGAAGGCCAAGTTTGATGCAACTTGCAGAAACAGATCTAATCACACACACACACACACACACACATGCACACACACACACACACAAAACAATAGAAAGCAAAACGAAAGAAAGCAGGGGAAAATAGCAATGTAAAAATTTGGAGAAATTATATAGGGTGATTTATTAGCACTAAAGATGTAGTTACTTCACTACCATTTTTGGAAAAACAAGAATTTGCAATAGAAGATTTCTAACCTGAGAACTCAATTCTTTCAGAAAAATTAAAAAAATGGAAAAGCAGTGGAGGGAGTGCATGTGCTTGATTGATATATTGATCACATGAAAATTACATACACTCACAATTTCTCTCAAATACATCTATACATACATATGCGGGCATGCATGTGTGCTAAATTGCTTCAATTGTGTCTGACTCTTTGAGACCCCATGGATGGCAGCCTGCCAGGATCCTCTGTTCAAGGGATTCTCCAGGCAAGAATACTGGAGTAGGTTGCCATGCCCTCTTCCAAGGGATCTTCCTGACCAAGGGATCGAACCAGCATGTCTTATGTCTCCTGCAATGGCAGGCATGTTCTTTACCATTAGCACCACCTGGGAAGCCCCTTCAGTTCAGTTCAGTTCAGTTCAGTAGCTCAGTCGTGCCTGACTCTTTGTGACCCCATGGACTACAGCATGCCAGGCTTCCCTGTCCAGCCCCCATACATACATAAAAGAGCTAAATAGCAAATAGCCAGTTTGTGGGGGTGAAAAAAAATAAACAGAAAAAAAAAACAATTCATTGTTGAAAGATTGGAAGTAAAAACATAAAAGTTTTCCAATCTGCCTATACTAAAGCACAGAATTCACACAGATAATTTGAGATAGGGGAAGTAAATGACTAATAAATCCACATACATATTCAGCTTCTCAGACAATGAGGTAGTTTCAAGGTAAGCACATCTGTATCCCCTTTTACACATCTGAATGTTTTCTTTTTTTTTCCACAGAAAATAATGTGAAAAGTATGTGTCTGCACCTGCTGTTGCAAAGATGTATTTGCAAGCACTTCTTGGTGTGGAATGTTCTCATCATCACAGAAACATTATGGAAATATGCTCCATTTTAAAAGTTAAAAAGAAATGCTTTCACTTCATTGTATAGCCCCTCCAACTAATACCTTATCTCTCTATTCCAGATAATTAAGATATATGCCAGGTAATTAAGATATAATTCCAAGTAATTAAGAGTGTGTTCTACTCTTACTGGAAGGAATTTGTGTTTCTCTCCCATTTTCTAATTGGTCTTCCATTCCTATCATTTAATTGACATCACAGAGCATCATCTTCCTGAGTTCTATCTTCACTACTCTTTTTAGCATCATTATAATACACTGATATTTTAATCAAGCAAGAAAACAACCACAATGGTCTCTGGGATACACTGAGGTAAACATTTTCTCAGGTAAACATTCTTGGATTTCATTCTATTTATCATTCTTCTGTAGTGTCTCTTGGGCTTTTGAACTCACATGCATGGGAACGCTGAGAGGAAGGACGTCGTGTGGAAGTCTGAATCCCTTCCTGGATGGTTGATGAGGGAGACTGAAGCTCTGTCCTCAGACAAGTCAGCAGGAAGGGGCCATGCATTCTTCCTTCACCAGACTTAGGACTCTAAAAGCAACAACTCATCTCATCCATGCTCAGGTTGTACAAGTTCAGGGATAGAGCAGAGGAGATATTCACAGCTCTTATTACGTATATTCCCCTCTTGTTATTAATATAATGACCTGCAAGCACATGAAATTCCTGAGGGAGTTGGTCTGGACAGAAAGGATGTTTTTCCCTATTGATTCTCTGTTCTCAGGAGACCAAGTAATAAAGCCAGAAGAACTAAATTTGTATTAATTTTCTCTATTAACTCTCTTGCGCTCCAGCTATCTAAATCTCCCAGCACTTTATCCCAATCCTGAGCTTAAGTTTTCTCCAGCCTGTGAGATTCAGGTAACTGCCGTGACTAGGTCTCTTGGTTCAATAAAGCATTCACCTATGGTGGGGACATAGCTCATGAAATCCTTAGAAAAGCTTTTTTTCCCCTCTTTATCAGAGGGACAAGTGTGTTCCTTTAATGTAAAACATTGGGCAGTGCACGCTATGGCTTCCTGACACTTTTGCTAAAACCTTTAGGAATTCCATATTATATCTGAAGTTAAGAGCTACCAATTAGCCCTTAATTTAAAAAGGTTTGTAAGTTATAAGATATAGTTAGATACAAATACCATAACCTACCTCAACACATTATAGAGATTATTGATTTAATTTTTAGAGAAGCTTCTTCTGTGAGGTAATACTACTATAACTCCATCCTCCATTTCAGGAATGATGTTCAGAGGAATTTCACATTCTGCTAAAAATTACAAACCTATTTTGGGATGGAGTCTTGACTGGAATTTCATCAAGATGTTTCCAGTTCTCAAACTCTGGTTCGTGGTTTGGATCCTGGAGATATGTGGCAATGTCAAAGAGGATGCTGCGAAACACCCACAAAACCCAGGACAGGGCTCAGCACAGATAATTGTCCCGCAAAAATGTTAACAGCTAGAAGGTGATAAACACACTTTAAACCGGCATTGCTCCAAGTTTCTAGCTTCCCAGGTGGCTCAATGGATAAGAACCTGTCTACTAATGCAGGGGATGTGAATTCGATCCCTAAGTCAGGAAGATCCCCTGGAGAAGGAAATGGTAACCCACTCTAGAATTCTTGCCTGGGAAATCTGGACAGAGGAGTCTGGAAGGCGATAGTCCATGAAGTCTCAAATAGTTAAACACGACTGAGCAAGTGAACACACATACACAACTCCAAGTATATTGTGCATACAAGTCACTGAGGATTCTAATTCAACTATAAATTCCAGCCAAGTAGGTGTTCATTGGGCCCAAGGGCCCTGCATCTCTAACAGCTACCAGGAGGTGTGATGCTGCAGGTCCTGGTCTGTGGGTCACACTGTGAGTAACCAGGCTATGACTGTGAGTCAGTCACAGATAAGTTTAGGTGTTCTGTACCAAAAGAAAATCTACTTTTGTCTGTAATTTTGAAAGCAAAAGTTTTACTCCCTACAGAGGTTGTAATAAAATCTGTTTTTGATTCTTCATATAAGGATTCTTGTTGTTGTTTATTTGGCCCCTAAGTCATGTCCAACTCTTTGCGACCCCATGAGCTGCAGCATGCCAGGCTTCCCTGTCCTTCACCAGCTCCCAGAGTTTGCTCTTGAATTGTATCAAATCACATACATCAAGAAAATACCTTTCAATAATAGGCAGAATAAATGCCTCAAAAATATGTCCACATCCTAATCCTAAGAACTTTTCATATATATACATAAAGGCAAATTGTTGCAGAAGTTCATAGAAGTAGTTTTGTTCAGGTTTCAGAGGCTGTAATAAGCCTTTGACTGAACAGAGACCCTGAAGGGAGTACATGCCGAATTGCTGACCAAGACAGAAAGGTGTGTGTGCTCCGTCATGTCTGACTTTCCCACCCAATGGACTGAGCCCACCAGGCTCCTCTGTCCATGGGATTTTCCAAGCAAGAATACTGGAGTAGACTGCCATTTCCTCCTCCAGGAGATCTTCCTGACATGTGGATTGAACCCGCAACTCCTGCATTGGCAGGTTGATTCTTTATCACTGAGCCACTTGGGAAGTCCCATGGATTACCTAGGTTGGTATAAAGCCATCACAATGGACTTCTGAATGTGGAGGAAAGAGGAAGAAAAATTGGAGTCAGAGATTTGAGGATGCCACGCTGCTGGCTTTGAAGATGAGAAAGGACCATGAGAGAAGGAATGAAGGTGCCCCTAGAAAGTAACCTAGGAAGGCAAGACCTTCTTCCCTGGCGTGTCCACAGGGATCGCAGATTTCCCAGACATCTTGTATTCCGCTCAATAAATGAGTTTTTCCTTCTGACTTCTAGAACTGCACCTGTAAATGCAGGTACAAAGTTTATAGAGACATAGCTCAACAACAAGTGGAGGAGCATATAGAGAAATGCTTTTTAGTTAAGATAGAAGCAATGCAGAGATGCACAGCTGGAGAGAAAGGGTGTGGGCATCCCCCCAGTGAGGAGGGGCCCACAGTAAAGAAGCAGTTAAGTGATTTGTACGGGTCAGTTCTTCGTGGTCTTTGTTTACCTTCAGCCAATTATTTGGCTTCTTTTTCCACACCTGACCTACCCTGGGACTCTCCCTTGGGTGCACTCAGCCAAGATGGATCTCAAAGTGAAGGCTTCTGTAAGGAGCAAGACTCTTTATGGCCTGGTGTTATCCCCTGACTTCTGACCCCCAAAGAAACTTTCTGAGCATGTACAGGGTCTCCCTTGTCCTAAAAGCAAGTGTGGGGAGAGGGGGGAGGGGTAGTGGAGATCCCCTTATCCTTTTCTTTATCCTTACCATGACTATACATTAAGGTGTTTACAAGAGGTGAAGACTGGCTATTTACCGTTTCTGCTGTTACTTCCATTTCAGAGGGCAAACAAGAGGCTGATTATAAATGCCTTAAACTGGAGCCGACCTATCTCTTGTCTCAGGAAATGCAAACAGGAGGCCAGTTGCAATGTTTAACCTGGAGCCTGTCTGTGTCCTGCCTCACTTTGACCCTATATGGTCTCACCAGTACTGTCAAGACGCTGTTGAAATAATATATTAGCAAAAGAGTGATGACATATACTAAAATATGGTTATTAATTTCAAGTTTCATTATAATGTCTCCTTTCACCTAATTTCTTTCCCTTTTCACCTATATTCCTGTCTTGGATTCATGCAGAAATGGTACTCTTCAAGGACCATTATCTTCTTGACTTTGTGTAACAATATGTAGAACCTAAACCTGTTGTCTTATTCTTTAACTACATATGGCTATTGTTGCTTGGTTATTAAAATCTTTTCTTGAGTGGTCATTAGCTTACAACAGTTTCCAAAACTCCCTTAAAATCTTTAACCCTCTGGTGATATTTCTAAACTATTTAATTATCCTACTGTATCCCTAACAAGTGTGATTAATTGAGAGAATAAATACATAAATAACACACAACATGCACATACTTCATAATTTTGAATGTGTTCTTTTGACTACACAAGTACTTCTATAGTTTCAGATTTTCTCACAGCATCCTTCTTCACAAATTATATTAATTTTTTTCATTTTACTTTTAGAAATAAGGGAAGGGGGCCTGGGGAAATACATTTCTAAAAAATACATAACAAAACAGTAAAATTATCATATACCTTCTCAAGTTGTATAAAAATGCAAGCAGGGAGTACATACTCTAAACTGTTAAATGACTTTCTAAATTCTTCAACCTGTCCAATTTAAATGAGTACAGTTTACTGCTTGTAATTTTGCTTTGATAAATTTATTAGAAATTTAAAAATGTAATGTCCATGCCAAGGTAGGATCTGGAGGAAATATAACTGAATCACAGCTGACTGGGATGGGAGATCTCTCTCCTAACTGACAAAAATTAAGGTTTCAAATGTGTGTATTAAGGTAGTCAAATTAAGGTAATTCACATTTAATAAATGTATTTCTCCTTGCAGATTAGAAGCTTAACCTCCACATATAAAAGCTGTTCAGTGACAAATTCTTCAAGACAGAAGAGCAGTACAACCACACACAACATCATGGATGAGCCTTTGAAATACAGGGTAGAGATTCATGCCTGACTATAGACCCATGAGAAGCCCTGCAGAGATCAGAACAACTTCACACTGTTCCATCTCATTTGAAAAGAGAGATACTATATGAAACAATTTTATTTTAGGCAAGTTTGTATGCAGCAATAGCTAACTGATGAAATAATCAAACTAGATGAAACTGAGAGCAATCATAATAAACTGACTCTACGTATTCCAGGACCTTGTTCTCACAGTTGAAGATGACATTCATAATCACTCAGCTGTTCAGGTTTGTTTCATAAGCTCCATGAAAAAGGGACTCCAGTGAGCTCCCCTTGATGGCCCATGGTGAGGCTGGAAGGACACCGATGTTTGCACAGCACCTGTGTCCCCAAATCACATACCTGAAGAGAATCTGAGTTTTCTATGTGTCATCCTTTAATAATGAGGAAAACACTCAATGGATGATATTGAGACTGTTCATTCTCTGTCCCCATAGAGGTCTGACATAATTATGAACAGATGGAGATATTTCATTGAGAGAAATGGAAAGAATAATAATTACTGAAAGCACTGAAAATTTCTAATCAGGGAACAAAAAATAATTAAAAAAAAAATACCCCACCGGTCCTTCAACTTAAAGAATGTACCTTTCAAACAGATACTCATAGTTCATACTTTATGATTCTATGAATCACCTGAAAAATATAGATTTTGCATAGTAATAAATGCAATGCATGATTTCATATTTTGCTTCTTCTTATGAAAAGTGAAGTCTAAGGTCATATTATATCAATCTATTTTTTCATATTTGTCTTTCAGTGTAAATTTCACTTGGAAACATGTAGTATATTCTCAGTGTTTGCCAGTAATGATGGAAGACACAGTGGACACCATCTGTATATCAGAGCAAGATCCTAATGAGTAGAAAAAATATCCAATGACCAGTGATAACAAACAGTAATTTAAAATTTGTATTATCAAGGAGAGTAATTAGGACAGGGATATGCACAGAATGATGTTGAGAAAAATTAAAACTACATTCTCAGTTTTCCTCTGTTATAAACTTATTAATAGTTGTGAATGCCAAAAGTAGGGATCTTCCCCCGTAGGGGTTGAATAATTCATAACCCTTCTTTTAATCAAGCAAAAGAAAACAATGCTCACTCTTGCCTTACTATTTCATCTGAGGAAAAGTTATTAAAAGATCCATGTAGTCCTTTGAGATAAATGGGAATTTCCAATGTTTTATATCCAAAACTGGAAATACAATCGGCAGAGTAGGAAACTTAAAAGGGAGAAATATTGGATATCAGACATCACAAAGCATAAAAGTGAGTTACATAAATTGTATAAAGTTGAAATCCAAATAAAACTTTCAAGAAAAATAGAAGAGGCAACTTCTATTTCCGCAGTCTGACCAAACAATAGCAACACTGGGCTCAGTGTTTGAGCTCTGCTACTACAGATACTTCTTAAGATCTATGGCAATAGGACCTTTTAAAATTATCTTTCCAAAGAGTTTTTTCAGACCCTTCTTTAAGTCTTTGTTCCTCAGACTGTAGATGAAGGGGTTCAGCATGGGTGTGACCACTGTGTACATCACCGAGGCTGTCGCACTTGAGTGTGAGCTGTGAGTACCAGCAGAGCTTAGGTACACCCCTAAGCCTGTACAATAAAAGATCGAGACAACTAAGAGGTGAGATGCACAGCTGGAAAATGCTTTATACTTCCCCTGAGCAGATGAGATTCTATGTATGGAGGAAACTATCTTAGAGTAAGAGTAAACGATACATATAAGGGAACCACCAGCCAGGAACACAGCTTTAAAATACATCTCTAAATTATTGAGAAAGGTGTCAGAACAGGCAAGCTGGATCATCTGATTGAGTTCACAGAAAAAATGGGGAATTTCTAAGACTGTACAGAAGGACAATCTCAATATCATTAAGCTTTCTAACAAGGAATTCAGGACACTGATGATCCAGGACACCAGCACCAGCAGACCACAGAGCCGGGGGTTCATGATGACCATGTAGTGCAGGGGGTGACAGATGGCCACAAAGCGGTCATAGGCCATCACTGTCAGGAGGAAGACGTCCAATCCTATAAAGAGTGTGAAAAACTGCAGCTGGATAATGCAGCCTTCATAGGTTATAACTTTACTCTGTGTCCAAATGTTCTTCAGCATCTTTGGGATGGTGGTGGAGGTCAAACAGATGTCTACAAAGGACAGGTTGGAGAGGAAGAAGTACATGGGGGTGTGGAGATGGGGGTCTGAGCCGACAGCCAGGATAATGAGCAGGTTTCCAAACACAGTGATCAGGTACATGGAAAGGAAAAGCCCAAATATGAGGGGCTGCTGTTCAGGTGACTCTGAAAATCCCAGAAGAAGAAATTCTGAACTTCCTGTTTGGTTCCTTGCTGTCACACGGTGGGTATGATTACCAGGAAAGGGGTAAATATCATGACTGTTTTCATACAAACTGGCATTATTCACATTTTTCAAATGGGGCCATTTATCTTTTGCCATGAAGAGATTAATTTCAGTATTTTGTTCATGGATTTGAATCATTTTAGGGATTTCCCTGTGCCATCTCTAATTAGCAGGTTTTTCTCAAGATGTCATGTATTCAAGTTTTTAATGAGAAATTCTTTCACATATTTGAGGAATTTGTCTTGAATTGAGGGAAAGATCAGGCACCATACATGCAATAAATGTAGGGTTCTGGAAAACAAATATTCCAAAATCCAGTTATGGAGAAGAGAAACAAATAAAAAAACAATATGAAGTATGTCCAATGGTTACAGATGTTATGAAGATAAAGCAGATGTAATACAGAGAGTCAGGAAAGGTGCTATTTTTAAATACATGCTCAGGAAGAAACTTCGAACAAGGTGATATTTGAAGAGATTTCAAGGAGGAGAGAGGGAGTGACATGAGCATAACTGAGAAACTGTGTGCCTGGCAAGGAAAGAGCCAGTGCAAGGGCCTGCAAAAGTACTCGTGTAAGATGGTCCGGTCCAGAAAAGGAAACACGTATATATGTTAGTTATACTTTAATATCAGTGTGGGTCCTGTTACAGTGAAATGGGAAAAAAAGAGGAATGAGTTTTTTCCTGTCCCTTTCCTGAGAATGAAGAAGACGCAGGTAACAGTGAGCAGGCCCGAACATTCCTAGTTTTTACTTCAACTGTTCCTAATCTGTAGTCTTTAAGTTTGCTTTTCTGCCTCCAAAGTCTGCAGGAGCTACATTTTGCACCCTTGGCCCTATTTTGCTGCTGTTGTTCAGTTGCTAAGTCATGTTACACTGTTTGCAACCTCATGGAGAGCAGCACTCCAGGCTTCCCTGTCTAACCCTAACTCTGATCCTGATTATCCTTTGACTTTATGCTAAATACATTCTTTATCTGGTGCTTACCTTTACAGCACTCTCCCCTTTTTAGTTCTTTGTATATATCATAAAGAAGGTCACAGAGTCCCCTGACTGCCAGGCTCAATTACTAGGTTCCTGATGCCAGTCTATGACTGTTTTTGAAACAACACAAGAGGAAGAAGGCAAGATCCTTGCACATTTGTTCCACATCACCAACCCCTGACTGTGAGCCTTCATCTTATGTAAGTCTCTATGATCTCAATGTGCGAGCAGTGAGGGGTGGCATGAAGCAAGATCTAAATTCTCTGCCCAGGAATTGAACCTGGGTAGCCCCGATGAGAACCAGGAATCGTAGCCACTGTCTGCTAAAAAATATAATCACAGCTTGAAAGTAGAGAGTTATCTGGTGGGAATATTAAGGACTCAGAGCCAGAGAGATAGAATCTCTAGCTCTGAGAAAACTGCTCCAAGGAGGCAGGAGGGGAAGAAAGGCTATATAGAAGTTTGCAACAAAGGGAGCAGGCAGTCTGAACATCAAAGATCAGGTATCAAGGCAAAGAATTTACCATTCTATGTATGAGAAGATGCAAGCCTCTGGGCTCACTGAATTCATTCCTTTCATATGCACCTCAGCTATCTCTTGCCAATCCTGTTTCCTGTTCACCTTGCTTCTCGCATTCCCCCAGCTCCTCAGCAATCAACTTGCAGGTGGCAGCATCTGCTGGATCATAGCTTGGGGAGCTCACATTCACATTTGGAGGCCAGAAATCACTGATGGCTGTGACATGTCTTGTTTATTGATATGGCGGGAGACATTTTCATTTCTCACCACCAAACCAGCAAGGGCTATAGGGTAGAAGCTGCTTTTCTCCGAACTTTCCTCCCACTGAAAAATGTGTTACTCATAGAGGCAGAAACCATAAATATAGGTACAAAGTTTATTATTAGAGACACAGAACAAGTGGGAGTGCACATAGCGTAACAGTTTGTTTAGTTGAGGTAGAAGCAAGGCAGAGATGCACACTCAGAGAGGAGAGTGTGGGCGTTACCCTTAGTGAAAGGGTTAATCACTTATACAGGCCAGTTCTTCTGGGTCTTCATTTTCCTTCAGGCCAATTACCTGCTTTCTTTTTCCATATCTGACCTATCCTGGGACCCTCCCCCGGGGCGGCAGGCTCACATAGCCCTCGACCAAGATAGATTTTGAAGTTAAGGCTTCTGGGAAAAGCAAGACTCATTATGGTCTGGCATTATCCTTTGAGTCTTGACCCACAAGGAGCCCTTCTGAGCATGCGTTGTGTCTCCTTTGTACCAAAAAGAGGCAGGAACAGAAATCCCTTAATCCTTCACTCAGATAGAGTTTTGCCTCCCTTTGTCCTTGCCATAATTATTTCCCTGAAATGGGTACAAGAGACAAAGACTGCCTATTTATGCTGTTTCTGTTGTTACTTCCATTTTGGGGGGCAAACAGGAGGCTGGTTGTGAATTCCTCAACTGGAGGTCACCTATCTCTTGTCTCAGGACATTAAACAGGAAGCTGGTTATAAACATCTAACCTGGGGCCCATCTGTCTCCTACATCACCTAGACGCCTCATGGAGAGAGGCAGAGTTCTTGAGGCATTAGCCTGCTGTGTTCCCCTCTCTGCCAGCTGAACATTAAAGCCATATTTTTATTTCCTCCAAACTCTGTCTCCGCATATTTTATTCAGCTTTGGTGGGCAGAGAAAGCAAAGATTTTGGCCTGAAAAGCCACTAATTCACTTGTAGATTACCAAAATCTTGGGAATAAAATTAAATGAGAGAAAATCTTTTAAAATATTGAGAGGAAGTAGTATCTAAATGATCATTTCCTCTTACACAAAGACCTCTGTGTGTGTGTGTGTGTGTGTGTGTGCGCGCGCGCGCGTGCGCTCACGCGTGCACGCATGCACCTGTGTGCTTAGTCTCTCAGTCACATCTAACTCTTTGCAACCCCATGGACTGTAGCCCACCATGCTCCTCTGTCCATGGAATTCTCCAGGCAAGAATACTGGAGTGGGTTGCCGTTACCCTCTCCAGAGGATCTTCTCCTCCCAGGAAACAAAACCAAGTCTCCTGCATTGCAGGCAGATTTTTTACTGGCTCAGCCACCTGGGAAACTCCATTACACAGAGACAAAAGGATTCACATACACATACGGAAAACAAAGGTGATTTTCGTCAAATGTAAAGAAGATTGCCTTAACAAATAGTTATTTCGATACAACTTTTAGAAATAGATCTATTCACCAGAGAAGGAAAGGAACAATGAGGAACAGTAGATATGGAAAGTAGTTGGATATATGTAAAGAGTGATTTAATAATGCCAATTATGCAAAAGAGGGGCTTCCTAGGTATCTCAGTGGTAAAGAATCTGCTTGCCAATGCAGGAGACTCAAGAGACATGGATTTGATTTTGCACATACTTACATATATACTGGTGTTGAAGCTGAAACTCCAATACTTTGGCCACCTGATGCGAAGAGCTGACTCATTTGAAAAGACCCTGATGCTGGGAAAGATTGATGGCAGGAGGAGAAGGGGATGACAGAGGATGAGATGGTTGGATGGCATCACCGACTCAATGGACATGAGTTTGAGTAAACTCTGGGAGTTGGTGATGGACAGGGAGGCCTGGCGTGCTACAGTCCATGGGGTCACAAAAAGTCAGACACAACTGAGCGACTGAACTGAACTGAACTGATACATATACATACTGATGCTTTTGAACTGTGGTGTTAGAGAAGACTCTGGAGAGTCCATTGGAATGCAAGGAGATCCAACTAGTCCATCCTAAAGGAAATCAGTCCTGACTATTCATTGGAAGGACTGATGCTGAAGTTGAAGCTCCAATACTTTGGCAAATTGATGCAAAGAACTGACTCATTGGAAAAGACCCTGATGCAGGGAAAGATTGAAGACAAGATGAGAAGAGGACAACAGAGGATGATATGATTGAATGGCATCATCAACTCAATGGACATGAGTTTGAGCAAGCTCTGGGAGTTGGTAATGGACAGAGAAGCCTGGCATGCTAAAGTTCATGAGGTCACAAAGAGTCAGAACAAAGTATACAAACAAACAAACAAACAAAAAGAAATAGGAAAAAAACTTTGAATTTGCTGTAAAAGCAAAGGACAAAAGCAAGTAGAAAAACAGTCAAATAGAGGATGTAGCTAGAAAACTATTCTACAAATATAGTTAGTCTTACAGGTAGGGAAATAACTGCCAACTAAGCCTATTAGTATTCCCATTCTCACACAATATTTTTTAATTTTAATATTAACTCAAGATACTGTGAAATGCTTGTGTCAGGAAAGCTATATTAAGGTAATGCTTACCTGCATTCCTTGAATAGGATCTTTCCTCATCATAGTCAAATATGTGCCATCTTAAAAAACAAACTAACACTGTACTTACATCACTGTACATGACTCCACAATTAACACCCTGATCCTCCCTTTCAATTAATTGCAAATGTCCTTGGACTAAGTTCCACTTTTACTGGAATAATTTACACCTCCCATTGCCTCTTCTAATTGAATTTCCATGTCCGCTATTGGGGCTTACCAGGTGGCTCAGATGGTAAGGGATTTGCCTGCCAGTTCAGGCAACATAGGAGACAAGAGTTCTGTCCCTGGGTCGGGAAGATCCCCTGAGGAGGAAAATAGCAATCCACTTCAGTATTCCTGTCTGGAGAATTCCATGAACAGAGGAGTCTGGCGGGCTCTAGCCCAAAGAGTTGCAATGACCCTTGCATTGTAGAGTTTAATGTTCCCTTTTACTTCTGGCTTCATAAATTAATATATTAAATGCCTTGGTCTGCAAGGAGATCCAGCCAGTCCATCCTGAAGGAGATCAGTCCTGGGTGTTCATTGGAAGGACTGGTGTTGAAGCTGAAACTCTAATACTCTGGCCACCTGATGCGAAGAGCTGACTCATTTGAAAAGATCTTGATGTTGGGAAAGATTGAGGGCAGGAGGAGAAGGAGACGACAGAGGATGAGACGGTTGGATGCCATCACTGACTCAATGGACATGGGTTTGGGTAAACTCTGGGAGTTGGTGATGGACAGGGAGGCCTGACGTGCTGCGGTTCATGGGGTCACAAAGAGTCGGACACGACTGAGTGACTGAACTGAACTGAAGCACAAAAACAACTCTAGTGATCTTGTCTCTGGGTTAATCTGGACTGCCTCTCAGGTAAACTCTGGCAAACATTCATGCCTTGTATTCCCCATCACCTTCTCCTGCAGTATTTACTGGGCTATTAAACTCACCTGGATGGATGGAGTCTCTGAGAGGAAGGTCTCAATATAGATGTCAAAATCCTCTCGGACGGTTGATGATGGAGAAAGGAGGTGTGTTTCCAGATGTTACAGTGGGATGGAGTCAAGCATTGGTTTGCCAGCAGGAGTTATGACTCCAAAAGCAGCAACCATATCCTGGCTAGCCAAAGGTTGCCCAGGCTGAGGGATGCAGCAGAGGGTATATTTACTGCTCCCTGTATCTGCTCATTAGTGCATTTCCCTTGTTATCACCACCTCTAAGTAATTGATTCCCCATAGGAGCAAACAGGAAGATTTTCCTGTTTATTCTCTTTGTCTAGGAGACAATGTAATAAGCCAGACGAAATCAGTGTTTATTATGCCTTCCATGATCTCACCTGTCCTCCAGAGGAATAAATCTTAAGATCACAGCACCAAATCCCATCCTTGAGTTTATGTTTTCCCCAGAGTCTAAGCTTGAGGGTTCTTTCTTGATTAGGTCCATAACCAATTGCATGCATGCTTGCTCAGTCATGTCTGACTCTTTCCATCCCATGGGCTATGGGCTCCTCTGCCCACGGGATTCTCCAGGCAAGAATACTGGAGCAGGTTGCCATTTTCTCCTCCAGGGGTTCTTCCTGACCCAGGGATGGAACCTGCGTCTCTTGAGTCTCCTGCTTTGGCAGGTGGATTCTTTACCACTAAGCCACAAACAATTGTTGCAAATGTAATAATTAATAATAATTTAAGCTCTTTTATGTGTCCATTTTCACATAAAGCATTTTTATGTGAATATTCAGAGAGAGAGAAGATGTTGTGATATATAAGTTTCAAGAAATGCTTCAGTAGCCATGTATTTGTATAAATCCCTTGGTCAGGATTTATTTTTGCCATCCTTATTGCAAAATTCAGACTTCAATAGAAGAATATAGGGAAAACCATTAGGCCATTCAGGTACAACCTAAATCAAATCCCTTATGATTACACAGTGGAAGTGAGAAATAGATTCTAGCGATTAG
Organism: Antilocapra americana; assembly: GCA_007570785.1. Taxonomy (NCBI): domain Eukaryota; kingdom Metazoa; phylum Chordata; class Mammalia; order Artiodactyla; family Antilocapridae; genus Antilocapra; species Antilocapra americana. The sequence continues at coordinate 6,522,167 of ML663012.1, forward strand.
ATCTGATAGACAGAGTGCCTGTAGAACTATGGATGGAGTTTCATAACATTGTTCACCAGGTTGTGATCATAACCATTGGCAACAAAAGGAAATTCTAAAAAAGCAAAATAGTTGTCTGAAGAGACCTTACAAATAGCTGAAAAATGAAGAGAAGCAAAAGGCAAAAGAAAAAAGGAAAGATATATCCATCTGAATGCAGATTTCAAAGAATAGCAAGGAGAGATAAGAAGCCTTCTTCAATGATCAATGCAAAGAAATAGAGGACAACAATAGAATGGGAAAGACTAGAGATCTCTTCAAGAAGGTTAAAGATACTGAAGGAACATTTCATGCAAAGATGGGCACAGTAAAGGACAGAAATGGTACAAACCTAACAGAAGCAGAAGATATTAAGATGAGGTGGCAAGAATACATAGAAAAAATATGCAAAAAAGATCTTAATGACTCAGATAACCACAATGGTTGATCACTCACCTAGAGCCAGACATCCTGGAATGCGAAGTCAAGTGGGCCTTAGGGAAGCATCGCTATGAATAAAGCTAGTGGAGGTGATGGAATTCTAGCTGAGCTATTTCAAATCCTAAAAGATGATGCTGTGAAAGTGCTGCACTCAGTATGTCAGGAAATTTGGCCACAGTGGCCACAGGACTGGTAAAGGTCAGCTTTCATTACAATCCCAAAGAAGGGCAATGCCAAAGAATGTTCAAACTACTGCACAATTTCACTCATTCCACATGCGAGCAAGATCATCCTAAAAATCCTCCAAGTTGGCTTCAACAGTACATGAACTGAGAACTTCCAGATGGACAAGCTTGTTTTAGAAAAGGCAGAGGAACCAGAAATCAAATTGCCAACATCCACTGAATCATAGAAAAAAACAAGAGAATTCCAGGAAAACATCTACTTCTGCCTCATTGACTACACTAAAGCCTTTGCCTGTGTGGATCACAACAAACTGTGGAAAATTCTTCAAGAGATGGGAATTCCAGACCACATTACCTGCCTCCTGAGAAATCTGTGTGGAGGTCAAGAAGCAACAGTTAGAACTGGACTGGTTCCAAATTGAAAAAGGAATTCATCAAGGCTGTACATTGTCACCCTGCTTATTTAACTTACATTCAGAGTACATCATGTGAAATGCTGAGCTGGTTGAATCACAAGCTGTAGTCAAGATTGCTGGAAGAAATATCAACAGCCTCAGATATGCAGATGACTCCACTATTATGCTAGAAAGTGAAGCAGAACTAAAGAGCCTCTTGATGAAGGTGAAAGAGGAGAGAGAAAAAGCTGGCTACAACTCAGCTCTAAAAACTAAGATCATGACATTCGGTCTCATAACTTCATGGCAAATAGATGGGAAACAATGGAAACAGAGACAGACTTTATTTTCTTGGGGGAATAAAAGCTATGACAAACATAGACAGTGTATTAACAAGCAGAGACAATACTTTGCTGACAAAGATCCACATAGTCAAAGCTATGGTTTTTCCGGTAGTCAGGTATGATTGTGAGAGGTGGACCATAAAGAAGGCTGAGTGCAGAAGAATAGATGCTTTTGAACTGTGGTGTTGGAAAGGTCTCTTAAAAGTCCCTTGGACTGCAAGGATATCAAACCAGTCAATCCTAAAGGAAATCAATCCTGAATACTCATTGGAAGGACTGATGCTGAAGCTGAAGCTCCATTACTTATGGTCACCTGATGTGAAATCTGACTCATTAGAAAAGACCCTGATGCTGGGAAAGATTGAAGACAGGAGGAGAAGGGAACAACAGAAGATGAGATGGTTGGATGGCATCACCAACTCAATGGACATGAGTTTGAGCAAGCTCCGGGAGATGATGAAGGAAAGGAAAGCCTGGGTTGCTGCAGTCCATGGGGTCTCAAAGAGTCAGACATGACTGTAGGACTGAACAACTTGGTCAGGATCTTTCTAATTAATATGAAAACCAAAGACATGACTTAGTGAGTGAACAAAAGTAACAACATACCATAACCTACCTTAGAACATTATAGTGACTGTCTGCAAAAATTTTTATTTATAATGTAGTCATAAATAAATATAGTCATCATACTACATTTATGACATAGTCCCCTTATGCACTTCATTCCCCATATACTAATGATACTCAGAAGGGTTTAATGTTATGCTCAATGAAAGTGAAATTTGTGGCCGACTCTGCGACCCCATGAACTGTAGCCTACCAGGCTCCTCCATCCATAGGATTTTCCAGGCAAGTGTACTGAAATGAGTTGCCATTTCCTCCTCCAGGGGATCTTCCCAACCCAGGGATCGAACTCAGGTCTCCGGCATTGTAGGCACTTTACCACCTAAGCCACCCGGAAAGTGCTCAATATTTTAAACCAAATAAGAGATGGAGTCTTGGTTGGAATCTCTCAGGAGGCTCCCAGTTTTCAAACACTGGAGCAGTGATTCTCAACCAAGAGTGATTTTGCAATTAAAGATATTTGGCAATATTTGAAGGGGTCCTACTGAACTCTTCTGATGTACAGGACATCATCCAATGCAAGTAATCATACTTCCCAAGCATCAACCCTGAGAAGATGATGAAACCTATTCTAGACTAGCACTTCTCTAGATTCACTGCTTCTACAAATTACCAAGGATTGTATTTCAAATGTAAATTATTATTCAGTAGGCCAGATCAGGGGCCCAGGGCCCTGCGTTTCTAACAAGATTCTAAGTGTTATTTGGTACTATAGGTTCTGGTCTGTGGATGACAACTTGAGTAGCAAGAAAGTGGTTCTGTGTTAGATTCAGGTATAAGTAGTTTAAGGCCTTCACTCAGAATCCACCAATCTTTCTTAGTTTTGAAAGAAAAGATTTTTGATCACTTTTTAGGTAGTGATAAATATTGTGTTTGATTTTTTATAAAAGTATTAAGTGACATCAAATAATTTCTATTTGGTTCAGTTCAGTCTCTCAGTCGTGTCTGACTCTTTGGGACCCCATGAACCGCAGCACGCCAGGCCTCCCTGTCCATCACCAACTCCCGGAGTCTACCCAAACCCATGTCCATTGAGTCAGTGATGCCATCCAGCCATCTCATCCTCTGTCATCCCCTTCTCCTCCTGCCCCCAATCCTTCCCAGAAACAGGGTCTTTTCCAATGAGCCCACTCTTCGCATGAGGTGGCCAAAGTATTGGAGTTTCAGCTTCAGCATCAGTCCCTCCAGTGAACACCCAGGACTGATCTCCTTTAGGATGGACTTGTTGGATCTCCTTGCTGTCCAAGGGACTCTCAAGAGTCTTCTCTAACACCACAGTTCAAAAGCATCAATTCTTCAGTAGTCACAATAAGATCCTCCAAAAGATGTCTACAGGAAAATCTCAAGAACTTTGGAAGGCCTAGTTTACATAACTAGTTTAATTACAATAGCAGAGGAAATAAGGTTGCTGATCACTGATCTTTTTTTTTTTTCAATTTTCTTTACTTTATTGTGTTGGTTTTGCCATACATTGACATGAAACAGCCATAGGTTTACATATGTTCCCCCTCCAGAACCCCCCTCCCTCCTCCCTCCCGATTCCCTCCCCCTGGGACATCTCGGTGCACCAGCCCTGAGCATCAACTCTGGGCTGGCGATTGATTTCACATATGATAATTAACATGTTTCAATGCCATTCTCCCATATCATCCCACCCTTGCGCTCATCCACAGAGTCCACGAGTCTGTTCTATACATCTGCGTTCCTTTTGCTGTCTCGCATGCAGGGGTCTCGCTGCCATCTTTCTAAATTCCATATATATGTGTTAGTATACTGTATTGTTGTTTTTCCTTCTGGCTTACTTCACTCTGGATAATAGGCTCCAGTTCCGTCCACCTGAGTAGAACTGATTCAAACGAATTTTTTTTTAATGCTGAGTAATATTCCATTGTGTATATGTACCACAGCTTTCTTATCCGTTCGTCAGTTGATGGGCATCTAGGTTGCTTCCATGTCCTGGCTATTGTAAACAATGCAGCGATGAGCATTGGGGTACACGTGGCTCTTTCAATTCTGGTTTCCTCGGTGTATATGCCCAGCAGTGGGATTGCCGGGTCATATGGCAGGTCTATTTGCAGCTTTTTAAGGAACCTCCACACTGTTCTCCATAGTGGCTGTACTAGTTTGCATTCCCACCAACACTGTAAGAGGGTTCCCTTTTCTCCACATCCTCTCCAGCATTTATTGCTTATAGATTTTTGGATTGCAGCCATTCTGACTGGGCTGATCTTGATATAAGAATATGAGCACAGATATCCAGGTCAGACGAATACAATTATGATGATTTTTCTAACCATGCAAGAGTTGGAATTGAGAGAGAGTTAAAATGTCATGCCCCTGGGTTTGAATTTGGAGGAAAGACCATGAATTATGGAATGGTGGTGGCCACTAGAAGTAAAATAGGAAATTCAATGCAACCTGTTCTGGAGTATCCATAAGGATCACAGTCTTGTAGATATCTAAATTTTTGCTCAATGAGACCTCAGGCCTCTGACCTTATAGAGATTTATGACAGGTATCTTTTTAACCCACTGGTGTGGTAATTTGTTATTGGAGCAATAGGAATCTAATAGATATTTGTCCATTCATCTACTGTTTCTAGGAGCTGAGCTAAAGCCTTTCGATTTATACAGTAAGCTTCTCTTAATTAGGGCATTTTGTGTTGAGCTCCTACCATTTGTAAGAGAAAATTAGTCACTTCAGAGATCTTTTTCCCATTAGTTGATACAGAGAACTTTTCTTTATCCAAATGTAAATATGGCTCTGACTTTGAGGCCTTTGAAATTTAAGATAGGAAAAGTACATCATTATTGAAATTAATACCTTACTTTAAATCTTTGAGTTAACATTTCTGCATTCTTTCCAGTTATTGCAAGCACTCTTTTTTTTTTTTCTTGCTTCTGTCCTTCCAACTTTCTCTCAAGCTTTCTTTCAACACAATGGGTGAGATTACTAATGAGACTGTGTGCAATACATATATGTGTGAGTGGGTTTATGTCAGAGAATGGTGTATACAGATTCAGGCACATATAAACATATGTGTACTCCTAACCTCGAACATGGTTTGTGAACTCAGCAAGTATTTCTATGCATTCCATCCATACCTCACAACATCCAAGTGAAGCTAGAATTTATCATCTCATATTTCCTTATGAAATGAAAACTGAGGCTCAGGGCAATTATATTGTTAACAATAACATTTCCAAGAAAGTAAAACTTATTGTGCACCCTTTTAAATTATTCACAAGTAGAACCGTGTAGTATACTCTTCATTTTTGAAATTTAGAAAACTGCATGCTTTAAAAATGTGCAGTTTACTGTGTGTAATAGCATGTTAATGAATTAGCTAAAAATTAAACATTTCTGGTGCTGCATGGATTAGGGTAATATGTTAAGCACAGGGAGTTGAGTCACACCTAAAATTGGTTGAAGATAGCTCTTTTAGGAAGAAAGCAAAGTGTCAAAGTGCTTTATTTATATATTTTATATCACATATATCATATACACATGATATTTATATTATCCATTGACTTTTACTGATTATGAAAGAAGTTAGAATGGGGAAAATATTTCATTTAGAGCATTGGAAAGAATCATATTCTTAGGCAGCAACAATCGAATTTTTTCAAGCAGAAGCAGAAAGATATAATTACACCGAACAATCCTTTGCCCCAGTGATAAACCTTTTTACACACAAACAATGAAATCATATACACCAATAAGTAAATGACACCATGAAAAAAAGTTTGCATAGAAATAATCTGACATGAATTTTTGCTACATCATACTTAAGGTCCCCTCTGACTCCACATCTTATAATGTCAAACTCTTTACTGAAATTTTTGTTTCACATACACACCAATCAGAGGCATGCTTTTGATGCTCACTTTGCCAGTGACTCATGTAGGTAAAGTGGACATTGAGCTACATAGAGAACAGTACATGTGAGGGCATAAAAGCAGATAAGGTACTATGAAACACATTGTTTATGTCTACATTTTCTGAAAGAGTAATTACAGTGGTGATGGTCCAAGTATGACAAATCAAAATGTGATAAAATGTAGTTTTGTATTTTGTTCTTCTATGATATTATGTAATAGGTTTGGGTACACAGTTATTTTCCATAGAAGTAGCAAAATTGATGATAATTCTTTAGTAAAATGAAAGAAAAATTACTCAGTATAAATTATTTCATTTCAGAAGAACTGATTCTTAAGAAATGGGTGAAGTCTCATAAGATAAATGGGAATTTACATATATTTCATGCAAAAGTTCGAATCAATTTGAAAGAGTAGAAAAATGACAGAAGAAAAAACTTAGATGACAGAGAAAAGTTAATAAAGGATGTTTTTAAAATTGTATAGAGAAGTTGAAATCAAAGAAATGGAAATACCAGGCTATAAATTGAAGAAACAATTGTTATCATCACAATTTGAACAAAGAATCACAATATCTGCCTATGAGGCTTTGAGTCCTGCTATCAGGGGCATTTCTTCAGCCCAAGGGCAAATGGCCCTATTAGAAAGTTTCCATCCGAAAGAATCTTTTCAGAGCCTTTTTTACATCTTTATTTCTCAAACTGTAGATGAAGGGGTTCAGCATGGATGTGACCACAGTGTACATCACTGAGGCTGTTGCACTTGCTTCTGAGCTCTGGGTACCAACAGAGCTAAGGTATACTCCTAAACCTGTACAATAAAATAAGGAGACAACTTAGAGGCGAGATGCACAGGTGGAGAACGCTTTATACTTCCCCTGAGCAGATGAGATTCCACAGATAGAGGGCACTATCTTAGAGTAACAGTAAAGGATACCAGCCAGGGGAACACCCCCTAGAATTCCAGATCCAAAATATAGCATTGCATTATTGAGGAAGGTGTCAGAACAGGCAAGTTGGATTAGCTGTTTGAGTTCACAGAAACAGTGGTGGATTTCCAAGTCTGAGCATAGGGACAATCACAATATTGTTAAGCCGTGTAACAAAGAGTTCAGGACACTAATGATCCAGGACACCAGAACCAGCCATCCACAGAGCTGGGAGTTCATGGTGACTGTGTAATGCAGGGGGTAGCAAATGGCCATGAAGCAGTCATAGGCCATCACAGTCAGGAGAAAGTCATCTAATCCTGCAAAGAGAATGTAAAAATGCATCTGGACAATGCAGCCTTCAGAAGTTATGACTTTCTCTGTATCTGAACATTTTGAAGCATCTTTGGGATGATGGTGGAGGTGAAGCAGATGTCTACAAAGGACAGGTTGGAGAGAAAGAAGTACATAGGGGTGTGGAGGTGGGAGTCTGAGCTGATGGCCAGGATGATGAGCAGGTTTCCAAAGAGAGTGATCAGGTACATGGAGAGAAAAAGTTCAAATATGGAGGGCTGCAATTTTGATTCCTCTGAAAGTTCCATGAGAAGAAATTTTGAAATGTGTGTATTGTTCCCTGGTCCCATATGGTGAAGGTGACTCTTGGGAAAAAAAGAGAACAATGTGACTAATTTTTCCTAAAATTGTCATAACTCACATAACTGAAATACTATGATTTCTATTTTGCTTGCAAGAAATTGATGTTAATACATTGTATATAGATAGATCCTCCCTAGGGTGTATCCCATTTCACCTCTCACCTGGTACTCTTATCACATTGTCATCATACTTCCAAAGAGTTCATGTGTTTTCAGTTTTAATGAGAGATTCTTTCAGATATTTGAGAAATATTTTATATTGAGGGCGAACATGCTCCAAGCACTCATAGGGAATAAGTAGGGGTGCTTAAAAACAAATTTCCCATAATCCAAGGATGGTGAAAGATGATATTCAATTAAATATATTTTATGTCAGAAGGTGAAAGATGTTTTGAAGAAAATAAAAACAGATATAAAGGAGACAGAAGGAGGGAAATTTATTATGTACTGAGTGTTCAGGCAAGGCCAACAAACAAGAGGCTCTTCGAAGAGATGTTAAGAAAGAGACAGAAGGATATAATGTGACACCAGAAGAAGTGTGTGCCTGGAAGAGGGATCAGCCACTGCAAAGGTCGTGAGCAAGACGCTTGTACCACATGTTCGAATGCAAACAAGGAAGCCAGAGGAATGAGTGGGAGGGAGAGTGACTAGAGATGGTGTCAGGGAGGCTGAGATCAAGGTGACCTCTCTGTTACAACTGACACCTCAGTTCACAGAGAATCCCTCCTTCCATGTTGTTCTTTGCACTTTATTAATTTTCTTGCAAAAACGTCCTATGAATTATATTAGATCTCTTTCATAGTTCCATATGTTGATTGAGTTCTGGCCTCTGTGAACTTATGTCAACTTAATATATGAGTCCAGATGCCTCTGCTTTAAGAACTGCTCTCACTTCACAAGGCACAGGCACACCCACCCCACAGCCTCCTGAACTACATTACTGTCATGAATTTCTCATCCAGAACCAACCTCCTTGGGCCATGGGTGGTTACAACTCAAGCTGGTCAGATCAGATTAACTTTCTCCTAAATAATGTTCAAATGGTACCCAGAAATTCTAGTTCATAAGCTTCTGAGAGAGTAATAAAGTTAGGGTTCATTTTAACTACAACCACTTTCTACCCTGTGTTTAAAGAAATATAAAAAGTACGGGAGAGAGATAAAATGAAGGGAAAAGATCTAACAAGCTCAAATCATCCCTGAGACAATGGGACAAAGAAAAGCCTCCTTGGTTCAGCAACATTTCAACTTTAGCTACATCTTTTTGATGCCCAGGGAAAATCAGAAAGAAACATATCTCTTTTCCAAGAAGAGAAACAGTTATATCTATATGATGTGAAAAACCAAAACCATACAGATTAAATATCCCAAGAGAAAAATAAGTAAAGATAGTAAACTCACAATTCAAAAATAAAAACACAAAAAATATGACAAAAGCTTCATATGTGTTACATGAAGCAGTAGAAGATACCTTTCCTGCACTTTTCCATATAATCTGTCCTTTTTCTGTGTGGTCTGATACTGAATGAGGCAAGCCCTGTCTCTTTTTTCCCTATGAGTCATAATTTCTTTGCTACTCTTGGTCTTAATGTTGTCACTTTTTTAACTAATCCAACGGGCACACATCAAGTCTAGTTCTGGTCTTTGTCCAACAGGCAAAGGCCTTTCCAGACCATAGTCTATAAAGTCAGAGCAGGCCATGAAAATTCCTGCTTTTATTCTGGATAAATTTCTTTACGTGATTTAAGCCTGAGGACTATATTTTATTTCAGTGTACGGTGACATTGTCACTATAGTGCAAGATACTAACCATCAGAGACTTAAATTGCCTTGTTCAGTTCTTATTTTCCCAGGTCTGTGAATATATTTGCATTTATTTAAAAAACACAACTGAAGAAAAATACAAATTATGAAACAACAAAATATGGCTAAAATATGAAACCAGTTAAAAGGGTGGTTTCACATAATTGTATTAAAGAAAACTGAATGGAACAGCAAAAGCTGACTGAAACATGATATATATAATAGGAGTGATTAAACACTTCAGTTCAGTTCAGTTCTGTTCAGTTGCTCAGTCGTGTCCGACTCTTTGCGACCCCATGAACCACAGCACGCCAGGCCTCCGTGTCCATCACCAACTCCCAGAGTCTACCCAAACCCATATCCATCGAGTCGGTGATGCCATCCAGCCATTTCATCCTCTGTCATCCCCTTCTCCTCCTGCCCCCAATCCTTCCCAGCATAAGGTCTTTTCCAATGAGTCAACTCTTCACATGAGGTGGCCAAAGTATTGGAGTTTCAGCTTAAACATCAGTCCTTCCAGTGAACACCCAGGACTGATCTCCTTTAGGATGGACTGGTTGGAACTCCTTGCAGTCCAAGGGACTCTCAAGAGTCTTCTGACACACCACAGTTCAAAAGCATCAATTCTTCGGTGCTCAGCTTTCTTCACTGTCCAACTCTCACATCCATACGTGACTACTGGAAAAACCATAACCTTGACTAGATGGACCTTTGTTGACAAAGTAATGTCTCTGCTTTTCAATATGCTATCTAGGTTGGTCATAACTTTCCTTCTGAGGAGTAAGCGTCTTTTAATTTCATGGCTGCAATCACCATCTGCAGTGATTTTGGAAAGCCAAAAAATAAAGTCTGACACTATTTCCACTGTTTCCCCATCTATTTGCCATGAAGTGATGGGACCAGATGCCATGATCTTAGTTTTCTGAATGTTGAGCTTTAAGCCAATTTTTTCACTCTATTAATAATTAATTTTAAAAATACCTGACTCAAGAGAATATAACATAGAATGGTTCAGAAATTTCTGGCAAGTAGCAAATGCTTTGCTATTATTTGTTGAATGATTAAGAATTAGGCCCCTTTAGATATGAACACTATCCTATGGGACGGTTGCATCAATTTGGTTGGAAAAGGCTGGATTGTTGAATAAAAGCTGGAGTAAATGGTCACCTATCTAGAAAGAATTTAAGTAGTTCCTTATCTGACACATCTTTTTAAAAGAGACTAAAGACCCCTGTGTATAAGTGAGCAGAACTCTTTAGACAAATATATAAAAAAACTACATTGCAACTACTTTTCCATTGATATTAGAAACACGGAGAACTTTTAACTCAGGATTCCTCAGTCTCTGCACTATTGGATATTCTTTGCCAGATTCTTCTCTGGGGTGGGCTCTGCCCTATAAATTGCATGATGTTTAGAAACATCCTTGCCCACCACTTACCCATCATCAGTGTGACTGTGAATAATGTCGACAAATACTGCTTAAAGGTCCCTGGGGGATACAACTATCCTTGGTTGAGAAAAATAATATTAAATTAAGAATTGCAAAGTACTTTTGTAGCAGCGATATAATAGTCACTTATTGATAAATAATATAATAGACCACCAAATGTATGAGTCACACAGCCACACCATGAGGTATTATATAGATATGGAAATAATGAACCAGCATTGTACTGATTGACTAGAAGCAAGTCCCTGAGGTATTATTTAGAAAGAAACAAAAGAGGGACAAATTGTAGAAAACATTAAACACAATGACTATTTGTCACTAAAATATAAAGACCATTTATCATGGATTCAGGATTGTATTGATTCTTTTGTGTAAAAGTATATAAGTATGTATAAGAACACATTTTAGAAAGAGATTTTTCAAAAACTAAGAACTTATGGGACAAAATATATCCGTGAGAGTGCAATTATGTTAAGTATATTGTTTCCTGAGCAATATGCCATGTGCTAAGTAACTTCAGTCATGTCTGACTCCACATGACCCTATTGACTGTAGTTTGCCAGGAGCCTCCATCTGTCCAAAGGATTCTCCAGGCAAGAAGAGTGGAGTGAGTTGCCATGCCCTCCTCCAGGGCATCTTCTCAATGCAGGGATCAAACCTGCATCTCTTAATTCTCCTGCATTGGCAGATGGGTTCTTTACCATTAGTACACCTGGGAAGCCCCTTCCTGAACAATAGGATGTAGTAAAATTGAATGAAAATCTACAACTAACTGAGAAAAAGACATAAAAGTGTAAAAATTTAAGAATATTAACATGGATCTCTAATTCAAGATCAAATTGTGAAAGATTTGGAAGTGAAACAATAGAACAAAAGAACATTTACAATGTGAGGAAGAAGCAGCATCCAAGTTATAATTTAATCTTATATACAGACAGAGGAATTCAAATATGCTTATAGAATATAAGTCAAATGGTAAAGAATTATGATCAGAGGAGGTGCAATTTTTAGGAAAAGATTTAATCTGAAGTCCAAAAGGAATAAGGAATAACTGATGAAAAACTCTTAATAGAAGTAAATATGTATAAGTTGTCTATCACCACTAAGAATGTTAAAGAACTCTCACTTTCCTTTCTCATTTACAACAAGAGTTGACACATTTAGAATATTAAAGTGACAACCAAATGATTACAGTAAGAAAAACAACAATAAAGAGCAATGAGCAGTATATACTATGCAGCCTGGTGACTATAGTTCATAATACTCTTTTTATCATAATTGAAAGTTGCTAAGATACAGCATATCCTAAAAGCTCCCCTCACAAGAAATAAATTGTAACTATATGTGGTGATAGATGTTAAGGAGATTTACTGTGGTGATCATTTAGCAATATAAACAAGTATTAAATCATTATGTTGTATACCTGTAACTCATATATTGTCATAGGTCAATTATACCCAAATTCTTTTGGAAAAGCAATGAAGAGAATGTTGGCAGATCTGACCAACAAAATTTATCAGTTCTTATACAACCCCCAAATACATCTATGCATATATAAAAGAACTAAATCACAAATTAAAGGTTTTTGTTAAAGAATAATCCTTCCTATCAGAGACTGCAATTTAAAAAAGGAATAACAGCACTCTGATACCACTATATAAAACAAAATAGTTATAGAGACATTTTTTTAATAGAAAAACACTGCGTGGCTAACAAATCCATAGATCTATTTAGGCTCACAGATAATAAAATAGTTGCAAAGCAAACTTCACTAGCATACATCTTTCTGTTTACGTAACTAAGTGTTTTTGTTTCTTGTGTGCACACGAGAGTGAGAGAAGATACTGTAATGTGTGTGTTTCCTACACAGCTATTGAAAGTGTGTATTTGCAAACAGTCCTCAGTTTAGATCTTTCTCGTCTATGTGGAGGCACAGCCTAATATGCTCCATCTTACAATCAAATGAAATGCCCTCACCTCACTGACTGACCCTCTATAGTGAATACCCTATTTGTCTGCTCCTGTTAACAAGGACTTTAGACTCTTGTTTCACTTTTACTGGATGCAGTTTATACCTCCCATTCATTCTTCCATTGGACTTCTGCTGAAAGTGAAAGTGAAATCGACAGTGGCTCAGTCGTGTCTGACTCTTTGCGACTCCGTGGACTATACAGTCCATGGAATTCTTCAGGTCAGAATACGGGAGTGGGTAGTCTTTGCCTAGCATGATTTAATTGTCAACATTGACACTCTCCTTTTCAAGTGCACTGTTCCTTTCCCAGCATCATAAATAAATGCATTTTCAGAAAACCCAGCAAACAACCACACGACCTCTGCCTCTGGGCTATGCTAGATTGGTCCTCAGGTGACCTCAGGTACATTGCTGCCTTCCATCCTCTCTGATCCTCTGCTGCAGCATCTGTAGAGCTCTCAGACTCACCTGTTTGGGAACTCTGTGCAGCAGGTTTCCCTGTGAAAGTCAAAATTCCCCCCTAAGTAGCTGGTAATGCAGACCAAAGCTCTGTCTCCCCACAAGACAGCAGTAAGAGATCACGCATTGTTCTTGGTCAGATGTAGGATTGCAAAAGCATCGCCTACATTCTGTTCTACCAGAGAGGCACAGGCTGAGGGACTGCAGCAGAGGAGATATTTACATCTTCCATGTCAGCTCATTAGACAAGTTTCCCTTTGTCACTCCAACCTCTAAGGACGTCGTTTCCCTTGGAGAACTGGTCTGAACAGAATGTATTTTTTCTGCTGATCCTCTGTTCCTAAGAGACTCCATTATATGTTAGGTAAATTCAGTTTCCTCACTCCTTTGCTATTACCTCTCCTTCTTCCAAAGCTCTAAGACTCCCGGTATCTCATCACATCCCTGAGTTCAAGTTTTCTCAAAAGTACAATATTGACAATTGGTCTTGACTAGGTTCTTTGGGTCTCCAATGCTTTGACCTGTTGTGGGAACGCAACCCAAGAAATCTCTGAATATGACTATTTCCCTTTTCAAAACAGGGGATAACTTTGCTCCTTTAATATAAAATGTGGTTTCAAGCAAGTTTTGCAAAACCTAAAAAGATTTCCTTCTTACATCAGAAACTAAACTGCCTGCCTGCCAATGCAGGAAACATAAGAGAGGTGGGCGGATAGGACCCCTGGCTTGGGAAGATCCCCTGGAGGAGGGCATGGTAATTCATGTCAGTGTTCTTCCCTGGAGAATTCCACGGACAGAGGAGCCCGGCGGGCTACAGTCCATTGAGTCGCAAAGAGTCGGACACAACTGAAGAGACTTAGCCCATCACACCACACATACTACTCCTAGGAGTTGAGTTTAACCCTTAGGAGTCAGTTAGTGAACTTCTTTTATGTAAGGTCATTTTAACTTACACTCTGATCTTAAATAGATAATTTTAGTCACTATGGACAGATTTTGCCCCCGTAGCTGGTACAGAGAATTTCACTTTGTCTAAATGTAAATGTGGATCTGACTCTGAGGCCTTTGGAATTTAAGATATAAAAGTAAATCATTAAAATTCAGGTCACACATTCTACTTTAAATCTGTGTATTAACATTTCTACATTTTTCTGATTTATGATCATTCAAGTGTTCATTTTTTTACTTCTATCCTTCCAACTTTCTCTCATGTTTTCTTTCAGCACAATGGATGGAATTACAAATGAAGCAGTGCATTTAAATCTATGTGTGCATGTGTGTTTATTTCAGAGAAAGTGTATACATATACAGACACATATACATATTCCTAAACTTGAAGAATGTTTGTTCAAGTTGGGGACTCAGCAAAATATTTACATACATTTTATGCATTCATCACAACCTCCAAGTAAAGTTAGGATTTATCATCTCACATTTCCTTCTGAAAGATAAAACTGAGGCTCAGGGCAATTTCGTTATTAACAATAACATTACAAAGAAATTAAAATTTATTGTGGACCTTTTAAAATTGTACAAATGGAACCATGTATACTGGTTTCTGAAATTTATAAAATTATATATTTTTAAAATGTGTAGTTTATTATATTTAATTACACTCTAATGAATTAGTTAAGAATTAAAATTTTCTGGTTATACATTGTTAAGGGTAACATTTTCAGTTCAGTTCAGTTCAGTTGCTCAGTCATGTCCAACTTTTGTGACCCGATGGACTGCAGCATGCTAGGCCTCCCTGTCCATCACCAACTCCCGGAGTTTACTCAAACTCATGCCCATTGAGTCAGTGATGCCATCCAACCTCATCCTCTGCCATCCCCTTCTCCTCCTGTCTTCAATGTTTCCCAGCATCAGGGTCTTTTCCAAGGGTAGTATATTAATCACTCTAAAACTGGTGAGAGACAGCTCCTCTAACTGGAAGAAAACAAAGTGGCATATATGGATTTAGGAACAGTGAAATTCAAATATAGCCATTAACATTTGAGAAATACAGGTTTTTTTTTTCTTATAAACTAAAAGACTGTTGTTAAATCTCTAAGTCAAGTCCAACTCTTTGCAACCCTATGGACTGTCGCATGCCAGGCTTCCCTGTCCTTCATCATCTCCCAGAGCTAGCTCAAATTCATATCCATTGGGTCAGTGATGCAATTCAACCATCTCATCCTCTGCCACCTCCTTCTCCTATTACCTTCAAACTTTCCCAGCTTCAGGGTCTTTTCCAATGAGTCAACTCTTTGCATCAGGTAGCCAACGTATTGGCACTTCAGCTTCAGCATCAGTTCTTCCAATGATGATTCAGGGTTGATTTCCTGTAGAATTGACTGGTTTGATTTCCTTGCAGACCAAGGGACTCTCAAAAGTTTTCTCCAACACCACAGTTGGAAAGCATGGATTCTTTGATGCTCAGCCTTCTTTATGGTCCAACTCTCATGCAGTTTCAGTCACCATTCTCAATAAACTAAAGGCTAACCTACTTACATAAAAGGAATAAATTGACATCAAGTAGTTCAAGACAGAGGACCACTACAGCTGAACACACCATTGAGGAGGAGCCTTTAAAACACAAAATTGAGTTTGACAGCTGACAGTAGATCCATGAGGAAACAATCATAACTCAGATCAACTCCCCATCATAGAAACTCATCACGTAAGAATTTCATTATACGAAATCATTTGCTTTTAGGATGACTTGTTATGTAGCAACAGCTAACTGATACACACTAATCCAAGTGAACAGAACTGAGGGAATTATAATAATGTGTTGCTTTATTTCTAAATAATTGTTATGATATCTGAATAGCATTCGTGACTTCTCTTTTATTCAAGTTTATGTCATACAATTGTATTAAAAAGGAATTCCATTTAGTTTTCCTTGTAGGTAAGCAAGCAAGGTTAAAAGGATATGCCTATTTGTTAGAAACATATACCTTTATCCCAGGAAAGTGAAAATGTAAAAAATAAAAGTCACTCAGTCTGACTCTTTGTGACACCATATTCTCCAGACCAGAATGCTGGAGTGGTAGCCTTTCCCTTCTCCCGGGGATCTTCCCAACCCAGGTCTCCCACATTGCAGATGGATTCTTTACCAGCTGAGCCATGAAGGAAGCCCAAGAACACTGGAGTGGGTAGCCTGTCCCTTCTCCAGTGAATCTTCCTGACCCAAGAATCAAACTGGGGTTTCCTGCATTGTGGGTGGATTCAGAGTGGATTCAGCTATCAGGGAAGCCCATTTACCACAGGACTAGAAGGGAATTTAAGGCCTAATGAGCCATAATTTGGATATCTATATAATATTATATATATTGTACATATCATATAAATATGATATTTATATTATTCATTCACTCTTTCATTGATTATAACAGAAATGGAATGGGGGAAATATTTCATCTAGAGCAATGGAAGGAGCCATTTATTGGTAGGTAACAATGGAAGTTTTCAAGCAGAAAGATATAATTATGCCCAAAACTCCTTCACCCCAATGATAAACCCCTTTACACACAGATACTAAATCACATACATCAATAAGTAAATGGACACCATGAAAAAATCATTTGCAAAGATATAACCTGACACAAATTTTTGCTGCATCAAACTTAAGGTCTTCTCTGACTCTAGGTCTTATTATGTCAAAATCTTCATTGAAATTTCTGTTTCACATAGGTGTCAACTAGAGACATGCATCTGATGATCAGCTTTACTCGTAACTCCTATAGAGAATGTAGACACTAGGTTAAAATCGTACCCTGTGAGGGAGTGAAATCAGATAACCATTTATGAAATACATCTATTAACATCTACATTTTCAGAAAAAGGAATTATAGTAGTGATGCTCCAAGGTATAAAGAACTCAAGCATGATAAACTGTAGTTTCATATTTTACTCTCCCATGAAATTATGTAATTGGTTTGGTGTCCAAGTTAGTCTTTTTTCCACATAAGTAGCCACAGTTCATGATTATCCTTTTAGCAAAAAGAAAGAAAAACTACTCAGCATAAAGTATATCATTTCAGAAGAATTTCTTCTTGAGAAATGTGTGAAGCATCATGAGATAAATGGGAATTTACATATGTTTCACACATGGTTTTGAATCAATCTGAGAGCGCAGAAAAAAAGCAAGAGAAAAATCTTAGATGATAGGGAACAGAAAAGTTAAGAAAGGATGCTTTTAAAATTGTATAGAGAAGTTGAAATCAAAGAAATGGAAATACCAGGCTATAAACTGAAGAAACAATCGCTATTATCACAGTCCAATCAAAGAATCACATATCCGCCTATGAAGCTTTGACCCTGCTGTCATGGGCAGTTCTTCAGCCCAAGGGCAAATGGCCTTTTTACAAACATTTCCATCCCAAAGAATCTTTTCAGAGCCCTTTTTATGTCTGTATTTCTCAGACTGTAGATGAAGGGGTTCAGCATGGGCGTGACCACTGTGTACATCACCGAGGCTGTAGCACTCGTATGTGAGCTGTGGGTAGCAGAAGAGCTAAGGTACACTCCTAAGGCTGAACAATAAAATAAGGAGACAGCTGAGAGGTGAGATGCACAGGTGGAGAATGCTTTGTACTTCCCCTGAGCTGATGAGATCCTACAGATAGAGGACACTATCTTAGAGTAAGAGAAAAGGATACCAGCCAAGGGACCACCCCCGATAATGACAGATGCAAAATACACCATCATGTTATTGAGAAAGGGGTCAGAACAGGCCAGTCTGATCAACCATGTGATTTCACAGAAAAAGTGGTGGATTTCCAAGTCTGAGCAGAAGGACAGTCGCAACACCATCAAGCTGTGTAACAGGGCAAAGAGGGCACTCACGATCCAGGACAGCAACAACAGCAGTCCACAGAGCTGGGGGTTCATGATGACCGTGTAGTGCAAGGGGTGACAGATGGCCACGAAGCGGTCATAGGCCATCACGGTCAGGAGGATGTCATCTAATGTTGCAAACAGTAAGTAAAAATACACCTGGATGATGCAGCCTTCATAGGTTATGACTTTGCTCTGTTTCCTTATGTTCTGCAGCATCTTTGGGATGGTGGTGGAGGTGAAGCAGATGTCTACAAAGGACAAGTTGGAGAGGAAGAAGTACATGGGGGTGTGGAGGCGGGGGTCTGAGCGGACAGCCAGGATGATGAGCAGGTTTCCAATCACAATGATCAGGTACATGAAGAGAAAAAGCCCAAATATAAGGGGCTGCAATGCTGGCTTCTCTAAAAGTCCCAGAAGGAGAAATTCTGAAATTTGTGTCTTGTTCCTTGATTTCATCTGATGGAAGTGACTACTGGGAAAAAAGAAAATAGCATGAATAATTTTCAAACAGGTGTAACTCACATAGCTGAACTTCTGTAATTTCTATTTTCCTGGCAAGAAATTGACGTTAATGAGTTGTATATACATAAATTCTCCTTGAAGGTATACTCCATTTCACCTCTAATTAGATACTTTGGTCTCATTCTCAGCATATTTCCAAGGAGTTCATGCATTTACAGCTTTAATGAGAAAGTCTTTTATGCATTTGAGAAGCATTATGCTGACAGTCAACATGTTCCAAGTACCTATAGGGGATAAACAGAGACACTTAAAAACAAATCTCTCACAATCCAAGGGTGGTGAAAGATGATATTCAAATAAATATAGAATATGTTAGTAGGTGACAGTTGTTATGAAGAAAACAAAAACATGTATAGAGGAGAGTATAGTAGAAACATTATTTTGTACCAAGTATTCAGGCAAGGCTTGCAAACAAGGGGTTCTATGAAGAGACATCAAGAAAAAGAGAAAGTCCTAGCATGAAACCAGGAGAAGTGTGTGCCTGGCAGAGGGAATGGCCACTGCAAAGTAGCTAAGGAAGAAGCTGGTCACATGTTCAAATGCAAACGAGGAAGCCAATGGTATGAAGGAATAAGCAGAAGGGGAAGAGGTTAGAGACGGTGTCAGATGCTGAGGAACAAGGCAGCCTCCCTGCTACAGCTGACCTTCAGTCCATAGAGAATCCCTCCTTCCGTGTTATTCCTAGCACTTTATGGATTTAGTTGCAAAGGAATTCTGTAAATTATATCAGATCGCACCATCATTGATGGAGTTCTATCCTCCATCACCTTATTTTGTCACCTTAATATGTGAGTGCGGATGCCTTTGCTTTAAACAACTGCTCTCACTCCACAAGGCACAAGCGTACACACACACCTCCTGGGCTGTGTTACTGTCATGAATTTCTCACCCAGAACCACCTTCCTTAAGCCATGGGTGGGGACACCTCAAGTTTGTCAGATCAGATTATCTTTCTCCTAAAGGATGTTTTAAAAAGTCCCCAGAAATTCCAGTTCACAACCTACTGAGTGAATAATACAGTTGAGGTCCCTTTTAGCTACAATGACTTTCTGCCCTATATTTAAATAAATATAAAAAGCATGGGAGAGAGAGAAAATGAGGGGGAAAGATCTAACAAGCTCAAACGGCCCCTGAGACAATGTGATGAAGAAAAGCGTTCTTGGTTTGGCAACATTTCAACTTCAGCTATATCCCTTGATACCAAGGAAAGATCAGAAAGAAAAATATATTTCCAAAGACAGAAGCAATGGTATCTGGAGGGTGTGAAAAAACATACCAATTTGTCTTGTCTCTGTTTTCTCTTTTTGTCATGGACCATTTTTAAAGTCTTTATTGAAAGTGTTACAATATTACGCCTGTTTTATGTTCTAGGTCTTTAGCTGAGAGACATGTGGGATCTTAACTTCCCAACCAGGGATGGAGCCCACACCCCCTGCACTGGAAGGCAAAGTCCTAACCTCTGGACAGCCAAGGAAGTGCCCTTATCTCTGTTTTCTTATGAGATAAGCTTTATTTGTTATTCTTTGGCTTTATGTTTTTAATTTTTTTCATAAATCCACTGGGAACATCCTAATTCTATTTCTGATCTTTGGACAGCATGCAAAGACCTTTCTAGACCATACTCTGTGAGTCCGTGAGGTCATGAAAATTCATTCTCATATTCTGAATAAATTTCTTCACATGATTTAAGCCTAAGGACACTGTTTTATTTCAGTATTCTGTGATATTGTCACTATAATGCAAGATGCTAAGCATCAGTGATTTCAGCTCCCTTGTTTACCTCTTATTTTCCCATATGTACATGAATACATGTGCATTTATTTTAAAAACACAGTTAAGAAAATGATAAATTATGAAATAGAAAGAATGGCAAAAAAAAAAAAAGAATGGCAAAAATGTTAAACCGGTTAAAAGAGTGATTTCATATAAGTGCATTAAACAGAACTGAATGAAACCATTATGTTTCGATGTTCCATTCAGTTTTTAGCAGTAACAGAACAATCACAACAATCATTAATAATGAATTAATAACTAATATAGAAAAGACCTTGACTAAGAGAATCGGAGAGGATAACAGGCAAGAAGGCCAGGGGTCTCCAAAGGGAGGAAATAGGCTGCAAGTGTCAGACATTTTTATCTCTCTTAAGTGGCAGGAGGAACAAACTAGTGATATTTTTTCCTTCTCTATACGAATTTAAAAGAGGTTTCTCTTAAAACACTGTGTTGCCATAACGACACCCGGTCTCACTTGAAATTAACTATTCTCAAACTTTGAGTTGACCAATGCATTCTTCTTATGGAAATGTTTGTCTTAAGCTATGTTAATATACTATGCATTTGCCCCAAACTCTGTCTTTGATTCCCTTCTCCCAAATGGCTTAAAACCTACTTGACAAACCAGTCTATTATACTCAGACATTGTTCTCCTAATCTATGTAAATGAAACTATCTGTAGGTAATCTGCTCTTCTACAAGATTCAAGTCAATCGTTTTATGGCCCCGGGTGACTCAGGTGCCAAGATTAGCCCAAAGTACATCTTATGTATGAGGGGCCTGGTGCCATTCTGAGTTTTGAGACATTCCTTTCTTTCATTAGCAAACTGCTAGTGACTATATAACATCCAGCCAAAAACTAGCAAGGGGGTAATCTTTCTACCCTCTTCTGATGCCTATATCAGAAGCTTTCTCTATCTCCTTTATACTTTAATGAAACTTTATTACACAAAAGCTCTGAGCGATCAAGCCTTGTCTCTGGCCCGGATTGAATTCATCTCTTCTGGAGGCGAAGATTCCTGGCGTCTTTGCTGTGATTTTGTCAACAACCTTTCAAATCTAATACATAATCTACCCAGGAATTTCTAGCAAAAAGCAGATGTGTTGTTAATATTTATTGAATGATTAGGAATTAGATCCCCTTAGATATGAACACTAGCATATGGAAAGGTTGTACTTTTTTGGAAAAGGCTGGATTGTTGAATAAAAGTCAGAATAAATGCCCATCTATCTGAAAGGAAATGAAGTGGTTTCCTATCTAATGCATCTTTTTAAAAAAGACAAAAGTCCCCAGTGTAAAAGCGATCAGTCCATTTCAGATGATCATATAAAACCATACATAAAATCTACAGGTGAGAAAATTATTATTATCAAGGGAAGAAAATCAGAAGTAAGAAGAAAAATAAATTTAACTATATAAAAATTTAAAACATTTTATGGTCAAAAATACCCACCTCAAAATCAATCGCAGAACAATATTTTTGTAAAAATCATTGGAAATGCAGTTAACTGTTGAGAAGAAAGCATCAATTATATATAGACGTATGGTAATAATAACAAATGGCTTGCTGATTGAATACCCGAATCTTTGCTCAAAGTGGGTACTAGTTTAATAAACAGGAAGCTATCTAACTCACAACCTTCAGCCTGGGAAAAAACTTAATGTTGATTGAGGCTGAAACTTTTTTTTTTTTAATTGCTTTTGCCATACAATGTCATGATATCACCATGGGTTTACATATGCTTCCCCTCCGGAACCCCCCTCCCTCCTCCCTCCCCCCCGGGAAATCTCGCTGCACCAGTCCCGAGCATCAATCCTGGGCTGGCGATTGATTAGACACATGACAATTAACATGCTTCAATGCCCTTCTCCCATATCATCCCACCCTTACCCTCATCCACAGAGTCCACGAGTCTCTTCTATACATCTGCGTTCCTTTTGCTGTCTCGCATGTTGGGTTCTCGTGATTGTCTTTCTAAATTCCATATATATGTGTTAATATACTGTATTGTTGTTTTTGCTTCTGGCTTACTTCACTCTGGATAATGGGCTCCAGTTTCGTCCATCTGAGTAGAATTGCTTCAAATGAATTTTTTTTTAATGCTGAGTAATATTCCATTGTGTATATGTACCACAGCTTTCTTATCCATTCGTCAGTTGATGGGCATCTAGGTTGCTTCCATGTCTTGGCTATTGTAAACAATGCAGCGATGAACATTGGGGTACACGTGGCTCTTTCAATTCTGGTTTCCTCGGTGTATATGCCCAGTAATGGGATTGCCGGATCATATGGCAGGTCTATTTGCAGATTTTTAAGGAACCTCCACACTGTTTTCCATAGTGGCTGTACTAGTTTGCATTCCCACCAACAGTGTAAGAGGGTTCCCTTTTCTCCACATCCTCTCCAGCATTTATTGCTTGTAGACTTTTGTATGGCAGCCATTCTAACTGGTGTTAAGTGGTACCTCATTGTGGTTTTGATTTGCATTTCTCTGATAATGAGTGATGTTGAGCATCTTTTCATGTGTTTGTATATTTTTGAGATTAATTGTTTGTCTGTTGCTTCATTGGCTATTATTTTCTCCCATTCTGAAGGCTGTCTTTTCACCTTGCTTATAGTTTCCTTTGTTGTGCAAAAGCTTTTAATTTTAATTAGGTCCCATTTGTTTATTCGAGTTTTTATTTCCAATATTCTGGGAGGTGGGTCATGGAGTATCCCGCTTTGGATTACAGCAGAGAGTGTTTTGCCTATGTTATCCTCTAGGAGTTTTATAGTTTCTGGTCTTATGCTTAGATCTTTGATCCATTTTGAGTTTATCTTTGTGTATGGTGTTAGAAAGTGATCTAGTTTCATTCTTTTACAAGTGGCTGTCCAGTTTTCCCAGCACCACTTGTTAAAGAGGTTGTCTTTTCTCCATTGTATATTCTTGGCTCCTTTGTCAAAGATAAGGTGTCCATAGATGCGTGGATTTATCTCTGGGCTTTCTATTCTGTTCCATTGATCTATGTTTCTGTCTTTGTGCCAGTACCATACTGTCTTAATGACTGTGGATTTGTAGTATAGCCTAAAGTCAGTAGGTTGATTCCTCCAGTTCCATTCTTCTTTCTCAAGATTTCTTTGGCTATACGAGGTTTTTTGTATTTCCATACAAATTGAGAAATTATTTGTTCTAATTCTTTGAAGAAGACCTCTGGTAGCTTGATAGGAATTGCATTGAATATATAGATTGCTTTAGGTAGTATACTCATTTTCACTATATTGATTCTTCCAATCCATGAACACGGTACATTTCTCTATCTGTTTGTGTCCTCCTTGATTTCTTTCATCAGTGTTCTATAGTTTTCTATATACAAGTCTTTTGATTCTTTAGGTAGAAATACTCCTAAGTATTTTATTCTTTTTGTTTCGATGGTGAATGGGATTGTTTCCTTAATTTCTCTTTCTGATTTCTCACTGTTAGTGTATAGGAATGCCAGGGATTTCTGTGTGTTGATTTT
>ML663012.1:6550942-6561462 GCA_007570785.1 Antilocapra americana
CTCTTCAAGAATTTTCTGATGGTCTTTCTTTTTGTCTTCTTCTTCTGGGACTCCTATGATTCGAATATTGGTGCGTTTAATATTGTCCCAGAGGTCTCTAAGATTGTCTTCATTTCTTTTAATTCTTTTTTCATTTTTCCTTTCTGTTTCATTTATTTCTGCCATTCTGTCTTCTACCTCACTTATTCTGTCTTCTATCTCTGTTATTCTACTGTTGGTTCCCTCCAGGGTGTTTTTGATCTCATTTATTGCATTATTCATTGTATTTTGTCTCTTTTTCATTTCTTCTAAGTCCTTGTTAAAGCTTACCTGCATCTTCTCAATCCTTGCCTGCAGGTTATTGAGCTGCAACTCCAACTTATTTTCCAGGTTTTGGATCATTTTCACTATCATTATTCGGAATTCTTTGTCAGGTAGACTTCCTATCTCTTCGTCTTTTGTTTGGTCTAGGGGGTATTTATCCTGTTCCTTTACTTGCTGGGTATTTCTCTGCCTTTTCATCTTGTTTATCTTGCTGTGTTGTCCCTTTATTGTGGGGATTCCTCTATGGGAGGGGTTGGATGCGTGGTTTGTCGAAGTTTCCTGGATGGAAAGTCTTGTGTGGTTTTCTGGTGGGTGAGTCTAGGTTTCCTCACTGTTACTAGCAAGAGATAAGAATGGGGAGAAAGCAGTCAAGCCAATGATCTCACTCCCAGGTAGCAGTGGGTACTGGAGCTTGGATCTTAAAAGGTACAAAGTTGATACCAGGTACTAATGAGCAAAGATTAAAAATCTAGAGTAAAGACTGGGTTCTCAAAAATACTTAAAAAAAAAAAACGGAAAATAAAAATAAAGGAGAAAAAAGAAATAAGAAGAAGAAGAAAAAAAAATAGCAAGGTCACATGGGACTTAAAAATTCTAAAAAAGAAAAAAAAAGAAAGAAAAAAAACAATATATATATATATATAAAAGTTTTAAAAATTTAAAAGATGTTCCTAGTACAGTTATAATGAAGGCTTTCTCTGGTGCTGGTGCATTCGGTGAAGGGAAGGGTCTGTAGATTTTCAGATGATTCCCTGGTCCGGCTTCTCCTTCTCACAGTCTATAGACTCCTTTCTATGCAGTTAGCGCCACCTGCAGGGCTTTAATTTGCTTCTCCTGTCTGTTTCAAAGCTGTTAGCTCTGCTAGAGTCTTCTGTCTGCTGGTCTTTTAAGTGTCTATTCAGCGCTTTGGAGTTTGCCCTGCTCCTGGTGAGAGGGCTTCCCCCGCCCCCTCTGCTCAGGCTCTCTGTCGTCCGCCCAGCACAGTTGGGGAGTGGGGCTTCTCCTCTCCCCCTGCCCGGCCGCTCGTGCAGCTGAGCACGCCTTCTAAGGTGTATACAGCACCGATCTGTCCAGAATCCCCAGAAGTCTTGGTTAGCCTCCCCGGGGCTGGGTTATGCCCACTGCTCTCAGGCGGGGGCTGGGCCGGTCCGCAGCCCGCAGCTGCCCAGCCTCTCCTCCTCACCGCCCTTTGTTTTGTGCATGGGCCTGGGGGGGGGGGTACTTTTCCTGGAAGGTTATGTCCCTCAGGCTGCTCCGTTCCCTGAGCCCGCGGCCCGCCCCTCCCTGAGCAGGAGCAGTCCGCTTTGGCTGTGCTGCCGCTCGGCTGTGCCTTGTAGCCAGAGACGAACCTTGCAGGGCTTAGCTATTAATCTGATTCTGCTCTCAGCTATATTGCTCTCCAAGATCCACCGCAGATCTGCCCGAGAGAATGCTCCCTGGTATTCGGAAACCTTTCTCCTCTTTTTTTTTTTTTTCCCCTCTTTATTTCAGACTCCCCTTCCGGGATGGAACCCGTCCCCAGCTCTTTGTCTCTCCCTCTACTTTTTTTTTCTTTTCTTTCTTTTGTCCTACCTCCTCACGTCGGCAATGGGTCGCCTCTCCAGATGCCCGATGTCCTCTGCCAGCATTCAGTTCCTGTTTTTTGGAGTTTGCTCGGCCTTTAAAAGTTCTTTTGGTATATTTGTTGGGGAGAGAGTGTTCTCCCCGTCCTATTCCTCCACCATCTTAGTTTCTCCCCCGAGGCTGAAACTTTTAAACAAGTATTACAGACATAAGGGGAAGTCTGTAATTTTGCTGGCAGACATGTGAAGTAGAGAACGTTGTGGAAACCATGTAAGACAGCTATTGATAATAAAAACACAGGTATTGTTTAACTCAGGGTTCCTCCATGTCTGCACTACTGGGTATTCTTTGCCAGGTCCTTCTATGTGGTGGGGTCTGTCCTGTACATTGTAGGATGTTCAGAAGCATCCTCGCCCACCACCTGCTCTTTATCAATGTGACAGCAAAAAATGTCTCCTGATATTGCTCAAAGTCCCCTGAGGGACAGTTACCCTTGGTTTAGAAGTGCAATGTTAAATTAACAGTTTCAAAATACTTTTATAGCAGTGATAGGATAGTCCTTACTGCTAAATAATGATACAATCCATCAAATGTATGAGTCACACATTATATGGACATTGAAATAATGAGTCAGCATTATTACTAGTTGTTCAAGCAAGTCCCTGAGTTGTTGCTGAGAAATAAACAAAAGTGGATAAATTGTAGAAAAACACTAAACATAATGGCCATTTATCAGTAAAACTTAAAGAAAATTTAATCATGTATTTAGGAAGGATTATATTTATACCTTTGTATAAAAGTATGTGAATATGTATAAGTGCATATTTTAGAAGGGTATTTTTAAAGGAAGCTAAAAACTTGAGGAATAAAAAAATACTTATTCCATAAATAAAAACCTATGAAATAATAAATACACTTAAACTTAGGAAGCAAAATAAGGTAAAATACATTGCCTCCTGAACAATTGTAGGTAAAAAATTGAATGAAAATCTACCACTAACTAATAAAAACACATAAAAGAGTGAGAATTTAATGGTACCAGCACTGGTCACTAATTCAAGTTGAAATTGCCAAAATGGGGAAATGAAAGACTATAATAGGACATTTACAATGAGGAGATGCAGCAGTACCAAAGGTGTAATTTTATCTCATATTGAGATAGATGGACTCAAATACACTTACAGAATGTGAAGGCAATGTATAATATGGTAAAGAAGAATTTCTTTCAAATTATGACCAGAGCTGATGCAACTTTTGCAAATAGATTTAATTAGAAGGCTAAAAGGAACAATAAGAAAGAACAGTTGTGAAACTAGAAGTAAATATGTATAAAGTGTTATTTATTATTAATATCACTAAGGATGCTGCAGAACTCTTATTTTCCTTTTTGGTTTACAACAAGGATTGAAACACCAAGAATATTAAAGCAATAACTGAATTCATTCAGTAAGAAAACAATGAAAAAGCAACAAATGAGGTATACCATCCAGCATGGTGACTATATACAGGTCATAATACTTTACAGTATAAACTGACCAACAGATTTGACACAAAAATTGGCCAAAAATTTGACCCAAAAAATGAATTATTATACAATCCCCAGGTTTCCCTGGTGGCTCAGCAGTAAAATATGAACCTGCCAATGCAGAAGACCTAGGTTAGATCCCTGGGTCAGGAAGATCCCCTGGAGGAGGGCGTGGTAACCCACTCCAGTATTCTTACCTGGGAAATCCCATGGACAGAGGAGCCTGGCGGGCTA
Source organism: Antilocapra americana (assembly GCA_007570785.1). Lineage (NCBI taxonomy): Eukaryota > Metazoa > Chordata > Mammalia > Artiodactyla > Antilocapridae > Antilocapra > Antilocapra americana. The sequence continues at coordinate 6,554,568 of ML663012.1, forward strand.
TATTTCACAGGGTCGCAAACAGCTGGACACGACTTGGAGACCAAACAACATACAATCCCTACCAATGTATCTATCATCCATCTATCTATCTATCTATCTGTCTATCTATATATATACACACACACACAAAGAACAACTTGACATTCAATTTTTGTAAAAAGAGAAAGAAAAGAAAAACAATTTCTTCTTTCAAAGGATTCAATTAAAAAATAAAACATAAGTGACAGCACTGACGCCACTGTATGAAACAAAAAGAATTGTAGAGACATTTTTAAATAGGAAAACATCGAATGGCTAACAAACCGTCAACTGTATTCAGCCTCACAGGTAATACAATAATTGCAAAGTTGACCTCATTACCATACATCTTTTCACCTATGTAACTAAGTTGGTTTTTTTTTTTCCTTACCTGAATACCTAGCGTGAGAGAAGTTACTGTAGTGTGTGTGTTTACTGCACGACTATGGCAAGGGTTGTCTTAGCAAACAGTCCTGGGTACAGATCTTTCTCCTGCATGTAGAAACAGAGTCTAATATGCCCCATCTTATAATCAAAAGAAATGCTGCCACTTCACTGTGTGCCCCACCACAGGTAATAGCCCGTGTCTCCCATTTCCTCTGTATTGGGCTTCCAGCAGATTTAATTGTCGAAACTGACATCCTCGTTTCCAAGTGCAACGGTCACTTTTTCTACATCAGAAATAAACGCATCACTATGAGCAGCAGCAAACAACCACAGAGATCTCTGCATCTGGGCCATGCTCGACTGGTCCTCAGGTGACCTCAGGTACACGCTCCTGGCTTCCATCCTCTCTGATCCCCCCTCCCCACCAGTGTCTGTGGGGCTCTCAGACTCACCTGCTTGGGAACTCTGGGTGGATGATTTCTCTGTGAAGGTCAAAATTTCTCCCTAATTAATTGACAAGACAGATCAAAGTTTTGTCCTCAAACAAGAACACAGGGGAGGATAAAAATCCAGTATTAGTCTCCCAGCCAGATGTAGGACTGCAAAAAGAAATAACCACATCCTATACAATCAAAGAGCCACAGGCTGAGGGACTGTAGCAGAGGAAATGTTTGCAGCTTCCTGGGTCAGTTCATTAGGCATGTTTTCCTCTTGTTAATTCAGCTTCTAATTACATGATTAGAAGTACATGATTTCCCTGAGAGACACGGGTCTGGATAGAATGAGTTTTGTTTTGTTTTTCCTGCTGATTCTCTGTTCCTAGGAGACTGCATTATAAGTTAGGTGAATTCAGTTTTTAATAGCTCCTTTGACTTTACCTCTCCTACTTCCAAAGCTCTAAGCCTCCTGCCACCTCATCACATCCTTGAGTTCAAATTATCTCAATAATATAATATAGACAATTTGCCTCAACTAGGTCCCCAAGGAATTCAAAGCTTTGGTTTTTGTTGGGAACACAACCCCTGAAACCTCTGAAAATGACTATTCCCTTCTTCAAAAGGGGATAACTTTTTCCTTTAATGTAAAACTTGTTAAATATAATCCTTGGTTTCATGAAAGTTTTTGCAAAGCCAGTAAGGATTCCCTACTCATATCAGAAGTTAAGAGCTGTCATTTAAGAGGCCTCAGTATAAAATATTTGTATTGTTATGCACTGCTAGCTTAGCTGACTGTCAAATTCAATTTCTACAACAATGTATTCTATGAAGCAATACTTTTATAAACTCCATTCTCCAGTGTAGAAATGGGATTCAGAGGGACTCAATGTTCTGCTTAAAAGTGTAAACAAAGTAAGGGATGGAATCTTGATTGGAATGTGTCACGATGCCTCCAGTTCTCAAACTCTGAGCAATGATTCTCAGCCAAGGTGATTTTGCCACTGGGGATATTTGATAATGTCTAAAAAGATACTACTAATCTCCTATATCCCACAAGACAGAACCCAATAGAAGTGATGTTCCTGCCCCAAATGCCAACAGTAAGACAATCTATTCTAGACTAGAGCTCCTATAAGCTCATTGTGCATACAAATCATCAAGGTTCATGGTTCAAATGCAAATTATGGTTCCTTGGGTCGCTAGCAGACACAGGAATTGCCTTTCAAACAAGCTCTTAGGTATTGTTGAAGGTGTAGGTCTGTAGGTCTGTGAATCACTGTTTGAGTATCAAGACAGTAGTCCTGTGTTAGAGTCAAGTATACACAGGTTCAGTCTCCTCCACCAAGGATCTTCATGTAACTTTGAAAGATATGTTTTATTTCATTCACTTTATAGGTCATGATAAGTCATGTATTAGATCTCTGAAATATAATAGCTCTTGAGTAGCCTGAAGTAAAATATATATTAAAAAGGCTTGTGGTAGGCACAATGTAAGTGAAAGTCACTCAGTTGTGTCCCACTCTTTGCGATCCCATAGACTATACAGTCCATGGAATTCTCTAGGCCAAAACACTGAAGTGGGTAGCCTTCCCCTTCACCAGGGGATCTTCCCAAACCAGGGATCAAACCCCAGGTCTCCAGCATTGCAGGCGGATTCTTTACCAGCTGAGCTACCAGGGAAGCCCCATAAGATATCTCTGCTGCTGCTGCTAAGTCGCTTCAGTTGTGTCCAACTCTGTTCGACCCCATAGACAGCAGCCTACCAGGCTCCACCGTCCCTGGGATTCTCCAGGCAAGAACACTGGAGTGGGTTGCCATTTCCTTCTCCAATGCGTGAAAGTGAAGTCGCTCATCCTGTCCGACTCTTCGCGACCCCATGAACTGCAGCCTACCAGGCTCCTCCGTCCATGGGATTTTCCAGGCAAGAGTACTGGAGTGGGGTGCCATTGCTTTCTCCATAAGATATCTCTAGTTACATGCAAAAGAATTTGTTCTACAACTTGAGAAAGGATAGTTGCTTTTCAAAAAATGGGTTTAATCACAAACATAAAATAATGCAAATTAGGGTAGTGGATATGAAATAAGATAGCAATATGTATAATATCTATTCCATACTACTAAAGACACAGAAGAACATTCCATGCTTAAAAGTAATAAGGGGAACACAATGTGACCAACTGATGGATTTGACTAAACACAATTTATAGACTCTCACACAACCCCATTAATGGAGCTATACCTACATAGAAGAATTAAATGGCAAACTACAAACTTGATGAAAAAAGTCCTAATTTTTGAAAGAATGCAAGAAAAAATAAAAGACACTCAGATTCCAAGACACAAAGGAAAATTCTCGCAAAGACAATTTGCATATAGAAAGTGGACAAACCAAACATGGGTTCTGGTGGTGTTGTTCTGTTGCTAAGTCATGTCCAGCTCTTTTGCAACTCCATGGACTGTAGCCCACCTGGCTCTTCTGTCCATGGGATTTTCCAGGCAATAATGCTGGAGTGGGTTCCCATTCCATTCTCCAAGGGTTCTTCCTGGACCAGGGATCGAACCCACATCTCCTGCACTGGAGAGTGGATTCTTTACCACTGTGCCACCAGAGAAGACTTAGCCATCCTGTAATGAAATAATTACCAAGTAATACTTGGCATACCTCTTCATGCATATTATATACAATGCTCTTTTTCATGGGAATGTCAAGGTGGTAGGCAATACTGTGAAATATGTGTCCCAAACACCACAGTTGCAACATAACATCTACCTCCATGGGTCTGGATTCTTCTCATAAATACGGGGCATCTTGAAGCACTGAGCCTGAAAAAATTTTTAAATACCCTCTCTTCAATGCTCACACCTCCAAACCTAATACTCTGCTTTCCTACTCCCATGAACTGCAAAACTCCTCAGATATGTTCTGTTTTTACCAGACCCACTTTGTTCCTTCCGTTCCTCCTTCATTCTCATCCGACTGGAATTCCATTCTCATCACTTAGCTGTCAACAAAGATGCTTGTATTACTGAGTCAGCAGACACTAATCTTTTCATATATTAAATCAATCCATTTTAAATGTATTAGTCAACCTAGAAAAAAAAAATGTGGCCATCTCTTGGGTCTGGGCTAGGCTGCTTACATTCTCAGGTAGCCAGATTTATGACTTGAAAACCAGGATGCATGTCTCCTAAGATATTTGTAACTCCCTAAGTCTGCTCATTAGGCACTGCCTTCACTGTTTCTCTCACCTCCGTTCACATCATTGTCCTCAGGGCCACTAGTATGGATGGAAATAATATTTTTTTTTTACCTGCTGAGTTTCTGTCCCTTGGAGCCCATATTAAAAGACAGGTGAATCCAGCCTTTATTACTCTTTCTCCATGAACTTTCCAGATATGAAGGGCTGCAGTTCTGGTTCATTTGAAAGTCCCAGAAGAAGAAATGCTGAAATTTGTGTGTTGTTACTTGGTTCCATGGGGTGCAGGTGACTGCCAGGAAAAAGAAAAATCACATGACTAGTTGTCACACAAACTGGTGTACTTCACATAGCTGAAACACGGCAATTTCTATTTGGCCCTCAAGAGATCGATGTTAATACTTTATTTATAGGTACGTTCTCTTTGAGGGTGTGTGTGCGTCACTTGTGTCCAACTGTGTGCGACCCCATGAACTGTAGCCTGCCAGGCTCCTCTGTCCCTGGGATTTCCCCAGAGTGGGCTGCCATGTCCTCCACCAAGGATTCTTCAGAACCCAGGGATTGAGTAGGCATCTCCTACACAATAAGAATCCCATGGGGCAGGATTCTTTAGCACTGAGTCACTCTGGAAGCCCCTTTGAAGATAAATTCCATTTCATCCATGACTAGGAATGTTTGTCTGATTCTCATCAGATTTGCAAAGAGGTCATACATCTAGCAGAGAAGGCAATGGCACCCCATTCCAGTACTCGTGCCTGGAAAATCCCATGGATGGAGGAACCTGGGGGGCTGCAGTCTGTGGGGTCACTATGAGTCAGACACGACTGAGCGGCTTCACTTTCACTTTTCATTTTCATGCACTGGAGGAGGAAATGGCAACCCATGCCAGTGTTCTTGCCTGGAGAATCCCAGGGACGGAAGAGCCTGGTGGGCTGCCGTCTATGGGGTCGCAGAGTCAGACACGACTGAAGTGACTTAGCAGCAGCAGCAGCATACATCTAGAGCTTAATTTAGTGTTGACCATGTTCCAAGCACATGCAGCCAATAAGCAGAGAGAGTTTAAATTAAAAAAAAAAAACAACTCTCACAATCCAAGGAGGGTGAATGAGGATATTCAAATAAAATATGAGAGAATATGTCAGAATGTTCCAGATGCTATAAAGAAAACAAAGTCAGGTATAAGAGAGAGAGTGGTAGGAGGTATTATTTTGTCCCGAGTGTTCAGGGAAGACCAAGGAATGAGATGATGTTTGAACACTTTCCTCCAGAAAGAGAGATGAGCTAGTGTGATGTCAGGAGAACTGTGAGGGAGCTGCAAAGGACCTTAGGAAGATGCTTGTTTCACATGTTCAAATGAAAACAAGGAAGCCAACTGGGCAGAGGAATAATCAAGAGGGGAAGTGATTAGAGATGGTGTCAGGGATGCTGAGGAGCAAGGTGGCCTCCCTGCTACAGTTGACACTTCAGCACATAGAGAATCCCTCTTCCATGTGGTTCCTTGCACCTTATGAATTTAGTTGTAAAACCATCCTGTGAATTATATCAGATATCCTACTTAGTCCCATCTGTTGAGTGAATTCTGACTTCTGTATTATAAGTCATCTTAATATATGAGTTCAGGTGCCTCCACTTTAAGAACCATTTTCCCTTCATAAGGCAGAGCACACACACACACACACACACACACACACACTCATAACCATGTCTTTCTGGTTTCTGCTACTACCATCGTTGGCTACCCAGATCCACCCTCCTTAGGCTATAAGTGGTTACAGATCTGCTGGTCAGATCAAGTTATTATTCTCTGAAAGAATATATAACTTTTACCCAGAAATTCCAGTTTATAAACTTCCCATGAAACAATAAACTTGGAGTTCACTTTTTGTATGGCCGATTTCTTCTCAGTATTTAGAAAAGAATGAAATGTCTGTGAGTGAAAGAAAAGAGAGAGAAATGAAATGGGCATTTGGACATTAAGGGAAAAAATATCTAATAAACTCAAATGACCCCCAAGACAATGAAATAGTTCCCCTGCTTCATCAATATTCCAACACCAGTGACATTTCCTTGATACCTAGAAAAAATAATAAAGAAAAATATATTTCTGCTAAGGACATAAGCAGTGATATAGATGTAATTTGAAAGATCTTGCAGTATGAATATCCTAAGAGGAAAATAAAAAATTGGAACATAAACTATCAATTTAAAATCAGAAATAGACAAAATACAGCAGAAGTTGGACATGTATTATATGAAGCATATGAAACAGTAGAAGATTTCTTTTCCTTAAAAGAAATTTAAGATTAAAACAAATTGAGATTTGTTTCCTCCTGTTCATAACTAAGATCCTTATACTTACTTTCTAATTTTACTGGAAGCATTTTATGCCTTCTATTCCTACTAAAGGTTGCCTGTTGGCCCAGAAAAAAAAGAATACTGTTTGTCAATGCAGGAGACAAAGGTTTGAGCCCTCTGGTGGGAAGCCCCCTTGGAGAAGGAACCGGCTACCCACTCCAGTATTCTTGCCTGGGAAATCCCATTGACAGAGGAGCTAAGTGGGCTACAGTCCATGGGGTCGCAAGAGTTGAACACAATTTATTGATGAAACCACCACAGGCATACCATCTGAGCTTCCACTATTACTATTTAATTGTCAGCCTTGATGTTTGCATTTTCAAGTGCAAAGTTCACTTCAGTTTTAGATCATACATAAGTACATTAATATCAGGAAAGCCAGAAAACAACTACAAGGACTCTGGCCTCTGGGCTATGACAGACTGGTCCTCAGGTGACCTCAAGTACACACCCTTGGTTTCCATCCTCTCTGATGCTCTCCTGCAGCGTCTGTGGAGCTCT
>ML663012.1:6561472-6641525 GCA_007570785.1 Antilocapra americana
GGGCTTCACATCAGAAGCAACACCCATCACTGACGACAGCTGGATGCCACAGCCCACACCGCCCTCCATGCCAGAAGTCCATGCATGTCTCCAGTCCCTTGTTTTGCAGCCCCATACCATGGCAAGTACATCAGCCCTACTGTAGGGACAAAAGAGCTCCAGACGCAAAGATGCTTCTGAGCAGGGGACGGTCAACCGTTGATGGTGCTTACACAGGCAGCACATCAGAGCAGTCTGCATCTCAAGCTCTGCCCAGGCCAACAGGGTCCTTGTCCCACCCCATCTAGAGTGTCACACACTAGCACTTATTTCTCTAGCACTGCTCCCCTCTGGGTCAACAGTGCTGGTACAGGAGTGGGGAAGCACACATTTAGGGGGACCCAGGTCAGCTCATATGTGACCCTCAGGGCTTCCCAACTTGGGACCTCCCTCCCTCCCATTAGCCTAATAATGGCCACTAAGGAAAGAGGAAGCCATATCTCATACCTGGCTCAAGCCCTAAATCCTCCATACCTCACAGGCAGATAACTGCAACAAGTAAACCCTAAAGAAAGGCATGAATTGTGATAACATCAGATCCAGCTCTTCCAACAAAGCCAATGGGCACACATCAATGGTATATGACTGTTCCCACAGAAAGACATCACTTCAAGACTGCAAGAGTTAACCATGGCACATCATTTCAAATAAACAGACAAAGGTAAGTAAAATGAAAAGACAGAGGAATCTGTCCCAACTTAAATAGCAAAAGCTCATGCCTAAAAAACAGCAAATGAAAGAGAAGCAAACAGTTTACCAGATTTGGAATTTAATGCATTATTAAAGATGATATAAAACTCCATTTTTGCAAGCTAAAATGATTCAAGGAGAAATGAAAATAGCATGACTAGTTTTCACACAAATTGGCAAAATTCTCATAGATGAATTTCTATTTTGCTGTCAATAAAATATTTTTAATATCTTGTGTTTAGAGAAGTTCTGTTTCATCTCTACTTAGGCATTTTTGCCCCAATCTCAGCATATTCCCAGAGAAATATACATTCTACAGTTGTAATGAGAAATGCTTTCATACATTTGAAGAATAGATATTGAGTGTCAATCATGTTCAAAACACATATTGCTATTTAATCACTAAGCGGTGACTGACACTTTTGAGACTGTCCCCCCACCCCCTGCCCCCATACTATAGCCAGCCAGGCTCCTCTGTCCATGGGGTTTCCCAGGCAAGAATGCTGGAGTGGGTTGCCATTTCCTTCTCCAGGGGATCTTCCCAACCTGGGGATCTAACCTGCCTCTTCTGCGTTGCCATGCAGATTCTTTACCACTGAGCCTCCTGGGAAGTCCCTCTAAACAAATAAATGCTGCTAAAAAATGGAAATTTTCACAATCCAGTGATGGTGAAAGATGACGTGCAAGTATAATATTATATAATATGTCGAGTGATTACAGTTGGTATGAAGAAGAAAAGGCTAGATATAAAAGAGAGTATTAGGAAGTATTTTCCTGTACTGAGTGTTCAGGTAAGGCCAGCAAACAAGGTGATAATTGAACAGATAGCTCAAGAAAGGGAGAGAAGGATCTAGTATGATATCAGGAGAAATATGTGCCTGGCGAGGGAAAGGCCACTACAAAGAACCTAAGGAAAGTGCTTGTTCCTTGCACTTTATGAATTTAGTTGCAAAAGCATCCTGTGAATTAAAGCATCTCCCATCCTTAGTACCTTCTGCTGACTGAGTTCTGGGCTCTGTGATAGAGGGCACCTTAATATATGAGTCCAGGTGCCCCTGCTTTAAGAACTGGTCTCATTCTGCAAGGCACACGCACACACACACACACACACACACATGCATACACACACACACACACACACGTTCACACCATGTCCTCCTGGGCTATGTTCCTACCACACATTTCTCACCCAGAACCATCCTCCTCACACCATATAATATACCATTACAACTCAAGCTGGTCATGTCAGACATCTTTCTCCTACAGAATGTATAAATGGTACCCAGAAATTCCAGTTCATAGACTGACCATGTATCAATAAACTTGGGGTTTGTTCTTATGATCCCTTTCTGCTCTGTATTTAAAGAAATATAAAAAGTGTGTGTGTGTGTGTGTGTGTGTAAGAGAGAGGCTGGGGGAGAGTGAGGAGAGGAAAATGAAACAGATATTACAGGGTAAAAGGTTTAATAAGCTCTAATGGTCCCTGAGACTATGTGATGAATTAAAGCTTCCTTTGTTTGGCCACATTCCAATTCCAGTTATCTCTGCTTGACACACAGCAAAAATAATTTTGAAAAAGAAAAATACATGTCTATCTTGACAGAACAGTTATGCTTTTATAATGAAAAAAAAACTGAAATATTTGACTACCCCAAAAGAAAAATGGGCAAAGTAAACCAATAAAAGTGAATATACAAATGAAAACAGCAACAGCTGAATATGTTTTATATAAAACAATAGAAGACATTTTTCCTGAATCTTTTGAATTTATTTGACCAGTTTTTTACTGTTCTATAGGGAATGAGGCAAGCTCTTTCCCAGTTTTCTTATGGGGCATCTTGTGTTTGTTATTCTTGGAGTTTACACACTATCATATTTTTAAACTAAATCTGATGAGCATACCCAGTGCTATTTCTGGCCTTTGTTCAACATGTAAAGGGCTTTTCAAACTATACTCTGTAAATTCTACAGACACCATGTCAATCCATCCTTTTGCCCTGAAAAAATTTCTTCATAGGATTCATGCCTAAAGACATCATAGTATATAAATAATTATTTCATTGTACTATTACTTCACCATGATAATGCAAAATCCTAAGCATCAGAGACTTCAACTGCTCTGGTCATTTTCAGAAAGATATGTGAATACGTGTGCACTTATATAGAAACACAGGCTTCCCATGTGGTGCTAGTGGTAAAGTACCTGCCTGCCAATGCAGGAGACATGAGACACAAGTTCAATTCCTAGGTCAGGAAGATTCCCTGGAGGGGGGCATGCAACCCACTCCAGTATTCTTGTCTGGAGAATCCCATGGTGAGAAGAGCCTGGTGGGCTACAGTCCATAGAGTCACAAAGAGTCAGACACGATTGAAGTGACTTAGCATGCACTCAGGAATACAGAAACATATTTTAATGTATGTGAAGTTACAAAATAAAGGGAATTGAAGGAAAAATAATAAATAAATCAATTCCAAGGAAACTGTATTTTAAAAAAATCGAATGGAGCATCACATACTAACTCAAACAATATTAAAATAATAATGATTTAATGATATCCAGTGAACTAGTAATTAAATTGGGCAACATGTAAACATGAATACTATATATAATGTTCCTGAAAATTGTGGCACATATTAGATTCTCAGTTATTGTATATGGAATGAATCAGGAATTATGTCTCTATTATAGATGTCATTAAATATATATAAGGTTGTACTTCAATTTGGGAAGATTAGATTATAGAATAAATCAGAGGGGTAATCTATGCAGTATAAAAACCAATCCGTTTTGGTGAATACCTAGATAATTACACACTAAAATCCACAAATGTACCAAACTATCTTAAAGCAAGAAACCCAGCAGAAGATAGATGTATTTAACCATGCAAAATGAAAAAAACATTTTAATGGCAAAACAGTCCCCAAAAGTTCAACTGAGAAACAGCTATTCTTAAAAATTATTTCAAAAGTTGACAACCATAGATTAAGAGGCATATATTATGTGGTCATATAATAATAAAAATAGACACATCAAAATGACACTTCAAGGTATTAATTTTTTATCAAACTCAGTAACAGTTAAGAAAAAAACACTTTTTCACAACCATCGGTCTGGGAAATTACTTAGAGTTGTCACACAGTTTATAGTGGTACTTTGAAACAGGGAGCAAAGGTGTACTATCTGTTTGCACACAGAAATTTTAAATGTTATACAGTTAGGAAGACTGTCTAAACAGTGGTACAGATATTAAAAGTCCCGTTCTTTAACTGGAGGCTTCTCAGTCTCAGCACTATCGACATTCTCGGGCAGGTTGTTTTCTGCGGTGGGGTCTGTCCTGTGCCGTGTAGGATGTCTAGAGCATCCCTGATCTCCAATCACAGTTCCCGGAGTAACAGACAGGTATTTCTACAAGCATTTTTCAGTGTTCCCAAGGAAACAAAGTTGCTCCTGCTTAAAACAACAGTTTAAATTCAACAATCTCAAATATTTTTGCAGGAATGATATAATAGCAACTCAAAGAAGAAGAATAGGAAAGACCATCTGCAGTGTGAGTAGCACAGCCCCTTATGAAATACCAAACGGCTATTTGAATAGTGAACCCATACTGCATTGAACACTAGTGGACTGGAAGAAAGTCCTGGGGCATTATTGACGGGTAAACAAAAGGGAACACAAGTAGAAAAAAAAACAAAAACAGACACTGAACTGAATCAAGAGTATCTGTGATGTGCATAGGATTTTATCCATACATTTGTACAAAAGGGTATGAATTATGTATGTATACCTCACATAGAAAGAAAAGTTTAAAAGACACTAAGCATATATGGGACAATGTTACTGAGAATAAAACTAGGTTATGTGGTAGTGGTTTTATAGTAACTGAACGTAACAAGATTGAATGAATATCTGTAAGTTTCATAAAGATGTGAACAGTAAGTAATAATTTAATGATACCAACATTAGCCACTAATTCAACGTTAAATTGCCAACATGCAAGGAGAAAGCAGTATTCAAGTTAATTTTTTTTCTTAAATATACATGGATTCGAATATGTTCATGAAAGACAAAAGTGACATTTAATCAAATGGTAAAAAAAAATGATTTTTACATGATGTCCAAAGGTAATACAACTTTTAGAAATACATTTAACCAAAAAGATTAAAAGGAACAATAAGGAAGGAGAGAGTAAAGATTAGAAATATGTTGAATAGGTGGTTGTGTGTGTGTGTGTGTGTGTTAAGTTGCTACAGTTGTGTTTGACTCTTTGCAACCCTATGGACCACAGCTCACTAGGCTCCTCTGTCCATGGGATTCTCCAGGAATTAATACTGGAAGGGGTTGCCATGCCCTCCTCCAGGGGATCTTCCAGTCCCAGGGATCAAACCCATGTATTTTATGTCTCCTGCATTGACAAGCAGATTCTTTACAACTAGTGCTGCCTGTGAAGCCATTGCTCCTCTTTTAGTCCTAAGTAAATACATTTATTTATGAGTTAGGGTTTCCCAAGTGGTGCTAGTGATAAAGAATCCACCTGCCAATGAAGGAGATGCAAGAGACTTGGGTTCAATCCCTGGGTTAGGAAGCTCCCCTGAAGGAGGAAATGGTAACTCACTCCAGTATTCTTGCCTGAAAAGTTACATGGACAGAGGAACCCAGCAGGCTACAGTCCTTGGGATTGCAAAGAGTCAAACACAACTGAATGATTGAGCATGCACACGCAATAATCAGGGTAGCAAACTACCACACCAATCTCTGGTATCTGAGCTAGGCTGGACTGAATCACAGGTGACTTCAGATAAATGTTCAAGGTTTGCATTCTGTTTCTCTCCCACAGTGTCTACTGGGCTCTCAGACTCACCCAGATGGGAACTGAAAGAAAGGTCTTTGTGTGGAAGTTCAAATGCTTCCTGGAGAGTTGATAATAGAGACTGAAGCTCTGTCCCCAAAAGACAGCTGGAGGGAGTGGAGGACTGAAGTCAGACTCAGATCTTCAGAGTGAGAGAGTCAATTCCTAGGCAGGTTGATAAGAAGTCTGGGGGTCCCCAAGGAGAGAGGGGTCTGGAATTCTCAAGGAGGAGAAAAGGACAAACTTTTTTTCCCTCTACATTCCTTAGGACTATACAACAGTAATGTATCCTGCTTGAGGACAGTTTCTGGAAAAAACCTTCTGGCTAATCCTATTATCCAAAAATGTAAATTATGAGAGTGGGTCTAGTAAGGTCTTTACAACCTCTAGACATTCTTTTGATTCACCGTAATAACTAATTAAAAAGTATTTAACTCCATTGCTAACACTAGCGAGAGGACATTCTTTCTGCCCCCCTTTGATGTCTATGTCAGAAGTTTTCTCTATCTCTTTTATACTTTAATAAAACTTTATTACACAAAAGCTCTGAGTGATCAAGCCTCGTCTCTGGCCCTGGATTGAATTCTTCTCCTCTGGAGGCCAAGAATCCCTGCATCTTTCATGTGTCAGCAAAAACCTTTCAAAAGGAAACATGTACTGTGGTGTCCAAGATTTCTCAGGCTGAGGGGACCACAGCAGAGGAGATTTTAAAGCGCACTTTGCTTCTCATTAGGCATCTTTCTGCTGTAACTCCCATACTCTATACCTGGTTTCCCTGGGGGACAGGGGTCTGGACAGAAAGGAAAATTTTCCTGTTCATTCTTTATTCCTAAGAGACCAGTTTACAAGGCAAGTGAATTCTGGTTTTATTGCTGCTTCCCCTTAATTCTCTTGTGTCCAGAGGTCTAAATCATCTTTGCAATTTATCCCAATCCAAGCTAAATTTTCCTCAAAGTCTACGGTTAAGAATTCTCACTTGATTAATTCCCTCAGATCTTCCAAGTTTGCACTAGTGGTGAGTACATACATAACTCCTGATATTTCTAAAAAATATTTTATGAGTATGACTTTGTCCTTTCATATAAAACCTTAGGCACTACACTCCTTGGCTCCCCAACAATATGCATTTTTGTGATAGGATGGTTAAGAGGTGTGTCATCCCCCAGCCATAAAACAATTGATATGAATACTGGCTTGTTGAGCTATTATCAGCCCAAGGTTTGAGAAAAGAAAAAAAGTTAGTCTTTAGGTGGAACCATCTTGAAGAAAGGCAAATTCCAAAGCAAATACATAGCTTCATTAACATAGCTTAAGAAAAACATTTCCATAAGAAAAACACATTGGTTAGCTCAAGGTTTGAGAAAAGTTTGGGTAGAACCAGGTGTCCTCATGGCAACACAGAATTTTAAGAGAAAAAAATCTGACACTTTGTCTGTTTCATCCTGCCACATAAGGGAGAGAGAAGAAATGTCTGACACTTGCAGCCTATTTCCTCCATTGGAGACCCCTGGCCTTCCTGCCTGTTGCCCTCTCAAAGACAAGGGTGGGATGATTTGAGAGAATAGCATTGAAATATGCACACTATCATATGTAAAATAGATGATCTGTGCAAGGTCCATTCATGAAGCCTGTCACCCAAAGCCAGGGCTCTGACAACCCAGAGAGATAGAATGGGGAGGGAAGTGGGAGGAGGCTTCAGGATGGGGGAGACACATGTATACCTATAGGCAATTCATGTTGATGTATGCAAAAACCATCACAATAATGTACAGCAATTATCCTCCAATTAAAATAATTTTTTAAAAGAAATTTTGAGTGACATCAAATGACATATACCTGAGAAAAGACCCTTTAGTATGCAGAATAAGATACTCAGAAGATGACCACACCCTATTCTCAAGACCTTTTGAATATCCTATCTTAGTTAGCAAGGGAAATACTGGAGTGAATACTGGAGTGGGTAACCTATCCATTCTCCAGGGGATCTTCCCATCCCAGGAATTTAACCAGGGTCTCCTGCATTGCAGGCAGACTCTTGACCAGCTGAGATACCAGGGAAGCCTGAGATTACATTAGCGGAAGGAATAAAGTGGATAATCATTGATATTTATATCAGATTAGCATGGATACTCAGCTTAGAATAATCTAATCACAGTGGTCCTCTAAATGTGGAAGAGAAAGGAAGAAGAATTAGTGTCAGATATTTTTAAGTGCTCTGCACCTGGGTTTGAAGATGGAGGAAAGACCATGAACCAAGAATTCTGGTGGCCACTAGAAGTAAAACAGAAAAGGGAATGCATTGTCCTCTGGAGTGTCCAGTCCTGCAGACATCATAATTATAGCTCAATGAGACTCCAGACTTCTGAAGAATTTTAAGACATATATATGTTTTAAGCCACTAGTGTGGTAACTTGTAATAGAATTTTAAGGCAGGCATTTGTTTGAAGTCACTAATACGGTAATTTGTTACAAAGGCATGCATGCATGCTTAGTCACTTGAGTCATGTCTGACTCCTTGCAACCCTATCGACTATAGCCCGCCAGGCTCCTCTATCTGTGGGACTCTCCAGGCAAGAATACTGGAGTGGTTTGCCATGGCCTCCTCCATGGGGTCTTCCCAAACCAGGGATGGAACTTGAGTCTCTTGCAGGAGCAATAGAAATTTAATACATATATGTGTTCAATCAGATGTTATGCTTGGAGTTGAGTTTAAACCTTTCCGTTCAATCAGCTGGTTACCCTTAGCTAGAGGCATTTTGTGTTGAAATCATATTTTAAACAGCAGGAGAAAATTGAGTCCTTTTTAAGGTATTTTCATTAGCTCCTATAGAGAACTTTTCATTGACTAAATATAAATATGGTTCTAACTTTGAGGTCTTTGAGGATTTGAGATGAGAAAAGTAAATCTTCTTATTATTATAGGCACACATTCTGCTTAAAATCTTTGTGTCAAAATTTCTAAATTCTTTCTATTTTCTGTTATTTCAAGCATCTGTTCTTTTCACTTCCATCCCTCAAACTTGCTCTCAAGGTTTCTTTCAACTTGGGATGAAATTACAAATGAGACTGTAGGCGTGTACATATGTGTGTGAGCATATGTGTTTCAGAGAAAGGTGTATACAGATGCACGCACAAATACACACACATGTACTCCTAACCTTGAACATGGTGTATGGACTCCCCAAAGCATTTCTGTACATTTCATTCATTTTCACAACATCCAGACGAAGTTAGGGTTTATTATCTTATATTTTCTTCATAAATAAATAAAACTGAGATTCAGGTCAATTATATTATTAATAATAACATTTCAAAGAAATTAAAACTTGCTGTGCACCTTTTAGACTATCAAAAAATGAACCATGTAGTGTGTACTGCTAATTTTTGAAATTCAGAAAATTGTATACCTTAAAAATTGGCAGTTTATTGTATGTAATTACTCTTCAATGATTTGGCTAGAATTTCAAATTTGGGGGTTTGTATGGTTCAGAGTAATAAGTAAAGTCCATGTAGTTGAGTCACACCTGAAATTGAGAGATATCTCTTTAATCAAGGACTAAAGCAAAGTGTCATATATGGATATGGGAATATTGAAATTAGTATAAAGAAATTACCATTTGATAAACTCAATTTTTTTCTTGTAAACTAAAAACTAACCTACATATATAAAAAGAAGAAATCGACATAAAGTGGCTCAAGACAGAAGAACACTACAACTGCACACACCATCATGGAGGAAACTTGAAAACACAAAATAGAGTCTGACAGCTAACAGCAGACACATGAAGAGGAGGCTATCAGAATTCAGATCAACTCCCCATAGTGTATTCCTATTGGAGAGGAAAGTGAAATCGCTCAGTCATGTCCGACTCTTTGCGAGCCTGTGGACTGTAGCCTACCAGACTCCTCCGTCCACGGGATTCTCCAGGCAAGAGTACTGGAGTGGAGTGCCATTTCCTTCACCAGGGGATCTTCCCGACGCAGGGATCGAACCGAGGTCTCCTGCCTCGCAGGCAGACGCTTTACCCTCTGAGCCACTCCCATTTGAGAGTAAAGACATTATGTTAAACCATTTGCTTTTAGGACAACTTGTTATGCAGCAACAAACTGATAAAATAATCCAAGTGAACAGCTGAGTGAAATTATAATAATATATGGCTTCTCATTGTAGGCATTTGCTGATATTTGAATAGTATTTATAATTACTCAGTTATTCAAGTCTATTTCATATAAGTGTATTAAAAACTGATTCCATTGAAGTTTTCATATAGATAATCATGCAAGGTTAAAAAGATATGCCTGTTTGTTCAAAACTCTGTGATTCTGAATTACAGGACCGGGAGGAATTTAAGCTCCCTAGTGAGCTGTATTTTGGAGATATAAATATTTATTTATTTACATTGCTCATTCAACATCCTTTTTTTTTTTAAATTTTCTTTACTTTATTGTGTTGGTTTTGCCATACATGGACATGAATCCGCCATGGGTATACATATGCTCCCCCTCCAGAACCCCCCTCCCTCCTCCCTCCCGATTCCCTCCCCCTGGGACATCTCGGTGCACCAGCCCCAAACATCAACCCTGGGCTGGCTATTGATTTCACATATGATAATTATCATGTTTCAATGCCATTCTCCCATATCATCCCACCCTTGCCCTCTTCCAGAGTCCACGAGTCTGTTCTATACATCTGCGTTCCTTTTGCTGTCTCGCATGCAGGGTTCTCGCTGCCATCTTTTTAAATTCCATATATATGCGTTAGTATACTGTATTGTTGTTTTTCCTTCTGGCTTACTTCACTCTGGATAATAGGCTCCAGTTCCATCCACCTGAGTAGAACTGATTCAAATGAATTTTTTTTAATGCTGAGTAATATTCCATTGTGTATTTATTTATTTATTTATATTGCTCATTCAACATCCTTTAGTGGTTATGATAAAATTTAGAATGGGGAAGATATTTCATTTAGAACAATTGAAGGAATCATATTTGTAGGCAAAAATGTAAGTTTTCAAGTAGAAGAAGAAAGATAATTCAAAATAAAATATAATTACACCCAACAATCCTTCGTGCCAATGATAAACCCCTTTATATATGGACACTGATATTACATACATCAGTAAGTAAATGTACACCAGAAAAAATAATTTGCATAGTTAAAATCTGGTATAAATATGTGCTTCATTTTAGTTAGGGTCATCTTAGACTCTAGACTTTATTACATCAAACTCTTCATTGAAATTGGTGTTTCACATAGACTAGCATTAGAGACATGCATTGATGATCAGGTTTTCCAGTGACTCTGATAACGGTGGCTCAGCAGGTAAAAATCTGTCTGCAATGCAGGAGATGGAAGAAATGTGATTTGGATCCCTGGGTCAAGAAGATCCCTTGGAGTAGAAGATGGTAACCCACTCCAGTATTGTTGCCTGAAAAATCCCACAGACAGAGGAGTCTGGTGGGCTGCAGTCCGTGGGGTCGCAAAAAGTCAGACACGACTGAGTAACTGAGTAACTGAGTAACACGCTAGTAACCAATATGCACGCTGAGCTAAATAAAAAACAAGATCGTAGTGGGAATAAAATGGAATGCCTTGCTATGCAACACATTATACCTTAAAGTCTACAGTTTGGGGAAAGAAAAAAATATGGTAGTGATGTGCAAAAGGAATGATGAACAGAAAGCGATAAACTGAGGTTTCATGCTTTACACTCTTATAAAAATTATGTCATTGGATGGAGTCAGTCATCAAGGTAGTTTTTCATTTCCAAAAGGTAACAGAACTCATGATTATTCACTCAGTAAAATGAAATAAAGTTGATCTGTATATAACATTTCACAAAGATATTATTCCTAGGAGATCCATCCACTCTTATGACATATATGGGCATGTCCATACATTTCACTTAAGGATGTGAATCAATTTGGGAGAGTATAAAAATGACAAAAGATAGAGCATAGATGACAGAACAGAAAAGTGAATGAGGCGAGTTCCTGAAATTGTGTAGAGAAGTTGAAGTCAAAGAAATGGAAATAGCAGACAATAAGCCGAAGGAGAAACTGCTATTTTCATAATCTAATCAAAGAAGCATAATATGTGGCCCTGAGCCTTTAACCCTGCTATCCTGTGCACTTCCTTAGCCCAAGGACAAATGACCTTGATAGAGTTTCCATCCCAAAAAATCTTTTCATAACCCTCTTTATGTCTTTATTTCTTAGACTGTAGATGAAGGGGTTCAGCATGGGTGTGACCACAGTGTACATCACCGAGGCCACAGCACTTGACAGTGAGCTGTGGGTAACAGCAGAGCTAAGGTACACTCCTAAACTTGTACAATAAAATAAGGAGACCACTGAGAGGTGAGATGCACAGGTGGAAAATGCTTTATACTTCCCCTGAGCTGAAGAGATTCTATATATAGAGGACACTATCTTGGAGTAAGAGTAAAGGATACCAGCCAGGGTACCACCACCCAGAAGTCCAGCTCCAAATTGCATCATCATGTTATTGAGAAAGGTGTCCGAATAAGCAAGTTGGACCAGCTCTTTTATTTCACAAAAAAAGTGAGGGATTTCCAAGTCTGTACAAAAAGACAGTCTCAGCACCATTAAGCTGTGTAACAAGGAATACAGAACACTCATTATCCAGGATATCAGAACCAGCAGTCCACAGAGCTGGGGGCTCATAATGACCCTGTAGTTCAGGGGGCGACAGATGGCCACATGCTGGTCATAGGCCATCACAGTTAGGAGAAAGATATCTAATCCTGCAAAGAGAATGTAAAAATACATCTGGGTGATGCAGCCTTCATAGGTGATAACTTGGCTCTGTGTCTGGATGTTCCACAGCATCTTTGGGATAGTGGTTGAGGTGAAACAGATGTCTACAAGGGACAGGTTGGAGAGGAAGAAGTACATGGGGATGTGAAGATGGGAGTCTGAGCTGACTGCCAAGATAATGAGCAGGTTTCCAAACACAGTAATCAGGTACATGGAGAGGAAAAGCCCAAATATGAGGGGCTGCAGTTCTGGTTCCCCTGAAAGTCCCAGAAGAAGAAGAAAATTTGAGCTTTGTGTACCATTTCCTGATTCCATGTGGTGGAGGTGACTATTGGAGGGAAAAAAGAAATAATATGAGTAATTTTCACTCAAACCGACCTAATTCACATAGCTGAACTATTTTAATTTCTCTTTGCTGTCAAGGAATTGATGTTAATATGTTATATGGAGATAAATCCTCCTTGAAGGTATACCTCATTTCACCTCTGACTAGAAATTTTTGTCCCATTTTCAACAAATTCCAAAGGCTTCTTGTATTTACAGTTTTAAGGAAAACTCCTTTCATGCATTTCAGAATTCTTATTGAGAACCAACCATGCTCGGAGCACATATAGGGAACAGTGTTGATAAATAAAACTTCCACAATCCAAGGGTGGTTAAAGATGATATTCAAATAAATATAAAATATAACATAGCAGGAGATGACAGATACTATGAAAAAAACAGGTATAAATTAGAAGGGAGTAGGTGTTATTTGGACTGAGTATTCAGGTAAGGCCTGCCAACAAGATGATAATTGAACCAATTCCTCAAAAAAAGAGAAAGAGCTAGTGTGATGTTAGGTGACGTGTGCCTGGTAGAGGGAGCTGCCACTGCTAAGGACCTTAGAAAGATGCTGGGTCTACCTGTCCAAATCCAAATAAGGAAGCCAGTGGGGCAGAGGAATAAGCAAGAAGTGGAGTGACTAGAGATGGTGTCAGGGATGCTGAGGAGCAAGCTGGCCTCCCTGAGACAGCTGACACTTCAATCCACACAGAAGCCCTCCTTTCATGTGATTCCTTGTACTTTATGAATTTAGTTGCAATGGCATCCTGTGAATTGTAAACATATCATATCCTCTTCTTAGTTCCATCTTTTGACTAAATTCTGGTCTCTGTATTATGTCACCTTAATATAGAAGGTCATTTACAGGCCGTTTCCCTAGAGGATCAGATAGTAAAGAATCTGCCTGCCATGCAGGAGACCCAGGTTCAATCCCTGGATTGGGAAGATTTCGTTGGAGAAGGAAATGGCAATCCACTCCAGTATTCTTGCCTGGAGAATTCCACAGACAGAGGAAATTGGCGGGCTACAGTCCATGGGGTCACAAAGAGTCAGACACACAACTGAGTTATTAACACTTTCACTTCACTTCCTCTGCTTAAAGAACTGCTCTCACTATAGTCACAGGCACACACACCATGTCCTCGTGAGCTGAGTCACTACTATGCATTTCTTACCTAGAAACACCTTCTTTAAGCCATGAATGGTTACAAGTCAAACTGGTCAGATCAGTTTATCTTTCATTTAAGGAATATATCTATGTTACCCAGAAATTTCAGTTCACAAGCTTCCCATAAACCAATAGACATGGGGTTCCTTCTTGGTATGGCCACTTTCTGCCCCATGTTAAAGAAATATTTTTAAAAGTCTGAAAGAAACAGAGAGAGAGAGAGAGAGAGAGAGAAGAATGGACATATGGGCCTTAGGGGAAAATTATATAATAAGCCTGAACGGCCCCTTCAGACAATGCGATGAATTAAAACTTCCTTGGTTTGGCAGCATTCCAACTCCAGTTACATCTCCTTGATGCCCAGAAAAATTGATTTAAAAAATTTTAAAAACCTTTATAACTTTGATAGAAACAGTGATACATTTATGGCACAAGACATCTGACAGATTGAATACCCCAAAAGAAAAAAGAGCAAAGTTCATAAGAAAACAATTCACAAAACGAACCACACAAACTGCAACAAAAGGTGGGTATACTTTATATGAAGCAGTAGAAGACTTGTTTTTCCTGAGCCGGACTCACTTATTTGAACAATTTTTTTTTTCCATCCCATAGAGAATGAGGTGAGCTTCCTAGGTGGCACTAGTGGTTAAAAAACCCCACCTCCCAGTGCAGGTTAGACCTAAGTGACACAGGTTCGATCCCTGGATTGGAAAGATCCCCTGGAAGAGGGCACAGCAACCCACTTGTATTCTTGCCTGGAGAATCCCATGGACAGAGAAGCCTAGTGGGCTTCAGTCCATAGGGTCGCCTAGAGTTGGACACAACTGAAGCAGCTTAGCACACAGCACACACACAGAGAAAGAGGTAAGTCCTTTCTCAGTTTTCTTGTGGAGCAGTTTCTCAGTATTCTTGAACTTCTGGCTTTATGTTACTCCTTAAGTAAATTTGGTGGGCATATCCCAATTCTCATCTGGTCTACAATTAACATGCAAAAGACTTTCCAGACCACACTCTATAATTTCTACAGACTTCATGACAATTCGCCCTTTCACCCTGGATAAATTTCTTCATATGATTCATGCCTGAGGACATTATGCATGACCTCATTTACTTTATTATTATTTGCCATTATAATGCAAAATCCTAATCATCTGAGACTTCACCTGCTTTGTTCACGATCACATTTTCAAAAAGGTATGTGAATACATGTGCACTTGTATAGGAACATATTTAAGTATAAATGAAGTTACAAAATAAAAAGAATGTCAATGAAAATAGAACCAGCTTAAATATAATAGTAATGAATCAACTGTATTTGTCGAAGAAATCAAATAGAGCATCAAAAACTAACTGAAAATGATATTTAAATGGTAATTATTTAATGAAATCACGTAGATTAGAAATTAAGTTGGCAAATGTGTAGACATGAAATGATATAATATGTAATGTTCCTAGAGTCATTAGGCTTATGTTCAAATTTTACTGAATGTGCTTTATGCATTCCATTCTTTCTTCTAATCAGACTTTCATTATTATCATTTCATTGGCAACACTGAGCCTTATGTTACTGAGGTCAAACTTTGCTTTTCCTTTAGTCCTAACTAAGTACATTTATTTATGACTCAGGGTAGCAAACTACCACTCTAACCTCTGGTAGCTGAGCTAGGTTGGATTGGCTCACAGCTGACCTCAGATAAATGTTCTAGGCTTGCATGCTCTCTAATTCTCCCCCAGTGTCTACTGGGCTCGCAGACTCACCTGGATGGAAACTGAGAGAAAGGTCTTTGTGTGGAGGTTCAAATGCCTCCTGGAAGGTTGATACTGGTGACTGAAGCTCTGACCCCACAAGACAGCTGGAGGGAGAGAAGGTCAGTTTTACAGTCAGACTCAGGTCTCCAAAGGAAACAAGTTCTGTTGCATCCAAGATTTCTCAGGCTGAGGGAACGGAGCAGAGAGACTTTATAGCTAACTTAGCTTCTCATTAGGCATTTTTCAGTTGTAACGCCCAAACTCTGTACCTGATTTCCCTAGGGGACAGGGGTCCGGGGAGAAAGGAAAATTTCCCTGTTCTTTCTCTGTTCCTAAGACACCAGGTTACAAGGCAAGTGAATTCTGTTTTTATTATTCCTTCTCAATTCTCCTGCACCCAGAGACTTGTCAACTACAAGTTGGCACTTGCCAAGAGCATTTGCCGTTGACTGAACAACAAAGGATGTGCCAGCTGCCTCTGCTGACACTGAACCCTGTGTCGTTGCAACCACTGACCTTCAACACCCCTGAGGGAGTTCAGGGTGGAGTGAAGCATCCTGTGCTCCAGGGAATCTGGTGGGACAGGTCCGTAGATAGTTACATATTTTCAGGAACTGATTTCATGATCCCCAGCTTTGCATCTTCTTTATATCTAGAAAAGCACTGAACCCCTCTGTGGTGACATCAACTCCTTCTAACTAGTAGAAAACCTTCTATAAAGTAAGCACTTGGTTGCACTGAACTCCTCCTTCACCAAAATTTTATATTTTGACCTTCCCCAACTGCCTCTATGGAGCAGTCTCTCAGAGATATCCGAGGTGCTGTCTCCTGGACTGCAGTCCTCATTTTGCCCTTAAATAAAACTTCACCACCAACTCTTACATTGGGCATTTTTTAAAGTCCACACTCTAATATTAAAGGCAAAAAGTTGACAGAATTGAGATGAAAGTATATACAACTGGCATATTTAAATGGGCTTTATAAGATGATTGCATTTCTTTCATTTAATTATATTGTGGAATAAGCATATTTCACTGGTAAGGCTTCTCCTGTGTGATACTATAAGATAAGGCATATAAATCTACATCTCAACAACTATTAACTGAAACCAATAGGGTGACCTGAGCCGTGTGTGCACATGTGTGAGTATGTACGTGTGTGTTGGCAGGCAGTTTCTTTACTACTGAGCCACCTGAGCCATACAAACTAATAAAAACTGGAAACTAACACTCAAGACTAATAAAGATTAAAAAATAATGATTTTGCTCTGGAATGAACTGGTAAACTTGGAAGATCTTTGCGGAATGCCTTAAACAATCCTTTGGAAATGAAAGTGTTAGTTGCTCAGTCAAGTCTGATTCTTTTTTGACAACATAGACTGTACCCCATCAGGCTCCTCTGTCCATGGAATTCTCCAGGCAAGAACATTGGAATGGGTAGCCATTTCCTTCTGCAAGGGGTCTTCCTGTCTCAGGGATCAAATCCAGGTCTCCTGCATTACAAGCAGGTTCTTTACCATCTGAGCCACCAGGGGAGCCCCAAAACCTTTGAAGCTATCAGGGGAGAGTGTAATTTCCTCGGTTCTGTCTCACTGCAGCAAAAATTTGAAGTGATGTATGGATCAGTGTTATAGCTCAGTTTTATTAGGAAAAACAAAGGATAGTAAACCCTCGAGGAGTGAGGGCAGGCCAACCCAAAAGACTAAGAGAAGAGAGGTCCCAATCCTTCTAAGCTTCCTCTTTATATACTTTTGTCTTCTCCCCCTGAGCCTGCCCTATGTAAATTGGGCTAGCCAGGAGGACTGTTTGTTTTACCTGAGGTCCTCACTCTGGTCCTCGAACCTTCTTTTGTTCTATTTTAGTGGGCTTGTCCCTTCTTTGTATTTTAGCCACTGCCATTTTGGACTCCTTTTTCCTATTCTAACTACCTAACAAAGGCATGATAAATTAAACTCTAAACTTCTAGAACATGCAACACATAAAATAAAATTCTGTTTTGTTAGAAATCTTGTCAGTGGAAAAAATCTTTTAGCTGACAGACATGGTTTTGGGGAAACTAAAAGACACTGTCCTTTCTCTTGCAAATCTCTACAAAACAGAATGTAAATATTACAAGGAAGAGCCAATTCTGACTCCAGGTCAGAACCTTTACTTTAACCTTTGCTTCCCTTTGCTTTTGTTCACTAAAAGGGTACTGTTTATACACAATGGCCTGCCTTGAGGAATCCTTTCTCTGCCTGAATATTAATTCAAAGCGCCTTTGTTCAGGACCCTGTTCACCTATGGATGGCTAGAGGAAAGAAGAAATTAACCTATCCCCTTCTAAGGCTTGCCATTCTAGGAGATATTTTCAAGATTATTGGGCTTCTTACTTTGCTTCCACACCTCCCCCACACCATCTTTATTCTCTAAAAACAAAACCTGGCATCCAGCTCCCATAAAATGATTATTTTGAGACATTAATCTGTCATCTTGGTCTCAACACCTCCTCTCTCAGATTTATTGGCAGCAAATACAGTGAGATTAGACTCAGTAACATAGGTACGCTCCACAAGGACCTGAAACTGAGCCTAATTAGCTCATTCAGGCAAGATCTGAAACCTATGGAAAAAGGGGCAGATTCAAAATTGAAACTGCTGGGAATGCTCCCTCAGCCAAACCTCACAAATAGTAAAGCCTTAGTCATCTGAGCAATCAATTTTAATGTCTGAAGAATTGATGCTTTTGAACTGTGGTGTTGGAGAAGACTCTTGAGAGGCCCTTGGACTGCAAGAAGATCCAACCAGTCCATCCTAAAGGAGATCCTGGGTGTTCATTGGAAGAACTGATGTTGAAGCTGAAATTCCAATACTTTGGCCACCTCATGCAAAGAGTGGACTCATTGGAAAAGACCCTGATGCTGGGAAGGATTGGGGGGCAGGAGGAGAAGGGGACAACAGAGGATTAGATAGTTGGCCGGCATCACCAACTCAATGGACATGGGTTTGGGTAGACTCTAGGAGTTGGTGATGGACAGAGAGGCCTGGCATGCTGCGATTCATGAGGTCACAAAGAGTTGGACACTACTGAGCGACTAAACTGAACTGAATTGTTTGCAAGCTAGTGAGTTTATCCCATGGAATTACAGTCCATGCAATTTTCAAGGCCAGAATGGGTAGCCTTTCCCTACTCCATGGGCTCTTCCCAACTCAAGGATTAAACCCAGGTCTCCCACATTGCAGGCGGATTCTTTACCAGTTGAGCCACAAGGGAAGCCCAAGAACACTGGAGTAGTTAGCTTATCCCATCTCCAGTGTATCTTCCCAACTCAGGAATCACACTGGGATCTCCTGCATTGCAGGTGGATTCTTTAACAGTTGAGTTATCAGGGAATCCCACCTGGGGTCAGTGGTAAAGAATCTGCCTGGAAATGCAGGACATGTGGGATCGATCACCGGCTCAACTTGGGAAGGTCCCTTGGAGAAGGAAATGGCAACCTACTCCAGTATTCTTGCCTGGAGAATCCCATGGACAGAGGAGCCTGATGGGTTACAGTCCACAGGGTTGCAAAGAGTCAGATGCGACTTAGTGACTAAACAAAACAGGTGACTTGAAGCAATTGATCAGATATATAGTTTTGTGTTCAATCAATGATTGTAATAGTGCAACTCCAGATATGGGAAAATACAACAAAGGAAAACATTTCCTGGATCATAATGGGTTAGTAAGACAAGATCCAGAGAATCTTTTAATTTACCAACAGGACCTGGAGAAGAGGAGAACAAGAGAACTAGAACTATCTTGTATTCTAATCAAAGCACACACCTTACTCAGTTTGTAACTTTGGATCAATCACCTAATGCCAAAAATTTAGAAGGAGGATCATAACTGCAGTCTTCATAGGATGGAGTTTTGCAAGAAATAAATAAGACAATATCTGTAAGATTCTAAGTCCAGTCCACAGTGTATTAAATGATCTAAATTTGTATCATATAATTACCAAAAGTTTTAAAAATAAGGGACTAAATGCCAGCTCTTCATTTCTATTATAGTAAAAGCATGAAACTCCTAATTGATGGGTCAAAAGTATTACGAAGCCAAAGTTTATTTCACCCATGGTTTTAAAACACAGGAACACAGCTCACTAAATTATTGAAGAATAAATAATAAGTTTTTGGTGGTAGAAGGAACTGTGTTCCCATCACAAGTCAATACCTTTGAGACTCAAGTGAACTAGTCCAGACAGGTTCTCAGCCTTAGATTTGGAGAAAACTTTGCCTCAGGGTTGTGGAAAGTTAAAATGTTAGACCCACAAGACCTAGAACTAACACTCAAAAAAAGATGTCCTTTTCATTAGAGGGGACTGGAATGCAAAAGTAGGAAGTCAAGAAACACCTGGAGTAACAGACAAATTTGGCCTTGGAGTACAGAATGAAGCAAGGCAAAGGCTAATAGAGTTCTGCCAAGAGAACGCACTGGTCATAGCAAACACCCTCTTCCAATAACATAAGAGAAGGCTCTATGCATGGACATCACCAGATGGTCCACACTGAAATCAGACTGATTATTTTCTTTTCAGCCAAAGATGGAGAAGCTCTATACAGTCAGCTAAAACAAGACTGGGAGCTGACTGTGGCTCAGATCATGAACTCCTTATTGCCAAATTCAGACTGAAATTGAAGAAAGTAGGGAAAACACTAGACCAGTCAGGTATGACCTAAATCAAATCCCTTATGATTATACAGTGGAAGTGAGAAATAGATTTAAGGGACTAGAGCTGATAGAATGCCTGACGAACAATGGGCTGAGGTTCTTGACATTGTACAGGAGAGAGGGATTAAGACCATCCCCATGGAAAAGAAATGCAAAAAAGCAAAATGGCTGTCTGAGGAGGCCTTACAAATAGCTGTGAAAAGAAGGGAAATGAAAAGCAAAGGAGTAAAGGAAAGATATACCCATTTTAATGCAGAGTTCCAAAGAATAGCAAGGAGAGATAAGAAAGCCTTCCTCAGCAATCAATGCAAAAAAAAAAAAAATAGAAGAAAACGATAGAATGGGAAAGACTAGAGATTTCTTCAAGAAAATTAGAGATACCAAGGGAACATTTCATGCAAAGATGGGCTCAATAAAGGACAGAAATGGTAGAGACCTAACAGAAGCAGGAGATATTAAGAAGAGGTGGCAAGAATACACAGAAGAACTGTACAAAAAAGATCTTCATGACCCAGATAATTACGACGGTGTGATCACTCACCTAGAGCCAGACATCCTGGAATGTGAAGTCAAGTGGGCCTTAGGAAACATCACTACAAACAAAGCTAGTGGAGGTGATGGAGTTCCAGTTGAGCTATTTCAAATCCTGAAAGATGATTCTGTGAAAGTGCTGCACTCAATATGCCAGCAATTCTTGAAAACTCGGCAGGGGACACAGAACTGGAAAAGGTCAGTTTTCATTCCAGTCCCAAAGAAAGGCAATGCCAAGAATGCTCAAACAACTGCACAATTGCACTCATCTCACACGCTAGTAAAGTAATGCTCACAATTCTCCAAGCCAGGCTTCAGCAATACGTGAACTGTGCACTTCTAGATGCTCAAGTTAGTTTTAGAAAAGGCAGAGGAACCAAAGATCAAATTGCCAACATCTGCTGGATCATTGAAAAAGCAAGAGAGTTCCAGAAAAACATCTACTTCTGCTTTATTGACTATGCCAAAGCCTTTGACTGTGTGGATCACAATAAACTGTGCAAAATTCTGAAACAGATGGGCATACCAGACCACCTAACCTGCTTCTTAAAAAACCTGTATGCAGGTCAGGAAGCAAGTTAGAACTGGACATGGAACAACAGACAGGTTCCAAATAGGAAAAGGAGTATGTCAAGGCTGTATATTTTCACCCTGCTTGTTTAACTTATATGCAGAGTACATCATGAGAAATGCTGGGCTGGAAGAAGCACAAGCTGGAATCAAGATTGCTGGGAGAAATATCAGTAACCTCAGATATGTAGATGACACCATCTTTATGGCAGAAAGTGAAGAAGAGACTCTTGATGAAAGTGAAAGAGGAGAGTGAAAAAACTGGCTTAAAGTTCAACAGTCAGAAAACTAAGATCATGGCATCCAACCCCATCACTTCATGGCAGATAGATGTGGAAACAGTGGCTGACTTTATTTTTTCTGGGCTCCGAAATCACTGCAGATGATGATTGCAGCTATGAAATTAAAAGATGCTTACTCCTTGGAAGGAAAGTTATGATCAACCTAGACAGCATATTGAAAAGCAGAGACATTACTTTGTCAACAAAGGTCCATCTAGTCAAGGCTATGCTTTTTCCAGTGGTGATGTATGGATGTGAAAGTTGGACTATAAAGGAAGTTGAGTGCCGAAGAATTGGTGCTTTTGAACTGTGGTGTTGGAGAAGACTCTTAGAGTTCCTTGGAGTGCAAGAAAATACAACCAGTCCATCTGAAAGGAGATCCGTCCAGGGTGTTCATTGGAAGGACTGATGTTGAATCTGAAACTCCAATACTTTGGCCACCTGATGTGAAGAGCTGACTCATTTGAAAAGACCCTGATGCTGGGAAAGATTGAAAGCAGGAGGAGAAAGGGACGACAGAGGATGAGATGATGGATGGCATCACCGACTCAATGGACCTGGTTTGGGTGGACTCCAGAGAGGCCTGGTATGCTGCAGTTAGTGGGGTCACAAAGAGTTGGACATGACTGAGCGACTGAACTCAAACTGCAACTGAAAATGTTAGACCTCTGAAAGCCAGAAGAGTTCATGAGTTAGTAAAAAGAACTGGATTTACCTCACTTTTAACTTGGTCTCTTGAGAACACAAATCAGCGGGAAAATTTTCCCATTTTATTCAAACAAGTTCCCTTGGGGAAATATGCTCAGAGCTGGGAATAACAGTGGAAAATGTATTAATGAGCAGATGTAGTGTGCCGACACATTTAACATACAGAGCTGTAAATATCACCACAGCTACAGTATCTGAGCGTGTTCAGCCTTAAGCTGGAGAAGGTATAGTTTTTGCACTTGAGTTCCTAAGTCTGTCTCATGAACCCAGGCTTCATTCCTTTCTTCTTTCTCATCTGGAGACAGAACTTCAGTCTCCACCATCCAAGGAGGTACCGGCTTCCACACTGAGACCTTCATCTCAGACTTCCCATCCAGGTGAGTCTAAGGGCTCCATAGACAGTGCTGGAGAAAGTCAGAGGGAACGAAACCTAAGAACATTTACCTGAAGTCATTTACCCAAAAACCCAAACAGCTGACCCAGAGCTGAGCAATCTCCACATTTATTTGCTTGCTTGACTAATTTATAATCGATTTATTTATTATGTTAAACAGACAAGTATCTATTGGATTCATCAATTCAAGGTTTATTGTAGCCAGTGAAGTTTGGGAATGAAAAGTTAGTTGAATGAGACTCAAGAGGGTTGTCAGTAAAAGTTTATACTTTCCAAGAGATTTGCAGTTTAGGGAAGTAGGAAAATAGACTAGCAGACATGGAGAGATCTGCAGTGAAATGACGACATTTTATTAATTTACTTTTAATATTTAAGATGAGGTATGTCTGGGAAAGAGCTATATTCATTAGGAAGATCCAGATCAATGGACGTACTCCTGCCTTGTAACTACAGTTGTTGAAATACACTTCTTACAGAATCTTCTCTCACACGGAGTATTCACTTGAAAATATTGCATTTAACTGTATCTTTTTTATATTTTGGGTTTTTTGTGTAATTTTTACCATGTTGTGTTTTCTGCCATACAACAATGCAAATCAGCCATAATTATATATAAATCCCCTTCCTCCCAAGCCTCACATTTGATCCAGTAACCCCAATTGGGCATATACCCTGAGAAAACCATCATGGAAAAAGACACACATGTACTCCTGTGTTCATAACAGGATTATTTACAATAGGCGGGACGTGGAAGCAACCTAGATGTCCATCAACAGATGACTCGATAAAGAAGATACAGTACATATATACAGTGGCATATTCCTCAGCCATTAAAAAGAATGAAATACTGCATTTAATATGCAAGTGGCCATATGGTAAAGGGCTTTACTTCACAATTATTTCATTACTTGGGAGGCTGAATATATTTGGGGGGTTTTGAGCCCTTTGTTTTCTGCACTGATAACTGTCTCTGCATGTTCTTGGTCTTACATACTGGTACTTGAGTGTTGTTATTTTTTCTGTTTCTTTTTTTTTCCTTCTTTTTTTGCTGTATAGTTTCCTTTATAATTTATTTCATATCAAGCTGTGAGATAAAAGTCCAGGAACTGTATTCCAGCCTGCAGAAGAAGGGGAGAATGAAATGTATTTTAAATACCTTGAGGAGTCTTCTTGCTAAAAATAGAAATACATGCCACTTCTCTCTCCCCACTCTTTCCCTCCCCATCACAGGTGTATCAGACACAATTTCACCCCAAACCGCTGTAAACTGCAACCAGTTCCCTGGTCTGAATACCCTATTCCTGTCTCTCTTTTTTTATGTTTTATGCATTCTTTCAAACAATTATAATTTTTGAAAGACTTTACTAATTTCTATTTAATTTTTGTATGTATGTATAATGTATTTGTTTCATTGTCTGAGTGTTTATAAATTGTGAGTGGTTAAATCTATCAATTGGTCATATTTTGTCTGCTCTTTAAACATAGAAAGCTCTACATTTGCAGTAGTAAAAAAAACAAACAAACAAAAACACCCTTTAGATTCATTGCTTCTTTTTTTAACTTTTATTCTCGTTTTCATTTTTAGTTGAAGGATAATTGCCTTTACAATATTGTGCTGGGTTCTGCCATCCATCAACACGAATCAGCCATAGGTATACATATGTCCCCTCTCTCTTGACCCTCCCTCCCACCTCCCACCCCATCATAACCCTCTAGGTTGTCACAGAGCACCAGCTGTGGGTTCCCTGCATCATACAGCAAATATCCACTGCCTATCTATTTTACATATGATAATGTATATGTTTCCATTGCTTGTTATTCACTTATTTTTTCTTACTGTTACCTTTTGCCTTCAGGAGTAGATTTTTAAAATATTAATCAAGTGCTGCCATC
The DNA here is from genome assembly GCA_007570785.1 of Antilocapra americana. Lineage (NCBI taxonomy): Eukaryota > Metazoa > Chordata > Mammalia > Artiodactyla > Antilocapridae > Antilocapra > Antilocapra americana. The sequence continues at coordinate 6,586,141 of ML663012.1, forward strand.
TTGTGGAACATATTCTTTTGCACTCAACAAAGATCACATATCTTTCTCATAAGGATGTTTCAATACATATATATTTATACTGACTGAAATTATAATTTTAGTTACTGCTTCCCCTTTGTGGGTGTGTGTGTTGGGCACTCAGTCATGTCCAATTCTTTGCAACCCCATGGACTGTAGCCCACCAAGCTCCCCTGTCCATGAAATTCTCCAGGCAAGAATACTGGAGTGGGTTGCCATTTCCTTCTCCAGGGGATCTTCCAAGCCAGAGATTGAACCTGAGTTCTCAGAACCTGAGTTCTCAGGCAGAATCTTCACTGTCTGAGCCATAACTAAGCCCACTGTTCCCCATACTATTTTTTAAAAGATTTATATTTCATTCACTTGTCCATTTCAATTATATACAAAACCAGTATCAGTGTGACCATGGTTATTTTATAGTTTTCTTTCATAATTTCATCTTAATTTTTAGTTCAATTTTGTTTAGCCAAGTTGTTTCCAATGCACTATAATTTAAACAGGTCTTATTTCCAGTGCTATTCTTTTTATTTTATAAACTTCATTTTCTAAAAATGTGTTTCTTTGTATATACATACACTGATGAAACAAAGCAGGTGAGGTCCCTGCCCATCTGTTTCTCTCATTTTAATGAAGGAAGAAGCTGTGGTCCCTTGAGTCTGAACACCTTGCTGCTGTTCTCTCTGCAACCTGTCTCTTTTGAAGAACTCTTTATTCCTATTGCTTTTCCCTCGGCAGGAACTTGCCTTTTAAAAAACAAACAGACAAAAAGCAAACTATTCCTCAATTACTGCAATTGATTAGAAACATTTTGGACTGTATCCTAAAGAAAAACATACCTTTTACATGTGATCCAACATGCATGCACATTTAAGCAAAAGATACACATGTATCATATGCCAACAAACACACACAAAGCTGAACAAAGTAAACCAAAATATATTTACTATGTTCGAGGCATTCTGAATTTCTCACTATCAGTGTAGAGTACATAACTACTAGAGGAAAAACAACATGAAATAGGCATTCTTATCCTGAGATGGCACCAGGGATCCCCTGAAATGGAAATTCCATACAAAAATTATGGATATGGATTTTTGAGTGCAAAATATAAATCCCAGAATTTCAACTGTGTCTGCAATGCCAATCTTTGAGATAATTAGCCATAATATTTTGTCTTTTCTGCCTGTCAAATTTACCACATGGAGCCAGGGAATGAGACACAAATTTCAGAATTTCTTCTTCTGGGGTTATCAAAGAAAATAGAACTTCAGCCCCTCATATTTGGAATTTTCCTCTCCATGTACCTGATCACTGTGATTGGAAACCTGCTCATCATCCTGGCTGTCAGCTCAGACCCCCACCTCCACACCCCCATGTACTTCTTCCTCTCCAACCTGTCCTTTGTAGACATCTGCTTCACCTCCACCACCATCCCAAAGATGCTGAAGAATATACAGACAGAAAACAAAGCAATAACCTATGGAGGCTGCATCACCCAGATACACTTTTTCCTGCTCTTTGCCACAATGGAAATCTTCCTCCTGACCGTGATGGCCTATGACCACTTCGTGGCCATCTGTCATCCTCTGCACTACACAGTCATCATGAATCCCCGGGTCTGTGGACTGCTGGCTCTGACATCCTGGATGATGAGTGTCCTGAATTCCTTGTTACAAAGCTTCATGGTGTTGTGGCTGTCCTTCTGTACAGACTTGGAAATCCCTCACTTTTTCTGTGAGATTACTCAGGTGGTTCAACTTGCCTGTTCTGACACCTTTCTTAACGACATTGTGCTGTATTTTGCATCTACACTGCTAGGCAGTGTTTCCCTCACTGGTATCCTCTACTCTTACTCTAAGATAGTTTCCTCCATACAAAGAATCTCATCAGCTCAGGGGAAGTATAAAGCATTTTCTTCCTGTGCATCTCACCTCTCAGTGGTCTCCTTATTTTATTGTACAGCCTTAGGAGTGTATCTTAGCTCTGGTACTACCCACAGCTCACAGTCAAGTGCAACAGCCTCGGTGATGTACACTGTGGTCACACCCATGCTGAACCCCTTCATCTACAGTCTGAGGAACAAAGACATAAGGAGGGCTCTGAGAAGAACCATCAGGATGGCAGTTCTATATGGGCCAGTTGTCCTGGGGCTGAAGAAATACCCATGACTATAGGACTCAAAGCCACAGAGGAAGAAATTGCTTTTCCTTAATCAGATTGCTAAACCAGAACTTCTTATTCCTATTTATAACCTGGAATTTTCATTTCTTTGAATTTAATGCCTCTACACAATTTGTCATTCACTTTATTAAGTTTCAGATCTGTCTGATACATATTCATGCTTTCACAAAGTTTTTTCTCAATTTTGGACCAAGAACATTTAAAGATTTCAGTATCTTACATGGGGAAAATTGAATTATTTAAAAATTGTTATTGTTTAGTCACTCAGTTGTGTCTGACTCTGGTACCAAAATTCTCACACTGCAAAATATTTAGGAACACAACACTGTAAAGCAATTATACTGCAACAAAACTTAATATTATCCAGAGTGAAGTAAGCCAGAAGGAAAAACAACAATACAGTATACTAACGCATATATGTGGAATTTAGAAAGATAGTAACGAGAACCCTGCATGCGAGACAGCAAAAGAAACGCAGATGTATAGAACAGACTCGTGGACTCTGTGGAAGAGGGCAAGGGTGGGATGATATGGGAGAATGGCCTTGAAACATGTTAATTATCACATGTGAAATCAATCGCCAGCCCAAGGCTGATGCTCGGGGCTGGGGCACTGAGATGTCCCAGGCGGAGGGAATCGGGAGGGAGGAGGGAGGGGGGTTCTGGAGGGGGAGCATATGTAAACCCATGGCGGTTTCATGTCAATGTATGGCAAAACCAACACTATAAAGTAAAGAAAATTAAAAATAAATAAATAAAATAAAGATCCCCTGTGCTACGGAACTCTGCTCAATATTCTATGAAGTGAAGTGAAGTCTCTCAGTTGTGTTCGACTCTTTACGACCCCATGGACTGTATAGTCCATGGAATTCTCCTGGCCAGAATACTGGAGCGGGTAGCCATTTCTTTCTCCGGAGGATCTTCCCAACCCAGAGATCGAACCCAGGTCTCCTGCACTGCAAGCAGATTCTTTACCAGCTTAGCCACCAAGGAAGCCCAAGAATACTGGAGTGGGAAGCCTATCCCTTCTCCAGTAAATCTCCTGACCCAGGAATTAAACCTCCTGCATTGCAGGCAGATTCTTTACCTGCAAGAATCCATAACTAGGGGGACCCATAACCTAAACGAGAAAAAATCTTGAAAAAGAATAGATACATGAATATTTATAGCTGAATTACTTTGCTGTACACCTGAAATGAACATAACACTGTTAATAAACTATGCTCTTGCTATTGTTTAGTTAATAAGTCATGTCAGACTCTTTTGCAACTCCATGGACTATAGCCTGCCAGGCTCCTTTATCCATGGAATTCTCCAGGTAAGAATACTGGAATATATAGCCATTTCCTTCTCCAGGAGATCTCAACTCTGGAATCAAACCTGCATCTTCTGCATTGCAGGCAGGTCCTTTACCACTGAGTCACCTGGGAAGCTCGTTAATCAACTATACTCAATATGAAATAAAAGTTAAAACAATAAAGTAAAGGGCTTCCCAGTGGCTCAGATGGTAAAGAATCTGCCTGCAATGCAGGAGATCCCAGTTTGATTCCTGGGTCAGGAAGATCCTCTGGAGTAGGGATAGGCTACCCACTCCAGTATTCTTGGGCTTCCATTGTGATATGAAATAAAAGTTAAAACAATAAAATAAAAAGGCTTTTACAATTTCATCCTTAAAAATCAATGCTTTTCTTGCACTTCATGAATTTTCTTTTCTGAATTGTGGGTTTATTCCCTTTGCTCATTTTTCTAGGAGGATAGTCGATCACTAAGGTGTCTTGACGCCATGAAAACATCCCTTCTCCCTCTTTTGGATGAATTATTTTACTGCTTTGTTAGGTATTTTGGACATCAAAGGGATATAGCTGGGTTTGAAATGTTGCCAGAACCAAAGAAGCTTTCCCCTCATAACAATTTATCAGGGACTAAGCTTATTAGATCATTTTTATTGTTCATATTTATTTATTTACTATACCTATGTTTTTAGAACTGCTTTCTCATGTTTATAAAGATATATATGGCACAAAATGGTCCTATTAACATTGAAGAGCACGTTTACATGTCTATAGAAAGCTCAACTAGAATCTGGAAACTATTTGTACATACATTAGGGTATAAATCATCTGATGTTCACAATCTTGCCTTGCATCATTCCATTCCTAAATGGTGCAGCTGAAAGTGAAAAGAGTCTTGTACTTCTCCATGGCCACAAGAGATCACAGTGCTGTGTTGCACGGGTGTGTGTGTGTGTGTGTGTGTGTGTGTGTGTGTGTGTGTGTGTGTTGTGGGGTATGAGTGTCCTTAGAACAGGAGGACTTGAGCTCATAGACATCAAAATTTCCCCTGGAAATATAGATGACAGAATGCTAACTGAACATGAAAACAAAAGGGGGATCTACTTCTATGTTTTAAGATTCTTGGAAACAAAATTAACGAAGTACAAGGAACAACATGTGGATTAGGGACTCCTTATGCCTTGAAGTTCAGGAGCAGAGGAAGGTCACTTCATTTCCTAACATCCTCTGGCCCCATCTCCCATCACCCTCCCTCTTTCCTATTCCCTTTGGGAAACTAGCTTCTTTGGGAGATTGGACACCTGAAAGAAAAGGCATCTTTGGGGTCTTTGACCTGGCCATTCCACCTTCCAGGCAGGCACTGGCTTCAGCTCCTCACCTCTCTTCCTTGAAGTCTCTTCAAAGGTTACCTTGTTTGCCAACCTACCTCAGTAAAGAATACCACCCAGCCATTTACCTCTCTGTACCCCCCTTTATTTTTCTTAATTTCACCTGTCACCATGTGGCATTTTATATGATTTTGTAATTGCTAATATTATTTCTCCATTGAACAGTGGAGAGTTTTGTCTCTCAGTACACTCTACTCCTTGCCTTGAACATCTCCATCTGTGTATACTGTCAGAATACTCTTGACAGCTGATTGCTGAGGGACTTTGCCTGCAAGACAGAACTGTGAAGAAATAGAAAGTCTGAACCAACAAATAAAGAGTAAGGCAAATGAATCAGTAGCCATGAACTTCCCAACATCAGTGGCAACAAAAAGCAGACAGAAGCAAAGATCTGATGACTTTACTATGAATCCTACCAAAATTGAAAGAATTAACAATTTTTCTCAAACTCCGCCAAATGATTTAAGAGGTGGGAACACTCCCAAATTCATTTTCTGAGGACACTCTTACCTTGCTACCAAAACCAGGAAAGACCCTACAAGAAAAGAAAATGACAAATTGATATTCCTAATTAACATAGATTCATAAACTATCAATAAGAGAGAAATACACATCGTGATCCAGTGAGATTTATTTCTAGACTATCAGGGTGGTTCCCTGTGTACAAAGAAATAAACATGACACACACACCACACTGACAGAGCTAAAGATAAAGTAAATACAAATTCAGCTTTGTATTCAACTTCCTTTTATGATACACAGTCTCAACAAATTTGGAACAGACGGATCATTCCTCAAAATAATATGTGACAAGTCATAGCTGTCATACTCAACAATGACAGTTTCAAAGTTTTCTCTCTAAGATAAGGGACAAGACAAGAGTGTCGCTCTCACGACTGCAATTCAACATAGCACTAGAAGTTTTACCTAAATCAACTGGACGAGAAAAAGAAACAAAAATCATCCAAAATTAAAAGGAAGATGAAAAATATCTCTGTTTGAATATAAATCCCTAAGGACTCCACCAAAAGTTGTTAGAAACAATGGACAAAATAGCTAAGTTTCAGTACACCAAATCAACCTATGTTAATATAAGATCAACATACAAAAATTTTGCTTTATACACCAACAGTAAGCCATCAAAAAAGAAATTAAAACAATATTATAATAGCATCAAAATAATAAATGCCCAAGAGTAAATTTAACCAAGGAAGTGAAAGACACACAAAATTATGAAATTCTGATGAAAGAAATTGAACCAAGACACAAATAAACTGAAAGGTTTTCTTTACTTGTGGATCCAAAGATTTAGTGTTTTTAGACTGTCCCCTGCTTCTCAAATCCATCTACAGTCTCTATGAAATCACTAACAAAATTCTAATGGCATTATCTGAGGAAATATATTTTAAAATCCTAAAACATTTATGGAATTATAAAAGATCCCAAATAGCCAAACAACCTTGAAAAATCAGAAAGCTGGAGGCATCATGCTTCCCTATTCCAAGTTTTATTATAAAACGATAGTAATTAAAACTGTGTAGTACTACATAAAAAGGGCCATAACTGAACAGAATTGAGAGCCTGGAAATAAACCCTTGTATGAACAGCCCATCAGTACTCAACAACAGAGCCCGGAAAATTCAATTAAGAAAGAACAGTGTCTTCAAAAAATGTGCTGGCAAAACTGGATAATAGAGAGAACAAAAATTGGATCCCTATCCTGCACAAATAAAACTTTAACTTGAAATGGATTAAAGAATTAAACATAAAAACTAAAATTGTAGAATTCCTAGAATAAACTACAAGGAACACCTCCCTGACACTGGTATTGTCAATGATTTCTTTGGACGTGACACCAGAAATAAAAGGAACAAAAGTAAAAATTTTAAAATGGGAAAATGCTAAACTAAAAATCTTCTTTTCAGTAAAATTGTCAACAAAATGAGGAGGCAACTGATGGTCATTGTTCAGTCTTTCGGTCCTGTCTGACTCTTTGCAACCCCATTGAGTGCAGCATGCCCCATCCTTCACCTTCTCCCAGAGCTTGCTCAAACTCATGTCCACTGAGTTGGTGATGCCATTCAACTATCTCGTCCTCTGCCGTCCCCTTCTCCTCCTGCCCTCAATCTTTCTCAGCACTGGGGTCTTTTCTAATGAGTCAGCTCTTCTCATCAGGTGGCCAAAGTATTGGAGGAAACTGATGGAATGAAAGAAAATATTTCAAACCCTTATCTAGATATGTTCTAAATATATAAGGAACTCATACAACTTAATAGCAAAACATAAATAATCCAATTAGAAAATGACCAAAGGACTTGATAGGAATTTATTCTTTAAAAAAAGACATACAAACAGCCAACAAGTACATGAAAAGATGCTCAACATGGCTAACCACTAGGGAAGTCAACACTTAAATCAAAAAGAAATATCATCTTACATCATTTAGATTTGCTATTATGGAAAAGTTGAGATAAACAATGTTGCTGAAGATGTGTGGAAAAGTGAACCCCTGTCACTACTGATGAGGATGTAAATTGGTACAGCCACTATGTGAAATAGTATAAAGTTCCTGAGAAAATTAAAAGTAGAATTACCATCTGATCCTGGATGTTTGGAATTAACTGAAGTAGAGAAATAGGGCATTAGCTGAGTATGGATATACAATGAAGTGAAGACGCTTCTCTGACTTTTTATATTAATGAAAAAATCCAGAGCAAAGAATGCTTGAAAATATTTTCTTGAAAAGAAATGTATGAGATATACCTCTCATGGTATCATCTCAGAATGAGTATTCACATGAAAGAAAATTATAGGTGAAAGGAGGTATGTTAACAAGTTTTACTTTGCAAGTCACCTATGAAGCTGAATGTGTCTGTGGGAGTCCTTTCCTTTTGTATAGTGAGGTCTCAGTGCTTTTATTCCCTTTTTGTTTGCACTTATTCAAACAAATGGGAGATTTTTTATTTGTTCATTTATATACATATAAATTTACTAGGGAGAAAGTAAAACTGTATACATTTTGTGTGGTTACTTCTATCTAGTCATTCATAATGTGTTCCCCCCCTTTTTTTGACAGGAAGAGCAGAGCCTGTCACTTTATTGCTATACACTTGAGAATCTGTACTTCAAACAAAAGACAAAGTGGAGGTTCTTCTGCATACTTTGTTCTAATATATCACCCTAGATGTCCATCAGCAGATGAATGGATAAGAAAGCTGTGGTGCATATATATAGTAGAATATTACTCAGCCATTAAAAAGAATACATTTGAATCAGTTCTAATGAGGTGGATGAAACTGTAGCCTATCATACAGAGTGAAGTAAGCCAGAAAGAAAAACACTAATACAATATACTAACACATATATGTGGAATTTAGAACGATGGTAACGATAACCCTGTATACAAGGCAGCAAAAGAGACACAGATGTATAGAACAGTATTTTGGACTCTATGGGAGAGGGTGAGGGCGGGATGATATGGGAGAATGGCATTGAAACATGTAAATTATCATATGTGAAACAAATCGCCAGTCCAGGTTCAATGCATGATACACGGTGCTCAGGGCTGGTGCAGTGGGACGACCCAGAGGGTTGGGATGGGGAAGGAGGTGGGAGGGAGGTTCTGGATGGGGAACACATGTACACCCAGGGCAGATTCTGCCGGGAGCCATCAGGATGCCCCCTCGCTCGGATGACAAGGTCTCGAGACTAAGAAGGAAACTGCAAAGCAGATTTTCCTTCAGGGCATCCTGGGGCAAGACCCCTCCTGGTATTTTTCTTGGGAAGTTCTGTTCATGCTCTGAACATTAGCTCATCTCAGTAGGTCAGTTCCACTTTGAAAGAATTCGTCCTGAGGTCATGGCAAAGCCACCCCCAGACGGGCTCGTACTTGGGTCACCTTTCCACTTCTCACTCCGCAGACCACTCCACGGTGGAAGTTCCCTTACTTGAAGAGACTGGGGGGATGGGACTTAGGAATGGTCATAACTGTAACCATTATAGTTGGAGACACTGATTGCTTTAGGATAGAGTAGACATAGGAATTCATTATAGTAGTTATATAAGGCTAATAGGGTTTTATTGCTAAAGCAGTGCTGCTAGACTGTCTCTTTGTCCTCTTTCCTCTTAAGAACCGGAGTGTCAGAACAGAATGAGACAGGTAGTCGTTGAGGTTGCTAGAATAAAAATAGTTTCAAGTTTAGCCCTTCCCTCAAGCCTCTACACAGCTGCACCTGATAAGAGAAAAATGTAACCTTTCTGCTTAGACTGATGTACATATCATGATTGAATGAAGCATCCTGAAGACAATAAAATAATAAACATATTATTGTTATATCTGATTGCACAGAAATCTGACTTCTGCAAGGGGAATGTTCCGATGATAGATTGGGGAGTAAGCTCAATGATAAGGTTGCTATGGAAGATAGAAAACAAAAGATTGTATAGAATGATATGTGATGTAATGGGGATGTATTTGGGGTATAAAACTGTAAACGAACAACAATAAAGAGAGAAACTGCTCCATCAACACATTGACTCAGCTCAGTACTTCGCTGATGCCACTCATCCCTCAAGACCCCTGGATCCAGCTGGGGCAGGACCCCAGTAAGATTCATGTCAATGTATGGCAAAACCAATACAATATTGTAATGCAAAAAAAGAAAGAAAGGAAAAAAAACTCCACTCCTTACTTGGTTTATACTGGACAGAATATTAAATCCCTCTAAGATCCATTTCTACAATTGAGAATAGAGTTTATAAAAATATTACTTCATAGATTAAAATTTCATAAAAAATAAAAGAATATCTTTGTTATGCTAAGCTAGGCTATGGTGCATAAAATCTAAATGTACCTCCTCCTGTAATTACTAAGTATTTTATAATGAAGAACTAATGATATCTGTGAACTTGTGGCATAAGTTTGAAGTTCTTAATTGTTTTTTAAAATATTATCATGAAGCCAATGAATTTGGTGCCCACGTCTTTTTTTTGTTTTGGTTTTTAATTAAAGACACAATGTTACTCTCTTTTCTAAGGAGGAGAATAATAATTGTCTTGAGATACTGACTTGACCCTACAAGTCAATGCTTTGAAGATCCAAAGTTAAGACAAATTCCTCAGTATTAGACTTTTGAGAAAATTTGAATTCAGTATTGTGATGAAGTGCTAGAAGGTTTAAAGCTCCTGAAGACAGGAGCGTTAATGTAGGAGGAGTAATAGGACCTGAATTACCTGGCTTATCCATATAGTCTCCTAGGATCAGGAAATCAGCTGGAAACTTTCCTTTCTGTCAGAGCAGTGTCCCAGAGGGAAATCATGTTCTTAGAGTCTAGAGCAACAAAAAGGCAACATTCTTAATGAGCAGATAAAGGGAGCAGCAGTCCCTGAGCATGTGCAATCTTCATCTGCACAAAACAGTTTTTTATAGACTCTTAAATTTTCCGTAGAGACAGGGCTTGCCCCCTTCCTGCTGCTTTGTCTGGATGTAGAGCTTCAGTCTCCATCATCAACCATCTAGGGAGGAATTTGGACTGCCACCCAGTGATCTCAGAGCTCCCATCAAGGTGAGTCTGAGATTTCAGTAGATACTGCAGGAAAAGGTCAAAGAGAATAGAAGCCTAGACAGTAACCTGAGGTCACCCAAGGGCCAATGCAGCCTAATTCTGAGCCCAAAGATCACTGTGGCTGTTTGCTAGCTTGCTTAATAAATTAATGTATTTATGTATTGTGCCAAAGGAGAAGGGAACTTGATCTCAGCAACGCAGTTGTCATTTTTGATACTTAAATGATAGTAGAATATAAGCCCAAAGATCTTTTTAATAAAGGAGAGTAGAATAGTAAAATATTGATCTGTCAAGATACACAGTGAAATGATGGCATTTCTTTTTTTTTTAAAATGGAGCATAATTGACTTTTCACATTGATGAGAAAGATCCAGACCAAGGAATGTTTGCAAATACATACTTGCAGTAGCAGTAAATGAGACATACATTTCACAGTATCTTCCCTTATTCTACGTATTCACACAGGAAAACCAATAGGTTAAAAGTTATATGCAAATAAACATAACTTTATAATTATTTCATTCCCTGTGAGGTAATATATTTTCATGGGTTAGTTAACCACTTACATTCTCTATTGCAAATTGAGTCCTTGTTTTTAACAAAGTGGGTCAGAGCATTTTTATTCCTCATTTTGATTGTTTTCTTTCAAAAGAGAAATTGCTATTTTTGTTACCAACTAGGCAATGATAGTTAGTTCTTTTATGTATGTGTAGGCATACATGTAGTGATTGTATGATAATTTATAAATTGTGGGGTTGAGCCTATTAGATTTATTGTTTCTATTGCTTTTTTCTTTCTTTCTTTCTTTTTTTTTTTTACTAAAATGGCTTTCATTCCAGTAATTTTCACTTGTGAATCTTTGTTTTAAATGAAAAATGACAATGAAAAGTGAAAGTTCTCCTGCATCCCTTAAGGATAATAAATCACTCTTTATACATATTTCTGACTGTTTTTCACATTTCTTTATTCCTTACTGTTCTGTTTGGCATTTTGGGATTAGATGTATTTCTTTTTTTTTTTTTTTTTACAGTTTTTTTTTTTTATTATTATTGTTTTTGCCATACATTGTCATGATATCACCATGGGTTTACATATGCTTCCCCTCCGGAACCCCCCTCCCTCCTCCCTCCCCCCCGGGAAATCTTGCTGCACCAGTCCCGAGCATCAATCCTGGGCTGGCGATTGATTAGACACATGACAATTAACATGCTTCAATGCCCTTCTCCCATATCATCCCACCCTTACCCTCATCCACAAAGTCCACAAGTCTATTCTATACATCTGCGTTCCTTTTGTTGTCTCCCATGTTGGGTTCTCATTACTGTCTTTCTAAATTCCATATATATGTGAAAAAAAACAATAATACAGTAGATGTATTTCTAAAACTCACATCCTCTTAGGCATTTGAAGACATTCAACAAAAGGAAAACCTATATTTTTTTTACCATAAGACTAGAGACAACCTATATTTCAATAAACATGTTTAAATTCATATATCTTTAGACAAGATGAAATTATAACACAGATACTACCTCCCACTTGAAAAGGCTTTATTATATTATTTTATGTCCAAGTCTTTGATAATTTAGTCTTCAATTGGTGACCTATATTGATATTATTAAATTATTACTTTATATATTTATATGTTAAATGTAGATTTTCATTAAATTTTGTTATAAACAGTTGTTTTTAAACCACTATATTTAACCTAATTCATTCTTACTGACAGTTTTTTCATAAGTTGTGACTGTGTCATTAATCATGTCTGACTCTGCAACCCCATGGATTGTAGCCTGCAATATGCCTTCCTCCATAGGTTTCTCCAGACAAGACTACTGGAGTGGGATGCCATGCCCTCTTCCAGGGGATCTTTCTGACCCAGGGATTTAACCTGCATCTCCCTCAGTTCTCCTGAATGACAGGCAGGTTCTTTACTGTTGAGCCACCAGGTTTATTACTTTCATTTAAAATTTGTTTCTATATCATGCACACATGCCTATTCATACCCTTTTTTAAAAAATGCATGAATAGAATCCTATGTACATCATAGATACTCTTTTTGTTTGTTTCATTCTTTCAGTGGCTGTATGCTGCTGCTGCTAAGCTGCTTCAGTTGTGTCCAACTCTGTGCGACCCCATAGACTGCAGCCCATCATGCTCCTCCGTCCCTGGGATTCTCCAGGCAAGAACACTGGAGTGGGTTGCCATTTCCTTCTCCAATGCATGAAAGTGAAAAGTGAAAGTGAAGTCGCTCAGTCGTGTTGGACTCTTAGCGACCCCATGGACTGCAGCCCACCAGGCTCCTCCGTCCATGGGATTTTCCAGGCAAGAGTACTGGAGTGGGATGCCACTGCCTTCTAATATGCCACAATGGTGGCAGAAACCAACACGACATTGTAAAGCAATTATCCTCCAATTAAAAATAAAATTTAAAATATCCCTGGGTGGGAGGGAAAAGCAACTAGGTCTCATATCTGCTTCCACATTCAGCTATTGTGATGCCACATGTCATGCGCCTGTAGAACCCTTTGTTGTACCTTCATGATGGAACCAGAGTGAAAGGAATCTTAGTATTGCTATGACAACAGTTCTGATGTCACAGAATTCCTTTGTAAAGTTCTCAGAGACTGTGAGAACCATTGTTTTGTGTCATCAGTAGAAAAGTATAACCACAAACTATACAAAATTCTTTCATTGTTTTTAAAAAATTGGTATGATGGGACTCTGGTGCTTATAATTTTGAAGGTCTTTCATATTCTTTGTTATTCCACTGCTGTTATAACAAGGCTACAAAAATATCGTGGGACTGTGAAGTTCAAACTGTAGTTCTAACCAGGAGCGATTTTTCTCCCAGAAGACATTGAGCAATGTGTGGGAAAATGTCTGTCTGTCACACAGAAAAGGAGTAGATCTAAACCAGGAAAGCTCTAGACTTCCTACAAGGCACAAGAAAGACCCCACCACAGAGACCAACCTGCCCTAGAAGGTCAATAGTGCTGAGACTGAGAAACCTCCAGTTGAAGACCTTCTGTACTATTAATATCGATACCCTTCTTCAGCCTGCTTCCCCAAGCTTGTAACATTTTGCATTTGTCAGAAGCATTAGTGAACTCCTTTGCTACCTGTTTAAAAGTCCCAATCCCAATCAATGTGACAGCTCTTTTAACATTTTTTTGTGAAAGAGGTATTTGTTGTTTTCCAAACTATTCCTGACTTTGATCAAAAACTCATATATTTGATCACCATTTTGACTTGCCTATATTATTTTATGTCCATATGCCATATGTCTATTATTCTACCATTGTCAACTTTTCAAATGATTTTTTTTCATTTCTTTTTCTCAACTGACTTTTGGAGAGTGATTTAGCTATTAAAACGTTTTACATTGTATTTAGTTAAATGTATCTTATCTTCTTACTTCTGAGTTTCTTTCCTTAGTTAAGATAGTTGGTCCTCTTGCTATATTTAAAATGGATAACCAACAAGGGCCTACTGTATAGCCCAGGGAACTCTGCTCAATGTTATGAGACAGCCTCAATGGGAGTGGCATTTGGGAGAGAATGCCTACATGTATACATATGGTTGAGTTTCTTTGCTGTCTACCTGAAACTATCACAACATTTTAATAGGCTATATGCTAATATAAAGTACCAAGTTCAAAAGGGAAAAAAATAAGATAGTTTGCCTTCCTGTAGATTTTATGTGTGGTTTTCTAAATGTTCACCTGAAGGTATTACTTACTCTCACAGTGACCATAAAATCCCTCTGATTCATTGCAGTAGGACCGAGGCTAGGAATCAACTTAATTTTCTTCCAATTAGATATCTATTCTGCCAGATTTCATTCAATAATCCAACTTTTTCAAGCCTATTGAAATATGACCTTGACATACTAAATACACTTACATACTGAGACCTAATTTATTGATTCATTCAACAAATAATAATTAAGCACCTGCTAAGTGCCAAAATTTCTAGGAACATTATATATCATATTCTTTGATGTCTATGTGTTCTTCAACTTAATTATCAGTCCATGTTGAAGTCATCAAATTATTTTATATCTCATTTCAGTTAGCTTTTGATGCATCTTTCAATTATGTTAAATACAGTTCCTTTGAAACTACTGTGTATAACCTGGTTCATCCTCTCTGTCATTATTTTTACTTTGTATAACTTCACATTTATTTAAATTTGTAGGTGCACATATTTTTTGCATGGTTTCCCAGTGGCTCAGTAGTAAAGAATCTGTCTACAGCACAGGAGACATGAGAGACACGGGTTCGATCCCTGGGTCGGGGAATACCCTGGAGAAAGAAATGGCAACCCACTCCAGTAATCTTGCCAGAAAAATCCCATGGACAGAAGAGCCCAGCGGGCTCCAGTCCATGGGTCACAAAGAACTAGACTGAGCAACTGAACACAGCACATATGTTTGCATACATTTGAAAATAGGATAATGAACAAAACAGATGAAATCCTGCTTGCTTGGATCTTGCATTATAGTGAGAAGTCAGAGTACAATGGAATAAATGCATCTGTCACAGTGTGCTCAGGCTTAAATCATATAAAGTTATTCAGTTATTGAAAGGATGGAATTGTCATGGTATGTATAGAATTTTACAGGCTATTGTCTGGGAGGTCTTTGCAAGTTGGATAAAGGCTGATATATGCCAACTGGACTTAACAGAATGAGATCAAAACCCATAAAACAAAGGAAAGATGCCACATAAGAAAACTGAGAAAGGGGCTTCCCTAATCTTCTATTCAATCACATAAAAACCAACTGGTCAAATACAGAACAGTCATAGGAAAAACAAGTCTCCTTCTGTTTGATATTAACTGTCAAGGCATATTTTATTTTGTATATTTCCTTTTGTGAATTATTGTTTTATTTTCTCTGATCAGTTTTCACTAGGGGCATTCAATTTTTTTGTTTGTTTTTTGTTTTGTTTTTATTTTAGTTTATTAATTAATTTAGGAGCATTAAATCTTTATTTTTTTTTAAATTTTCTTTACTTTATTGTGTTGGTTTTGCCATACATTGACATGAAACCTCCATGGGTTTACATATGCTCCCCCTCCAGAACCCCCCTCCCTCCTCCCTCCCAATTCCCTCCCCCTGGGACATCTCGGTGCCCCAGCCCCGAGCATCAACCCTGGGCTGGTGATTGATTTCACATATGATAATTAACATGTTACAATGCCATTCTCCCATATCATCCCACCCTTGCCCTCTTCCAGAGAGTCCACGTGTCTGTTCTATACACCAGCGTTCCTTTTGCTGTCTCGCATGCAGGGTTCTCGTTACCATCTTTCTAAATTCCATATATATGCGTTAGTATACTATATTGTTGTTTTTGCTTCTGGCTTACTTCACTCTGGATAATAGGCTCCAGTTCCATCCACCTGAGTAGAACTGATTCAAACGAATTTTTTTTTAATGCTGAGTAATATTCCATTGTGTATATGTACCACAGCTTTCTTATCCATTCGTCAGTTGATGGGCATCTAGGTTGCTTCCATGTCCTGGCTATTGTAAACAATGCGGCGATGAACATTGGGGTACACGTGGCTCTTTCAATTCTGGTTTACTCAGTGTGTATGCCCAGCAGTGGGATTGCTGGGTCATATGGCAGTTCTGTTTGCAGTTTTTTAAGGAATCTCCACACTGTTTTTCATAGTGGCTGTACTAGTTTGCATTCCCACCAACAGTGTAAGAGGGTTCCCTTTTCTCCACATCCTCTCCAGCATTTATTGCTTGTAGATTTTTGGATTGCAGCCATTCTGACTGGTGTAAAGTGGTACCTCATTGTGGTTTTGATTTGCATTTCTCTGATAATGAGTGATGTTGAGCATCTTTTCATGTGTTTGTTAGCCATTTTTATGTCTTCTTTAGAGAAATGTCTGTTAAGTTCTTTGGCCCACTTTTTGATTGGGTTGTTTATTTTTCTAGAATGGAGCTGCAGGAGTTGTTTGTATATTTGGTCTTTAAAGTGTTTAACATCATAAATTTATTACCACTTTTATCTTTTAAGCAATTCTATTTTATTAGTTTTGCTTGGCATCAAATGGGGTTAATCAAAAACCCCCAAAACCAAAGAAGCTTTCTCTGCCTCAAAGTCTCTCAGGGACCACCTGCGTATTAGATATTTTCTTTCTCGAGTCCATTTCAGTCCTCTCTCTCTATGTTTATGGACAGATTGTTAATGTTTATTGAAATACAAAGCAGAAAAATGGACATACCAATATGGAGCCCAAGTCTATTTGTCCATGGGAGACTTAAGAATTTCTGGGTACCATTTCTAAATCCTTTAGAGAAAGGATACTTGATCTGGACAGCTAGAGTTGTATCTACTCAGAGTCTAAACAGTGAAACAGTGTGAGAGGGAGTGAAAGAACATGGAAATAATATTGATTAGGAGACCTGGGAATGTTGTGTGAGTGTGTGTGTCTGTGTGTGTCTGTGTGTGTGTGTGTGTGTGTGCATGCCTTGTGAACTGAGAGCAGTCCTCAGAGTAGGGGTACCTGGAATGATATATTCCAAAGTAACTCATAATATAGGGACCATAACTCAATTCAATAAAGTGCTAAGGAAGGGATCCTTTTCAGTTCACCAGATGCCTTTACAATGAGATTAATAAAGTGCAAGATTGACATAGTGTGGACAATGGGCTCCCTGTATGTTAAAGCCTGAGCAGCAGCAGGCAGGTTTCCTCTCTCCTCAACATCCTCTAACATCATCTCTCAACACTCTATGGCTTATTCATTCCCCACCACACACTGGCTCATTCTGGGCCTTGAGTTTCTGAAGTATACTTCTTTCCCAGGGCCTTTGCACTGGCTGTTCCTTCTGCCAGGCACATTCTTCCTCAGGTAACTTTATCTCTCTCTTTCTCTAGTTCTTCTTTAAGTTGTCTGTTAAAGTGCTACCTTATTCGCATGTCTTGGTTGAACTCCCAATAAAAATAACACATTCTATCCACTTTTTCCTTTATACATACTTTCCTTTTCTTCATTGCATCTGTGCTATTAGACATGTTACATTGTTATTATTTTTGTTTGATTATGTTTTCTCACTGCCATAAGTCTTTAGATTATAAAGACTTATTTTTTAACATCCCTATGCTCTGGCTATGGCTAGAACATGGTCTGTAGTCAATATATATTCCTCAAATGCATGAAAGATATTCTCAAAAACAGTAGTACACATTATGCTTGAATATCAGGATGACAGTAGGAAAGGAATTTCTATAAAAATGGAATAAGGATGCCCTTAATGGGGACCAGGCAAGCCACCAAATATGGAAATTAATGTATTGGCTCTACAATATAAACATAGCATTAATTCTAGGTTATTAAGTCTTGCTTTGTGAAAATTAATCTTTTTAAATTTTTCTGATAGTCATCTGCAGCACATGGAACCACGGAATGATACACAAATTTCAGAATTTTTTCTTCTGGGATTCTCAGATGCACCAGCACTGCAGTCTCTCATATTTGGGCTTTTCCTCTCCATGTACTTGATCTCTGTATTTGGGAACCTGCTCGTCATCCTGGCTGTCAACTCAGACCCCCACCTCCATACCCCCATGTACTTCTTCCTCTCCAACCTGTCCTTTGTAGACATCTGTTTGACCTCCACCACCATCCCAAAGATGCTGTGGAACATCCAGAGCAAGAGCAAAGTCATAACTTATGAAGGCTGCATCACACAGATATATTTTTTTGTACTCTTTGTTGTGTTGGATGACTTACTCCTGACTGTGATGGCCTATGACCGCTTTGTGGCCATCTGTCACCCCCTGCACTACATGGTCATCATGAATCCCTGGCTCTGTGGGCTGCTGGTGCTGATGTCCTGGATCATAAGTGTCCTGAATTCTTTGCTACAAAGTTTAACGGTTTTGGATCTGACCTTCTGTGAAGACTTAGAAATCCCCCAATTTTTCTGTGAACTCAATCAGGTCATCCAACTCGCGTGTTCTGACATCTTTCTTAACAACATGATGATATATTTTACATCACTGCTTCTAGCCATTGGTCCCCTGGCTGAAATCCTTTACTCTTACTCTAAGATAATTTCTTCAATATGTAGACTAGCATCAGCTCAGGAGAAGTATAAAGCATTTTCTACCTGTGCATCTCACCTGTTGGTTGTTTCCCTATTTATTGTACGAGCCTAGGTGTATACCTTAGCTCTGCTGTTACCCACAGCTCCCATTCAAGTGCAACAGCCTCAGTGATGTACACTGTGGTCACACCCATGCTGAACCCTTTCATCTACAGTCTGCAGAATAAAGACATAAAGACAGCTCTGAAAGTATTTATGGGACAGCAGCTCTAACCAGGATGACTTTCCTGAGTCTCAAGAAGAGCTCTTGATTGCAGGACAAAGAGCAACTGAGCCAGGAACTGCTTTTCCTTGATCACATTGTGGAAGTAGACCTTGTTCCTTCTATTGATTTCCATGAGTGTCTATTTCTTTGTCTCCATCTCTTTATACAATTTAAGTAACTTGCTTTGTAATTCACTTCCTGAGTCTGATATAGTTTTCTCATTTATCCTTTGTCCTACACCACAAATTTTTTCCCAAGTTTTGATCTGAAATATTTGGATATTTTTATTTCTTTTGTAGAACAATAAGGATCTCTTAAGAATAATTTCTTCTCAAATAATATATACTATCCCAAGTAACTTTCATCTTATTTTCCTGAAAGGATAGTCATGTTATATAAAAGAAAAAAGTAAATTTTTTACTTACAATTAAGGGTTAATTTACCTCCCTCATAAAAGAAGGACATGAACAATGTCTCAGGGTTCATTCCATCTCTCTGTTCCCGCATTTATAGTGTGTAGTTTTCCAAGATATATCAGCTCTGAGAGTCTTATCATCTTGTGCGAATTCCAGATAGAAAGGGAAAAGGCTGCTACAGAGCATTTCAATATTCCCACCCAATAACTTAACATAATATCCATAACTGTCCATGATTGAAAAGGATGTGGAAAATATGGTATCTTTGCTGGGCATCTGACCACTTCCAGATATAATCAGGCTCTGTCGAGAGGGAGGAGGGGAATGGAAAAGTTGCTTAACCAATCTATAATGAGCAATCACAAGACTGACAGTATCCAGAACATTAAAACAAACAATTGCTTCGTAGAAGCAGGAAGATCTTGTCCAAAAGTACATTGATCTTCCTAACTCTTGTAAAACAGCCACACTGTGTGATGAAGAGAGCACTGTCTCCAGCCAATTCCTTCAAGGAACTGAAAAACATTTTCAGGTTTTTGAAGCATTCCTTAACATAGGCTAGAGACATGACACATGATAATCCACACACTGTGGTAAAACTGAGGCAGTGATGTTGTATTATGGCTTGGGTATTGAGGTATTTGGGGGGAAATTCAGCAGCCAGTCTTGACCGGAGAGAAAGGGCAAATCCCATCTGAGTGACAATAGCTTTCAGAATCCTGAGGAAACACCTAGTGCACTGCCTTAGATAGAGAACAGTTTCCTTTATTAACATTCATTTAGTGGCTCCAGTTAACACACTTGCATCGGACTCAGGGCTTTCCTGGTGGCCCAAAGAGTAAAAAATCCACCCGCAGTGTGGGAGACCAGGGTTTAGTCTCTGGGTTGGGAAGCTCCCCTGGAGAAGGACATGGCAACCCACTCCAGTATTCTTGCCTGAAGAATCCCATGGACAGAGGAGGCTGGAGCGCGACAGGCGCTGCGGTCGCAAAGAGTCAGGCACAACTGAGCAACTAAGCACAGTACATCTGATTCAGTCCTAAAATATGATGCTGACGAAGTGCTGCACTCAGTGTGACAACAAATTTGGAAAACTAAACAGTGTCCACAGGATTGGGAAAGGTCAGTGTGCATTCCAATCCCAAAGAAGGGCAATGCCAGAGAATGTTCCAACTACAGCACAATTAAACCCTTTTCACATGTTAGCAAGCTAACGCTCAAACTCCATCAAGCTAGGCTTCAACAGTACCTGAACCGAGAACTTCCAGATGTACAAGCTGGATTTAGAAAAGGCAGAGGAACCAGAGAGGAAATTGCCAACATCTGTTGGATCATAGAAAAATCAGGGGAATTCTAGAAAAACATCTACTTCTGCTTCATTGACTATGCTAAAGTCTTTGACGGTGTTGATCACAAAGCATTATGTAGAGGGTATATCTACCAAAAACAAACTTCAACTTGTTTATCTGGGAATGTCTTAATTTCTCCTTCTTTAAAAATAATTTGAATTGAAATTCACATAACATAAAATTAATTATGTTTAGTATCATTTAAAGCATTCAGAGTATTGTACAACTACCTCCTCAATCTAGTTCTAAAACATTTTCATCATTTCAACATAAAATCTTTTATGCATTATAAGAACAGTTGCTCCCCATTACTTCGCTTTCTAGTCCCTGAAAAAGTGTTCCATGTATGTCTCTATGTATCTATATATTGTATGCAGTTTATATACAAAGAATCATACAATACATGGTCTTTGTTTTGAATATCCTTCACTTTCATAATATTGTGCTTTTTCATGCAAGTTGTAGCATGGCTTAATTTGTTAATAGATAATATCCTTTATTTTTGAAGGATAATTTTGCTGGATATAATTTTCCTGGTTAAGAGCTTTCCCCCCAGAACTTGAAATATGGCATCCCATTACCTTCTAAGTCTCATACTTCCCATTAGAAATCAACTGTTAATCTTACTAATACACTTCTTCTGTGAAAAGTCACTTCTCTTTTGCTGCTTTCAAGGTCCTCTCTGTCTTTCTCTTTTGTCAATTTGATTACAATATGTCTCGGGATAGATTTCTTTAAGTTTATCCTGCTTGGAGTTTTTTGAGCTTCCTAAACACATAAATTTGTGTCTTTCATCAACTTTGGGAACTTTTCAGTCATTATTTTTTTAAATATTTGTTCTGCCACTTTCCCTCAACTACTCTTCTGGGACTCTCTTTATACATAAGTTGTTGCATCCTCCTGGTTTCTTTTAGTTCTTTGTACAGGGCTCTCTTTAGCTCTTGGAGTACATTTAAGACAGTTTATATTAAGCCTTTTTCTGGCAAGCCCAGAGTCTCAAATTCAGATTCTACTATTTGATTTGTTCTTATGAAAGAGTCATACTTTCTCATTTCTCTGCACGCATCATATTTATTCTCCTTATTGTTGAAAACTAAATATTGTGAATATTAAATTGTCCCAATTTCAGAAATCAGGTATATACCTCCTTCTTGAGATATATTGTTGTTGTATTGTAGACTGTATTTGTTTGTTTGCTTAATGACTTTTATAAACTAAATTTTATAGACTACATTTTTTGCCATATGTGATCGCTGAAGTCTCTGTTCTGTTATCTAAATGATCAGCTAGTGATAGATTTCTTAAACTCTGGATCCAAAACAACTTTCTCAAACTTTATTGTTTAGCTGTGTGTGTGTGTGTGCGTGCACATGTGCACATGCCTGTGTACACTTGGACTTCTTTTAATCCGCTGCTGACATTTAACAATTATTTGCCTTTGTCTTCACATGCTGCTTGCCCAGAGCCTTGACTATCAGTCAGAAGTGAGAAATTAGGGCTCTTTTTCTGATCCAGTTTTCTGCCTAGTCTTTTAAATTCTAAATAATATGTGAATACTTTTGTAGTCATACTTCCAAAGCATCTCTCTCTCCAGTCTTTCCTCCCAGAAATTTCAGTGTGCCTACTGTTTGCCCCATTTTGTATCCTCTGCCCCAGGTACCAAGAGGTAGTTCATCTGTCTTTAAATATGCTCAACAATCATATTCAACATAGCTGCTTTCCCACCTTGAGAGAAATTCCAAGTTAGGCGAAGTAACTTGGAATCTGTTTGTTCCAAGTAAATTTTGCAGATTCTTTGAAGAGTCAAAAGAAAGGTCAAAACAGAAAACCACATCTTTTTGCTTTCCATCACTAAGAATCCACACAGGGACTGTGGTGCCATCTGCAACATTGCCACTGCCAAGAAGGGGATATTGGGGGAAAAATAAGCTAAATTAATCAAAAATCTTTCTAATCTGATTCCAGTTGCCTTTTTCTTAAGTGTTCACTTCTTTGCTCTGAACCATCAGTAGTTTTTCATATTCATGAAGTTGAAACTGACCATTTTCCCCAGTATTTTCCATATTTTTGTGGCATGTTAGGACATTAGAGTTTCCTATAAAAGCAAAGAAGTTTGGAAAGATAGGAGGACAGAGAGAATAGGAATTGAAATCAAAGGTATAAAGAGTTTCAAGGAAGAAAAGTTGAAATGTCAAACATCAGAAGATAATTAAATGGATGATCGTCAGATGAGGCTACTAGTAGATTATTAGTGATATTAAAAGTGGAAGCCATTTTATGGGAGAAAATAGATGAAAAAATGTTTCAAGTGTAGGAATTACCCAGTGATTATAAAACATGGGAATTCAGATCCACCATGAGCAGAATAGAAAACAGCACTTCCCTCATGAATGGAGAAAAGGAAGCAAAATCTAACAGACATGTAAGATCATACCTAAGCACCCTAAGTGATGGCCTGTTCCTATTTTCTAAATATGCTTTGATAATGTTGATTATGACTTTAAAAACAGATCCTTATGAATGAATAAAGATGATGTTATCCTCTGGATTAGAATATCAAGAAGAGTCTAATAGACTTGTTTTGACCTTGTAAAGCTATGGATATCTGCAGAGTCCTGCCTATATAGCCAGACATCCACCTCTTATTTTACCATATTTCTCTCATTGCATGCCTGGAAACTTCTGTAGATTGTACCTTGAATAGTGTGAATAGAAGTCATTAGAAATGGTTTTGTTGGGAGTTGGGTATGTGCCAGTTCTTTGCTGGTAACTCCAAGTCCGGGTGCTTGGGACTCATGTGGTCATGAACCATTTGCCAGCATGTCTTTGATAGTCAAAGAGATTTCAACTGAAATGTTGAGGAAATACTCATGGGAAACGACACTGGAAATAAGACCTATGGAGAAAAAAGCGTCATGACTAAGGTCCATGGGGAGGAGTACACATATCTCAAAGCCAAGACTCCCATGGGCACACACCTAGCAGAAAAGAAGTTCCTTTCTGTTTTAGCTTCCTCACTCATGGGAACCAAATTTCTCCTGGAATAGAGTGACATGGAACAATTAACTTAAGGAGCAGTTGTGAGAATTCAACCTCTGAAGCCATGGAGATGGTAAATATACCCCTTTCTCTTCTCACTACAGCTCCATTGTCTCAGGAAGGATGAAGTTCAGCTGTGCCTTTCAGAGAACAGATGCCTAATGTCACCTCCCTGCACTTCCTTGGAGCTGAGTTGACCATCCATCACCCAGGAAAGAAAGGACCGAGGAAACTAGAGACTCGGTGAGGATGTTAGAGTGTGTGCTGTGGGAAACAGGTACAGAGACAGGCAGAACTCTCAGAGCATTAACATGGGTGGCACAAATGAGGATAACACAATGGTAAGAGTCCATTTGCTAAAACATTCTACACAGTTCACGTCCTGAGTCTCTTTCAATCTCTCTCAGCTTCCTCCTCTCTTCTGAAACCCAATTCTGAGACTATCTCACCATTCTAATGGGAACTGATGCCTCGGCTGCAAAAATGTCTCCAGAGGTTCTTATCCAGCGATCTTAGGCGTTTTTAAGGAGCCATTACAGGTTCCTATATTCTCCTCTATCAAAGATGCACCTCTATTCTTTTATCTATCAAATTTCATATTCATTCATTCAAAAAAGAAACATTCCCTGGGGTTCCATATAGTTAACACTTGCAAATCTGATTATGGATCTTCTCACATTAAGTTAGTTGATGATTCTGGATCTCAATTTTAAATTTTGTTAAATGGGGATCATGGTACTATCCACTTCATAACAATAAGATGATTACGTTAAAGGAGAAAACGCGTTTTTAAAATGTGTATGTGTTTATTTTTGTCTGTGTTAGGTCCGCTGCTACAAGGGCTTTTCTCTAGTTACAGCATGTGTGGGCTACTGTCTGGTCATGGAGCATGGGCTTCTCACTGCTGTGACTTCTCTTGTTGTGGGTCACAGGCTTGAGGGCACTCAGGCTTCAGCAGTTGTGTCTCCAGGGCTCTAGAGCACAGGCTCAGTAGTTGTGGCACAGGGGCTTAACTGCTCCTCAGCATATGGTATCTTCCCCAATCAGAGACTGAACATGTGTCTCCTCCACTGGCAGGAAGATTCTTTACCACAGAGCCTCCAGGAAAGCCCAGGAGATGATGCATTTTAAGTTCCTAAATTGACCCTAACATTTTGTGATCATCTATACATATTAATCTTTATCACTGTATTACTGTAAACACATCTTCATTCTTTTAAAAAAGTAGTGAAGTTCAGTGTCTGCCTGAGACATTGGCTGGAATGGGTTAAGGAGGTCAAAAGATACAGGTTTCCAGTTATAAAATAAATAAATCTTGGGGCTATAATGTACAGCATGATGACTATAGTTAATAATACTGAATACTATATTTGGAAGTTCCTATGAGACTAGATCGTAAAAGTTCTTATCACAAGAAAAAAATGTCATAATTATGTATGGAAATAGTTGTTAATTATACTTTTTATGGCCATCAGTTTGCAGTATATACACATATCAAATCATTATGTCATACATCTGAAACTAGTATAATGTTATTTGTTAACTATACCTCA
Organism: Antilocapra americana; assembly: GCA_007570785.1. NCBI lineage: Eukaryota > Metazoa > Chordata > Mammalia > Artiodactyla > Antilocapridae > Antilocapra > Antilocapra americana. The sequence continues at coordinate 6,611,278 of ML663012.1, forward strand.
ATATGGGGCATCCCCAGTGACCCAGCAGTAAAGAATCCACCAGCAACGCAGGAGCCAAGGAGATGGTGGTTTTGATCCCTGGGTTGAGAAGATCCCCTAGGGGAGGAAATGCCAACCAGCTCCATTATTTCTACAGGGATAATCCCAGGGGCAGAGAAGCCTGGCGGGCTACAGTCCATGGGGTCACAAAGAATCAGACATGACTGAGGTGACTTAGCAGGCACACACCAATTGTGATGATGATGATAAAATGAGCTAGGGCTATTAAACATAGCTCAGGTGCCTGACATTTTGTAGTCCTCAATAATTTTTAGCTTATATAATAAATTTATCATTCTCATTTACTATATGGTTGTGGTTTCTACTTCTTGTTCCAGATTTCTATTTTTGTTACTATTTGAAATGATTGTAATATGTTTTTAAGAGATTTAACTGTAATTATGAATGCTACATTTTTTCTCTCACAGTCATTTTTTCTGCCAATTTTCATTTTTGAATAATTTGAGATTTACAGAAAAGTTACACAGGTACTACAGAGATTTCTATAATGATAATAATGTTTGAACTATATAGAAGTGATTTTTATAAAACATTACAATATATCAGCATCTGCAACTGAATGTCACCTTAATGTCAGTTCAATTCAGTTCAGTTGCTCAGTCGTGTCCAACTCTTTGCGACCCCATGAATCACAGCATGCCAGGCCTCCCTGTCCATCACCAGCTCCCAGAGCCCACTCAAACCCATGTCCATCAAGTCGGTGATGCCATCCAACCATCTCATCCTCTGTTATCCCCTTCTCTTCCTGCCCCCAATCCTTCCCAGCATCAGGGTCTTTTCCAATGAGTCAACTCTTCGCATGAGGTGGCCAAAATATTGGAGTTTCAGCTTCAACATCAGTCCTTCCAACGAACACCCAGGACTGATCTCCTTTAGGATGGACTTGTTGGATCTCCTTGCAGTCCAAGGGACTCTCAAGAGTCTTCACCAACACCACAGTTCAAAAGCATCAATTCTTCAGCACTCAGCTTTCTTCACCATCCAATTCTCACATCCATATATGACTACTGGAAAAACCATAGCTTTGACTAGGTGGACCTTTGTTGACAAAGTAATGTCTCTGCTTTTCAATATGCTGTCTAGGTTGGTCATAACTTTCCTTCCAAGGAGTAGGCGTCTTTTGATTTCATGGCTGCAATCACCATTTGCAGTGATTTTGGAGCCCCCAAAAATAAAGTCTGACACTTTTTCCACTGTTTCCCCATCTATTTCCCATGAAGTGATGGGACTGGATGCTATGATCTTAGTTTTCTGAATGTTTAGCCTTAAGCCCACTTTTTCACTCTCCTCTTTCACTTTCAGCAAGAAGCTTTTTAGTTCCTCTTCACTTTCTGCCATAAGGGTGGTGTCGTCTGCATATCTGAGGTTATTGATATTTCTCCCGGCAATCTTGATTCCAGCTTGTGCTTCTTCCAGCCCAGCATTTCTCATGATGTCCTCTGCATACAAGTTAAACAAGCAGGGCGACAATATACAGCCTTGACGTACTCCTTTTCCTATTTGGAACCAGTCTGTTGTTCCATGTCCAGTTCTAACTGTTGCTTCCTGACCTGCATACAGGTTTCTCAAGAGACAGGTCAGATGGTCTGGTAGTACCATCTCTTTCAGAATTTTCCACAGTTTATTGTGATCCACACAGTCAAAGGCTTTGGCATAGTCAATAAAGCAGAAATAGATGTTTTTCTGGAACTCTCTTGCTTTTCTTGATAATCCAGCAGATGTTGGCAATTTGATCTCTGATTCTTCTGCTTTTTCTAAAACCAGCTTGAACATCTGGAAGTTCACGGTTCATGTACTGCTGAAGCCTGGCTTGGAAAATTTTGAGCATTACTTCACTAGTGTGTGAGATGAGTGCAATTGTGCAGTAGTTTGAGCATTCTTTGGCATTGCTCAAGGGTGTTAGTAAATAGTATTAGTGATTGTAAACTTTCTTTTCTTCTTTAATACCTAAAGGGGAATTCTTTTAAAGTTTTTCTCACATGTTTCCATGGTGATTTTGAAGGTAAGTTTTGATCTTCTAATTATTGATCAGTTATCCTACATGCTGAATTAATCAATCAATAAATTTATTTCTTAGAGATTTTCAATTTTTAATGGGGATTTATAAGTAATATCATCTTGCAAAGTTAAGTATTTTCTTCTATATGTGTCTGTTTTTCTCCTTCTTAATTTTAGGCATTTCTGTTCTTTCTCTTTCTTTTTATTGCTTTCATTAAGCATCTGATTTTCTCTATTTGACTTTTGTTAAAGAATTAGCACTGGAATTTATTTCCTGGTTGTAAAATTTTTCTTCTTCTTCATTTATCAGCTCTGCTTTTAGCTTAATTTTCTGCTTTAGTTAGTTTTGTTTTGTAAAACTTAATTGCGTCTTCAAATTTTAAAATGTCTTTCACTCTTGGGATAGATTATCTGTGTGACTATTTTTGAAAGAAATAGTAGGATAAAATGAATCTAAAAATCCAGACTTTTGTTGCCACTCAAAGATGATTCCTGTCCATGATTTAGTGTATCTTGTTATAAGTCATTTCCCCTTGGGTTTGTACAAGTATGTGTCTAATTATAAAAGATCTGTATGCTGATTTAATTTCTCAAGGCCAGAAAAGCAGGTCATCTATCTTCTCTCTCATAGCAAGTGTTTGAAATTTTATTTTTCTTTCCGCATGATGGAATTTTGCCTTCTTAATCTTTTTGAAGAGACATTAATTCTAGCAATGAAGACAGTATCCCTCATAGATTAATAGTCGAAAGAAATTTTGTCTAACATTTATTGCCTTTTTACACTTTATTTTATGAAACTTTAATATCCTATGCCTTTTTCTAAATTGATGCATTAATCTTTCTATGATTTACACTTAGGACTCTACAGATTAAATACATTTATTTTTATCAGTCAAATAGATTATTTCTTATATCCTAATTCTCTCCGTAGTATATTCTCACTTATAATTTTTCAGCTTATGGTCCAACTATTGATCTTTTCTCACCTTATTTCTACCAAATACCTTTAATTCAGAGAGAGCTACTGAACCTAGGAACAGATTTTCCAAGTAGCAATGGCAACCACAATTTGTTACCAAAGAAATCAAACTTTTAGCCCCAAATGAATGACATCTCCCTGGGTTTGGACTAAGGATATTTCTGTCATTGGGGGTAATTATTACCTGGAGTGAATTCTGTGTTTCTTTTCGGCTGATTCTGAACAAACCCAGCAGCCACATGGAAATAAACCAAACAAGAAGCTTTCTCCTCCTGGGATTCACAGAGGATCCAGACCTGCAGCCTCTCTTCTTTGGGCTGTTTCTGTCCTTGTACCTGGTCACATTTGCTGGGAACCTGGCCATCATCCTGGCCATCATCTCAGACCCCCACCTCCACATCCCCATGTACTTCTTTCTCTCTAACCTGTCATTTGCAGACATCGGTTTCACCTCCACAACCATCCCAAAGATGCTATGGAACATCCAGACACAGAGCAAAGTTATCACCTATGAAGGCTGTACCATCCAGATATTTTTTTCTTTACATTTGGATGCCTGGACAATTTAATCCTGAGTGTGATGACCTATGACCGCTTTGTGGCCATCTGTCACCCCCTGCATTATATGATCATCATGAACCCCTGGGTCTGTGGGATGCTGACTCTGGGTTCCTGGTGCCTCAGTGTCACAGGCTCCCTGCTTGAGACTTTGACCATCTTGAGGCTGTCCTTCTGCATGAACATGAAGATCCCACACTTTTTTTGTGATCTTCTTGAAGTCCTGAAGCTCACCTGTTCTGACACCCTCATCAATAACACAGTGGTATATTTTGTGGCTATTGTTCTAGGTGTTTTTCCTCTCTTTGGGATTCTCTTTTCTTACTCTCTGATTTTCTCCTCCATCCTGGGAATGTCATCAGCCAGGGGGAAGTACAAAGCCTTTTCCACCTGTGGATCTCACCTTTTTGTGGTTTCCTTGTTCTATAGCACAGGCCTTGGGGTCTACCTCAGTTCTGCAGTCACTTCGTCCTCTAGGACAAGTCTGGTGGCCTCTGTAATGTACACTGTGGTCACCCCCATGCTGAACCCCTTCATCTACAGTCTGAGGAACAGGGACATGAAGGGGACCCTAGGGAGACTCCTCAGCAGGGCACCATCTCTCAGTGATGGGGTTGTTGTAGGACTCTCATAAGTAGCAAGGATCAAACCATTGGTAGGCATTTTTCACAATCTTGGATATATCTAAACATTAGTTTAATTTTTCTAGTTCTGTAATCACTCTATCTTACTGTGCCTTGATTTTGACTCTATTTAATGATGGTGTATTTTTTTTCTGGGGCTGTTATGACAAAGTGCCATAAAATAGTTGACTTAAATAACAGAAATTTATTGCCTCATAGTTCTAGAGACTAAAATTCTGAAATCAAGGGGTAAACATGGTCCGTTCATCCTAAAGCTGTGATCAAAAACCTTTTCCATACCTAGCTTTTTTTAGTTTGCTGGTCATCTTTGGCATTCCTCAGCAAATAGAAGCATCACCCCAGTTTCAGCTTTTATCTTCACAAACTGTTCTCCCTGTGTGTGTGTGTGTGTGTGTGTGTGTGTGTGTGCAAACTTCTCCTTTTTATAGAAATATTGATCATATCAATTTCAGGGCCAATCTACTCTACCATAGTACTTGTCTTAACTTGAATAATTACATTCATAACAGTTCTATTTCCAAATAAGGGCACATTCCAAGTTCTAGATGTTAGAACTTCAAAGTATAAGATTCTTGAGGCTAAGCAAACTCAAACAGGGGCTCTGTATCAACCTAGAGGGGTGGGATGGGGAGGGAGATGGGAGGGAGTTTCAAAAGGGAGGGAATATATGTGTACCTATGGCTGATTCATGTCGAGGTTTGACAGAAAACAGCAAAATTCTGTAAAGCAATTATCCTTCAATGAAAATTAATCAAAAAAAAAAAGATTCTTGGGGACAAAACTCTGTCCATAAAGGAACAGTTTCATCATGTCTAGTTTTAAATGCAAAATATGTCCAGCATACCAAATCTGGTCCTTCTCATGATTTTCTAAAATTTTATTGAAATATAGCCACATCCCTTTGTATACATATTTTCTATAGCTAATTTCATCCTATGATGGCACATTTGAGGATTTGTGTGAAGAGCCTAAAATATTTACTATCTGACCATTTACCATAGAAGTTTCCTGGCCTTAAATTAAAATATCACCCTCACCTTACTTAGTAGCTAGATTTTTAAGCATTTCAAACACCATCAAAATCCCCATGATGATAACATGAATTTCTCCACAAAACTTCATTATCATATTACAGTAGGTGGTTAGAAGAGTTTTATGACTTCGTTTTGCTTTCTCTAAGATGCTAAATCAAATATGCGTGGTCTTTTTCCTATTAAATAGTAATTTTCATAATTTTCAGGAACTTTTCCTGTTCTTAATCTTCATATTCCTTCTGCCTAGGGGGAAACATACTTACATGAAAGGAAAGTTCAATTAATTAGTGAGTGAATAGGTCTAAACTAGTCTATACAACTACTGAGTAAATAAATGGAATTAATAAAGCTCTGAAGCTAGTAAAGCTCTTAGGTATTTTGCAGTTAAACTTTCGAGAAGGTGGTGGCACCCCACTCCAGTACTCTTGCCTGGAAAATCCCATGGACAGAGGAGCCTGGTAGGCTGCAGTCCATGGGGTCGCTAAGAGTCCGACACGACTGAGCAACTTCCCTTTCTCTTTTCACTTTCATGCACTGGAGAAGGAAACGGCAACCCACTCCAGTGTTCTTGCCTGGAGAATCCCAGGGACAGCGGAGCCTGGTGGGCTGCCGTCTATGGGGTCACACAGAGTTGGACACGACTGAAGCGACTTAGCAGCAGCAGCAGTAGTTAAACTTTACAGTGATTATTAGTAATGCCATGATGTGAAGTCTTTGTTGCAAGAAACTGTAAACTTACCATCCTGCACATGTTAAAGCAAAGGCAGTGTTATCAACTCCAAATGTACTTGTGCATGAGGGAAGGACTAGGACAATGGTCAACTTCATATGTAACCTACTCAATTAGTGGCTGTGATTCTTCTGTCTCCCTGGAGGAGGGCATGGCAACCCATTGCAGTACTCTTGGCTGAAGAATCCCAAGGACAGAGGAGACTAGCAGGCTACAGTCCATGGGGTCACAAGGAGTCAGACAGGACTGAAGCGACTTAGCACCCACTCATCCTTCTGCCTCAACTGAAAAGGAAGATTGCTAGTCCAATCCAGTCCATTGTTGAAAAGTCCTAAACATTAGAGTCCTTCCATTTTCCAAGTCTAAAATACCCATGATTGGTTTAGTCCTTTTTTTAAGGTTTGTTTTTTTTTTTTTTTTTCATGTGAACCACCTTTAAAGTCTTTGTTGAATTTGTTACAATATCACATCTGTCGATTATGCTCTGGTCTTTTGGCCATGAAGCATAAGGGATCTTAGCTCTCCAACCAGGGGTTGAACTCCCACCTCCTGTGTTAGAAGAGGAAGTCCCAACCACTGAAGTGTCAAGGAAGGCCCTGGTTTTGTTCTATTAAGTGAAATGAAAGTCACTCAGTCATCTCCAACTCTTTGTGACCCCATGGACTGTAGCCCTCCAGGCTCCTCTGTCCATGGAATTCTCCAGGTGAGAATACTGGAATGGGTACCCATTCCTTTCTGCAGAGGATCTTCTCAAACTAGGGATTGAACCCACGTCTCTTATACCTCCTGTATTGGCAAGTGGATTCTTTACCATCTGAGCTACCAAAGCATAGATAATGGCCTGTAATATTCTTCTTTTTGGAGTGTACTTGCCTGTTTTGGGTATCAGGGTAATGGCAGCTTCATGGAATGACCTTGGGAGTGTTCCACCTGTTTCAATTTTTTGGAATCATTTGAAAATAATAAGTATTAGTTCTCCTGTATATGTTTGATAGAATTCCCTTGAGAAGCTGTCCAGTCCTGGATTTTTTGTTTGCAAGAAGCTTTTGTTTTGTTTTATTACAAATTCAATTTCACTTCTAGTGATCAATCTGTTCAAATTGTCTATTTTTTCTTGACTCGGTCTTGCATGTTTCTGAAACTTTGTCTCCTTCTTCTAGGTTTTCTACTTTGTCGGCATGTAACTTTTCATAGTATTCTTTTATGAGTTTTAGTATCTCTGTAGCATTTAGTTGTTATTTCTCCTCTTTCATTTCTGATCTTATTGACTTGAGTTCACCCACTTTTTTCTATGTACACCTGGGTAAATATTTGCTCAGTTTTGTTTATTCTTTCAAAAAACCAATTATTCATTCCTTTAATTTTTTTCTATTTTATATCTATTTCATGTATTTCCTCTCTAATCTTTATTATTCATTTCCTCCTGATGACTTTGAGCTTTGTTCTTCTTTTTCTTTTAATTTGTTTATTTATTTTCTTTACATTATCATGTTGGTTTTGGCATACATTGACATGAATCCACCATGGGTATACATGTGTTCCTGTTCCAGAACCCCCCTCCCACCTCCCTCCCGATTCCATCTCTCTGGGTCTTCCCAGTGCACTAGCCCTGAGCACTCTGTTCTTCTTTCTAAATCTTTTTGGCAGTAGGTTGCCTTGTTTATTTGATTTTTTGTTTGTTTGTTTCTTGAGGACCTGTATTACTATAAACTTTCCTCTTAGAATTCTTTTTGATGCAGCCCATATATTTTGATTTCCTGGTGGCTCAGACGGTAAGGAGTCAGCCTGCAGTGCTGGAGATCCAGGTTTGATCCCTGGGTCAGGAAGATCCCCTGGAGAAGGAAATGGAAACCCACTCCAGTGTTCTTGCCTGGAAAATTTCATGGACAGAGGAGCCTGCCAGGTCTAGAGTCCATGGGGTCGCAAAGAGTAGGACACGACTGAGGGACTTCACTTTCACTTTTCACTTTCATATATTTTGAAGAGTTTTTATTCCATTCCCATTTGTCTCAAGGTATTTTCTGATTCCCTCTTTGATTTCATCATTGGCCCACTGGATTTTTCAAAACATTTTGTTTAGCCTTCATATGTTTGTTTTCTTTTCCTATCTGTAGTTTTCTAGTTTCATACAATTGTGGTCAAGGAAAACGTGTGATGTGATTTCTGTTCTCTTAAATTGGTTGAGGGTGTTTTGTGACCTAGTATGTGATCTATCCTGGAGATCATTTCATCTGCACTTGAAAAGAATGTGTACTCTGCTGGTTTGGGATGTGATTTCCTCTAGATAGCAATTTAGTTCAATTGGCCTATTGTGTCATTTAGACCCACTGATACCTTATTGATTATCTATCTGGATGATCTTTCCATTGGTGGAACTAGAGTGTTAAAATTCTCTGCTATATTTGTATTATTGTCAGTTTCTCCTTTCATGTCTGTTAGTATTTTCTTTAAATACATAGATGCTCCTGTATTAGGTATGCTTATGCTAACAACTATAATATCCTCATCTTGTAATGATCTCTTCATCATTATAGAATGTCCTTCTTTGTCTTTTGTTATAGCCTTTGTTTTAAACTCTGTTTTGTCTTACATGAGTAGAGCTGCCCCTGCATTCTTGTTGTTTGCATTTGCAATAGCTATCCTTTCCATCCCCTCACTTTCAGTCTGTTTGTGTCTTTAACCCTGAAGTGAGTTTTTGCAGGCAGCTTATTGAAGGACTTCTTTTTTTCCCAATCAGCCACTCTATGTCTTTTTATTGGAACATTTAGTCCATTGGTATGTAAATACTGATAGCTGTATACTTATTGCTATTTTATTCCTTGTTTTTCAGTTGTTTTCGTGGTTCTTCTCTGTTCATTTCTTCTTTTTGTTTCTCCTATTGTGACTTGATGAGTTTATTTAGTGGTACACTTGGGTTCCTTCCTTCTTTTATTTTTGTTTATCTCTTATAGGTTTTTGATTTGTGTTTACCATGAGTTCATATTTCTTCACTCATAATTATATCTACTTGAATAAACTGATAGTCATTTAAGTTCAAACATATTCTAAATATTTACATTTTTATACTCCTCTACCCAACATGTTGTGTTTTTATGTCATATTTTACAAATTCATGCTTATCTCTTTATTGTCTATTATAGTTATAATTGCTTTTAAATATCTTTGTCTTTTAATTTATGTACTGATTATTTACATAATCTTTAATCCTTACTACACATTTTCCTTCCCTAGTGGAATTTTCCCTTTCTTATAGGTATTTCTTTTATATTTAGAGAAGACTACAACTTTTCTTTTAGGGTAGGTTTCCTATTGATGAAAGATTTCCATTTTTGCTTGTCTGAGAACTTCTTTGTCTCTGCTTCTATTCTAAATGATGATCTTCCAGGGTAGGAGATCCTAGATTGCAGGATTTTCCCTTTCAGTACTTTGAATGTATCAGGCCACTCTCTTATGGCCTGCAAAGTTTCTACAGATAAATTGGTTGATATGTGTATTCCCTTATGTATGACTCTGTTTTTCTCCTGCTGCCTTAAAAATCTCTCTTTATCTATCTTTTCCCATTTTGATTGTAATATATCTTACTGTAGGTCTGTTTTGCCTCATTTGCTTTGGGACCCACTGTGCTTCCTATACTTGGATACCTATTTCTTTCTTAAGTTTGGGAAGATTTTAGTCATAATTTCTTCAAATGCCTTTTCAATACACTTCTCTCCCTCTTCGTTTGCAATCCCTATAATGCAAATGTTGACACAATTGATATCATCACAGAGATCTCATATGTTTCACTGTTTTTTTATTTCTTTTTGTCTGCTCTTATGATTCGATAATCTCCACTATTCTATCTTCCAAATCACTTATGCATTCTTCTGTGTCATTGAGTATGCCATTCATTTCTTCTAGAGTGTTTTTTATTTTAGATATTGAATTATCTATTTTTTTATTGGGTCTTCTTTATACCTTTGTCATTGTTCAGTCACTCAGTCGTGTCCAACTCTTTGTGACCCCATGGACTGCAGCATGCCAGGCTTCCTTGTCCTTCACTATCTTCTGGAGTTTGCTCAAGCTCATGTCCATTGAGTTGACGATGCCATCCAACCATTTCATCCTCTGTTGCCACTTTCTCCTCCTGTCCTAAATCTTTCCCAGCATCAGGGTCTTTTCCAAAAAGTCAGCTCTTTGCATCAAGTGGCCAAAGTATTGGAGCTTCAGCTTTAGCATCTGTCCTTCCATTGACTATTCAGGGTTGATTTCCTTTAGGTTTAACCAGTTTTATCTCCTTGCTGTCCAAGAGACTCTCAAGATTCTTCTCCAACACTACAGTTCAAAAGCATCAATTCTTTGGTGCTCAGCCTTTTTTTACAGTCCCACTCCCACATCTGTACATGACTACTGAAAAAACCATAGCCTTGACTATACAGAGCTTTATACCTTTGGGTCTATGCTAAGTCACTTCAGTCATGTCTGACTCTTTGAGACCCTACAGACTGTAGCTCACCAGGTTCCTCTTCCATGGCATTCTCCAGACAAGAATACTGAAGTGGGTTGCCACTTCCTCCTCTAGGGGATCTTCCCAGGGATTGAACCTACATCTCTTATATCTTCTGCATTGGCTGGTGGGTTCTTTACCACTAGTGCCACCTAGGGACTTTCAGTTCCTTATTAAATTGATCTGTGTTTAGGTTAATTCTTTTCCCTAATTCATGTTTATTATCAATATATTTTTATTACAAATGTTTTGAATTCTTTGATATATTATTTATTTCTGTTTCACTTACATTTCTTTTAATTTATACAGAGGCTTTCTTTTGCTCTTTCAAATGAGAATGCTGCTGTTTAGTAGCTTCATTTATGTGTGACTATGTGTGACCCTATGGACTGTAGCCCACAAGGTTCCTTTTTCTATGGAATTCTCTAGGCAAGAGTACTGGGACGGGTTTCCATTTTCTTCTCTAGGGGACCTTCCCAACCCAAGGACCGAACTCAGATCTTCTGCATTGCAGGCAGATTCTTTACCACTAACCCACCAGGGAAGCCTTCGTGACAATAGTTCCTACTCATTTTCATTTTACTTAGTTTTCTCTCTGTCAGTAATGAGTTTCAGTGAAACAGTTGCCTATTGTAATCTTAAAGGGCTTTTCTTATTTAGCAGTGTCTCTATATAGGTTGCTTATGTCCAATATCTTTGGTGGGATGGCTGGATTTGACATGGATGACAGTCATGTCTTTCCCATAGTGGGTGCTGGCTGCTATAACCTTGATGATAAGAGCTAGAGCCTGGTGTAGAGTGTGACATGGGTCTTCCTTTCTGCTTAATGGCCATCACTATCCTGTTAGTATCACACTGCTCCCAAGTTGCTGGAGAAGAAGGCCTGTTGATCAGACTAGAGCTGGCTCTTTTTTCTATAAGTGTATGTTTTCCTTCTTCACACACTGGGGACTTTGTCTCAATAAAGGGGAGTGCCGAAACAATAAGAGTCCGTGTTTATGGAGGTCCAATACTCTGCCTGTGTAGGCATCTTTGGATCCTCTCAGATGCCAGCCACAGTCCCATCTTTTCCTCTGCTACAGCCACCCCAGATCTGTGCTAGGCTGTAGCATGGAACACTTGGGGCCAGAGGATTCACACAGCTTGGGTTGGGGTGCACAGTGACGTAGTCGTGGGAATTCACAACCAGTATTATCCAATAACTTTAAATGGAGCATAATCTATAATATTTTGAATTATTGTTTATATACCTGAAGCTAATATGATATTGTAAATCAACTATACTTCAATAAAAAATGTTAAACACACAAATAAAAATACACTGAAATAATTTGTCACAGTAATTATCTGATTGGTAATGGTAGGATGAATGATTTTGTCTTTGTATTTTTTAATACTTAAAAAAATTCTGTTAAAGCATGTTTACTTCTTGCTATCAGAAATAACAATATAGGGACTTCCCTGGTGATTCAGTGGTTGAGAATCAGCCTTCCAATACATGGGACACAGATTCAGTCCCTGATCTGAGAACTAAGGTCCCACATACCACAACTAGAGAGCTACACACCACAACTACTGAGCCCATGTGTTCTAGAGCCTATGCTCTGCAACAAGGGAAATCTCTGCACACTGCAACTGGAGAAAAGCCTGTGTGCCCCCAGGAAGGTGCAGCACAGCTGAAAAGGGAAAAAAAGCAATTATATATGTTATGAATTAAATAAAACTAAAAAAAACATAAGGCATCACAAAAAATGAGTTGAGAAACTTAAATTCAGTTTCTAAAAAAAATTATTGAATAATTGTCTGTACTATATTTATTAATACATTCATGGCTACTGTAACAAATTACCACAACAGGGATTGAAATACAAAATATTGTGCTCTTACAATTGGAGATCAGAAGGCAAATATCTCAGTGAGCTAAAGTCAACATGCCTGCATGGTCTCGGAGGAGAATCTGATTCATTCCCTTTTGTAGTTTCTAGTGGCCACAAGAATTTCTTGACTCATAGGCCTTTCTCAAGCTTCAAAGACAGCAATGTAACATCTTCAAATCTTTCTGTAATTTCAACCTTTCTATCTTCCTCTTAATTGTGACTCCATTAGTCTCTTCCAGATAATCATAGTCGATCTTCTTAACTTAAAGTCACTGATTAGCAACCTTCCTCCATCTGCTACCTTAATCCCTTCTTGCAACTAAAATAATATAATCAAAGGTTCTGGGGATTAGGATGTAGTCATCACTTGGAGGCCTTTACTCTGATTATCAAAAGTAATTTTCATAGGCCTATTATTAGATGTCAATTAAGGACCAAGTTGGTTTTAAAGAAGGCAGAGGAACCAGACACCAAAGTGCCAACATCCGCTGGATCATCAAAAAAGCAAGAGAGTTCCAGGAAAACATCTATTTCTGCTTTATTGACTATGCCAAAGCCTTTGACTGTGTGGATCACAATAAACTGTGGAAAATTCTGAAAGAGATAGGACTACCAGACCACCTGACCTGCCTCTTGAGAAACCTGTATGCAGGTCAGGAAGCAACAGTTAGAACTGGACATGGAACAACAGACTGGTTCCAAACAGGAAAAGGAGTGCGTCAAGGCTGTATATTGTCACCCTGCTTATTTAACTTATATGCAGAGTACATCATGAGAAATGCTGGGCCGGATGAAGCACAAGCTGGAATCAAGATTGCTGGGACAAATATCAGTAACCTCAGATATGCAGATGACACCACCCTCATGGCAGAAAGTGAAGAAGAACTAAAGAGACTCTTGATGAAAGTGAAAGAGGAGAGAAAAAGTTGGCTTAAAGCTCAACATTCCGAAAACTAAGATCATGGCATCCAGGCCCATCACTTCAAGGGAAATGGATGGAGAAACAGTGGAAACAGTGGCTGACTTTATATTTCTGGGCTCCAAAATCACTGCAGATGGTGATTGCAGCCGTGAAATTATAAGACGCTTACTCCTTGGAAGTAAAGTTATGACCAACTTAGACAGCATGTTGAAAAGCAGAGACATTACTTTGCCAACAAAGGTCCGTCTAGTTACAGCTATGGTTTTTCCAATAGTCATGTATGGATGTGAGAGTTAGATGGTGAAGAAAGCTCAGCGCCAAAGAATTGATGCTTTTGAATTGTGGTGTTGCAGAAGACTCTTGAGAGTCCCTTGGACTGCAAAGAGATCCAATCAGTCCATCCTAAAGGAGATCAGTCCTGGGTGTTGATTGGAAGGACTGATGTTGAAGCTGAAACTCCAATATTTTGGCCAACTGATGTGAAGAGCTGACTCATTTGAAAAGACCTTGATGCTGGGAAAGATTGAGGGCAGGAGGAGAAGGGGATGACAGAAGATGAGATGATTGGATGGCATCACCAACTCAATGGACATGGGTTTGGGTGGGCTCTGGGAGCTGGTGATGGACAGGGAGGCCTGGTGTGCTGCAGTCCATGGGGTCGCAAAGAGTTGGACATGACTGAGCAACTGAACTCAACTGAACTGATTCTATCTTATTCTTACAAACCAAATAGTTGAGAAACTGGTCATGTTAATTTTTGTCTCCTGGCAGTCACCTCTTCCACATGGAACCAGGGAATGCTGCAAGAATTTCAGAATTTCTTCTTCTGGGAATTTCAAAGGAACCAGAATGGCAGCCCCTCTTATTTTGGACATTTCTTCTCCATGTATCTGATCACTGTGTTTGGACACCTGTTCATCATCCTAGCTGTCAGCCCAGACTCCCACCTCTATACCCTCATGTATTTCTTCTTCTCCAACCTGTCCTTTGTAGGCATCTGTGTCACTTCTACCACCATCCCAAAGATGCTGTAGAACATCCAGAACCAGAGCAAAGTTATAACCTATGAAGGCTACATCACCCAGATGTATTTTTTCATGTTCTTTACAGGGTTGGACCACCTTTCTCCTGACCGTGATGGCCTATGACTGCTTTATGGCCATCTGTCACCCCCTGAACTACACAGTCATCATGAACCCTCAGATCTGTGGATTGCTGGTCCTGGTGTCCTGGATGATGAGTCTCCTGAATTCCTTGCTACTAACCTTACTGATGTTGTGGCTATCCTTCTGTAGAATCCTGGAGATCCCCTGTTTTTTCTGAGCACTCAATCAGGTTCTGACTTGCCTGTTCTGATGTATATCTCAATGACATAGTGATGTATTTTGCAGCCATATACCACTGCATTTTTTAAATTTAATTAAATAATCAGAGTATAATTGCACACAAAAACTTGCATATTTAGAGTGTACAATCTGATAAATTAAAGGAGTTATACAAAAATTAAAGAGCATATTGCATGTTTCCACCTCTGTATAATTTGATAGTTTGCATATTTTCAAATGCTTTGTTACATAATTATGAGAAATTTTAGTTCCTTGAGTCTCAGTGTGCATATTTCTGAAGGTATTGTGGGGATACTAAACAAAACTTCATGTGGATGCTCTGAGAAATAAATGAAAGGTGTAGAAGTTCATTTTTCAGTCCAAAGAAAACACTAAAGGGTAAATGTTGTATCGGATTATCTGTGTGCTTGTATACATTTTTCCTTCAAATAAACACAATCATACACACACATATACACACATGGACACAATTATGATTTCCTTTTTTTGTTGTTGTTAAAAGGAAACCTGAGAGAAATAGAAATGAAAACAATGAACATTTTGGGAGTTCATTGGTGATCAGGTGGTTAAGAATCTGCCTTCCAATGCAGGGGACATGGTTCAATCCCTAGACAGGGAAGTAAGAGCCCACATACCACAGGGCAACTAAACCCATGCACCACAACTAGAGCCTGCATGCTGCAACTAGAGAAACCTACAGGTAACAACTACTGAGGTTGCTTGCTCTTGAATTCATGCACAACAAATAGAGAAGCCTGCACACCACAAAAGAGCCTGTACACTGTACAGACCTCCAAAAAAGACTGAACATTTGAATTATCATGAAGCAGAAGAATGTAAAAATATAGACACAAAATTTTAAAGTACAATAGGTGACCTCAAGTTACATAATGGGTTCCTTTTCTACTGTAATATCACAAGGCATCCGGGTCAGGCAACATTTACAATTATGTAATAAGGAGTTCACTGTATCAGCTAATGAGGTAGAAGATCTTCAAATTGATTCAATTTTTTTTCTATGTGCACTTTCCCACATAAAATGCCCTTACCCAAGGCCATCTAATGAATAAATTGAGAAGTTTAAAATCAATTCTTGTAAACACATTTTATTGACTAAATGTCTATATTAGATTCATAATGCTGTTGTAAAATACTGCCAAATAAATTGCTTAAAATAAGCAAATATATGCTTTTATAGTTCAGGTGTCAAAAGCTTAAAATGAGTCTTGTTGCGCTAATTTCAAATGTTGGGGTGGCAGGTCAAGATGGTAGCATAGAAAGATCCTAAACTCACCACAACTCATGGACACACCAAATCTTCAGCTACATGTGGATTAATTTCCTCTGAAAACTAGCTGAATATCTGTGCTGCTGTGTTGTGCTTAGTCACTCAGTTGTGCCCAACTCTTTGTGACCCCGTAGACTGTAGTCCACCAAGCATGGGGATTCTCCAGGCAAAAATATTGTTGTGGGTTGCATGTCCTCCTCCAGGAGATCTTCTCAACACAGGGATCAAACTGAGGTCTCCCGCATTGGAGACAGATTCTTTACCATCTGAGCCACCAGGGAAGCCCATGAATACTGGAGTGGGTGGCCTATCCCTTTCCTAGGGGATCTTCCTGACCCAAGAATCAAGCTGGTGTCTCCTGCATTGCAGGCAGAATCTTAACCAGCTGAGCTATCAGGGAAGCCCCAGTTGAACATCTGCTCTACAACAAAGGATAATAGGATCACATCAAGATGGCAGGAGAGGCAGAGAAGTATGTCTCTTCAAAAGATCCACCCCCAGCATACTAACCCACAAATGCGCAGGATTTCACATTACAGGGATCTTTTCCTGGTGATTCAGATGGTAAAGAGTCTACCTGCAATATAGGAGACCCAGGTTCAATCCCTGGGCTTGGAAGATCCCCTGGAGAAAGAAATGGCAACCCACTCCAGTATTCTTGCATGGGAAATCCCATGGCAGGCTATAGTCCATGGGGTCATGAAGAGTCGGACACGACTGAGCGACTTCACTTTTTCCTAAAAGACTATAGGTTTGTGCCTTACATTTTATGTGTCAACCCTTGGAACCTGTGCCAAAAAGACAAGTCACCAAAATATGTGACAATAGGGTTTATTCCCAGAAGACCCCAAAGTCAGTGTGGAAGGGAAAACTTGGGATAAAGTGCTAGAAGGTTGGAACTCTAGAAGGCAGAAGAGTTCATGGAGAAGGATTAGTATAAACAGAATTCACCTGACTTCTAACTTGGTCTCTTGGGAACAGAAAATCATTATGAGAAGCTTCTCTCTGGACCAGCGCGCTGGGTGAAATCATGTGCTTAAGTATGGAGTAACAAGAGCGAAATGTCCCTAATGACTAAATCCAGGCATCCATAAATATCTCCCATACTGCAGTCTTTCCTCTTCTGCTACTTCGGAGTAGAGGTGACATGCTCACTGCTTTCAGAGTTCTGCATCTGTAAAGGGACTTTAGTTCCTCAAGCTTTCTTGTCTGAGAACACAACTTCAGACTCCATCATAAACCATCCTTAAGGAATTCAGACTTCTGCACAAGATCTTCCTTTCAAAGAACCTAACTAGGTGAGTCTAGGGACTCACAGGTACTTCAGGTAAGATTCAGAGAGAATAGAAAATGATAATTTTTACCTGAGGTCACAAGAGATCCTTAGGAGACTAGTTCAGAGCCAAGACTTGGACATGTTTGTTTGTTGGTTGACTAACTTATTTATAAGTACTTTATTAGTGGCTTTTCAGGTGGCACAGTGGTAAAGAATCTGCCTGCCAGACTTTAATCATATTTCACTTAATTTTGTTTTGATACTGCCACACTTAACCTAGTTTTATTTCCACCTCATTTTCAATTTTTTTACCTATGTCTGCACACATTTATGAAGACAAAAATGTGAACCAAGCAGAGGAGATTCTTGCTCATTTGGATGTTATAATAGAGAAAAACAGAACACAACAAATAAATGCATGAATAACATAACATCCTCAGGGATAATTCATCTGAAGAATGGAGATAGACAGTTGTGGCAAATGCAGTATATTACAGAGTGTGAGCTGGGGAGAACTTTGCACACGAGGTATAAGGAAGAGAATCGGGACTAGTGTCAAAAAGGACGCCTACTGGATATGTCCGAAAGAAAAAGAGAGAGAGGGAGAGAGAGAGAGAAATTTACAACTCGAGAGTAACAAAGAAGAATCCCACGGAGAAAACATAAGAGAAAGGCCAACCTCATTCACTATTGGACCATATGAAAACTAGTGTGGTAAATAAACAGGAATAGGTACAGGATTAGAAATTAGATCAGGGACCATACACTGATGACATGATGAAGCAAGTGGAGCAATAAAGGTCCAGTGGTCTGTGCTCCCTTGAATCCAAGGTACTTCAGCACCCAAACAGCTGCTGCCTCTTCTCTCTGAAACCTGGCTCCTCTGTTGGGCTCTTGATTCATATTGATTTTCCCTCATTAGCCGGAACTGCCCTTTTAAAAGATTTCTTGCCTTTACTGCAGTGGATTCCAGATATTTTTGACTAAGTCCCAGAGTAAGATATGCCTTTTACATCATGACCCTGGGTTGATTGCAAAGAATCAGACAAGACTGCACAACTGCGCATGCACACTAGCATGTCTGTATAGACAAACATAAACAAACACACATACACACCCAGACAGATTACCTAACCATCATATGACTGAGCAAAGAGGGTCAGAAATGATTTTGTGTGTACCCTTACTAGTTATGATACACTCTGATACTTTTTGTGTGTTTCATCTTTTATATTCTATTTAATTTTTGCAAACCATAGTTCAAACCCCCAATGGGACCTATTCTGAGAACATGAAAACATTCCTCTTGCTTGTTCTCTATGTCTCTTTTTGTATTCCCCTGCATCTTATCTGTCTCTTATTGTCTTTGATTAGCAGCAACTTTTGTGAGGCCATATTCTTTTAAGTCCATGCAATATATATATTGAATTACTGACAGTTCCCCACTAAATCTGCTCTGAGTGGGGTAGGGAAAAGGTGGTGAATGTGTGTAGCATCGCTGCATGTGTCAAGGTTCCCACAGTCTAGCAGGGAAAAAAGACATGGGATTAAATAAAAGTTACAGAGAGAAGAATAGCCCCACCACAGTGCTGTGTGTGTGTGTGTGTGTGTGTGTGTGTGTGTGTGTTGTAGGCCATGAGAGTCCGCAAATATTCCCCTGAAAATACAGATGACAGAATGTCAACTAAATATGAAAACAAAAGGTGGATTGCTTTTTTTGCTCAGGATTCCTTGGAAATAAAACTAGTAAGGTGCAAAGAACAACTTGTGAATTAGGGACTCCCTGTACCTGAAGGTTGAGTAGCAGCAGGAAGGTCACTTCATTCCTTAGCATCCTCTGGCCCCCTCTCTCATCACCCTGCCTCTTGTATCTTCCCCTTGGGAAACTAGCTTCTTTGGAGCCTGAAATCTGAAACAGGTGTCTTCTTCAGGGCCTTTGCACTGACCATTCCTTCTACCAGGCAGACCTCTCTTCCTTTAGATCTCTGTTCAAATGTTACCTACTTTGCCAGCCTACCTGAACACCCAGTAAAGAATAATACCCCGGCCTCTCTCCCTTATGCCCCATTTTTCTTCATCTTTCCTGTCACCATTTAACATGTTATATGATTTTATATTTGCTAACATTATTTCTCCATATCCAATTATAGGAACTTTTGTCTCTCAGCACACTCTACCCCTTGCCTTGAAGATGGTAAGAACTCAATTTATGAGCCCCAAAGGATTGACAGAAATCTCATTAAAAGTATGCAATACCTGACCTCTTAGGGAAATGGCTGCAAAAGAACAGGAATTTGTAATCAGAGATGGAACAGGGAATGGCCTGAAGGGGACAGATTTCACACCAAAATTATAGGTATTGATTTCATGACTGCAAAATATAAACTGTATCATTTGACTATGCCAGTAATGCTCACTTTTGTGAAAAGTGGTCATATCATTTTGGGGGATTTAATTCCAGGTTACTTCCTCTACCACATGGAACCAGAGAATGATACACGTATTTCAGAATTTCTTCTTCTTGGAATATCAAATGAACCAGAACTTCAGTCCTTCATATTTGGGCTTTTCCTCACCATGTACCTGATCACTGTATTTGGAAACCTGCTCATCTTCCTGGCTGTCAGCTCAGACTCCCACCTCCACATCCCCATGTACTTCTTCCTCTCCAACCTGTCCTTTGTAGACATCTGTTTCATCTCTACCACCATCCCAAAGATGATGTGGAATATCCAGATGCAGAGCAAAGTTATCACCTATGAAGGCTGCATCAGCCAGATATACTTTTTACTACTCTTTGCAGGGTTAGATGACTTCCTCCTGACTGTGATGGCCTATGATCGGTATGTGGCCATCTGTCACCCCCTGCACTACACAGTCATCATGAACCCCCGGCTCTGTGGACGGCTGGTTCTAGTGTCATGGATGATGAGTGCCCTGATTTCCTTGATACAAATCTTAATGATGTTGCGGCTGTCTTTCTGTAGAGTCCTGGAGATCCCCAACTTTTTCTGTGAACTCAATCAGGTAGTCCAAAGTGCCTGTTCTGACACCTTTCTTAATGACATGATGGTGTATGTTGCAGCTGGGCTGCTGAGTGGTGGTCCTTTCATTGGAATACTTTACTCTTACTCTAAGATAGTTTCCTCCATACGAGGGATCTCATCAGCTCAGGGGAAGTACAGAGCATTTTCCACCTGTGCCTCTCACCTCTCAGTTGTCTCCTTATTTTATTGCACAATCCTAGGAGTGTACCTTAACCCTGCTGATGCCCACAACTCACACTCAAGTGCAATAGCCTCAGTGATGTACACTGTGGTCACCCCGATGCTGAACCCCTTCATCTACAGTCTACGGAATAAAGACATAAAGGAGGCTCTGAAAAGATTCATTGAGCAATAAAAAGACAAGCTCTTCTCAGGCAAATAAGTGGATCCAGAAATTGCCATTCTTCCATAAGACTGTGAATATATAATTTGTCTTTTCTATTGCTTCCTTAATTTTACATTTTTTGACTTCAACTTCTGTTTATCCATAAATAGTGCAGTTTATTAAGCTTTCTCGTTTATTTCATTTTCTTGCTTTCCCATATTTTCTTCCAAACTTATATCAGATATTTGCAAATTCCCTTTTATTTCATGAGTCTATGTGAATTTCTTAAGAATAGTATCTTTTCAAGTAACATATATCATTTCCAGGTTTTTCTTTTGTTTTATTAAAATAATAGTTAGAAGTTGTACTACTCATATTGAATAAGCTCTGCTTGGCACCTTCACTATGTAATTTAAGGAACTCACTTTCTCAGGCCTCTTCTTCTATCTCATACAGAATAATGACTGAGAACCACTGACCTAGAGCAAGAGAACTAGAAATATCTCGTGCTCTAATCACCACATACACCTTACTCACTTCATAGCTTTGGAATAATCACCTCACCCTTCTGAACCATAATTTTGCAAATTTAGAAAGCGGCTTTTCATTGTACATCCTCATAAGATGTTCTGTTGCAAAGTAACAAATGAGACAACAGATAAAAATGCTAAGCTCAGCCCGTGGCGCATTTAAAGGTCCATGTGGATCTCTTATCATTACCAAGCTTTTTATGATTAAAGGACTGAACACTAGCTTTTCACTTGTGTTAAAACAGAAAACACCTACTTCATGTGTCAAAAGCATTTTGAAGTCAGGGATTATTTTACCTATGGTTTCATAGCAAAGGAACACGGTTCTCTCCCTTATTGAGGAGGAAATAATAATTTTCTGGAGATATCAGGAGCTGCATTCCCATCACAAGATAGTGCTTT
This sequence comes from Antilocapra americana, assembly GCA_007570785.1. Taxonomy (NCBI): domain Eukaryota; kingdom Metazoa; phylum Chordata; class Mammalia; order Artiodactyla; family Antilocapridae; genus Antilocapra; species Antilocapra americana. The sequence goes on from ML663012.1 coordinate 6,632,780, forward strand.
TGAAACCAAAGGGACCTAGTCCAGACAGGTTTCTTAGACTTAGATCTGGAGGACACTCTGACTCCAAGTTGCAAGAAGTGTCAGTGTTAGAACTCTGGGAGAGAAGAGGGTTCATGGAGTAGTAATAAGAACTGGATACCCTTGACGTCTAACCTGGTCCTCTGGGAATGAACAATCAGCTGAAAAAATTCCATTCTGTCCAGACAAGTTCCCCTGAGGAAATGATGTGTTTGAGGGTTGAAGTAATATTGGAAAATGTGCTGAACACGTATAATGAGCAGATCCAGCAAATACACAGAGCTATAACTATCTCCGCCGCTGCGGTGTCTGAGCAGCTCTACCCTGAGCTGAACGGGGCATGGTTTTGCATTTGGATTAAGTCTGGTTTAGAGACCCACGCTTCACTCTTTCCTTCTTTCTCATCTGGATTCAGAGCTTCAGTCTCCACCATCAACCCTTCAGGAGGAATTTGGGCTTCCACACAGAGACCTTCCTCCCAGGCTTCCTATTTGGGTGAGTCTGAAAGCCCACCAGGAGAAAGTCAGAGAGGATGAAACCCCAGGTCACCTGAAAGCCCAAACTGCTGGTCCAGAGCCAAGGGTGTCTTAATAATTTATAATCAATTTATTTAATACATAAAAAAGACAATTGTCTATTGCATTTAGCAATTCAAGAATTGTTGATAATTATGTGATGGGGATGAAAATCTAGTTAGAGGAGACTCAAGAAGAAATGGCAGGCATAGTGGTGTCAGTAAAATTTGAACATTTCCGAGGAGATTTGGTGTTGGAGAAGACTCTTGAGAGTCCCTTGGACTACAAAGAGATCCAACCAGTCCATCCTAAAGCAGATCAGTCCTGGGTGTTCATTGGAAGGACTCCTGTTGAAGCTGAAACTCCAATACTTTGGCCACCTGATGCGAAGAGCTGACTCATTTGAAAAGACCCTGATGCTGGGGAAGATTGAAGATGGGAGGAGAAGGGGACGACAGAGGATGAGATGGTTGGATGGCATCACTGACTCAATGGACATGGGTTTGGGCAGACTCTGGGAGTTGGTGATGGACAGGGAGGCCTGGCATGCTGCAGTTCATGGGGTTGCAAAGAGTCAGATACAACTGAGCTACTGAACTGAAGGAGATTTGCTGTTTAAGAGAGTAGGAAAATATACTATTTGGTCAAGAGTGGCTTGCAGTGAAGTGATGACATTTTATGTATTTATTTTTGATTTTTAATATGGGGTATATTTGAGCATGTTCTATATTCATAAGGAAGATCCAGATCAATAGAATAGCTACTACCTGGAAGCTTACAGTTCTTAAGACACACATTTCATAGAATCTTTTCTCACATTGAGTATTCACTTGAAAAAATTGAATTTAGTATACAGTTACATTATGCTAAAAAGCTTAATTTTCCATTAGGTTCGTTACCTGGGAGGCTGAATATATTTGGGAGTTGATTAATCATTTGCTTCTCTATTGCATATTATCTATGCACATTGTTTCATGTACTGGCATTTGAGTGTTATTGTTCCTTTATTTTTTTGCTCTATTATTTCCTCTGTAATTTTATTCATACCTCCTTGAAGGCACCAGGGTGTATAAAGCTGGTGAGGTCTCTGATGATTTTGATCTAGCACTTTAATGAAGAAATGTTTCAGAATAAAATAAACACATATATTGCAAAGTATCATCAGGTACAAATCACGTGAAGGAAGGGATAGGCTCTGCAGTGTTTATAGGATTTTGTAGGGTTTATTATGAGGAGTTTAGCACAGGTGGGACAAGTTTCAGAAACAGAAGTAGAGTGTGACCAAAGGGTTCACCACACACACACACACACACACACACACACACACACACACCACAATCAAAGCCCGGGAATAACAAAGAAAAATGCCACTTAAGAAAAATGTTAGGGGGCTTACGTAGTGGCTCAGTGGTGAAGAATCCGCCTGCCAATGGTAGGAGATGTGGTCCCATCCCTGATCCAGGAAGATCCTACAAGCTGTGGAGCTACTAAGCCTGTGCACCACAACTACTGAGCCTGTGCTCTAGAGCCCAGGAGGTGCAACTACTCAAGCCCACCCACTCGAGAGCCTGGACTCTGCACAAGAAGTCACAGCAATGAGAAAGCCACACCACAGCTAGAGAGTAGCCCCTGCTCGTTGCATCTAGAGAAAAGTCTGCACAGCAATGTAGACTCAACACAACCAAAATTAAATAAACAAAACCTTTTTGAAAAAGAAAGAAAAGGGATAGAAGGGAAAGTCTCATTCACTCTTGGACCATATGAAAATAAGTGTGGACAAATACACAGGGATAAATATGCAATAAAGAATTGACCACGGGCCTGATGTGGACATTGTAATGAGGCACTGGAGGAATATAACTGGAGTTAGTGTGTGATCCCTTGGGTATGAGGTCACTTCAGTCCCCACATCACTGTCTGGTCCTTCTGCAACCTGGCTCTTGCCTTGGCCTCTATTTATACTGCTTCTCCCTCAGCAGGGACTGATCTCTTATGAATGTCTTCTTGCATTTATTGCAGTGGATAAGAAACTTTTCTGACTCTGTCCCAGGTAAGACATGCCTTTTACATGTGATCCAACATACATGTATGCATGGGCATGAACATACACAACACAGGCATCTGAATAAAGAGAATCAGAAAAATCTTACTGTATGTGATGTGCTCTGACGTTTTAATTTTGCATTTTTTCTACCCTACTTTATTCTGACAAACTACATGGTCTGAACCTCTAATAGGTGTGAATCTCAGAATATAGAAAACGTTCCTCCAGCATGTCTTTGAAAACTATGTTAGTGTTTCCCTGGTCCTTTTTCTCCTCTCATTGTTAGCAATTTCTATGAGAATATGTTTTTTTCATTCCTTCTTGCAGTTTGTATTTATTCAGGTACCGCTCACAACTAAACCAAATCTAAGGGGTTGAACAGTATGTGTGATATTGACATCTGCCTCAAGGCATGTATAGTCTAGAGAGAATAAAAGATGTAGAATTAATTAAAACTTCACAATGATAACCTTATATCTAAATGACTGTAAGTGAAATTCCCTGCTTACTGTACAAATGTTTAAAAAAGGGGAGGATTCATGAAAGTAATGATCTAGGCTGTCTGAAAAACTAGATGGTGTTTTGGAGATAGGGAGGGGTGAAAATCACAAATAGAGTGGGTGATTCTCTAAGGAGGTGCAAAGAAGCTCTAAGTCTTGAGCCTGTGGCATCAAGTGAAGCTGTGACTCAAGTTCAATATCCATGAGATTGATGTGAGTGAGGGCAGCACAAGGGTGAAGTGGTGGTTCATTCACAGAGAGTCAAGGCTAGGATTTGAAGCCGTGGGGCTCTTTTCACAGTGGGGAGTCACTGGGAGAGAAGGAAGTCAGGGAGTTGGTTGTTTTGAAACACAGCTGTTCCCTCTGACCAGCACACATTTCTACTCAAACAGAATCATGTCTCCTTCCTCTTTCTTGAGATCACTGATCAAATGTTTTCCAGGCTACCCGAACACCCAGTAAAAAATAATAGTCTCATCAACTCTCTTCCTTATATTTGATCTATTTTCGTTTATAGTGCTTGTCAACATATGATCATTTGTATGAGTTTTTAAATTTTTTCCTTATATGCTTTCTCCTCCGTTGAACTACAGGACCTATTGTCTCTCAGCACCCTCTCCTCTTTCTCCAGAATTTGTCAGGTCTTAAATTTGTATTCCCTCAAATGCATGACAAAACCCCTCATTACAAATGTAGAATACTTGACCACTGTGGGGGAAAGCTGACTGTAAAATAAGCTTTCCTATTCAGAGATGGCACAAGAGATTAGCTTGAAGGGGAAATTTCAAGAAAAAGTCATGAATATTTTTTGAATGCAAAGTATAAATATTAGAATTCACCTATGTTTGCAATGCCAGTTTTTGAAAAATTAGTCGTGCTATTTTTTGTTTCCAGGTAGTCATTTGCATCACATGGAACCCGGGAATGAGACACCAAGTTCAGGATTTATTCTCCTGGGATTATCAAACAAACCAGAACTACAGCCCCTCATATTTGGAATTTTCCTCTCCGTGTACCTGATCACTGTGTTTGGAAACCTGCTCATCATCCTGGCCGTCAGCTCAGACTCCCACCTCCACACCCCCATGTACTTCTTCCTCTCCAACCTGTCCTTTGTAGACATCTGCTTTATCTCCACCACCATCCCAAAGATGCTGCATAACATAAAGACACATAACAAAATAATAACCTATGAAGGCTGCATCATCCAGATGCATTTTTTCTTACTTTTTGCAACATTGGACGCATTCCTCTTGACTGTGATGGCCTATGACCGCTTTGTGGCCATCTGCCACCCACTCCACTACACAGTCATCATGAAACCCTGGCTCTGTGGACTGCTGGTTCTGCTGTCCTGGACCATGAGTGCTCTGAATTCCTTAATACAAAGCATAACGGTGTTGTGGCTGGCCTTCTGTACAGACTTGGAAATCCCCCACTTTTTCTGTGAAGTTAATCAGGTGGTTCAACTTGCTTGTTCTGATACTTTTCTTAATGACATGCTGATGTATTTTGCAACTGGGGTGTATGGTGGCATTACCCTCGCTGGAATTCTTTACTCATATTCTAAGATAGTTTCCTCTATACTAGGAATCTCATCTGCTCGGGGGAAGTATAAAGCATTTTCCACCTGTGCCTCTCACCTCTCAGCTGTCTCCTTATTCTACTGTACAGTCCTGGGGGTGTACCTTAGCTCTGCTGCTACTCACAGCTCACGATCAAGTGCTGTTGCCTCAGTGACGTACACTGTGGTCACACCCATGCTGAACCCCTTCATCTACAGTCTGAGGAATAAAGACATAAAGAGGGCTCTGAAAAGGATCATTGGGATGGCAGCTATATAAGGACCAGTTTTCCTGGGGCTGAAGAAATGCCTGTGATTTTAGGGCTCAAAACCTCAGACCCCAATTCTTTGATCAGGTTGCTGAAGTAGAACTTGATCCTTCTATTTATTTCCCAAAATTTCCATTTCTTTGAATTCTAGGCCTCTACATTTTGTTATCAAATGAAATTATATGCTGGGGAATTGTACCAATTTCTATTGTGCTCCCCATGAGTGTGTAGTCAGCTGTAAATCTCTCTATATTTCTAAGTGATGTTGAATAAGGTTGCCATGCTCTTCTGTCTTGAATTGGTTTATCTATGTTCATCTTCTATTTGCAGAAAAAATGAGTTTATCATGTGAATTACTTATATTTAATTTCAGCATTTCTATATCCATAAATGACGTTTGACTTTCTTCCCAGTTAGAAGACAACTCTCACCCACGTTAAGTGAGAATCACCTTCCTAGGCTCTAGATTCAACCCTTACCCATGTACCATCGGATTCTTTTCCATTTAATTAAATTATTGGAATATAATTACACAAATAAACTGCATATTTAAAGTATACAGTTTGAGGGGCTTCCCTGATGGTCCAATGATTAAAAATCTACCTTCCAACGCAAGGGACGCATGTTCGATCCTTGGTTAGGGAACTAAGATACCACATGCCACAGGGCAACTAAGCCCCTGCACCTCAACTAGACAGCCCATATGCCACAACTAGAGAAAAGCCTGACACCATAATGAAGAACCTGTGCAGCCTAAATAAGTAAATAAATTAAAAGTGTACAATTTAATGAAATAAACAAGCTATCCAAAACTGAGACCATCATGCTTATTTCTCTTTGTGTTTAATTTGACAGTGCACATAGCTTTACATGCTTTATTATGTAATAGTGAAAAAAGTTAAGTTCCCTGAGCCTGTTTCCTTGTTTATGAAGGTGTTGTAAAATACTAAACAAAACTTCATATGGATGCTATGAGAAACAAATGAAATGTGTGGAAATTTCTCTTTTAATCCAAATATAACAGCTAAGGGCTTAAGTTTGTTTCTGTGTGTATACATTTTTTTCTTTCAAATAAACACTGTAATACACATGTGTGCATGCTCACAGACATCTTTTATGTGGAAAGGAAACTTTAGAGAAACTGGGAGAGGATGGAAATGAAAAGAATGAACATTTGAATTAATATAAAATAAAAATATAGAAATATAGACACAAAAATTTAAAGTGCAAATGAGTAACCTCAATTTGACGTGAATTACTTTTCCTACCTCATTATTACAAAAGAATCACAGGCAGATAGTTGGCATTTGCATTTATAAAATAAAGAATTTATTATATCAGTTAATGAGGCATAATATCTTCAAATTGATTTAGTAATTTTTTACTTAATATGGGCTTTTATTTACTCAATATGAGTTTTTGACATAACTTGCCCTTACTCAAGCTAAGCTAATGAATGGAGAGGATTAAATTTTATTCTTGCAAACAAATTTTATTGAATAAGTGTCTATATTAGATTTCTAGTCTAATTGCAAAATACTCCCACACTAGTTGCTTAAATAAACAAATTTATTCTCTTGGATGTCAGAAACTTAAAATGAGTCTTATTGGGCTAGTATAAAATATTTGGGTGACAGTTCAGGATGGCAGCATAGAAAAAACAGAAAGGGCTCAAATCAGAAATGAAAGAGGCAAAATTACAATTAATATTACAGAAATGCAAAGGACCACAAGAGACTACTATGAATACTTACACCAACAAATTGGACAACCTAGAAGAAATAGAAACATTCCTACAAAACAAACATTTTCCCAAGAGGGAATTATGAAGAAACAAAATCTGAATACACCAGTTACTAGTAAGGATATTGAATCAGTAATCAAAACTCACACAACAAATAAAAGTCCAGGACCAGAGGCTTCACTGATAAATTCTAACAAACATTAAAGATTTAGTACCTATCTTCCAAAAACTTTCAAAAAATCAGAGAGGAAAAATGCTTCCAAACTCACTTTACGAGGCCAACATTACCTTGATTCAAAACCAGACAAGGGCAATAAAAGAACAAAGAATTATAGACCAATATCCTTGATAAACACACATGCAAAATCCTCAAAAAATATTAGCAAATAAATTCAAATATATATATATATATATATATATATATATATATAATGGACCATACATCACGATCAAGTGGCATTCACTTCAAGGATGCAAGTATGGTTAAACATCCTCAAATCAGTCAAATAATACACCAAATTAACTAAAGGAAGGATAAATATCATATGACAATTTCAGTGTGCTATACTAAGTCATTTCAGTTGTGTCCGTCTCTTTGCAACCCTATGGACTGTAGCCAGCCAGGTTCCTTTGTCCATGAGACTTTCCAGGCAAGAACACTGGAGTGAGTTGTCATTTCCTCTTCCAGGGATCTTCCCAACCCAGGAGCTGAACCTTTGTCTCTTTCGTCTTCTGCATTGGCAGGTGGGTTCTTTGCTACTAGCACCAATTGGAAAGCCCAATCATTTTCACAGATGCAGAATAATTATTTGACAAAATTCAATGTTCGTTTATGATAAAAACCCTCAACAGAGTAGGTACAGAGGAAGCATACCACCACATAATATAGGCTATATATACAAGTCCACAGATAACATTATACTCAATGGTGAGAAGATGAAAATCTTTCCTCTAAGATCAGAAAGAAGAAAAGAATGCCCACTCAGGTCACTTTCATTCAACATATAATTGGAAATCCTAGCCACAGTAATTAGACAAAGAAATGCAATCACAGAGTCCAAATTAGAAAGGAAGAAGTAAAACTGTCACTATTTACAGATAAAATGATACTATACATATATAGTATATATATATAATATATAAATATATATATATATATATATTTAAATTCTAACAAAGAACTTTTTTTTCCATAAGATACTTTTATTTCTTTATTTTTTTATTTTTATTTATTTTTTTTATTTTTTATTTTTTTTTAATTGTTTTTGCCATACATTGTCATGATATCACCATGGGTTTACATATGCTTCCCCTCCGGAACCCCCCTCCCTCTTCCCTCCCACCACTGGGAAATCTCGCTGCACCAGCCCCGAGCATCAATCCTGGGCTGGCGATTGATTAGACATATGAAAATTAACATGCTTCAATGCCCTTCTCCCATATCATCCCACCCGTACCCTCATCCACAAAGTCCACGAGTCTATTCTATACATCTGCGTTCCTTTTGCTGTCTCGTATGTTGGGTTCTCCTTACCGTCTTTCTAAATTCCATATATATGCGTTAATATACTGTATTGTTGTTTTTGCTTCTGGCTTACTTCACTCTGGATAATGGGCTCCAGTTTCGTTCATCTGAGTAGAATTGCTTCAAATGAATTTTTTTTAATGCTGAGTAATATTCCATTGTGTATATGTACCACAGCTTTCTTATCCATTCATCAGTTGATGGGCATCTAGGTTGCTTCCATGTCCTGGCTATTGTAAACAATGCAGCGATGAACATTGGGGTACACGTGGCTCTTTCAATTCTGGTTTCCTCGGTGTATATGCCCAGCAGTGGGATTGCTGGGTCATATGGCAGGTCTATTTGCAGCTTTTTAAGGAACCTCCACACTGTTTTCCATAGTGGCTGTACTAGTTTGCATTCCCACCAACAGTGTAAGAGGGTTCCCTTTTCTCCACATCCTCTCCAGCATTTATTGCTTGTAGACTTTTGGATGGCAGCCATTCTGACTGGTGTAAAGTGGTACCTCATTGTAGTTTTGATTTGCATTTCTCTGATAATGAGTGATGTTGAGCATCTTTTCATGTG
>ML663012.1:6641925-6671569 GCA_007570785.1 Antilocapra americana
AGAGTGTTTTGCCTATGTTATCCTCTAGGAGTTTTATAGTTTCTGGTCTTATGCTTAGATCTTTGATCCATTTTGAGTTTATCTTTGTGTATGGTGTTAGAAAGTGATAGAACTTTTTGAACTGATAAATAAATTTCATGAAACTATGAGATACAAAATCAACATACAGATATCTCTTGTGTTTCTAGATTTTAATAATGAATTATCAGAAAAAGAAATGTAGAAAACAATCCCATTTAAAACTGCATAAAAAATAAAACAATTTGGCACAATTTATGAAAGAGGGAAAAGACCTATACACTGAAATCTAGACGACATGAAGGAAAGAAATTGAAGAAGTCACAAATAAATGGAAATATACCTTAAGTTCATGGATTGAAATCATTAATATTCTTAAAATGACCTAGATATTTTTCCAAAAATGCATACAAGTGGCAAACAGACACATAAACAGATATTTGAACATCATTAATTACCAGGAAAATGCAAACCAAAGCACAAAGAAATCACATCACATATATATACATACATTTATATATACCCTTCCTCTTGAGTCTCCTCCCAACTCCCCAGTTCCACCCAGCTATGTCGTCACCGAGTGCCAGGCTGGGCTCCCTGTGTTACACCGAAGCTCCCCGCTAGTTACCTATTTACAGATGATAGCGTTTACATGTCAGTGCTGCTTTTTCAACTGGTCCTATCCTCTCCTTCCCCTACAGTGTCCACAAGTCTGTTCTCTACACCTACATCCTCATTTCTTCTCTCTAAACAGGTTCATCAGTTTAGATTTACTATTTACAGTTTACTATTTTTTCCAGATTCCATGTATATGCATTAATAAATGATATTTGTTTTTCTCTTTCTGACTTACTTCACTCTGTATAATGGCTGTATGTTCATCCACCCCACTACAACTGACTCAATGCTTTCCTTCTTATAGTTGAGCTATATTCCATTGCATATATGTACCATATCTTCTTTTTCCATTCATCTGGGTAGTCTAATATTAATCTAAATTTATATGTATATAAGTATACACACACACATCTCATAATATCATACAGAAAACCCAAATGAACTTTTTGGCCAATGAAATAAATCATAGTGACTATTGTTGACAACACTGCATTGTACAATTGAAATTAGCTAAGACAATAGCGTATTTGCCATCACTTCATGGAGAATAGATGGAGAAACAGTGGAAACTGTGGCAGACTTTATTTTGGGGGGCTCCAAAATCACTGCAGATGGTGACTGCAGCCATGAAATTAAAAGATGCTTACTCCTTGGAAGGAAAGTTATAACCAACCTAGACAGTATATTAAAAATCAGAGACATTACTTTGCCAACAAAGGTCCATCTAGTCAAGGCTATGGTTTTTCCAGTAGTCATGTATGGATGTGAGAGTTGGACTATAAAGAAAGCTGAGCAGTGAAGAATTGATACTTTTGAACTGAGAGTCTCTTGGACTGCAAGGAGATCCAACCAGTCCATCCTAAAGGAAAACAGTTCTGAATATTCACTGGAAAGACTGATGTCGAAGTTGAAACTCCAATACTTTGGCCACCTGATGGGAAGAGCTGACTCATTTGAAAAGTCCCTAATGCTGGGAAAGACTGAAGACAGGAGGATGAGATGGTTGAATGATGTCCCCGACTTAATGGACATGAATTTGAGTAAACTCGGGGAGTTGGTGATGGACAGGGGGGCCTGGCATGCTGCAGTCCATGGGGTAGCAAAGAGTCAGACACCACTGAGTGACTGAACTGAACTGAAGAGAGTAGAACTTAAATATTCTCACACATACACACACACACAAAACAAGTGTCTAAAGTAATGGGTGTGTAAGTTAAAGGAGAAATCCTTTCACAAAGTATACATAAATCAAACCATCATGATGTACACTTCAAATGTCTTATGATTATAAATATTGACTATACCTTAATAAAGCTAATTTTGTAAAGCTTCTTAAAAAATGAAAAAGGAGAAATAACAAATGTTGGTGAGGATGTGGAGAAAAGGAAACCCTAGTGCACTGTTGTTAGAAATGTGAATGTGTACAGCCATTATGGAGAGCAGTATGGAGATTCCTCAGAAATTATAAATAGAACTACTAGATTATCTAGCTATTCTACTTCTGTATATTTCTCTGAATAAGGTGAGAATAGTATTTTGAAAAGATATATGCAACCCTATATTCATTGCAGCATTATTTACATTGACCAAGACATGAAAGCTACCTACATGTTCACTGATAGATGAATGGATAACGATGTGATACACACACACACACACACACACACACACACACACACACACACAATGGCATACTACTCAGCCATAAAAAATAAAAATTTGGCCATTTGTGAAAATGTGGATGGACCTTCCAGGTGTTATGCCATACTAAATCAGCCAGAGAAAGATAAATACAAGTATGATTTCACTTGCACATGAAATCTAAGAAACAAAACGAATAAAGAAATGGACCAAAACTTATAGATGCAGAGAATAGATTGATGGTTATCAGAAAGGAAAGGGATTGGGGTAGTTGGGCAAACTGGGCGAAGGCGGTCAATTGTAATAGGACACATATTAAATGCTAGGCTTATTATGCTGATTGGGCTTCCCAGCTAACTCAGCGGTAAAGAATCTGTCTGACAAGCAGGAGACACAAGTTCCATCCCTAGGTCAGAAAGATCCCCTAGAGGAGGAAATGGCAACATACTCCAATATTCTTGCTTGGGAAAACCCATGGACAGAGGAGCCTGGCGCACTGCAGTCCATGGGGTCACAAAGAGTTGACATGACTTAGCAACTAACAACATTCTGCCCACTACAGTCTTTTTTGTAAGTGTATCATTTTGTGTCATTCAAGAACCCTCTATAAAAGAAATAGACACAGAATTCTAATCAATCGCCAGCCCAGGATTGATGCTCGGGACTGGTGCAGCGAGATTTCCCAGGGGGGAGGGAGGAGGGAGGGGGGTTCCGGAGGGGAAGCATATGTAAACCCATAGTGATATCATGACATTGTATGGCAAAAACAAGTAAAAAAAATAAAGAAAGAAAGAAAGAAAAAAAAAAAAAGAAATAGACACAGAATTAACCACAGACTCTGAAATGAGTGGATACACTGTTTCTTCAAAATTAAATGCAAAGACACATTTCGGTGCAGAAGACCTAAAACTATCTACAACGAATTGTATCACGGGATCACAGCCTTGCTACTCAAAGAGTGGTCCACAGACCAGGACCTGCAGAGTCAGCATCACCCAGCAGCTTGTTAGAAATGCAGTCCTTGAACCCACCAGGACCTGCTGAATCAGATTCTGAATTTGTAGTAGGATTGTTGTTGATTTGTAGCTACAATGAAGTTGGAAAAGGGCTGACTTAGAATAACTTTGCTACCCCTTATTGTTGCCATTTGAGGAAGAATACTATTCTGGAGATGCTTTCCCACAGATTTTAGATGTTTGGCAGCATTATTTCCGATGTTGTCAAACATCCCAGGGAAAAATCCTCTGTGATTCAGAACTACTGGTGTACAGTTTGGATACTAGACACACGCTGACAGGTTTACAATCAAGGACCATCAAATACTCAAATTTAACTTTGGCCAGATCATTAAAGTCCTCCAAGCCCCATTTCTGCAGTGGAGAATGGAGTTCTTAAATGTACTTCCTCACAGATGAGACATCTGTAAATATTCAACCAAGCAGTTCTTATCAGGCACTAAGATCAAGCTTTAGCACAAAAGATCTAGTATATTTACTATCATCAACAAATATTTTATAATGGAGGATTACATGAAAGCTCAGAACTAGAGATTTAAGTATGAAGTTCCTAAATGTTATGGCAAAAGTGTCGTGAAGACAACATATACAGTGCCCTAAGGTTGATTAACAAAAGAACTCAGTTCTTCCCCTTTTTGAAAAAGAGAATAGAAATTTCCTGGAGATTTAGAGTCTGTATCTCCATCATAAATCAAAACTTTGGAGAAACAAGAGACCTAATCCAGATACTCAGTCTTAGACTTGGAGAAAATTTAACTCAGGGTTGAAACAAGGTGCTAGGAGATTTAGAGATCTGAAAGGGAGGAAATTTTATGGAGAAGGAGTGAATAAACAAGAAAAAATTGGAGTTCTCTTGACTTCTACCCTGATCCCTAGAGAATCATTAGGAACAATTTCCTTCCTGAACAGGTTTCCAAAGGGGAATTATGTGCTTCGAGTTTGAAATAACAAGAAATGTGCCTAATGAGAAGGTAGAGGGACCTACAAAAACTAGCATCTGCAGTCTCTCAGTGTGTGTAATCTTGAGCTGGATGGACCCTTTACTTCCTTTGTTTGGAGTCCTAATCCTGATTGGCATTGGGGGTGGGCTGTAGCTTCATCCCTTCCTGCTATTTTGTTTGGGGAAAGAGCCTTCGTCTTCATCATTAGTCTTCCAGAGAAGAATTCAGACTCCCCCTCGGAGACCTTCCTCCCAGAGTTCCCCCATCCAGGTGAGTCTCCAATCTAGATGATGGTACATGAGAAGGTCAGAAAGAAAAGAAACCAGATTAACTCAGCCCAGAGGCAACAGATCGCTATATCTGTTTGCTTGCTTGATTAATTAATTAAAGTATTTTTGTCAGTGGCTAGGTAATATTTCACAGTGTGGCTATGCTACTCACACTTTGGATGAAAGGCCTTTCATACTCTTTATCATTAAGATGCGACTTCATTCATGCTACACAAATATGTTGAGATTTTAAATTCAAACTGGAGGAGAAGGGGACAGCAGAAGATGAGATGGTTGGGTGGCATCACCGACTCAATGGACATGGGTTTGGGTGGACTCCGGGAGTTAGTGATGGACAGGGAGGCCTGGAGTGCTGCGGTTCATGGGGTCGCAAAGAGTCAGACACGACTGAGCAACTGAAGTGAACTGAACTAAGGACACCATGGATTTACAGAGCATGGCCCAGGGAGGCCTCTGCATGTTGGATGAAGTACAGAACCAGGATCAGAGTATGCCCATTGGGTTTCTCAAAACCCAAAGTCCAAGAACAGCTAAGGAAAGATGCTCCATGAGAAAAGTGAGAAAGGAGCTAACCTCATCGCTTATCAGACCATAAAAAGCTAATTGATCAAGTAATTCTGAACTAGGCCCAGGAGAAACAAGTCCTCTACTGCTTAATATTAAAAATGCCCAATTTTGTTATACTTTGTGTATTTGGTTTTATGAAGTGTTGGTTTATCCCTTTGCTCATTTTCTCTTAGGGGGAACAATAACTAAAATGTCTTTTGATATCTTTTGACACCATAGAGGTATCACTACTATTATCTTTCAGGCAAGTTCATTTTGGATCTCTTATTATTTTGCTGGGCATAAAAGGAAAATAAATAAGGTTGGGATGCTTCCAGAACCAATGAAGATTATTCTTTCTCACAGCCTCTCAGGGACCAACGGAGATTGTTAAGATCATTTTCTCATCATTACTCTCTCTCTCTCTCTACCTCCCTCCCTCCCTTTCTCTGCTCTCTGTTTATTGAAAAGACAATTTAATGTTTGTTTAAATACACAAAATGGCCATCTCAGTATGGAATCCCAGGTTTATTTGTCCATAGGAGACTTAAGAATTGGAATTTCAGGGATTCATTTCTGTATTATACACAGTAAAGTTCATTGACCTCCCCAACTTGGACTGTACATATTCCTAGTGTACTCAGTAATGCTGCAGCTGAGAAAGACATGAAAATAACACAGTGAAGAAAGACACAGTGTGTTCTGTGTCTGTTTGCTATTGGTGGGGTGTCAGAAATCTTCAGAACAAGGGTACCAGTCCTCATATATTCCGAGATGACTCTTAGCATAGTGGGGCCAGAATTTAGTCAAGGGAGGTACTAAAGAGGTGGGCTGTTTCAATTCACAGGATCCCTTTGCAACAAGATTAATGAAGGGCAAGATATAGTACAGAACAAGAAGTCCCTTGCCCTGGGATTTCAAGATAACAGAGAGACCACGTCCTTCCTCAACAGGTGTGACACCATCTCTCATAACTCTTTGCCATCTTCATTCACTTGCAACACTGGTTTTAATTTCTTTGACTTGGGCACTGGTAACAAGCACCTTTCTCAAAGCCTTTCACTGGATATTTCCTCTGCCAGGTACATACTTCATTACATGAACTTGAATCTCCCTCCCTCTCTTGCTTGCGGTCACTGTTTAAATGTCACCTTGTTTTCAGGTCTTACCTAAACACCCATGCAAAATATAAAGCCTAATTCACTCTCTCCTTTACACAAGCTTACCCTCTCCATATAACACCTATCACCATCTGAAATGTAATGATCTCTATTACTTCCTTATATTTGCTATCTCCATCATTGAATGTGTGCGTGTGCTCAGTCATGTCTGTCTTTCTGTTACCCTATGGACTATAGCCCACCAGGCTCCTCTGTCCATGGGATTATCCAGGCAGAATACTGGAATGGGCTGCCATTTCTTCCTCCAGGGGATCTTCATGACCCAGGGATCAAATGCTAGTGTCTTACATCTCCTACATGGGCAGGCGGATTCTTTACCACTTCACCACATGGGAAGCACTCCCATCATTTAATAGCAGGGTCCTATTTTGTTCTTTAGCAAACTACACTTGTTGCCTAGACATTGGTAACATGGTCAGATCTCAATTTTACTACTGAAATGCATGAAAAAATTTCTAATGAAGATTATAGGATACATAATCCCTCAGGGAAAGAGTTGACAGGGAAAAAAATTCTATATCAGTGGTGGCATGAGGGAATCTAAAGGAGACCATATTGATACACAAAATATATTTTATTGAATAATATGACTGCAGCATATAAATCCCAGCATTTAAAATGTGTTGAGTAAAGCATATAGTTGTGAAAATTAGTCATGTTACTTTCCTCTTTCTGTGAAGTCACTTCCATCATATGGAACAAGGCAATGATACACGAATTTCAGAATTTCTTCTTCTGGGATTTTCAGAGGATCCAGAACTACAGCCCATCATATTTGGGCTTTTCCTCTCCATGTACCTGATCACTGTGTTTGGAAATCTGCTCATCATCTTGGCCATCATTTCAGACTCCCACCTGCACACCCCCATGTACTTTTTCCTCTCCAACTTGTCTTTTGTAGACATCTGTTTCACCTCCACCACCATTCCAAAGATGCTGTGGAACATCCAAACACAGAGCAAAGTTATCACCTATGAAGGCTGCATCACACAGATTTATTTTCTCATCCTCTTTGCAGTGCTGGACATTTTTCTCCTGACTGCAATGGCCTATGACCGCTTTGTGGCCATCTGCCTTCCCCTGCACTACACAGTCATCATGAACCCCAGACTTTGTGGACTGCTGGTGTTGACGTCCTGGATCATAAATATTCTTAATTCCTCATTACAAAGCTTAATGATGTTGCAACTGTCCTTCTGCACAAACATTGAAATTCCCCATTTTTTCTGTGAACTCAATCATATGGTCCAGCTTGCCTGTTCTGACACCTTTATTAATAACATAGTGATGTATTTTGCAGCTGTCCTGTTGGGTGGAGGTCCCTTTGCTGGTATCCTTTACTCTTATTCTAAGATAGTCTCCTCTATACGCAGAATCTCATCAGCTCAGGGGAAATATAAAGCATTTTCCACCTGTGCATCTCACCTCACCGTTGTCTCCTTATTTTATTGTACAATGCTTGGAGTGTACCTTAGCTCTGCAGCTACCCACAATGCACACTCAAGTGCAACAGCCTCGATGATGTACACAATCATCACACCCATGCTGAACCCATTCATCTACAGTCTGAGGAATAAAGACATGAAGAGGGCTCTGAAAATATTCTTTGTGAGAGGAAATGTATAAGGGCTAATTGTCATTAAATTGAAAAAGCACTTGAGATTGTGGAGGTCAAAGCCTAAGAGTCAGAGATTGTGACTATTTGATCAGACTATGAAAGTAGAACTTGCTCTTTTTAAATAAATACATTCCTGCAATTTGCATTTATTTGACTCTACCTTTTCTATTCAATTTATGTAAATAACTTTATTAAGTTTCCTTTTCTCTCTGGCATCCACCTGCTTTGTCCTTGTTCTATTCCCACTTTCACAACTTTACTTCAACAGTGTATCGAGAATGTTCGGAAATTCCCACTGGCTAAATGAGACAACAAAGATTTTTTTAGAATAACTTTTCACAAATGACATACCTGTGTGTGTGCTCAGTCGCTCAGTCACGTCTGACTCTATGCAACCTTATGGACTGTAGTCCACCAGGCTCCTCTAACCATGGAATTTTTCTGGCAAGGATACTGGCATGGATTGTCATTTCCTCCTCCAGGGTCAAACTCACATCTCTTTCACCTGCATTGGCAGGCACATTCTTTACCCCCTAGTGCAACCTGGGGAGCCCCACAAACGACATTTGTCTTACCAGATATTTTTCTTCTGTTTCTCTAAAAGAAGTGTCATGAGTTGTAGTCTTCCTGCCAAAAAAAATGTTTGATCACAAAGACAATTCATATCATTTTATAACAGAGGAAAACCTGAGACACTATTTTCACCTTTATATCCAATATTCCCATCACTATCTTAACTGCCTTTTCTCGCCATTGAGGCTGTAACATCCTACTGTGAGTTGTGACAAGCCATTGATTTTTATTCTCCTTATTTGGATCCTGTTCTTGACATCCGTATTGCCCACAATAGCCACTGTTAACATTATCAGATACATGTCTGCAAAAGGAGTCCCCACTTAAAGACACATTTTAATCAGCAGATTGACCTATTATGGCTTTAGAATCACAGATGAACATCGGTATTTCAGTTCAGTTGCTCATCTGTGTCCAACTCCTTACAACCCCATGGACTGCAGCCCACCAGGCTTCCCTGTCCATCACCAACACCCAGAGTTTGCTCAAACTCATGTCCATCCAAGCATCTTATTCTCTGTTGTCCCCTTTTCCTCTTGCCTTCCATCTTTCCCAGAATCAGGGTCTTGTCCAATGAGTCAGCTCCTCAAATCAGGTGGCCAAAGTATTGGAGTTGCAGCTTCAGCATCAGTCCTTCCAATGAATATTCAGGACTGATTTGTTTTAAGATTAACTGGTTTGATCTCCTTGCAGTCCAAGGGACCTTCAACACAATGAAGCAAAACTGTAATCCATACATTGTGTTACTTTGAAAAATACCCCTTTTCCATGTTGTATATCTACTCATTGGAGTATGGAGGATTGGTGTCCATGTGTTAAGGGGAGGTTTATGCATATTAGTGAAATATTGATTAGCATTTTTTAATTCAATTATCTTCCTGTTTCTGTTTGAAAACTTTCAGTGCTACCTGTAACATGATTCATGCCATTGATTTAATAGAACTGTATCTCCACTACATTTTGTCATAACCCAAGAAGGATGGTGAATGATCACTATCAGTATCCTCCATGATAACTCTGTTATACTCATGATTCTATTCACATTTTATGATCAAAGAGTGACTCAACAAACATCTTGAATTTCTGTCCAGTCATGTGAATCAGAATTACCAGGTTTTTCCCCCTACATAGACATGCATGTCCTTTCAAACTCTCCTGGTTACTGAGAAACGAACCCAGTGAGAGATTTCAATTACAGTTATCTGAAGTGAACTGCAATGACAGAGTAACCATGAAAGCTATCCCCAAATACAAGAACAAATGACAAGAATAATCAGAAGCAGTTATAACTGTCCTCATTCTGTTCACTTTGATTATCGTATCAGTTAGATATTGCTGCATAACAAATCATCCTAAAGCTAATGCTGTAATATACTGCCTTTGTTACCAAATGAGATTATAAGGTAGAGAGTTGTTCTGAGCTCTGCTGACCTAATGATTGTAAACTCAGCTACGAGTCTCTACATTGCTTTTCTTAGGTTCATCCATGATATGATGTGTGACATGATACCTTTCTCACTTTCCCCAGTGTGATCAGTTTATTTCTCTGGTTTTACCTTCAATTTTACTAAGAGAGTACCAAGAGTGAATTGCTTTCATTTACATCTATTTCTATACCCATAGATGACACTTTTCTTTCCACCTGGGTAAATGAGTTATCTCCCATCACTGCTCAGTGTGAATCAGCTATCTGTGCTCTAGATCCTACTCCAATCCATGCACCTTTAGACTTCAAAGTGAAGTGTTGGAAAATAATTGCATATTTTGAAATGATAAATAAAATGATCTGCACCAAATTTGCAATGCCTACTGTATATTTCCATTTGCACATAATTCATGACAGGGCACAGTAACTTTAAAGGCCTTTAAAAGTGTTTGAATATGTTAATCTCCCTGAGCCTAAATCTATTATCTATCTAGGTAATGTGGGATAATAAACATCACTTCAGAGGAAGATTTCAAGAAATTGATGATGTAAGTGGAGGTATTTTTGTGGAATCCTAAGAAAATGTTCAAATGTAAACTTGTGCATATTTATTTAGATAAGTTTATCTTTCAGGTGAGCATAAACATAGCTATATATGTACACACAGAAATGCATCCGTGGTTCTATGTTTTATATAGAAAGAAAGCTTGAGAGAAAGTTGGAGAGGATACACTACTGGGCATATACACCAAGAACACCATAATTCAAAAAGATAATTCAAAGCACATGTACCCCAATGATCATTGCAGCACCATTTATAATAGCCATGATATGATATGGAAGCAACCTAGATGTCCATCAACAGATGAGTGGATAAAGAAGATGTAGTACATATAGACAATGGAATATTACTCAGCCATAAAAAGGAATGAAACTGAATAGTTGTAGTGATGTGGATGAACCTAGAGCCTACCACACAGAGTGAAGTAAGCCAGAAAAACAAATATCATATATTAACGCATACATATAGAATCTAGAAAAATAGTGCTGATGAACTATTTGCAGGGGAAGAACAGAGATGCAAATGTAGAGAATGGACTTGTGAACACAAAGGAGAAAAAAGAAGGGGAACAAACTGAGAGAGTGGCATTGACATATATATACCACCATGACTAAAATAGATGGCGGGAGGAAGCTGTTGTATAACACGGCGAGCTCAACTCAGGGTACTCTGTGATGACCTGAGATAGGGGGTGGGGTGGGAAAGAGACTCAGAAGGAGAGGAATATCTGTATACATATGGCTGATTCACTTTGTTGTATAGCAGAAATTGACATAACATTGAAAAGCAATTATATTCCAATAAAAATTTTAAAAAACACTATGAGCAAAAAAAAAAAAAAGACTGTAGAAAGTTAAGCATAGATTTAAAGTGAACCACAGAGGGTGGTTCCTGGTCCAAGATGGTAATACAGGAAGATACTGAATTCACTCCTCCCATGGGTATGCTGAATCTACAGCTACACATGGATCAATTCCCTCTGAAAAAGATCTGAAAACTAGCTGAAATGTTCCTATGTATCAAATGAGAAAAGACCACATTGAGGCAGGTAGGAGAAACTGAGATGATCTCTTGCCAAAACCCCCAACCCTGGTACAGCAACCCAAATTCAGAGGGGGTTTTTACAAATCTAGAGCCTCTTCCTGAGGATTAAAAGGTTCAGAGCCTATAGTAAGACCTGCTCTTAGTATTAACATCCCAGTTCTTAAGACCTGCATGTGGGAGATGAGCCTCCAAAATACCTAGCCTCGAAAACCATCAGAATTTATGTCTATGAGATGCAAAGTGACATAGCAAATGGAGACACTGTTTTTTAAAGGCTCACACATAGACTCAATCACCACATAAACTCAATGCTCACTGCTGAAGCAAAAGTTTGAAAAGTGCCTAGACTATATGTGAGGGACTGTTGCTGTTGCTATTTAGTCATTAAGTTATGTTCAACTCTTCATGACCCCATGAACTGTAGCCCGCTAGTTCCTCTGTCCATGGGATTTCCCAAGCAAAAATACTGGAGTGGGTTGCCATTTCCTTCTCCAGGGGATCTTCCCCACCCAGGGATCAAACCCTGGGTGCAGATTCTTTACCACTGAACCACCTGAGGGACATTCAGTTGCTAATCTAAATACATCCACCAAAAGGGCAGAAGCCTGTTGAAATTCTCTCTTGGCATGGAGGCATTGGTGGGAGCCATCTCACACTGTCCTTGTGCATCACTAAAGTCAGCAGGTACCATTCCTTGGCTCATCCTTTGTCAAGCTCCATACTACCACTACCAGGGGAGATTTTGCACACATCTGGTCCTCCATGATTTGTGTGTGTGTGTGTGTGTGTGTGTGTGTGTGTGTGTGTGTGTGTGCATGTGTGTGTGCAGCATCCCAGTTTCTCTGGCAGCACTCCAGAAGACATTCTTTGTGTCCCTGACTCTAGAGGCCAGGGGACTTGCATTCCAAGTTCTGGCTGGATTGAAAAATCAGGAAGACAGTTCTTGACAGCCTACCACTCCCAGGACATCGCACAGGTAGCAGACTGAATCACACTCCAGCCTTCCTGGAATAGAGGCCCTGCTTGCTTGTCCAGGAGCTTTGGCCTGAGGGGCAGGCTTCTGTTCTGGTGTGCTCCTAGAGGTCTGTGGCTATGATCTCAGGGAACAGAGATGAGCCTGGTGGTATTTGTGCTCTGCCTCTGCTCTGCTTCAACTTGATGGTGAGCTTACACCCTTATCTGGCCTCCTGATTTTTGCAGCTGCTTCCTAGGACAACCTTACATCCCAGAAAGACAGTGGAGCTTATATTCTCAAGACCTGCAGGACTATAACCAATGGAGGAAGAGTTCTTGAACTGCTATCACTTTCAGGACACAAGAGGTAACAGACCCAGATGCTCGATCTTTCTGTGAAATAAGCTTACAACTTTATCATCAATTGTACCTGCAGCCTTAGAGACAGGCTTCTCGTTTAACACATAACTACAGACTTCCCTGATGGTTCAGTGATAAAGAATCCGCCTGCCAATGCAAAGTGGGTTCAATCCCTGGTGTGGGAAGATACCATGGAGAAGGAAATGGCAGCCCACTTCAGTATTCTTGCCTGGGAAATCCCATGGACAGAGGAGCCTGGCAGGCTACAGACCAGGGGATTGCAAGAGTCAGACACGACTTAACAACTTTACAATACAAGAACATGGGCTGACTACAAACCTTTCTAGTTACCTTGAAAGGTGAGTATTATCTTCATGCTCTCTCTCTACCATGCCCCAGACTCCCAGCATGACTTGGAGTGGAATTCTCACATGTGTCTGGTACCCCAGTTTTTGCATCCAATGGCCTGGATTCTGTACCTACTACACAAAGAATCATCCTCAATCGCCTGGCTCTGGAGGCTGGAGGTGGGGAGGCTTATATGTAGTGTCCAGGGTTCACTAACAAAAGAGGTCCTCCCCAACCCCCACGTTGAAAAGGAGAACAGAAATTTTCTGGAGATTCAAAGTCCATGTCCCTATCATAAATCAAAGCTTTGAAGATACAAGAGACCCAATCCAGAAAGGTTCCTCAGTCTCTGACTTGGAGAAAATTCTAAGAGTTGAGATAAGATGCTAGGAGATTTAGAAACATGAAAGGAGGGCAATTTAATGGAGAAGGAGTAAAAAGAAGAAAACAAAACTGGACTCAGTGGACTTCTATGGTGGCCTCTTGTGAGTGGAAAATCATTAGGAAAAATTTCCTTTCTTCCAGAAGAGCTATCCACAGGGGAATTATGTACTTAGAGGTTGAAATAACAAGAGAGAAGTGTGCTTAATGAGCAGATACAGGGAGCTATAAATATCTCCACATCTGAAGTCTCTCTGTGTTTGCAAACCTCACCTAGAAAGGTTCTTTTTTTGTTTTGTTTGATTTGAGTCCTAATCCTGGCTGAAGGGCTGTAGCTTCACTCTTTCCTGCTTCTAGTCTGGGGACAGAACCTTAGTCTCCATCATTAACCATCCACGAAGGGGTTCAGACTCCTCCTCAGAGACCTTCCTCTGAGAGTTCCCATCCAGGTAAGTCCAACAACCCAGATAATGGTGCGTGAGATGGTCAGAGAGAATAGAAGCCAATTCAACTCAACCCAGAGGCAAGAGATTACTGTCCTTGTTCCTTTGTTTAATTAATTAAGGTGTTTATTTCTGTGATTACATATTTCACAATGCAACAGTGCTATTTACACCTTTGACCATCTCTCACATTCTTTATCATTAAATTGCTTTTATGTCAGTGCTAGAAAAATATGTTGAAATTGTTCATTTAAAACTGTGGTTCTAATCAGGGGATTAGATTTTTCCCCGGAGGACACATTGAACAATGTCCAAAGACGTTTTTGTCTGTCACACTGGAGAGGGGTGAGTGGAGACCATGGATGCTGTAAACGTCTTTCAATACACAGGACAGAGCACACAATAGAGAATGATTTGGCCCAGAAAATTCACAGTACTGGGGTTGAGAAAGCCTGAGTTAAAAACAACATTTATTGCAATATTTATAGTTGTCTTCAGGTTTCTTTCCAATCTTGTAATGTTTTATGTTTCTAACAGCAAAATTAGAGAACTGCTTTTGCTACCAGTTTAAAAGATCTAATCACAATCATTGTGATCTAATCACAATCACAATCAGTTCTTTAAGGGTTTTTCCCCCCAGGCTGATGGGTGTGAAAGACACTTCTTTGTTTCTTAAACTATAGCTCAGATTCATCACACTTTACATATTTCATCACCATTTTGATTTGCCTACTATTGTGTTGTTGTTGCTTCGTGGCTAAGTCATGTCCAACTCTTTTGTGATCCCATGGACAGTAGCCCTCCAGGCTCCTCTCTCCATAGGATTTCCCACCAGAGTAGGTTTCCATTTCCAGCTCCAGGGGATCTTCCCAACCCACGAATCAAACTCCCAACTCCTGCATTGGCCTATATAATAATTACCTATTTTTCTATAGTTTTTAGCATTTCAAAAAATTTCTACAGATCATAGTTTTTCAATTGACTTATGGAGGATATTTTTGACCATAAAAAGTTTTATTTTATTGAAATATATCTATGTTCTTAGTTTTGAATTTGTTGTTTTATTGGATGGTTTTGTCCCTGCAAATTGAATATGTTGTTTTCTAGATGTTCATCTAAAATGTATTGGTTACCCTTACCCAGAGGTTGGATGCAATCCGTTTCTTTTGTATGAAGTATGAGGAAGGAGAACTGTCACAGTGTGGACAGGACTTACAGAACATATCCCAGGGCAGCTTCTGCATGTTGGATGGAGTCCAGAATCATGATTAGAATGTGCTCACTGAGATTCTCAAAAAAGGGATGAAATATTACAGAACAGGAAAAGAAAGACACCGCATGAGAAAATTGAGAAAGGGGCTAATCTCATCCATTATTGGGCCATACAGAAACTAATTGGTCAGGGACTTCCCTGGTGGTCCAGTGGTTAAGAATTCATCTTCCAATGCAAGGAGTATGGGTTTGATTGCTGGTAGGGGAGCTATGACCCCACATGCCTGATAGCCAAAAAAAATAAAATATT
The DNA here is from genome assembly GCA_007570785.1 of Antilocapra americana. NCBI lineage: Eukaryota > Metazoa > Chordata > Mammalia > Artiodactyla > Antilocapridae > Antilocapra > Antilocapra americana. The sequence continues at coordinate 6,657,408 of ML663012.1, forward strand.
AAAAAAAAGAAGCAATATTGTAACAAATTCAGTAAAGACTTTAAAAATGGTTCACATAAAAAAATCTTAAAAAAAAACTAATTGATCAAATAATTATGGAATAGGACAGGAAAAGTAGATCTACTGCATCATACTAACAATGCCCAACTTTTGTTATATTGTATGCATTTTCTTTGGGGAAATGTTGGTTTATCCCTTTGCTCATTTTTTGGTGGATGTACCATATATAAGGTGCTTGATACCATTAAAGAAAATCACTACTTCTGTCTTTTAGACAAGTTTGTGTGTGTGTGTGTGTGTGTGTGTGTGTGTGTGTGTGTGTGTGTTTTGGTTCTCTTATTATTTTTTCTGGGTATCAAGGGAATGTAATCAGAGTTGGAATGCTGCCAGAACCAAGGGAGATTATTCTTCTTCACAATCTCTCTGGGAACAGCTGAGCTTATTAGATCTTTTCCTCCTGACCCACTTTATTTTTTCTCTCTTTCTGTTCATTGAACAGATTCTTTTTTGCTTAAAAACTCAACCAAAAATGGCCCTATCAGTATGGAGTCCCAGATTTATATGTCCATGGGAAGTTGAAGAATTGGAATATCTGAGGACCATTTCTGCATTCTGCAGGTGAAAGATCAGATTGGGCCAGTTTGGGTTTTATGCATTCCTAGTGCAATTAGGGAAGGAAATCAAACCTGAATATACACTGTGAGAGGGAAACAGGCAGGAAGGCCAGGGGTCTCCAAACGGAGGAAACAGGCTGCAAGTGTCAGACATTTTTATCTTTCTCTTAAGTGGCAAGAGGAAACAAACTAGTGATATTTTTTCCCTTCTCTATACAAATTTAAAAGAGACTTCTCTTAAAACACTGTGTTGCCATAACGACACCTGGTCTCACCTGAAACTAACTATTCTCAAACCTTGAGTTAACCAATGCATTCTTCTTATGGAAATATTTATCTTAAGCTATGTTAATGCACTATGCATTTGCCCCAAACTCTGTCTTCAAGTTGGTTCTGCCAGATGGCTTAGAACCTACTTGACAAACCAGTATGTTATACTCAGGCATTGTTCCCCCAATCTATGTAAATGAAACTATCTGTATGATAAACTGCCCTTCTCCAAGATTCAGGTCAATCGGTTTATGGCCCAGGAAACAAGCACCTTCTTCAGGGCCTTTGCCCTGGCTGTCCCCTCTGCTGGGCACACCTGTCCCCACATAGACCCAATCTCTCCTTTGCGCCTGTTAGTTTTGTCACAGAACTGTCACCACAGGATGATATATAATTTTGCTGTCTGTTTAAACAGTCCTTCTCTTTTTCCATGTCCTGATTCACTTTTTCAATTTATTTTTAATTGGAGGATAATTACTTTTTGATGTTGTGCTAGTTTCTGCTGCACAATAATGTGAATCAGCCAGAAGTGTACATGCATCACCTCCTTCTTGAGCCTCCCTCTCAGCCCACCCCACCCCGCCCCTCTAGGTCATCACCAAGCCCAAGGCAGGGCTCCCTGTTATGTAGCAGCTTCTTACTAGCTATGTGTTCTACACATGATAGTGTGTAGGTGTCAATGTTATTTTTTCAGTTTGTCCCCCTGCTTCCCCTGATGTGTTCACAAGTCCATTCTCTACGTCTGCATCTCTATTCCTACACCTCGGATAGGTTCACCTGTATCATTTTTCTAGATTCCTTATATGTGCATTAATGTGCAATATTTGTTTTCCTCCTTCTGACTTAACTTCACTCTGTATAACAGGCTCTAGATTCACCCACTTCCCTTCAATGGACTCAAATGAGTTCCTTTTCATGGCTGAATAATATTCCATTGTGTACATATACCACAAGCTCTTTACCCATCCTCTGTCCATGGACACCTACATCGCTTCCCTGTCTTGGCTATTGTAACTACTGCTGCAGTAAACATTGGGGTACGTGTGTGGTTTTGATTTATAGCTTTCTCAGGTTATATACCCAGTCATGGGATTGTGGGGTCATATGGTAGTTTTGTTCCTAGTTTTGTTTTTTTTTTAAGGAATCTCTATACTATTTTCCATAGTGGCTATATCGACTTACATTCCCACCGTATATTCATTCTCTATGATTGAAACGAGACGTTGGGGACTTTTGCTTTTTAGCACCTTGTACTCATTGCCTAGATAGCACTTAAAAACAATGGATTTTGTATTTCGTTCTTGAATTACACTATGAAATTCTTATTAAAAGTGCAAAACTCATGACCCTTATGGTAAAAGCTGGTTGGGAAAAAAATCCACATTATGTGGGGCACAAAGATACTTTCCATAGGGCTATACAAAATACACAAAATATCAAATTAGTATTTGGCAACAAAATAGAAATTTGAAGCACCATTTTGAATATGTGAGTAATACAAGTGTGTGAAAATTAGCCATGTTGTATCTCTTCTCTTCCAGAAGTCACCTTCCTGCATGGAACCAGACAATGATACACAAATTCTACAATTTCTCCTTCTGGGACTTTCAGAGGATCCAGAACTACAGCCCATCATATTTGGGCTTTTCCTCTCCATGTACCTGATCACTGTGTTTGGAAACCTGCTCATCATCTTGGCCATCACTTCAGACTCCCACCTGCACACCCCCATGTACTTCTTCCTCTCCAACCTGTCCTTTGTGGACATCTGTTTCACCTCCATCACCATTCCAAAGATGCTATGGAATATCTGGACACAGAGCAAAGTTATCACCTATGAAGGCTGCATCACACAGATTTATTTTCTCATCCTCTTTGCAGTGTTGGACATTCTCCTCCTGACTGTGATGGCCTATGACCGCTTTGTGGCCATCTGCCTTCCCCTGCACTACACAGTCATCATGAACCCCAGACTTTGTGGACTGCTGGTGTTGACGTCCTGGATCATAAATATTCTTAATTCCTCATTACAAACCTTAATGGTGTTGCAACTGTCCTTCTGCACAAACATTGAAATTCCTCACTTTTTCTGTGAACTCAATCATATGGTCCAGCTTGCCTGTTCTGACACCTTTCTTAATAACATAATGATGTATTTTGCAGCTGTCCTGCTGGGTGGAGGTCCTTTCGCTGGTATCCTTTACTCTTATTCTAAGATAGTCTCCTCTGTATGCAGAACCTCATCAGCTCAGGGGAAATATAAAGCATTTTCCACCTGTGCATCTCACCTCACCGTTGTCTCCTTATTTTATTGTACGATGCTTGGAGTGTACCTTAGCTCTGCAGCTACCCACAATGCACACTCAAGTGCAACAGCCTCGATGATGTACACAGTCATCACACCCATGCTGAACCCATTCATCTACAGTCTGAGGAATAAAGACATGAAGAGGGCTCTGAAAGCACTGTTTGTGAAAGGAACTATATAAAGGCCAATTGTCATAAAACTGAAGAAGCACCCAACATTGAAGAAGCCAAAGCCTCAGAGTCAGATATTGTGATTATTTGACCAGACTATGAAAGCAGAACTTGCTACTATTATTTTCTTGAATTTCCATTTCTTTGATTTCAACTTTTCTATTTTATCTTGTAGCTCATTTTATCAAGCTTTCTTCTTTCTTTGATAGCCAGCAAATTTTCCCTTGTTTTATATTTTTTATTTTTTATTGAAGGATAATTACTTTATAGAATTTTGTTGTGTTCTCAACGTGAATCAGCCATCAGTTCAGTTCAGTTGCTCAGTCGTGTCCGACTTTTTGCGACCCCATGAATTGCAGCACATCAGGCCTCCCTGTCCATCACCAACTCCCGGAGTCTACCCAAACTCAGGTCCATCGAGTCAGTGATGCCATCCAGCCATCTCATCCTCTGTCATCCCCTTCTCCTCCTGCCCCCAACCCTTCTCAACATTAGGGTCTTTTCCAATGAGTCAACTCTTTGCGTGAGGCGGCCAAAGTGTTGGAGTTTCAGCTTCAACATCAGTGCTTCCAATGAACACCAAGGACTGATCTCCTCTAGGATTCTCAACATGAATCACCCATAGGTGTACATGTATCCCCTCCCTTTTGAACCTCCCTCTCATTTCCCGGCCCATCCCACCCCTCTAGATTGGTACAGAGCCCTTGTTTCAGTTTCCTGAGCCATACAGCAAATTCCTGTTGGCTATCTATTTTACATATGGTGATGTAAGTTTCCATGTTACTCTTTCCATACTTCTCACCCTCTCCTCCCCTCTCCCTGTGTCCATAAGTCTATTCTCTGTGCCTGTTTCTCCACTGCTGCCCTGTAAATAAATTCTTCAGTACCATTTTTCTAGATTCCATACATATGCATTAGAATATAATATTTATCTTTCTTTTTCCAACCCACTTTACTCTGTTTAATAGGTTCTAGGTTCATCCGCCTCATCAGAACAGACTCAAATGTGTTCCTTTTTATGGCTGAGTAATATTCCATTGTGTATTTGTACCACAACTTCTTTATCCATTCATCTGTCGATGGACATCTAGGTTGCTTCCACATTCTAGCTATTGTAAATAGTGCTGCAATGAACAATGGGATACATGTGTCTTTTTCAATTTTGCTTTCCTCAGGGTATATGCCTACAAGTGGCATTGCTGGGTCATAAGGTGGTTTTAGTCCTAGTTTTTTAAGGAACCTCCATACCACCTTCCATAGTGGCTGTATCAATTTACATTCCCACTGACAGTGCAAGAGCATTCCCTTTTCTCCACACCCTCTACAGCATTTATTGTTTGTAGACTTTTTGATGATGGCCATTCTGACTGGTGTGAGGATATCTCATTGTAGTTTTGATTTTCATTTCTGTAATAATGAGTGATGTTGAGCATCTTTCCATGTGTTTTTAGCCATCTGTATGTATTCTTTGGAGAAATGTCTAAGTCCTTTTCCCACTTTTTGATTGAGTTGTTTGTTTTTCTGGCACTGAGTTGTATGAACAGCTTGTATATTTTGGAAATTAATCATTTGTCAGTTGCTTCATTTGCAATTATTTTCTCCCATTCTCATGGTTGTCTTTTCACCTTGCTTATAGTTTCCTTTGCCATGCAAAAGCTTTTAAGCTTAATCAGGTCCCATTTGTTTACTTTTGTTTCTATTTCCATTACTCTAGGAGCTAGTTCATATAGGATATTGCTTTGATTTATGTCATTGAGTGTTCTGCCTATGTTTTCCTGTAAGAGTTTTATAGTTTCTGGTCTTACATTTAGGTCTTTAATACATTTTGAGTTTATCTTTGTGTATGGTGTTAGGATGTATTCTAATTTCATTCTTTTACATTTAGCTGTCCAGTTTTCCTAGCACCATTTATTGAAGAGGCTGTCTTTGCCCCATGCCTCCTGTGTCAAAAATAAGGTACCCAAAATAAGGTACCCCATGCCTCCTGTGTCAAAAATAGGTGCATTGGTTTATTTCTGAGCTTTCTATCTTGTTTCATTGGTCTGTATTTCTGTTTTTGTGCCAGTACCATGCTGTCTTCATGACTATAGCTTTGTAGTATAATCTGAAGTCAGGAAGATCGATTCCTCCAGCTCCATTCTATCTTTAGCTATTCGGGATCTTTTGTGTTTCCATATGAATTGTGAAATTTTTGTTCTAGTTCTGTGAAAAATGCCATTGGTAATCTGATAGGGATTGCATTGAACCTGTAGATCGCATTTGATAGTATAGTCATTTTCACAATATTGATTCTTCCTACCCAGGAGCATGGAATATCTCTCCATCTGTTTATGTCATCTTTGATTTCATTCATTAGTGTCTTATAATTTTCTGTGTACAGTTCTTTTATCTCCTTTAGTAAGTTTATTCCTAGATATTTAACTCTTTTTGTTGCAATGATGAATGGAATTGATTCCTTAATTTCTCTTTCTGATTTTTCATTGTTAGTATATAGAAATGCAAGTGATTTCTGTGTATTGATTTTATATCCTGCAACTTTACTAAATTCACTGATTAGCTCTAGTAATTTTCTGATACTATCTTTAGGGTTTTCTATGTACAGTATCATGTCATCTGCAAACAGTGAGAGCTTTACTTCTTTTCTGATCTGGATTCCTTTTATTTCCTTTTTTCTCTGATTGAGTCTCTTTTGCTGTCTCGCATACAGGGTTATTGTTACCATCTTTCTAAATTCCATATATATGCGTTAGTATACTGTATTGGTGTTTTTCCTTCTGGCTTACTTCACTCCTCAGTAGAACTGATTCAAATGTATTCTTTTTAATGTCTGAGTAATATTCCATTGTGTATATGTACCACAGCTTTCTTATCCATTCGTCTGTTGATGGACATCTAGATTGCTTCCATGTCCTGGCTATTGTAAACACTGCGGCGATGAACACTGGGGTACACATGTCTCTTTCACTCTGGTTTCCTCAGTATGTATGCCCAGCAGTGGGATTGCTGGGTCACGTGGCAGTTCTATTTTCAGTTTTCCAAGGAATCTCCACACTGTTCTCCATAGTGGCTGTACTAGTTTGCATTCCCACCAACAGTGTAAGAGGGTTCCCTTTTCTCAACATCCTCTCCAGCACTTATTGCTTGTAGACTTTTGGATGGCAGCCATTCTGACTGGTGTAAAGTGGTACCCCATGGTGGTTTTGATTTGCATTTCTCTGATAATGAGTGATGTTGAGCATCTTTTCATGTGTTTGTTAGCCATTTGTATGTCTTCTTTGGAGAAATGTCTAGAACTGTTTAGTTCTTTGACCCACTTTTTGACTGGGTTGTTTTTTTTTCTGGAATGGAGCTTCAGGAGTTGCTTGTATATTTTTGAGATTAATTGCTTGTCCGTTGCTTCGTTTGCTATTATTTTCTCCTATTCTGAAGGCTGCCTTTTCACCTTGCTTTTAGTTTCCTTTGTTGTGCAGAAGCTTTTAATTTTAAATAGGTCCTATTTGTTTATTTGTGCTTTTATTTCCAATATTCTGGGAGGTGGGTCATAGAGGATCCTGCTTTGGTTTATGTTGGAGAGTGTTTTGCCTATGTTTTCCTCTAGGAGTTTTATAGTTTCTGGTCTTATGTTTAGATCTTTGATCCATTTTGAGTTTATTTTAGTGTACTGTGTTAGAAAGTGTTCTAGTTTCATTCTTTTACAAGTGGCTGTCCAGTTTTCCCAGCACCACTTGTTAAAGAGATTGTCTTTTCTCCATTGTATATTCTTGCCTCCTTTGTCAAAGATAAGGTGTCCATAGATGCGTGGATTTATCTCTGGGCTTTCTATTTTGTTCCATTGATCTATATTTCTGTCTTTGTGCCAGTACCATACTCTTTTAATGACTGTGGCTTTGTAGTATAGCCTTAAGTCAGGTAGGTTGATTCCTCCAGGTCCATTCTTCCAAAAGAATCTACAGAGCAAGTCAAAACATAAGAATAATAAACATTTTTCTTGAGTCACTGCTGTTAGAGCCCTTTCCCTCAGGAGTCGCAGCCCACCTCACCTCCCTAGGATGCCCTCCAACACTGTGCTGATCTCTGGACATGCTGAGGGCAGCTCAGATTCTAATCAGGTCCTACTCCTCTGTGTTCTTGCCTCCAATGTCCACAGCTATTAGAACTAGTGCATTTTCTGTTGTGAGAGCCCTCAGTGACCTTTTATATATTTCATAGACACAGAGTCTGTCTAGTTGATTATGTGGATTTAATCTGCAGCTTGTACAGCTGGTGGGAGGATTTTGGGTCTTCTCCCTCAGCCACATGCCCCGGGTTTTAATTGTGGGTTTATTTCCACCTCTGCATGTGGGTCATCTACTGGGGTTTGCTCCTGAGGCTGCCCTGGAGAACCTGGGTTTGCCCCTGTGAGGACCAAGTGTGGAGGTGGTGCGGCTGCTTGGGTCACAGAGGTTCTGATAGCACAAGGTACTCAGCGGAGTTGGCTGCTAAGCCAGCAGGAAATAGAGTGCTCTAGAAGTGTATGGCAACCAGTATTTGCCAATAGGCTCCAGTATTCTTGGAGAACCCTCCTCCCTGACAGAGAAGCCTGGCAGGCCATAGTCCACAGAGTCACAGAGAATTGGACACTACCAAAGAGACCCTGCACACATAGACAAAAGACATTTTTTGCCTGTGGCAGCTCTGCCCCAGTGAGAGTTGAGCATGAAGGTGGCGCAGCTGCTTGGCTTGTGGGGACCCTGGTGGCACCAAGTGTGCAGGGACATGGACTGCCTGCACCGCAGGAGTTATGGCCCTATCTGAGTCTTTTCTCAAGCCTCTTGTAGCTGGCAATCAGAAGGCCTCTTTGGCCAGTTTTCTCCATAGTTCCACCCATTCAGGCACTTAGAGGGCTCCCTTGCCTGGGGTCCTTCTCTGTTGTTTGGTGCATCAGGCACTTAAAGGGGCACCCTGGGTGGGGTCCTACTCTGTACCTTAGTGTGTCAGGGGCTTGATGGGCCAGCCTCTTTTTTGTTCAGCTGCATGGTTCTGTATATTCTTTTCCTCTGGTCAGATACTCCTGTCTGCTCCCAGCTGATGTTCTGCATGCACTTCTGTGTCTGAAGGTGTATTCCTTATGTATCAGTGGAGAAATATGTACTCCACATCCACCTACTCCTCTGCCATTTTGTTCTCCCCTCAGGCAATTACTGTTCAGCACAGAGCAAGCAGCTTAAAATGAAACATGAAACATCTTGCCTTTGAACATCCTCTGGCCATTGGTGACATTTTACACAGAGCCTTACCACAGACTATCAGCCTTCACTTTATTTTCTTTTTTTTTTTAATATGACAGAGGAGCCTGGTGGACTAAAGTCCATGGGGTTGCAATAAGTCGGACATGACTGAGTGACTTCATTGATTGATGTATTTATTTATTTGGCTGTGCCAGGTCTTCACTGAGGCAAGTGAACTCTTAGCTGTGGCATGTGGGATCTAGCCCAGGGATCAAACTGGGCTCCCTAAACTGGCAGCACAAAGCCTTAGCCAGAAAACCACCAGGGAAGTTCTTCCTTTGTTTTTTTTCCCTACTTTTTCAAATTTATTTCAACAATATATCAAAAATATTTGGAAATTTCCATTTGCCTAGTGAGACAATAGAAATCTTTTGAAGAGGAAGAGGCAGTAAATTTATTCATATGCCTATTTGACAACATAGCAGCATAATTTCTCCATCAGTGAAAATGGCAAACAAGGTAATTTTCATTTTTATTTTTTATTATTTTTTAATTTTATTTTTTTTCTTTACATTATCATGTTGGTTTTTCCATGCATTGATATGAATCTGCCATGGGTATACATGTGTTCCCCTTCCAGAATCCCCCTCCCACCTCCCTCCAGATTCCATCCCTCTGGGTCATCAAATGGCATATACCATACCAAATATTTTTCTTTTGTTTTACTAAAAGAATTGTCATTAACCATAATAATCCTATCAAAAAAGTACACTGGATGACCAAGGAAATTTATAATAGAGGAAAATCTAAGACACAATATTCACTTTCGTGCCTAATATCCCTTGTACATCACTATCTTGACTGTTCTTTCTCACCACTTAGACTGTAACATAGCACTGTGAATTATAGCAGGCCATTAATTTTTATATTGGGCTTCCCTCATGGCTCAAATGGTAAAGTGTCTGCCTGCAACACGGGAGATCTGGGTTCCATCCTTGGGTCAGAAAGACCCCCATGAAGGAAATGACAATTCATTCTAGTACTCTTGCCTGGAAAAATCCAGTGGATGGAAGAGCCTGATTACAGTCCAAGGGGTTGCAAAGAGTCAGACATGACTGAGTGACTTCATTGATTTTTCAGTTCAGTTGCTCAGTCGTATCCGACTCTTTGTAACCCCATGAACCTCAGCACACCAGGCCTCCCTGTCCATCACCAAATCCTGGAATCCACCCAAACCCATGTCCATTGAGTTGGTGATGCCATCCTACCATCTCATCCTTTGTTGTCCCCTTCTCCTCCTGTCCTCAATCTTTCCCAGCATTAGGGTCTTTTCAAATGAGTCAGCTCTTCACATCAGGTGGCCAAAGTATTGGAGTTTTAGCTTAAACATCAGTCCTACCAATGAACACCCAGGACTTATCTTTAGGATGGACTGATTGGATCTCTTTGCAGTCCAAGGGACTCTCAAGAGTCTTTTCTAACACCGCAGTTCAAAAGCATCAATTCTTTGGCACTCAGCTTTTTTTATAGTCCAACTCTCACAGCCATACATGACCACTAGAAAAATCATAGCCTTGACTAGACCGACCTTTGTTGGCAAAGTAATGTCTCTGCTTTTCAATATGCTGTCTAGGTTGGTCATAACTTTCTCTTCCAAGGAGTAAGCGTCTTTTAATTTCAAGGCTGCAATCACCATATGCAGTGATTTTGGAGCCCCCCAAAATTAATTCTCTCACTGTTTTCACTGTTTCCCCATCTATTTGCTTTGAAGTGATGGGACCAGATGCCATGATCTTAGTTTTCTGAATGTTGAGCTTTAAGCCAACTTTTTCACTCTCCTTTTCACATTCATCAAGAGGCTCTTTAGTTGTTCTTCACTTTCTGCCATAAGGGTGGTGTCATCTGCATATCTGAGATTATTGATATTTCTCCCAGCAATCTTGATTCCAGCTTGTGCTTCCTCCAGCCCAGCAGTTTCTCATGATGTACTCTGCATATAAGTTAAATAAGCAGGGTGACAATATACAACCTTGACGTACTCCTTTTCCTATTTGGAACCAGTCCTTTGTTCCATGTCCAGTTCTAACTGTTGCTTCCTCACCTGCACACATGTTTCTCAAGAGGCAGGTCAGGTGGTCTGATATTACCATGTCTTTCAGAATTTTCCACAGTTTATTGTGGATCCACACAGTTAAAGGCTTTGACATAGTCAATAAAGCAGAAATAGATGTTTTTCTAGAACTCTCTTGCTTTTTTGATGATCCAGCAGATGTTGGGAATATGATCTCTGGTTCCTCTGCCTTTTCTAAAACCAGCTTGAACATCTGGAAATTCATGGTTCATGTATTGCTGAAGCCTGGCTTGGAGAATTTTGAGCATTACTTTACTAGTGTGTGAGATGAGTGCAATTGTGCGGTAGTTTGAGCATTCTTTGGCATTGCCTTTCTTTACAATTGGAATGAAAACTGACCTTTTCCAGTCATGTGGCCACTGCTGAGTTTTCCAAATTTGCTGGCATATTGAGAGCGGCATTTTCACAGCATCATTGATTTTTATTCTCCTCTTTAGGATCCAGTTCTCTCTAAGATGGGTGACCACCATGCTTACAATAACCACTGGCAAAACCATTATCAAATACATGTCTGAAAGGGAAGTCTTCATTGATGGGCAGGTTTTATTTTACAGGTTGACCTAAGATGGCCTTAGAATTATAGCCTTCGATATGATGAAGTAGAATTGCAATTCATACATTGTATCGCCATGCAAAATACTTCTTATGCTATGTAACTATTCATTGGCATATGAAGGATTGGTGTTTATGTGTCAGGGAAGGTTTTTACATAGTAGTGAAGGATTGTTTGGCCTTTTTCGATTTGTACTTAATTATCTTCTTATTTCTGCTTGACAGCTTTCACTGCTACCTGTAATATGATTCCTCTCATTGCCATAACGGAGATAAATCCCAATCTTTCATTTTCTCATAACCATGAATGGGTCATGATATCTGTTGTAGACATCTATTTCACCTCCACCACCCTCCCCAAAATGCTAGTGAATATACAGACCCAGAGCCAAGTTATAACCTTTGAACTCTGCATCACTCAGATATACTGTTTCATATACTTTATAGGATTGGAAAGCTTCCTCCTGATCGTGATGGCCTGTGACTAGTTTGTAGCAATCTGCCACCCTTTCACTATGGCCACCATGAAACCCCAGCTCCCTGACCTGCTGGTTCTGGTGTCCTGAAACATCATTGTCCTGAATTCCTTGTGAGAAAGTTAATGGTATTATGACTGCCATTCTGTAGAGTTGGACATTCCCACTTTTTCTGTAAAATTAACCCAGTGATCCAACTTGCTTATTCTAACAACTTTCTTAATGACTTCTTGAGATATTTTGCAGTTCAACTTCTGGGTGGAAGTTTTCTGGCTGGTGCCTGACTTCTACTCTAAGACAGTCTCTTCCATATGTGAAATCTCACCAGCTAGCTGGTGGCTCGGATGGTAAAGGATCTGCCTGCAATGTGAGAGACTCAGGTTCCATCCCTGGGTTGGGAAGATTCCCTTGCAGAAGGGAATGGCTACCCACTCCAATCTTCTTGCCTAGGGAATTCCACAGACAGTGAAGCCTGGTGGGTTACATTCCCTGGGATCACAGAGTCAGACATGACTGAGCAAGTAACACACACACACACACACACACACACACACACACACACACACACACACACACACACACCAGCTACCTAAAGCTGCATGACAAGCTTTCACAAATAGCATGGTTTACATAAGGACTTAATTACCAGATGAGATTTTAAGTTTCAGAGTCATTCTGATCTATGCTTGGATATTCACAGTCTACAGTCAGCTGTGAGCCACTACATCATCCTTTTATAGCTCATATATAATATTTTGTGAGACTGTTGTATATACCGCTGTGCTAAGTCACTTCAGTCGTGTTTGACTCTTTGTGACCTCATGGACTGTAGCCTGCCAGGCTCCTCTGTCCATGGGATTTTCCAGGCAAAGACCCTGGAGTGGATTGCCATTTCCTCCTCCAGGATATACCACTGGCTTGAGCCAAATTACATCAGTGTACTCCATGTATAGGGATTTCCCAGGTGGCACTAGTGGTAAAGAGCCCGCCTGCCAGTGCAGGAGATGTAAAAAACATAGTTCCATCCCTGGGCCAGGAAGATCCCCTGGATGAGGGCATGACAACCCACTCTAGTATTCTTGCCCAGAGAACCTAATGGATAGAGAAGCCTGGTGAGGGCTACAGTCCATGGGGTCACAAATAGTTGGACACGACTGAATTCACTTAGCACAGCACAGCAGAGCACTCTATGTATAGGTTAATCTAGTTTACAAAAAGAGAAGTTTACCAAATTTGATTTGCCTTAAGTTAGTGTCACTTGAATCCACATATGACATTTTGCTTTCTACCTAGTGATATGTCTCCTTAACTCTGCTATTAAAATGTAACTCAGCTATCTGGTTCCAGGTCCTACCTTGAGCCATGTGTAATTAGTTGTTTTTTCCTTTAAATTTAATTGATTGAAGTATAATGCAAACATATACAGCACACGTGTAAGCTGTACAATTTGCTGAATTAAAGGAACCATATGAAAATGAGTACATACTGCGTAGGTTTATTTATGTATTAATATAATTAAAGGAGGTGTACAAAATCTTTAATTTCATTATGACATAATTATAAAAATAAAAGTTGAATAACCCTTAGCCTCAGGTTCTTTATTCCAGATGTTCATGTGGAACAATAAGCCTAATTCAGAAGAGTGTGATTAGAAATAAATTAGTAGTATTTATGTGTATGTATCTTTATTGTAAGATTTTCTTATAAATAAACATACATATATGTACACGGGCTGCAGGTGGGCTAAGTCCCTTCAGTCGTGTCTAACTTTCTGCAACCCTATAGACTGTAGCCCTCCAGGCTCTTCTGTCCATGGGATTCTCCAGGCAAGAATACTGGAGTGGGTTGCCAAGACCTCCTCCAAGGGATCTTCCTAACTCAGGGATCGAACCCACATCTCTTATGTCTCCCGCATTGGCAGGAGGGTTCTTTAGCACTAGCACCACCTTGGAAGTTATATATGTACACAGAGAGATTCCATAATCTTATCATTTATGTTGAAAATTTTTTATCAAAAATTTAAGAAGATAGAAATAAAAATTGTTATAGGTGAATTAACATGGAATTACTCAAGTGTAGAATGTTAGACAAAATGTTTTGAAGTAGACTAGTTTTCCTAAATTTTAACAACGAATTACTTTTCTTACTTTAATGTTCAAAGATTCAAAGTCAGGACCACATTTGCATTTATAAAATGAGAAATCCTCTGTATCACATTTGCAGAATGTCCAAATTAACTTTAGATATTTTTTTTTCTTCCACGTACGCTGGGTTTTCAATACAAAATGTTCTTACTCAGGGGAAACAAAAGGAATAAAACTGCAAAGTTTAAATTTAGTTTCCTCCAAAAATATTTTATTGGATTAATATCTGTGTAATATTGTTATTGATGCTATAACAAATTACTACACTAGGGCTTTAAAAGAAACAAATA
>ML663012.1:6671969-6720319 GCA_007570785.1 Antilocapra americana
TGATGCTATAACAAATTACTACACTAGGGCTTTAAAAGAAACAAATATATCTGCCTTTAGTTCTGGAAGTCAGAAACCCAATTAGAGTGCTAAAGTCAAGATTCTGTAGGGCTGGGTTCCTTCTGGGTTTTCCAGGAGAGACTCTGTTTCCTTCTATATCCCAGTTTCTAGAGCACACGCATTCCTTGGTTAATGGCCCATCCTCCATCTTCAAGGTCAGCAGCATATTCAAATTGGATGGCATCGCCTACTCAATGGACAAGAGTTTGAGTAAACTCCGGGAGCTGGTGATGGACAGGGAGGCCTGGTGTGCTATAGTCCATGGGGTCACAAAGAGTTGGACACGACAGAGAGATTGAAGTGAATTGGAGGATAATTGCTTTACAGTGTTCTGTTGGTTTCTACCATACAGCAGTGTGAATCAGCCATAATTACATATATGTCCCCTCCATCTTGAACCTCCCTCCAACCCCCCACCCCACCCCACCCCTCTAGATTGTCACAAAGTACCAGGTGGAGCTCCGTGAATTGCACAGCAGCTTCTCACCAGTTATCTATTTAACATATGGTAATGTATACGGGCTACTCTCTCAATTCACCCAACCTCTCCTTCCCTACTGTGTCCACAAACCTGTTCTCTATGTCAACATCTCCATTCCTGCCCTGCAAATAGGTTCATCAGCACCATTTTTCTAGTTTCCGTATACACCTATTGATAAACAATATTTGTTTTTCTCTTTCTGACTTACTTCATTCCGTATAACAGGCTCTAGGTTCATCCGCCTCATTGTACTTGACTCAATTTCATTCCTTTTTATGGCTGAATATTCATCTGTCAACAGACATCCAGGCTCCTTCCATGTCTCGGCTATCCTAAATAGTGCTGAGATGGGTATAAAGATATATGTGTCTTTTTGAACTTTGGTTTTCTTAGGGCTTGTCCCCAGTAGTGGGATTGCTGATACATATGGTAATTTTATTCTTAGTTTCTTAAAGAATCTCCATACTGTTCTCCATAGTGACTGCGTCCATTTACATCCCTACCAACAGAGCCAGAGGGTTCCTTTTTCTCCACACCCCCTCCTGCATTTATTGTTTGCAAATTTTTTGATGGCAAGTGTAAAGTGATACCTTGTTGTATTTTTGACTTGCATTTCTCTAATAATGAGCAATGTTGAGCATCTTTTCATGTGTTTATTGGTCATCTGTGTGTTTTCTTTGGAGAAATAACTGTTTAGGTCTTCTGCTCATTTTTTGATTGCATTGTTTGTTTTTCTGATATTGAGCTGCCTGAGCTGCTTATATATTTTGGAAATTAATCCTTTATCAATTGCTTCATTTGCAATTATTTTCTCCCATTCTGATGATTGTCTTTTCATCTTGTTTTATAGTTTCTTTTGCTATGCAAAAGCTTTTAAGTTTAACTGTGTGTGTGTTAAGTCACTTCAGTTGTGTCCATCTCTTTGTGACCCTCTGGTCTGCAGCCTGCCAGGCTCTTTTGTCCATGGGATTCTCCAGGCCAGGATACTGGAGTAGGTTGCCATGCCTCCTCCAAGGAATCTTCTCAACCCAGGGATTGAACCCATCGCCTGCATTGGCAGGCAGGTTCTTTGCCACTAGCTCCACCTGGCTCATTTATTTATTTTTGTTTTTATTTCCATTATTCGAGGCGGCGAGTCATAGAGGAGCTTGTTGCAATGTCAAAGAGCATTGTGCCTGTTTTCCTCTAAAGGTTTTAGTTTCAGGTCTTAAATCCATTTTGAGTTTATTTTTGTGTATGGTGTTATAATGGATATATAGTTTCATGTGTAATATATAGTGAGCTTGTTGTAGCCAAGCATTTGGGAAACAAACTCTTTCAGAAGGACAATGCAGATAGTGGAGTGCAGTTTATTACACCAATGGGCCCAAGGCAGAGTCTTCTCTTAGCCAAGGACCCCAACCAGCATTTGTGAAAATCTTTTATACCTCATGGTGTCTGAACTCACCACTCCAAATTCCTTAAGACTTACGTAAACAAAGGAAGGGTAAATACAATCACAATAATCCCATCATTCATGTGTTATGTGTTCAATTAGTTAAACAATTGGCCAATAATCAATAAGCCCAAGGTTACACTTCAATAGGTGCTGAAAAATTTATGGCCTGTCCAGAGACAGGGGAGATTAATGTATGTTTTCTCATAGGTGATGAGCAACCTGGATACCATCTTCAAGGTTCCCCTGTCCGGAGAGTGTCTTATCCTTCTATTGCCATTTTCATAGGCATTAAGCACAGAGTTTAGAGTCCATTGGAGAGGCAGCCAAGCATGATCAGCATTAACAGGCCTAAGATGGAGTCCAGTTCAGTTCAGTTCAGTTCAGTCGCTCAGTCATGTCTGATTCTTTGCGACCCCATGAACCGAAGCACACAAGGCCTCCCTGTCCATCACCATCTCCCGGAGTTCACCCAAACTCATGTCCATTGAGTCGGTGATGCCATCCAACTATCTCATCCTCTGTATTCCCTTTCTCGTCCTGCCCCCAACCCTTCCTAGCATCAGGGTCTTTTCCAATGACTCAATTCTTCGCATGAGGTGGCCAAAGTATTGGAGTTTCAGCTTAAATATCAGACCTTCCAATGAACACCCAAGACTGATCTCCTTTAGGATGGACTTGTTGGATCTCCTTGCAGTCCAAGGGACTCTCAAGAGTCTTCTCCAACATCACAGTTCAAAAGCATCAATTCTTCGTCACTCAGCCTTTTCACTGTCCAACTCTCACAACCATACATGGTTACTTGACTAGACGAACCTTTGTTGGCAAAGTAATGTCTCTGCTTTTCAATACGCTATCCAGGTTGGCCATAACTTTCCTTCCAAGGAGTAGGCGTCTTTTGATTTCACGGCTGCAATCACCATCTGCAGTGATTTTGGAGCCCCCAAAAATAAAATCTGACACTTTTTCCACTGTTTCCTCATCTATTTCCCATGAAGTGATGGGACCAGATGCTATGATCTTAGTTTTCTTAATGTTGAGCCTTAAGCCAACTTTTCACTCTCCTCTTTCATGGAGTCCAGGCCCTATGAATTCCCTCGTCAAGCTGACATTTGCATACATTACGAAATGATCTACTGGTTCAGTTCAATAACCACCTGTCCCCAAAGTTATGACAATATTATTGACCATATTCCCTATGCTGTTTATTACATCCCTGTGGCTTACTTATTTTATAACTGGATGTTTGTATCTCTTAATCTCCACCACCTATTTTGCTCCATCATCACTCTCCCCTCTGTCAAACATCCATTTGTTGTCTGTATCTTTTAATTTTTTCACTTGTGTGTTTTGTGATTTTTATTCCAAATAAAAGTTATATTCCACATATAAGTGAGTCTTTCTCTGTCTGACTTTTTTTTTTTAACTTAGCAAAGTACTATCTGGATCCATCATGTTGTCTCAAATAGCAAGATTTAATTTTTCTCTCATCAGGAACATAAAAACAGATTCCTCAAGCTTAACAGTGAATTCAGAGTTGGGCTAAAGTACTGGGACCTTAAGGTTTATTATTCTGGAATACAGGAGATATCATGGAAGGTGTAATAATCACCGAATTAATCTGGCTTGTAACAGTGTCTCCTAGACACAGAGAATGAGCAGGAAAATTCTCTAATCTGTCCAGACCAGTGTTTCAGAGGGAAATCAGCTATTAGAGATTGGCATAACAAGAGGGCAATAAAAATGAAGTCGCTCAGTCATGTCCGACTCTTTGTGACCCCATGGACTGTAGCCTACCAGGCTCCTCTGTCCATGGGATTTTCCAGGAAGAGTACTGGAGTGGGTTGCCACTTCCTTCTCCAAATGAGCAACATAGGGAGCTATAAATATCTTATCTGCTGCATCTCTCAGTCTGTGCAACCTTTGGATGAACAGGACATGGCTATTGCTTATGGACTCATAACTCTGGCTGGGGGACCAGTGCTTGACTTCCATCCTGTTGGCTTGTCTGGAAACAGAGCTTCTATCTCCACCATCAACCATCCAAGAGGAATTTGGACCTCTATGATGAGACCTTCTTCTCAGAGACTCCACCCAAGGGAGCCCAAGAGTCCAGTAAATGCTACAGAAGGTCAGAGGGAATGGCAGGCAATAAGATTTACCTGAGTTCACCTGATAGGCAATCCAGACTAATCTAGGGCCAAGATCACTGTGGCCATTTGCTTGATTAATTAATTAATGCCTTATTTTATGATGCCACAAATAAAAAGGTATATTGAATTCAACAATGCAAGGATCAATGCTGACCAAAAAACGATGGAAGTGGAAGCCCAATTAGAAGAGGAAAAGGGAGGTGTAAAGTGCTTCCAGTAAACTAGAACCTAAGTCCAAACACCTTTACAATTCACTTGAGTAGAGAAAAAGGGTATTAGCTGTGGAGGTTTGTACAGAGATGCAGAGTAGTTTTCTTAAGAAGGAGCATATTTGACTATGATAAGTAAGATCCAGACCAACAGCAGTTCATGAAACGTACACTTCATAGTATCTTCCCTCTCTTAGTATTCAAATGAAAAAAAATTATTCATTATGTGTGAATAGGAGTGCAAATTAGCTTTCTTTACAATGAACAAATCCCCTGTAAATCTGCGTGTATTTGTTAGGTTAGTTAGCCAATTACTTCCAATATTTAAAATTGCCTGACCAGCTCCTTTCTTTTCAAATAGTAAATTCAGCACATTTTTATTTCTGTTTTTTACTGTATTCTTTCAAACTAAGAATTGAAATTTTTATCATAAAGTTTCTGTTTGCCACTTAGATATTGTATGTATGTATATAATTATTTTTGCAGAATGTCTGAAGGTTTATAATTTTTATATAGTAAAGTCTGTGTCAGTCATTTTATGTTCTCTCTATTTTTTAATGGAAGAAATTGAATCTTTGCCTTTAACAAAGCAGAGATTATAGAACGTTTGTTTTTCAGCACCCTACACTCCCTGCATAGACAATACATAGAACGTTGTCACATTTCTATTTATATTTTACAGATGCATGAAAGAATGTCTCGTTAAGACCATGGAATTCATGACATGTTGAGGGGAAACATGATATTAGAGATGATACAGAAGACTCTCTAAAGGGGACCAAATCCATAAACAAAATATCAAAATCTTGGGAATCTTTCTTTGCCTTAAACAAAAGTGAAAATGAATGGTCTTCTTATTTCATCTTACCCTGTCACTGACACTAAGTGTTTGAATTCCTATAAGTTTGTTAAAACATAATTACATATAAAGTGCTAGTCACTTCAGTCTTGTCTGACTCTTTGCGACCCCATAGACTGTAGTCCTCCAAGCTTCTCTGCCCATGGGATTTTCCAGGCAAGAATACTAGAGTGGGTTGCCATTTCCTTCTCTAAATTACATGTAATATGGCATCCCAAGTGATTCAGTGGTAAAGAATCCACCTTCCAAAGCAGGAGACACAGGTTCAATGCCTGGGTAGGAAAGGTAGATCCCCTGGAGAAGGAAATGGCAACCCACTCCAGTATTTTTGCCTGGAGAATCCCATGGACAGAGGAACATGGCAGGCTACAGTCCATGGGGTCACAAAAGAGAGCTGGACACCACTTAGTAACTATACAACAACAACATGTAATATACTGTAACCATTTAACGTGTAAAAATTGAAGAAATTAAAATGTCATTTAAAAATTAAGACTATAATCTGCCAGTTTGCATTGTATGCAACTTGAGAAAGTCTAAAATAAGTTTTACTGCTTTGTTATGAATTTGTTTTAAATGTGATTCCCTGACGTCTGTTTTCTTACTAGAATCCAACAACACACTAAAAAGTTCATAAGGTAACATGGGATAGGAAACATAACTTTTGAGGGATGTGGTGAGAAAAAATGAAATCTGTAAAACTATTACTTGTGTAGCCCAAAGAAGACATTCAAGGGTATGGGGTGTGTATGTCTGTGTGTTCTTTGTATATATTTTTCTCTTAAATAAGCACATTCACATACATGCATATAAATGCACACAGATTCACTTATAATCCCATATAGTATGTTGAGGGAAACATTTAAAGCAAGTTGAATGGTAAAGAAATGAAAATAATGAATGTTAGATTTAAGATAAAAGTCAAAGATCGTAGAAATGTTGACAAAAAGACACAAAGAGAATGTGTGACTTTACTTTTGGTATGAGTTATCTACCTTAATACCTCAAAGTCAGAACTACATCTATATTCAAGGAATTTGTGATTCAGTTCATCAGAAATGGGGCAAAATATCCCTGAATTGACTTTGATTTTCTTCTTTTAATGTGGGACTTCGACACAAAATACCTTGATCTAGGGGAAACCAGATGGCTAAACTAAGAAGCTTAAAATCAGTTCCCATGAGCCATATGTTACTGGATACATGTGTATTACATTCCTATTGCAACTATAACAAAGCAGAATTAAAGCTTTGGAGAACAGAGGTTGCTCTCCCTCTCATTGGACTGAAGGCAAACGTGTGTGAAAGCTGAGATGAATTTGGACACTCTGGGAAAGAATAAACTGCCTTACTAGATCACCTTCTAGTGGCCTGCTGCATTCCTTATGTCATAGTCCTTCCAGCATCTTTAAAGCCAGCAACTTCAAGGCTCTCTCTGGCTACAGTTCTTCTTCCTCTCTCCTCCACATTTAGAGCACCATTGCCATTACTTATATTGTTCAGTCGCCAAGTTGTATCTGACTCTTCGAGACTCCATGGACTGGAGCATGCCAGGCCTCCCTGTCCTTCACTGTCTCCCAGAGTTTGTTCAAATTCATGTCCACTGAGTCAGTGATTCTATCTAACCATCTCATCCTCTGCCACCCTCTTCTCCTTTTGCCTTCAGTCTTTGCCTTTGCATATACCAACCTGGATAATCCAAGCTAATCTTCTCAGCAGAGAATAAAATTTTTTTTCTGCTAGCTTTATTCCCCCTTATACAAGCTAACATATTAAAAAGTTCTTGGGATTAGGATGTGGACAGCTTTTTGAGACCATTATTCTGCCTACTACAAAGGATTTTCCTGATGTATATAATGTGATGTCATTCAAGAGCCGTTATATGAAGAAGTAAACAGAATGCATTTCAGCTACTGCAGTGAGTAAAATCTTTTTCTTATAAAAGTATATACAAAAATGATATTGGGTACAGAAGATGTAAAGTATCACCTACACCCTACTGTAACATAGTGTGTGCTAAGTTGCCTCAGTAGTCCACCAGGCTTCTCTGTCCATAGGATTCTCCAGGCAAGAATACTGGAGTGGGTTGCCATGCCTCCTCCAGGGGATCTTCCCAGCCCAGGGATCGAATCCAAGTCTCTTACATCTCTTGCATTGGCAGGCAGGTTCTTTACCACTATCACCACTCAGGAAACCCATATTAAAGTGTGACCACAGGCCAGGACCTGCAGCATCACTCAGGTGCTTGTGAGAAATGCAAGGTCCTAGGGCTCACCGCAGACCTAGTCAGTCAGAATTTGTACTTGAATTAGAATCCCTGATGACCTGTATGTGCAAGGACCTAAAAGAAGTGCTGGTATAAAATGGGTTTTCTCACCTTCTCAGGGTTAACATTTGTGACAGGGTAATTATTTGTGTTAAGTGCTATACTGTTTATTATGGGGTTTTAGCAGCATCGTTTAAAACACTGCCAAATATCCCCAGAAGCAAAATCATCTCTGATGGAAAACCACGACTCAAAGTTTGAGAACTGGAAACATCCTGATGGAATTCCATTCATGACTCCAACCTGAAACAGGTTTGCAATTTTCAGCAGAAAATTCCATACAGCAGAATGTTACATACTTCTGAATTCTATACCTGAAAGGGAGGATGGAGTTATAACAGTGCTACCTTACAGAAAGTAGTTCTTGAAAATAAATTAGATAATCCCTCTAATGTGCTAAGGTAGGCTATGGTGCTTGAAAATACCAAAATATACATCATAATTTACAAATATATTTAATTACCAGCTAATCAATTCCCCTTAACTTCAGAAAAAAGTATGAAGTCCTATCTTCCTGACCCGGGGATCAAAGTCAGGTTTCCTTTATTGCATGCAGATTCTTTACTGTCCAAGCCACCAGGAAACCACTTAGCATACTCAATAATTAGTAAAAGTGTCAGGAAAGGAAGAAGCGCACTGCTCAATATTATACATCAAAGGAGCAAGGTTGGTCCTGTAATAAAGAGAGGAGCAATAATTTCCTAAGGGTATCTTGGGCTGTGCCCCCACCACAAGCCAGTGCTTTGAAAAACCAAAGCACCTATGCAAGAGAATTGCCTCATTCTCCCAGGGCTGATAACCTGCTCTCCTGAGAACCAGAAAATCATCAGGAAAAAAAATATTTCTTTCTGTCCAGACCAAGTTCCACAGAGAAATCCAGTGTTTATAGGTTGCTGTAACCCAAGGGAAAGGTTTCTAATGAGCACATTGCTGTTTAGTCACTAAATCATGTCCAATTATTGTTGGGACCCCATGAACTGTAGCCCACCAGGCCCCTCTGTCCGTGGGATTTCCCAGGCAACAATACTGGAGTGGGTTGCCATTTCCTTTTCCAGGGGATGTTCCAGATCCAGGGATCAAACCCAGGTCTCCTGCATGGGCAGGTGGATTTTTTACCACTGAGTCAGCTGGGAAGCCCAACAAGCAGATATTGAGCTGTAAATAGCTCCTCTGCTGCGTTCCGAGTCTATGTAACCTGAACATGAATGAGACACAGCTGTGGTTTTGGAGTCCTATATCTGACCAAAGAATCAACTGGTGATCCCTTCCTGCTGTCTTATCTGGGGAAAGAGTTTCAGTCTCCATCATCAGCCATCCAGGAAGAGATTCAGATTTCCACACAAAAAAACTGTCTCTGAGTTCCCATGCAGGTGAGTCCAAAAGCCCAAAAAGCACTGATGGAAAAGGTCAGAGGAAGGAAATTCAAGAATGTTTACCTGACATCACCTGAACACCAGCTCAACCCAGCCCAGAACCCAGAGACCACTGTGGTTGTTGGCTTGCTTGATTAAATATCCGGGTATCTTTATGATGCTAAAAAGAGAAGTGAACACTGAACTCAATAAGACAACGTTCAGTGATACCCACTAAATGATAGGAACGGAAGCCCAATTAGAAAAGGGATGAGAAGCCTAAAGTGCTTCCAGTAAAAGTAGAACGTATGTCCAAGTATATTTCTAATTAACTGGAGTAGAGAAATAGGGTATTAGTTGTGCAGTGTATAAAATAAAGTGAAGGCATTTCTTTCTAACTTTTAAGATTGGATATTTGACCATATTTCCAAATTGATGAGAAATGTCCACACCAAGGCATGCCTGCAAATACATCCTTGCAACTGCAGTGCACATATTTCCCAGTATAGGAAACTTATGTCAGAGTGTCTTCTGTGAAATACATGAAAAAAATTAAGATGTAAAAAGGAGTATGCTAGTGAGGTTAAAGTGAAGTGTGAAAGTTGCTCAGTTGTATCTGACTCTTTGTGACCCCATGGACTATACAGCCCATGGAATTCTCCAGGTCAGAATATTGGAATGGTAACCTTTCCCTTCTCCAGGGGATCTTCCCAATCCAGGAGTTAAACCGGGGTCTCCTGCATTGCAGGCTGATTCTTTACCAGCTGAGCTATCACGGAAGCCCTAAAATACTATAACACTTTGTATTTATGCAGAAAACTCAGAGACCCAAACAAACCTTTGCTACTATTTCAAAAGTTCTCACCCCAAAATATGACAGATCTTTAAGGCTTTCCCAGGTCTATGGTATGAAAGAGATTTCCTATGGCTTTCTTAAACTATACACTGAGTTAGAGCAAAGACTTATATATTTGGTCACCTTTTTATTTACCTATTACTCATACATCCACATATTATGTGTCCCTTTCTACACTTATCAACCTTTCAAATAGTTTTTATAAATGGCTTTTGTTCAATTGACTTGTGGGCATATTTTTGGCCATAATATTTTAAATTTATTTACTTAAATATGTTTATTGTCTTACTTCTGAGTTTTTTCCTTATTTAAGGTGCTTGTGCCCACCTTTTGTTGTTGTTCAGTCATTCAGTCGTGTCTGACTCTTTGCAACTCCATGGACTGCAGCATGCCAGGCTTCCCTGTCCTTCACCATCTCCCAGAGATTGCTCAAACTCATGTCCATTGAGTCGGTGATGCCATCCAGCTATCTCATCCTCTGTCATCCCCTTCTCCTCCTGCCTTCAGTCTTTCCCAGCATCAGGGTCTTTTCTAATGAGTTGTCTCTTCCCATCAGGTGGCCAAAGTCTTAGAGCTTCAACTTCAGCATCAGTCCTTCCAATGAATATTCAGGATTGATTTCCTGAACAGTATGAAAAGGCAAAAAGATGTGCCCACCCTTAGATTTTATATATTTAGATATCAAGGAATTCTTCTTATGCTGAAGTTGTAATCTCTTTAATTTTTTGTAAAATGTTAGAAGGAGGAAGAGAGGCTTCATTTTTTGCAAACAGTTCTTCAAATAAATATGAAATAGGCACAGGAAAACCATGTTCTTCTGTCTGATTTTTAAAATTACCAATTTCATTTTATATTCATTAAACATCCTCTTTTGAAGCTTTGGTTTTTTTCCCGTTCTTTATTTTTCTCTTGAGCTACACATATCATATGTCTATCAAACCATAAAGATAATATTATTTTATTCTTTCTTTGGATTAATTTATTTTTTATTTTTAATCATTTTTCTGGGCATTAAGGAAATATAAGAGAACATGAAATTTCACCATAACCAAAGGAGTTTTTCTTCACCACAGTCTCTCAGGAACCACTTGAGCTTATTAGATCTTTATACCCTCTGACATCCATTTTCTCTATATGTATGTGTCTGTATTTCTCTGCTTCTCCTTCTCTGTCTCTCTCTTTCTCCCTCTGCTTCTGTCTCTGCTTCTCTCTCTCTCTCCATATGTGTGTGTGTGGGTGCGCACGTGCTTAGTCACTTCAGTCGTGTTCAATTCTTTGCAACCCCATGGACTGTAGCTCACCAGACTCCTCTGTCCATGGGATTTTCCAGGCAAGAATACAGGAGTGGGTTACCATTTCCTCCTCCAGGGAATCTTTCGGACCCAGGGCTCAAACCCATGTCTCTTGAGTCGCTTGCATTTTTAGGCAGATTCTTTACTATTACACTGGGAAGCCCAAATATATATACATACATATTTCTTAAAATCTAGGTTTTGAGAAAGAATATAGATTCATACACAGACACATATTCACGTAACAACTCTTTACATATGTTTAATACATGACAGAAAAAAGCAATGCCATTTCAAAGCACAAGTTTATTGAACCTGGGAAATTTGAAACTGGACGTTCTGAGTGCCTTTTGTATACAACCTGATCTGATTAATTTGAGCTATTTTAACCTCTAACTTAATCAGGATACTTAGGAGTGAAAAGAATATGTTAGTAACAGCCTATGAAGCCAGATGTACTGTGTGTGTGTGTTTCTGTCCCTGACTTGTGGAGTGTGAGATGTCCTCAAAGCAAGGAGACTGAGCTCACATATTCCAAAGTGACTCTTACACAAAGAGGCCAGAATTCAGTCGAAAGAAGGGATTCATTTACAGCAACTCCTGCAGCTCCATTCTAGGAAAATAAACAACCCAATCAAAAAGTGGGCCAAAGAATTGAACAGACGTTTCTCCAAAGAAGACATAAAAATGGCTAACAAACACATGAAAAGATGCTCAACATCACTCATTATCAGAGAAATGCAAATCAAAACCACAATGAGATATCACTTTACACCACTCAGAATGGCTGCAATCCAAAAATCCACAAGTAATAAATGCTGGAGAGGATGTGGAGAAAAGGGAACCCTCTTACACTGTTGGTGGGAATGCAAACTAGTACAGCCACTATGGAAAACAGTGTGGAGGTTCCTTAAAAAACTGCAAATAGTCCTGCCATATGACCCAGCAATCCCACTGCTGGGCATATATACCGAGGAAACCAGAATTGAAAGAGACACGTGTACCCCAATGTTCATCGCTGCATTGTTTACAATAGCCAGGACATGGAACCAACCTAGATGCCCATCAACTGATGAATGGATAAGAAAGCTGTGGTACATATACACAATGGAATATTACTCAGCATTAAGGAAAAATTCATTTGAAGCAGTTCTACTCAGATGGACGAAACTGGAGCCCATTATCCAGAGTGAAGTAAGCCAGAAGCAAAAACAACAATACAGTATATTAACGCATATATATGGAATTTAGGAAGACGGTAACGAGAACCCAGCATACGAGACAGCGAAAGGAACACAGATGTATAGAATAGACTCAGGGCCTCTGTGGATGAGGGAAAGGGTGGGATGATATGGGAGAATGGCATTGAAACATGTTAATTATCATATGTCTAAGCAATAGCCGGCCCAGGATTGATGCCTGGGACTGGTGCAACGAGATTTCCTGCGGGGAGGGAGGAGGGAGGGGGGTTATGGAGGGAGAGCATATGTGAACCCATGGTGATATCATGTCATTGTTTGGCAAAACTAATAAAAAAATGTTTAATAAAAAAAAGAAAAAGAAATGAAAAAAAAAATAAAGATACAGGTCACCTTTGAAACAATTTCATAAAGTGCTAGGGGATAATAGTGTGAATGAGAGGATCCTTGTGCCTTGAAAAGTTAGCATCAGCTAGAAGGCCACCTTGTTTTCTTCAACATCCTCTGACTTCATTTCTCCTCACCCTCCCTCCTGTCCATTAGTCTCCCCAAATTGGCTTCCTTTTCTTTTTAAAAAAGCTTGTTTTGAACAAATACACTAGAGGCTTCTGCACCAAATGCATATCCTGCCTACAATACAGTTCTACTGATATATTCATTTTTTTTGTCTTCCTTAAGGTCTCTAACCAAATGTAACTGTATTTTCAAGTTTTTCTTGAAGCCGCAAAAAATAGCACACCCTCTTTGCTTCATCCCTTAAACCTACTGCAGCCATCTGACATTTTGCATATATTTTTAATTAGCTTATATTATTTTTTCATCACTGAAATTTAGGAGGTTTTTGTTTCTCAGAACTCTGTACTTGTTGCCTTGATGGCACCTGGAACATTGCCCAAGTCAGTTTATATTCCCCAAAAGAAGGAAAGAATTTCTCATTAAAACTATGGAATAGTAAAACAATTGTACTACAATAAAAATTAATTTAAAATAAAGAGCTAATTTAGAAAAACTAACTTGAAAAGTTAAGAACATAAAACAGAAAAAGAAAAAAAAAACTGTGGAATACGTGACATTTTGAGTAAAAAGGTAAAAGCACGACAAGTTTGCTAGTTAGAGAAGGCACAGGCAATTCCCCAAAGAGGATCAAATCCATGAATAAAATATTGGTAATATATTGTGTCAGAAAATTATATTGTGCCTAGTCACGTCCAACCTTTTTCAACTCCTTGGACTGTAGCTGCCAGGATCTTCTGCCCATGGGATTCCCAGGCAAGAATACTAGAGTGGGTCGCAGAGCCCTCCTCCAAGGGAACTTCCTAACCCAGGTCTCCCACATTGCAGGCAGATTCTTTGCCATCTGAGCCACAAGGAAAGCCCACAGAAAATTACAAATGATAGCATTTCCACTGGGTGGCTAATGCCATTTGGTGCAAAAAAAAAATCACAATATTAATATTTTCCTTGTAGTCACCTCTACCACATGGCACCAAGAAACGTAACAAGAGATTCAGAATATTTTCTTCTGGGACTTTCAGAGAAACCAGAATTGCAGCATCTCATATTTGGACTTTTCCTCTCCATGTACCTGATCACTGTATTTGGAAACCTGCTCATCATCCTGGCTGTCAGCTCAGACTCCCACCTGCACACCCCCATGTACTTCTTCCTCTCCAACCTGTCCTTTGTAGACATCTGTTTCACCTCCACCACCATCCCGAATATGCTGTGGAACATCCAGACACAGAGCCAAGTTATAACCTATGAAGGCTGCATCACCCAGATATTTTTTTTCATGTTGTTTGCAGGACTGGACATCTTCCTCCTGACAGTGATAGCCTATGACCGTTTTGTGGCCATCTGTCACCCCCTTCATTAGACGGTCATCATGAACTCCAAAATATGTGGAATTTTGGTTCTGGTTAGCTGGATCATCAGTGTCCTGGATTCCTTGTTACAAACCTTAATGGTCTTAAGGCTGTCCTTTTGCAGAGAAGTTAAAATCCCTCACTACTACTGTGAAGTCAAATTGTTGATCCAACTTGCCTGTTCTGACAACTCTCTTAATAACATGGTGATGTACTTTGCAGCTGGACTGCTAGGAGTTGGTCCCTTTGCTGGCATCCTTTACTCATATTCTAAGATAGCTTCTTCCATACACAGAATCTCATCAGTTCAGGGAAAGTATAAAGCATTTTCCACCTGTGCATCTCACCTCTCAGTGGTCTCCTTATTTTATTGCACAGGCTTAGGAGTGTACCTCAGCTCTGCTGCTACCCACAGCTCACACTCAACTGCAACAATGTCAGTGATGTACATTGTGGTCACACCCATGCTGAACCCCTTCATCTACAGTCTAAGGAACAAAGACATAAAGAGGGCTCTAACCACTTTCTTTAGAACATCACCTAGAAAAGGGCTACTTGTCTTCCACTGAGGAAGGACACGTGATCGAAGGCTTCAAAGCGTCAGAGCCAGAAACTGCAGATCTTTAATGAGATTCTTCTGTCAGATTGTGGAATTCAAATTTGCTCCTTCTATTTATTTCCTGGAATTTCCATTTATTTGACTTCAACTCATCCCTACAATTTCTGTAACTAGCTTGATGAAGCTTGTGAACTCCCTCATATCTAAAAGATTTTCTCCTTTATGTTTTTTCTAACTCTTAAATGTATCCTCACTCTTAGATCTGAAAAATTGGGGAATTCACATTTATCATAGGATTTATCACATTTATCACAGAAGGATTTCTTCTTTTAATTGAAGAAGAGTAGTTTACAATGTTGTTTCAGGTATACAGCGAAGTGACTCAGTTATACATATACATATTTTTTTCAGGTAATTTTCCCTTGTACTTTATTACAAAACATTGAGTATAATTCCCTGTGGTATATAGTGCATCTCTATTTGTTATCTATTTTATTTATAGTAGTGTGGATATGTTAATCTCAAACTCCTAAATTATTCCACCCCCTACCATTTTTCTTTGGTAATCGTAAGTTTGTTTTCTATCTGTGGTATATTTCTGTTTGGTACATAGGTTCGTTTATGTCATTATTTTAGATTCTACTTATAAATGATACCATGTGATATTTTTCTTTCTCTTCGTGTGATAATCTCTAGGTCAATCCATGCTGCTATGAATGTCATTATTTTATTCTTGGATGAGTTATATTCCTGTATATCTAAACCACATACATATGTTCAATGAGTTTTATTCTCCTCATTAAGATCCCATTATGTTCTTCAGCTCTGTCTCCATAATGCCTACCACAGCCACAGCCACTGGAAAAAATAGATTATTGAATACTTGTCTTCATGTATATTCCAAAGGTAACTCAAATTTGAGTAGTTTGTCAATAAATATGTGAAACCTAATGAAGAATTTTAAAATATACTTTACACTATTGTGCAAAATATTTCTTTTTCAAACTGTACATCTACCCTTCATATCATAGAAGATCAACATTCATGTGAAATGGATTTTATATATTGGAATGAAGGAGTCGATGGCTTACCTTATGGGTTTGTATTGGATTATCTTCCTGTTCCTGCTTGAAAACTTCCAGTACTTGCCTATACATGAATCTTTCATTATTCTACCTGTAATCTCTCTGTTTTTGTGTGTGTGTACTTATTGTTGTTATTTTTTTAGTTGGAGTGTAATCACTTTGCAACTTGTGTTAGTTCCTGCTGTACAACAATGTAAATCTACTATATATATCCCCTCCCTCTTGAACTTCCCCCCATCCTTCCCTTCTCAACCCCTCTAGGTCATCACAGGGCACCAAGCTGAGCTCCCTGTGTTATAAAGAAGCTTCCCACTAGCTATTTTACACATGATAACATATATATGTCAATGTTACTCTCTCAAATCTTCCCACCCTTTCTTCTCCCTCAGGGTCTACAAGTATCTCTTTCTTACCCTGCAAGTAGGTTCACAGTAACATTTTCTAGATTACATATTGCAACCCCATGGACTGTAGGCTGCCAGGCTCCTCTTCCATGGGATTTCCCAGGCAACAATACTGGAGTGTGTTGCCATTTCCTCCTTCAGGAGATCTTCCCAACCCAGGGATCAAACCCATCTCTCCTGCATTGACAGGTGGATTCTCTACCACTGAGCCACCAGGGAAGCCCCCTTGTAACTGTTAATATATATTTGGGTTTTTTTTTCTTTATTTATTTATTTACTTTACATTATCATGTTGGTTTTGCCATACATTGACATGAATCCGCCATGGGTATACATATGTTCCCCTTCCAGAACCCCCCTCCCACCTCCCTCCCAATTCCATCTCTCTGGGTCATGCTGGTGCACCAGCCCTGAGCACCCTGTATCAAGCATCAAACCTGGGCTGGTGATTGATTTCATATTTTGATCACTTCTCTCTGTATGACAACTCTAAGTTCATCCATACCACCTACAAGTGATTCAACTTCATTCTTTTTTATGGCTGAATAATATCCCATTGTATTCTTGTGCCACATCTTCTTTATCCATTCATCTGTCAATAGACATCTAGGTTGCTTCCATGTCCTGGCTATTGAAATAGTGCTGCAATGAACATTGTGGTACATGTGTTTTTTGAATTATGGCTTTCTCAGAATATATGTCCAATAGTGGGATTGTTGTATCATATGCTATTTCTCTTTTTAGTTTTTATTTTATTTATTTATTTTTATTATTTTTTATTGTAACAAATTCAGGAAAGACTTTTTTCTTGACATTATCCTGTTGGTTTTGCCATACATTGATGTGAATCCGCCATGGGTATGCATGTGTTCCCCTTCCATAATCCCCCTCCCACCTCCCTCCAGACTCCATCCCTCCGGGTCATTCCAGTGCACCAGCCCTGAGCACCCTGTATCATGCATCAAACCTGGGTTGGTGATTCATTTCACATATGATAGTTTTTTTTTTCTTTTTAATTTTTCATACTTTATTCCTTATATTGATAGGTTAAGAAAGTGAAATCTTCCTAAGTACTGATTCATCATAGATAATGTTTACAAGCAGCACATTCAGTTTCACAAAGAGTAATATCCAGTGATCCCTTTAAATGCAATTTTAATCCTTACTTTCAGCTAAGTGCAAGAATACAATGAGCTAAATACACACAAAACTTGTATATCCTGAACTACAAAAGTGGTTTCCATAGCCACACATGGTTTTAGTCAAGTACACATTTTCACAACATATAAATACTAACAAATATGTTAATAAAACTATCCCAAATGCTTACCTGCCATCAACTTTTTCAGCAATGCCATTTCTGCTACTGAATGCACTTTCAGAAGCTTTAATCTGACCTAGGCAAATGAGTTCTTTTAAAACCTGACAAACAGTATATTATAAACCCCAAAGATTTTTAATCTAGTATGTCTTCCAACACAGAAGCATTCATAGGAAATTCTTAGTTTCTCAAAAAATAAAAAATTAAATCAGTCTTGTTATCTAAAGAAAAGTATTAAAATGAATTATCTTAAGACAAATAAACACTCCTACAAAAGGCTGTATTTTCTAATATTGTTTTCTCCTTAAAAGAAACACAAACCAGTTCACCGTCTGTTAATAACTCACACTACTGTGGTCTAAAAGCTTCAGAAATATATGAAACACGTCTTAGCTATCCAAGTCAAAGGTGCTATTTAGATTTCACATGTTAAACAGCTACAGTACAACCTACAATGGCACAAGTACACATAAATATTAATTCATATCATTGAGATGGTCAAGAGTCAGAAGAAACTGAATGGTTTGCAAACCAAAGGTACTTTGACTTACATGTGGTCATTAAAATCTAATATGTAATTCAAGTAGGGTAATATAATGGCAGGCAATTAAAGGTCCATATGTCACTCTAAAACTGAAGACATGAAAATATGAAAATAAAGCCTGAAAACTTTGTGGTTCTCCATTTTTCATTCACATGGTTAGGTATCAGGGCCTTACTGTGGAAAATATAGTTATTAAGTATGGTTTCTCCAGAAGATAATGAAGCTTCAGAAAAGTACAAAATGTGTCAAGATCCATAGTTTGCTTCATCAAATGCTTTTCTAGCACGTTTCAATTCTTCATTCATAGTAAGCAAGTCTTTAACCCTAGCAAACTTTCTTGGGTCCTTTCGAATCAAGAAGACAATATCTTCAACTTGTACTTGACCTTGTCTTCCAATTGACATTGTCTTATGAGTCATTTCAGTGATGAACTCTATGACAAGGTCTTCAAGAATATCTACTGATTCAGTATAAGGATTCTGGTCATCTCCAAACCCATACATCATACACTGTAATTCTTTAGAAAAAAGTCTCTTTCTTTTACCCTGTCCACCTTCTGCAGCTCCTCCAATTTCTTTATTTTCTTCCTCAAAGGTGGGATCCTCTTCCTCATCTGCCATCCCACCACCCAGCCTCATTTCACATATGATAGTTTTTTAAGGAACTTCCATTCTGTTCTCCACAGTGGCTGTACTAATTTGCATTCCCACCAACAGTGTAAGAGGGCTCCCTTTTTTCCACACCCTCTTCAGCATTTATTGTTTGTAGATATTTTGAAGATAGTCATTCTGACTGGTGTGAGTTGATACTTCATTGTAGCTTTGATTTGCATTTCTCTAATAATTTGTGATGTTGACCATCTTTTCATGTGCCTCCTGGCCACCTGTATATCTTCTTTGGAGAGAAATCTATCTCGGTCTTCCACCCATTTTTTGCTTCAGTTGTTTCTTTTTTTGATACGGAGTTTCATGAACTGTCTGAGTTTCATGAACTGTCAGTTTAAAAAGTAATCATTTTTCCATTACTTTGCAAGCATATTTTCCCATTGAGAGAAAGTTGAAGGTTATATTTTCATCTTGTTAATGATTTTTTTTTTGGTGTGCCAAATCTTTTAAATTTACTTAGGCCCCATTTGTTTATTTTTGTTTTTAATTTCATTACTCTAGGGGGTAAATCAAAAGAAGATTTTGCTGTGGTTTACGTGAAAGAGCATTCTGTCTATGTTTTCCTCTAAGAGTTTCATAGTGTCTGGTCTTTAAATCTTTAATCTATCTGGAGTTTATTTCTGTGTATGGCCTTAGAACGTGTTCTAACTATTCTTTTACATGTAACTAACCAGATTTCCCAGCACCACTTATTGAAGAGGCTGTCTTTTCTCCATTATATATTCTTGACTCCTTTGTCATAGATTAAGTGACCTATGGGTTTATCTTTGTACATGGATTTGTCTTTGGACTTTCCATCCTGTACAATTGGTCTACATTTCTTTTTTTGTTCAACTGCTATACCATCTTGATTACTGTACCTTTGTATAGCTTGAAGTCAGGGAGACTGATTCCTCCAGTTCCATTTTTCTTTCTCAAGATTGCTTTGGCTCTTTGGGGTCTTCTGTGTTTCCATACAAATTGTAAGACTTTTTTGTTCTAATTCTGTGAAGAATGCCATTGCAATTTGATAGGAGTTGCTGCATTGAATCTGTAGATTGCTTTGGATAGTATATTCCTTTTCACAATATTGATTCTTCCAATCCAAGAACATGATATATTTCTCCATATGTTTGTATCATCTTTGGTTTCTGTCATCAGTATTTTGTAGTTTTTTGATTACAGGTCTTTGCTTCCTTAGGTAGGAATTTTTTCCTAGGTATTTTATTCTTTTTGTTTCAGTGGTAAATGGTATTGTTTCCTTAATTTCTCTCTCTGATCTTTGTTAGTGTATAGGAATGCAAGAAATTTCTGTGCATTAATTTTGTATCCTGTATCTTTACCGGATTCATTGATTAGCTCCAGTAGTTTTTTGGTGGCATCTCTAGGATTTTCTATGTATAGTAACACATCAACTACAAATAGTCTCAGTTTTACATCTCTTTTCCAATTTGTACTTTTTAATTTCCTTTTCTTCTCTGATTGCCATGGCTAGGACTTCAGACTATGTTGAATATTAATGGTGAAAGCATACATTCTTGTCTTGTACTTAATCTTAGGGGAAATGCTTTTAGTTTTTCACCATTGATAATGTTTGCTATGGGTTTCTTGTATATGACCTGTATTGTGTTGAGGTTGGTTTCTTCCATGCCTACTTTCTAGAGAGTCTTTTAATTTTTTTATCACAAATAGGTGTTGAATTTTATCCAAAACTTCTTCTACATTATTGACCTTTACCTTTGTTTTCTTCATTTCTATTACATTTATTTCTACTCTGATCTTTATTGTTTATTTCCTTCTAATGACTTTTGATTTTCTTTTTTTCTACTTTTGCTAGTTGCTTTAGGCATAAAGTTAGATAATTTACTGAAGATTCTTCTTGTTTCTTGAGGTGAGATTGGACTGCTATAAACTTCCCTTTTAGAACTGCCCTGGGTGCATCTCATGGTTTTGGGCTTTCATTGTCATTTGCTTCTAGGTACTTTTAATGTCCTCTTCAGTTTCTTCAGTGATTTCTTGGTTATTTAGCAGTGTAGTTTAGTCTCCATGGGTTTGTGTTTTTTACAGTTTTTTCCTGTAATTGATTTCTAATCTCAGCATTGTGATCAGAAAAGACTCTTGATAAGATTTTAATTTTCTTAAAATTTCTAAGGCTTGATTTGTGACCTAAGATATGTCTATGCTGGAGAATGTTCCATGTGCACTTGAGAAGAAAGTGTATTCTGCATCTTGCAGGTGTAATGTCTTATAAATATTAATTAAACTTATCTGGTCTATTGTATCATTTAAAACTTGTGTCTCCTTATTTATTTTCTGTCTAGATGGTCTGTCCTTTGGTGTAAGTTCGGTGTTAAAGTCCTCCACTGTTACCATGGTACTGTCAATTTCCCCTTTTATGATTGTTAACATTTGCCTTATGTTTTAAGGTGCTCCTATATTGGATACGTAAATTCTATCTTTTCTAAATTTTGTCATAATAATAAAAGGAGCAATGTATTGAAAAGTTATTGTTGAGCCATGAAAGATGCCAGGATTCTTGGCCTCTGGAGGAGAGGAATTCAATCTGGGGCCAGTGACAAGGTTTGATCACTCAGAGATTTTGTGTGACTAAGTTTTATTAAAGTATAAAAGAGATAGACCAAGCTTCTGACATAGATCAGAAGGGGACAGAAAGAGTATCCTCCTTGCTAGTTTTAGCAAGCTGTTTTATGTCTGTTAGAAGGCTATTATTCACATAAGAGAGACACCTCAAGGCTGAGGGAGTTTCACCAGGGCCCTCTCCCACAAGACTTCCCTAGTGGCTCAGAAGGTAAAGCGTCTGCCTGCAATGTGGGAAACTTGGGTTTGATCCCTGGGTTGGGAAGATCCCCTGGAGAAGGAAATGGCAACCCATTCCAGGACTCTTGCATGGAAAATTCCATGGATGGAGGAGCCTGGCAGGCTACAGTCCATGGGGTCCCAAAGAGTTGGACATGACTAAGTGACTTCACTTTCACTTTTCTCCCACAATATGCATTTTTGAGATAGGATGGCATGAGACGTGTCATTCCCAGCCACAAAACAATTGATATGAATACCGGTTTGTTGAGCTATTGTCAGCCCAAGATTTGAGAAAAGAGGAAAGTTAGACTTAGGTGGAACCATTTTGAAGAAAAGCAAATTCCAAAACAAACACATAGTTTCATTAACACAGCTTAAGAAAAACATTTCCATAAGAGAAACACATTGGTTAGCTCAAGGTTTGAGAAAAGTTAAGTTCAGGTGGAACCAGGTGTCGTCATGGCAACACAGAATTTTAAGAGAAACCTCCTTTTAATTTTGTATAGAGAAGGGGAAAAAATCTGACACTTGCTGGCAAGGGGTTTCCTCTTGCCACCTAAAGGAGAAATTTAAAAAAATGTCTGACACTTCACCTCTTTCCTCCATTTGGAGACCCCCAGCCTTCCTGCCTGTTACCCTCTCAATATGTATATTTTAAATATCCTCCATTACGTGTCCTCTTTATAATTGGGGATCTCTTCATTTGTAGAAGAGTGATTCACAAGAGCAGTTAATTCCTCCCCAATATGTGATTCAATGTCTCCAGCTTTTCTTCTCAGACTTTTTCTTATAAAGACCCTTGGTTATCAGCAGGGAAACTTAATAGACTTACACTTTAAAAATATAGGTTTATGAAATAAACTTGAATAACCGAATGGTCATGATTATTGTCTCAAATATCAAAGCAGATACCAAAAATAAACAGCAGATTATAATATTTGCCTTCACATTTGTTCATTTAGATTGCTGTAGCAATAAGCTATTGCTGCCTAGTAAGCAATCCTGAAAGCAAATCATCTGGTTTTATGACTTTATTAAAAACTGGAATTGTACATTGTTGAATGGTTCTGATCTCTCCTGGGATTCTCCTGTGTCTTCATTCACCTGTAAGTCAGCTGGGAAGACTCTGTCTATCTTAGCTGAGTTTTCTAATATACTAGGACCTCAGTTAGCTGTAGACTAATATATCATGGCCTTAGATGGGACTGTCAGACTCTCCTCCACATAGCCTCTTGTCCTCTGAGTGGCCCACCTGGAACTGCTCGCAGTTCTGAAGCAGATTTCCCGGAGCTTTGAGCAGAAAGGCACCAAGTCCTCTTAAGGCACATCCTCATTTGCAAGATGCTCCACTGAAGAATGCATTTCATCTCCTATTACAGATTGTAAAGGACACTTGCATTCTTTTACTCAGGACTCATCCTCCATTTCCAAGCCAGCAGCACAATATTTTCAAATCTGTCTCTCTCATGCCAGCTTGCTTCTTGTCTCATCCACGTTTATGTAGCAGCAAAAACTAACTGATACAGTCATCAAACTGGATAGGTGCGATGACAGTTGTAATAATCTGAGTACACTTGTCCTAGTATTTGTTCTGATATTTGAAGGTAGCATTCATGATTACTCTGCTATTCCAGTTTATTTTCTATAACTGTATTGATAAGTGACTCCACTGAAGTCTCTCTAAGGTCCCATGGAAGGCTGGAAGGACACAAATGTTTGTACAACACCTGTGACCCTGAATCACATCTCTGAACAAGAATCCAAACTTTCCAATGACTCATCCTTTGCTTACAAGGGTGGCATATAACAGATATTGATATTGTTCATTCTCTACACTTTTAGAGTTTGTAACAAAATTTTGAATAAGAAAAGATGTTTCATTAAGAGAAATTTAAGGAACCATATTTTCTGGAAGCACTGGAAATTTTCAAACAGAAACAAAAAATAACTTAATAAAAATTGAAATATGCTTGTTGCCTTTCAGCTCAATGACACACCTCACAATTGGAAACTGATATTCTGTACTTTCGTGAGTAGATGAACTGTCCAAAAGAGACATATTTTGCTAATAATTAATGTATAACAATATTTTGTTCATAATATTTAAGACCAACTCTAACACCATCTTATAGCAACCTATTTCTTCATATTTGTCTTTCTGTGTGGACTCCACTTGGGGACAATAACTTAATTATTAATCTTTTGGCCAATGATGGGCTTTCCAGGTGGCTCAGTGGTAAAGAATCCCACTGCAATGTAGGAGATGCAGGAGACATGAGTTAGATCCCTGGGTGTGGAAGATCCTCTGAAGGAGGTAATGGCAACCCACTTCAGAATTCTTGCCTGGGAAATCCCATTGACAGAGGAGCATGACTACATGGAGTCACAGAATCAGACAAAACTGAGCCACATGCCCTATTTGCCAGTGACTGTGGTAGACATGGTAGACACAGGCTACTTAATGGAACAAAGCACTAAACAGTAAATAAAATAATGATACCACATAATCAGTAGTAACACCCAA
Organism: Antilocapra americana; assembly: GCA_007570785.1. Classification (NCBI taxonomy): domain Eukaryota; kingdom Metazoa; phylum Chordata; class Mammalia; order Artiodactyla; family Antilocapridae; genus Antilocapra; species Antilocapra americana. The sequence goes on from ML663012.1 coordinate 6,695,957, forward strand.
TATGTTAAAATTTGGATTATCAAGGAAGACAATTAAGGTAATGATATGCAAGGAATGAATGTGCCTGAAAGTGAAAAACTGTGGTCACAGATTTTCCACTGCTATAAACTTATTAATATAAGTTATTAATTACTTATATACTAAGAGGAGTTTTTTCCCATAAGAGTAGTACAACTCACAGCTGATTTTTAGTCAAAGTATAATAGGCAAGAAGACATCTGACCCTACATTGGACTTGTTTCTTTCATTTTAAAGTTTGTATTAAACTTTCTATTCCTTTGGCTACAAGTTAGTCACTTTGTATAAACTTTGTATAATCATTTGTTTAAACTTTGTATAAACTTTCTATTCCTTTGGCTACAAATTAATCACTAAATGGATGTTGCCTATAGCTTTAAGTATGCATAATGGCCCATCTCCTGGAGCCCTGCCTCCTTTGCCTGAGTTTAAGCTAAAATACCTTTGTACAGCTCACAGAAACATCCTGACAAGGTTCACCTGTAAATGACTGCAGGAAAAAAGAAATTACCACATCCTCTCCAGAGGAGGAGCCTCTAGTAGTGCTGGGCTTCCTTGTTGATTCAGATGGTAAACAATCTGCCTGCAATGCAGGAGACTCGAGTTTGATCTTTGAGTCAGGAAGATCCCGTGGAGAAGGGAATGGCTACCTATTCCTGGAAAATTCCATGGACAGAACCTGGCAGGCTATAGGCCATGGGGTCCCAAAGAGTTGGACACAACTGAGCAGCTAAGTTTCAGTTTTCAGGTGTTTTTTTTTTTTTTACTTTACCTACCACCTGCCCCTATTTGCTCTATGAAAGAAATTAGCATCCAAACTAGGCAAGATGTTTCACTAGACACAGGTCCACCATATTCTCAGTGAGCAGCCTTTCCAAATAAAGTCACTGTTCTTTGCCCCAACAGTTCATCTCTAAATTTATTGGACTGTCATCCAGTGAGCAATAAGGACTTGGACTCAGCAACTAAAAGAGAAAATACTTAGTAAGATACTTTCATTTAAGAAGGAATTATTCATAAGAGATCCATTCAGTCCCTTGAGATATGTGGTAATTTTCAAATATTTTAAATACAATATTGGGAATATAATTAAGAGAGTAGAAAATCAAAAAGTGGGAAAATCTTCAAAATCTGAAATATTACCAAACATAAAATTAAGTTACATAAGCTATATAAAGTTGAAGTTGAAATATAAATTCCAAGAAAAATGGAAGGGGAACATTCTACTTCCACAATCTGATCATATATTAATGATATTTGGGTGGTGGGGGCAAACCCAGTGTGGCCCAAACACTGCAAGCAACCCCATACACGCCACTGATATTTGTTTGCAGTGTTCCTCCCTCCCCACAGCACAACTGAACAAGTGAGCCTAAATAAGTGACCACTTTCGCACCCTTGGTCAGGGCAGAAATTAGACACTGAACAGACTTGCAAACAGAAGAAGCCAAAATAAACAGAGGGAACTGCTTTGGAAGTGACAGATGCAACAGATTAAAATCCTATAGTTAGCATTGACTACATTGGAAGGGGCTTATAGACCTCAAGAAGAAGTATAACCTGGAACAAGGAACTATCTGAAGCTGACCTGACTCCACACTGCCTGCAACAGCTCCTAGTTATATTTTACTATTCCTAGATATATTTTACTATTACCATTTTTTAAATTTTTAAGCCCTTTAATTTTCATTTTTATAACCTACTATTACCTTGCCAAAGAAAGGCCCTATTTTTAAAGCAAATTTCATATATATTTTTTAAATTTTTGTGATTTTGTTTTGTTTTTTTTAATATTGTATTTTTCAGAATCTAACCACTACTCTAGATTTTTAATCTTTCCTTTGTGGTATTTGTTATCAATTTTGTGCCTTTAAGAATCCAATCATCAGTACACATTTTTACTTAGGAGTATGATTACTGGCTTGATTGCTCTCTTCTGCTTTTGACTCTCCTTTTTCTTCCCCAGGTCACCTCTATCTCCTCCCTTTCCCTTCTCTTTTCTACCCAACTCTGTGAATCTCTTTGGGTATTCTGGGCTGTGGAGAACACTTAGGGAAATGATTGCTGGCTAGATCTGTCTCTCTCCTTTTGACTTCCCCTCTTCTCCTGGTCACTTCTATTTCCTTCCTCTCTCTTCTCTTCTCTGTGTACCTCTGTGAACCTCTCTGGTTGTTCCAGGCTGTGGAGAGCACATAGAGAATTGATTATTGGCTAGATCTTTCTCTCTCCTTTTGACCCCACCTCTTCTCCTCCTGGTCACCTCTGTCTCCTTCCTCCCTCTTCTCTATGTAACTCTGTGAACCTCTCTGAGTGTTCCAGACTGTGGAGAACACATAGGGAATTGATTACTAGCTAGATTGCTCTCTCCCCTTTTGATTCCCTCTCTTCTCCTCCTGGTCACCTCTATCTCCCTCCTTCCTCTTCTCTTCTCCATGTAACTCTGCGAACATCTCTGAGAGTCCCTCACTGCAGAGAATCTTTTCTCCTTTAACCTAGATGTTTTATCATTGGTGCAGTATGGATGGAGAAGTCTTGAGGCTACTGTAAGAATAAGACTGAAAACCAGAGACAGGGGGCTTACATCCAAAACTTGAGAAAACCAGAAAACTCCTGACTCCAGGGGATATTAATTGACAAGAGCTCATCCAAAAGCTTCCATACCTACACTGAAACCAAGCACTACCCAGGAGCCAACAAGTTCCAGAACAAGACATACCATGCTAGTTCTCCAGCAATGCAGAAACATAGCTCTGAGCATTAATATACAGGCTTCCCAAAGTCACACCAAACCCACAGACACATCAAAACTCACTACTGGACACTTCATTGCACTCCAGAGAGAAGAGATCCAGTTCCATCCACCGAAACACCGACACAACCTTCCCTGAGCAGGAAACCTTAACAAGCCACTCATCCAATCCCACCCCCAGGGAGGAACCACCACAATAAAGAGGAACCACAAACTTCTGGTATACAGAAAGGCCACCCCAAACACAAAAATCTAAATAAGATGAAAAGGCAGAAAAATATTCATCAGGTAAAGAAACATGATAAAAGCACATCAAACCAAACAAAAGAGGAGGAGACATGGAGTCTACCTGAAAAAGAATTCAGAATAATGACAGTAAGAATGATCCAAAAACTTGAAGACAAAATGGAGTTACAGATAAATAGTCTGGAGACAAGGATTGAGAAGATGCAAGAAATGCTTAACAAGGACCTAGAAAAAATAAAAAAGAGTCAATCAATAATGATTAATGCAATAACTGAGCTCAAAAACACTCTGGAGTGAACCAAGAGTAGAATAACTGAGGCAGAAGATAGATAAGTGAGGTGGAAGATAGAATGGTTGAAATAAATGAAACAAAGAGGAAAAAAGAAAAAAGAACTAAAAGAAATAAGGACAACTTCAGAGACCTCTGGGACAATGTCAAACGCCCCAACATTCGAATCACAGGAGTCCCAGAAGAAGAAGACAAAAAGAAAGACCATGAGAAAATACTTGAAGAGATAATAGTTGAAAACTTCCCTAAAATGGGGAAGGAAATAGCCACTCAAGTCCAAGAAACCCAGAGAGTCCCAAACAAGATACACCCCAAGATGCATATTAATTGAATTAATGAAGATTAAACACAAAAAAACAAATATTAAAAGCAAAAAGGGGAAAGCAACAAATAACACACAAAGGGATTCCCATAAAGATAACAGCTGATCTTTCAATAGAAACTCTTCTGGCCAGAAGGCAATGGCAAGACATACTTAAAATGATGAAAGAGAAAAATCTACAACCCAGATTACTGTACCCAGCAAGGATCTCATTCAAATATGAAGGAGAAACCAAAAGCTTTACAGACAAGCAAAAGCTGAGAGAATTCAACACCACCAAACCAGCTCTTCAACAAATATTAAAGGATCTTCTCTAGACAGGAAATACAGAAAAGGTGGATAAACTCAAACCCAAAACAACAAAGTAAATGGCAACAAGATCATACTTATCAATAATTACCTTAAATGTAAAGGGGTTGAATGCCCCAACCAAAAGACAAAGACTGGTTGAATGGATAAAGAAAATAAGACCCCTATATATGCTGTCTACAAGAGAAACACCTCAAAATAAGGGACACACGCACTGAATGTGAAGGGTTGGAAAAAGGTATTTCATGCAAATGGAGACCAAAAGAAATCAGGAGTAGCAATACTCATATCAGATAAAATAAACTTTGAAATAAAATCCATGAAAAGAGACAAAGAAGGGCACTACATAATGATCAAAGGACTAATCCAAGAAGAAGATATAACAATTATAAATATATATGCACCCAACATAGGAGCACCACAAAATGTAAGGCAAATGCTAACAAGTATGAAAGGGGAAATTAATAATAACACAATAATAGTGGAAGACTTTAATACCCCATTCACACCTATTGATAGATCAAGTAAACAGAAAATTATCAAGGAAACACAAACTTTAAATGATACAAAGGACCAGCTAGACCTAATTGATATTTATAGGAAATTTCAGCCCAAAACAATGAATTCCACCTTTTTCTCAAGTGCACACAGAACCTTCTCCAGGATAGATCACATCCTGGCCCCTAAAACTAGCCTCAGTAAACCAAAAAAACTGAAATCATTTCAAGCAACTTTTCTGATCACAATGTGGTAAGATTAGATGTCAACTACAGGAAAAAAAATAACTATTAAAAATATAAACATATGGAGGCTAAATAACTCACTTCTGAAAAATGAACAAATCACAGAAGAAATCAAAAAATAAATCAAAATATGCATAGAAACTAATGAAAATGACAGCACAACAACCCAACACCTATGGGACTCAATAAAAGCAGTGCTGAGAGGAAAATTCATAACAATACTAGCTTATCTCAAGAAACAAGAGAAAAATCAAATAAATAACCTAACTCTACACCTACAGCAACTAGAAAAGGAAGAAATGAAGAAACCCATGGTTAGTAGAAGGAAAGAAATCATAAAAATTAGGGCAGAGATATATGAAAAAGAAACAAAAGAAATCATAGCAAAAATCAAAAAAGCTAAAAGCTGGTTCTTTGAGAAGATAAATAAAACAGGCAAACCATTAACCAGACTCATCAAGAAAAAAAGGGAGAAGAATCATATCAACAGAATTAGAAATGAAAATGGACAAATAACAACAGACAACACAGAAATAGAAAAGATCATAAAAGACTACTATTGGCAACTATATGCCAATAAAATGGACAACGTGGAAGAAATGGACAAATTCTTGAATAAGTACAACTTTCCAAAACTGAACCAGGAAGAAATAGAAAATCTTAACAGACCCATCACAAGCACAGAAATTGAAACTGTAATCAGAAATCTTCTAGCAAACAAAAACCCAGGACCAAAACCCAGCTGAATTCTACCAAAAATTTAGAGAAGAGCTAACACCTATCCTACTCAAGCTCTTCCAGAAAATTGCAGAGGAAGGTAACTTTCAAACTCATTCTATGAGGCCATCATCACCCTAATACAAAAAACAGACAAAGATGCCAAAAAAAGAAAACTACAGGCCAATATCACTCATGAACATAGATGCAAAAATCCCTAACAAAATTCTAGCAAACAGAATCCAACAACATATTAAAAAGATCATACATCATAACCAAGTGGGCTTTTTCCCAGGGATGCAAGGATTCTTCAATATCTACAAATCAATCAATGTAATACACCACATTAACAAATTGAAAGATAAAGACCATTTAATTATCTCAATAGGTGCAGAGAAAGCCTTTGACAAAATCCAACATCCATTTATGATTAAAAAAAAAACCCTCCACAAAGCAGGAATAGAAGGAACATATCTCAGCATAATAAAAGCTATATATGACACACTCCCAGAAAATATTATCTTCAATGGTGAAAAATTGAAAGCATTTCCCCTAAAGTCAGGAACAAGGCAAGGGTATCCACTCTCACCACTACTAGTCAACATAGTTTTGGAAGTTTTGGCCACAGCAATTAGAGCAGAAAAAGAAATAAAAGGAATCCAGATTGGAAAAGAAGAAGTAAAACTCTCACTGTTTACAGATGACATGATCCTCTACACAGAAAACCCTAAAGACTCCATCAGAAAATTACTAGAACTAATCAATGGATATAGTAAAGTTGCAGGATATCAAATTAACACACAGAAATCCCTTGCATTCCTATACACTAACAATGAGAAAACAGAAATTAAGGAAACAGTCCCATTCACCATTGCAACGAAAAGAATAAAATACTTAGGAATAAATCTACCTAAGGAAACAAAAGACCTATATATAGAAAACTATAAAACACTGATGAAAGAAACCAAAGATGACACAAAGAGACAGAGAAATATACCATGTTCATGGATCAGAAGAATCAATACAGTGAAAATGAGTATACTACCCAAAGCAATCTATAGATTCAATGCAATCCTTATCAAGCTACCAATGGTATTTTTTACAGAACTAGAACAAATAATTTTACAATTTGTATGGAAATACAAAAAACCTTGAATAGCCAAAGCAATCTTGAGAAAGAAGAATGAAACTGAGGAATCAACCTGCTTGACTTCAGGCTACACTATAAAGCTACAGTCATCAAGACAGTATGGTACTGGCATGAAGACAGTACATAGATCAATGTTTATCTCTGGGCTTTCTGTTTTGTTCCATTGATCTATAATACAAAATAGAAAGCCCAGCAATAAATCCACACACCTATGGACACCTTAACTTTGACAAAGGAGGCAAGAATATACAGTGAGAAAAGACAATCTCTTTAACCAGTGGGGCTGGGAAAACTGGTCAACCACTTGTAAAAGAATGAAGTTAGAGCACTTTCTAACACCATACACAAAAATAAACTCAAAATGGATTAAATATCTAAATGTAAGACCATAACTATAAAACTCCTAGAGGAAAACATAGGCAAAACACTCTCCAACATAAATCACAGCAGGATCCTCTATGACCCACCTCCCAGAGTAATGGAAATAAAAACAAAAATAAACAAGTGGGACCTAATTAAACTTAAAAGATTTTGCATAATGAAGAAAACTATAGGCAACGTGAAAAGACAGCCTTCAGAATGGGAGAAAATGATACCAAACAAAGCAACTGACAAAGAATTAATCTAAAAATATACAAGCAACTCCTACAGCTCAATTCCAGAAAAATAAATGACCCAATCAAAAAATGGGCCAAAGAACTAAGCAGACATTTCTCCAAAGAAGACATACAGATGGCTAACAAGCACAGGAAAAGATGCTCAACATCACTCATTATCAGAGAAATGCAAATCAAAACCACAATGAGGTGCCATCTCACACCAGTCAGAATGGCTCCTATCAAAAAGTCTACAAATAGCCAGGACATGGAAGCAACCTAGATGCCCATCAGCAGATGAATGGATAAGAAAGCTGTGATACATATACACAATGGAATATTAGTCAGCCACTAAAAAGAATCCATTTGAATCAGTTCTAATGAGGTGGATGAAACTGGAGCCTATTATACAGAGTGAAGTAAGTCAGAAAGAAAAGCACCAGTACAGTATACTAACGCATATGTATGGAATTTAGAAAGATGGTAATGATGACCCTATATACAAGACAGCAAAAGAGACACTGATGTATAGAACAGTTTATTGGACTCTGTGGGAGAAGGTGAGGGTGGGATGTTTTGAGAGAATGACATTGAAATGTATATTATCATATGGGAGACAGATCGACAGTCCTGATTCGATGCATGAGATAGGGTGCTTATGGCTGGTGCACTGGGATGACTCTGAGAGATGGGATGCAGAGGGAACTGGGAGGTGGTTTCAGGATGGGGAACACATGTACACCCACGGCTGATTCATGTCAATATATGGCAAAAACCCCTACAATATTATAAAGTAATTAGCCTCCAATTAAAATAAAAATAACTAATACAACTTAAAAAATAATCCAATTAATAAAGCAGGAAAGGACTAACATAGATCATTTGAGAGAGAGAAGCTGATGGCTAACATATCCACATACATAGTTAGCCTCTTGGGAAATGAAATAATAGCAATGTAAGATCATTAGGACTCCTGTTTTCTCATCCTAAAATTTTTTCATTTACTTCACAGAAGAATCTGTGAAATAGATGTCTCAGATACTGTGAAATACGTGTGCTACTGTTGCACAGGTGCATTTTCAAGCTTCCTTTGGTGTGGATCTTTTGCCTTTCAATATTAGAATATGGTCAAATAAGACCCATCATAAAAATTAGAAATATCTTCCCTTTAGGTTATACCCCTCCACAGCTAATACCCTATTTCTGTACCCCATTTAATTAATAAGATATTTGGACAAATGTTCTACTTCTACAAGAAGCATTTTATGCCTCTCATCCCTGTTCTAATTAGGCTTCCATTTCTATCATTGACTCTTGAGAGTCCCTTGGACTGAAAATGGATCAAACCAGTCAATCCTAAAGGAAATGAACCTCCAATCCTTTGGCCACCTGATGGGAAGAACTGACTCATTGGAAAAACCCTGATGCTGGGAAAGATTGAAGGCAGGAGGAGAAGGGAATGACAGAGGACAAGATGGTTGGATGGCATCACCAACTAGATAGATGGACATGAGTTTGAGCAAGCTCTGGGAGTTGTTGAAAGACAGAGAAGCCTGGTGTGCTGCAGTCCGTGGGACTGCAAAGAGTCAGACACAACTGAGTGACTGAACTGATTTCTGTCATTTAGGGGGCATCAGAGAACACTGCCTTTCTGAGTTCAATAGTCACTTCTCCTCTTCATATCATAACAATATTAATACACTGATATTTAATTAAGCAAACAAACCAACTACAGTGGCCTCTGGGCAGGGCTGAACTCAAACGACTTCAGGTAAACATCTGAGATATCCTTCTCTCTAACCTTTACCTGCATTGTCCTTTGGCTCTTGGACTCTCCTGCATGGGAACTCTGAAAAGAAGGTCTTCCTGTGACAGGCTGAATCCTTTCATGGGTGGTTGATGTTGGCGACTGAGGCTTTGTCTCCAAACAAGACAGCAGGAAGGAGACAAGCACTGGTCCCTTAGTCATAATTTGGACTCAAAAAGCAACTACCATGTCTCATCCATGCCCAGGTGATACCAACTCAAGAATGCAGCAGAGGAGATATTTACAGCTCTCCTTGTTGGCTCATTAGGTTTATTTCCCTAATGTTGTAATGACCATGAATTCCCACAGGGAATTCTGGACATAATTCTTGACAGAAAGGATTGTTTTTTCCCCTGGTGATTCTCTATGCCCAAGATACCATTAACAAGTCAGGTGAATTCAATGTTTATTAATCCTTCTATATTAACTCTTGCTTTCCAAAGGTCTAAACTGCCAGCACCTTAACTCAACCCTGAATTGAAATGTCCTCCAAGGAGACTGAGGTAACTATCTTGAAAAGGTCCATTGACTCATTAAATAATTGACTTGTGATGGCTACATACCCTATTAAACCTAGAGAAAATTATAATTCCCCTCTTTATAAGGAGGCTTCCCAGGTGGCACAGTGGTGAAAGAATCACTTGCCAGTGCAAGAGACACAAGAGAGGCAGGTTTGATCCCTGGATTGGATCCACTCCTTTTCAGTGGAGTAGGAAAAGGCAACCCACTCAGTATCCTTGCCTGAAAAATTCCATGGACAGAGGAACCTGAGAGGCTATAGTCCATGGGGTCACAAAGAGTCAGACCCACTAAGCGACTGGGCACACACACACACAGTCTTTATAAGAGGGACAATTTTGTTGCTTTAATGTAAAATATTGGATAGTGCATTCTTTCAGTTCCTGACACTTTTGCTAAAATCATTAGGCATTTCATATTTATATCTAAAGTTGAGAGCTGTCATATTGTTCTCATTATAAAATGTTTGTAAGCTTGGGGATATATTTAGATCTTTTTAAAGTACCATAATCTGCCTTAGTATGGTGTATCTATGTATGTGTCAGTCACTCAGTCGTGTCCGACTCTGCAATCCCATGGTTGTAACCCATGAGTGTCCTCCGTCCATGAGATTTCCCAGGCAAGAATCCTGGAGTGGGTTGTCATTTCCTTCTCTAGCAGATCTTTCCAAGCCAGAGATAAAACTTGCGTGACCTGCATTGCAGGCAGATTCTTTACCATCTGCACTGCCAAGGAAACCTGCCTTAGTACATTATAGGGAGTTAATTTTTAGAGAAGCTCCTTTTGTGAGGTACTGCTGTTTTAACTCCCTCCTCCATTTCAGGAATGGGTCTGGGATGTAGTTAATGTTCTGCTGAAAATTGTAAACTGATTTTGGGATGGAATCTTGATTGGAATTCTTTCAGGATGCTTCCAGTTCTCAGGCTTTGGTTTGTGGTTCTTAATCAGAGATGGTTTCGCTTCTGGGGTTGTTTGACAATGAAAAGTCAAATGCTGCAAAAAACCACAATACACAGGATAGCAGGAAACAATGTATCCTGTCCCAAAGTTAACACTGAAGATGTGAAAAGCCATTTACACCAATGCTTCTCCAACTCCACTGTTGGAGAAGCATACACGTCACCAGGAACCGTAATTCAGGGCAAATTCTCAATGAGCAGGTCTCCAGCGGGCCTGAGGACTCTGCATTTCTAACAATATTGTGGGAGTGTGAAGTTGCAGGTCCTAATCTCTGGGTAATATTTTGAGCAACAAGGCTCCGGACCTGTGTTAGCGTCAGGTATAGGAATGTTTATGTGCTCTGTAACAGAACTAATTTTTTTACACAATTTTGAAAGAGAAGTGTTTCATCCACTGCCCAAGCTGTGATAAACTCTGGTTGATTCTTTTATATAAATGCTTTTGAATGATAATAAATAATATATATCAGGAAAAGACTTTGTAGTTGGCAGAATACAGGCCTCAAAATAATGTGCACATCCTAATCCCAGGAACTTTTTAATATGTCAACTTATATAAAAGGGGATAAAGCTAGTAGATAAAATAAATTTGCTAATCATTGACTTTAAAATGAGCTTCCCTGGTGGCTCAGATGGTAAAGAATCTGTCTGCAAGGCAGGGGAACCAGGTTTGATCCCTAGGTCTGGAAGATCCCCTGAAGAAGGGAATGGCTTCCCACTCCAGTATTCTTCCTTGGAGAATTCCATGGACAGGGGAGACTGGCAGGCTATTGTCCATGGGGTCACAAGAGTCAGGCACGATTAAATGACTAACACAGACAGACAAGACCCAGCAATCCCACTACTGGGCATATATCATGAGAAAACCACAATTTATAAAGACACATAAACCCCAATGTTCATTGCAACACTAATTACCATAGCCAGGACATGGAAACAACCTAGATATCCATCAATAGATGCATGGATAAAGAAGTTGTGGTACATATATACAATGGAATATTACTTCATCATAAAAAGGAACAAATTTTAGTCAGTTTGAAGTGGATGAGCCTAGAAGCTGTAATACAGAGCAGAATCAAAAAGAAAAAAACAAATATCATATATTCAGTTCAATTCAGTCACTCAGTCATGTCCGAATTTATGTGACCCCATGGACTGCAGCACACCAGTCTTCCCTGTCCGTCACCAACTCTCAGAGCTTGCTGAAACTCATGTCCATTAAGCCAGTGATGACCTCCAACCATCTCATCATCTGTCATCCCGTTCTCCTCTCGCCTTCAGTCTTTCCTTCAATCAGGGTCTTTTCCAATGACTCAGTTCTTTGCATCAGGTAGCCAAGTATTGGAGTTTCAGCTTGAGCATCAGTCCTTCCAATCAATATTCAGGATTGACATCCTTTAGGATTGACTGATTGGATTTCCTTGCAGTCCAAGGGACTCTCCAGAATCTTCTCCAACACCACAGTTCAAAAACATCAATTATTTGGTGTTCAGCTTTCTCTATAGTACAACTCTCACATCCATACACGACTACTGGAAAAACCATAGCTTTGACTACAGAGACCTTTCTTGGCAAAGTAATGTCTCTGCTTTTCAATATGCTGTCGAGGTTGGTCATAGCTTTTCTTCCAAGAAGGAAGCATCTTTTTTTTTTCCTAGTTATTTATGTTTTATTGCTGACATATAGGTTATTATATTATGATCACAGAACATATCCTGTAGAATTCCCCTCAAAATTATTATGACATATTCCAGAAATACATAGATGTTGAAAGAATTGTGCATTGAATTCTCATAGACATGCTACCTACATTCTAATCTTTTGCTTTTTCACTTAGCAATGTATGTATCTCTCCTATCTATCCGTCAGTTTTTTTGTTGTTGTTGCATTTTAAAGACTGTTGCAGACATGAGTACACTCTAAACATAATGCCATGTCTGTTATTAACTTGAGTTCTATACACATATCAGTTCAGCTCAGTTCAATTGCTGAAGGAAGCATCTTTTAAGTTCGTGGCTGTAGTCACCATCTGCAGTGATGTTGGAGCCCCCCAAAATAAAATCTCTCACTGCTTCCATTGTTTCCCCATCTATTTGCCATAAAGTGATGGGACCGGATGCCATGATCTTAGTTTTTTGGATGTTGAGTTTTAAGCCAGCATTTTCACTCTCCTCTTTCACTTTCATCAAGAGGCTCTGTAGTTCCTCTTCACTTTCTGCCATAAGGGTGGTGTCATCTGCATATCTGAGGTTATTGATATTTCTCCTGGCAATCTTGATTCCAGCTTGTGTTTCATCCAGCCCAGCATTTTGCATGATGTACTCTTCATATAAGTTAAATAAGCAGGGTGACAATATGCAGCCTTGACATACTCCTTTACCAATTTGGAACCAGTCTGTTGTTCCATGTCCAGTTCTAATTGTTGCTTCTTGACCTTCATACAAATTTCTCAGGAGACAGGTCAAGTGGTCTGGTATTCCCATCTCTTTAAGAATTTTCCACAATTTGTGGTGATCCACACAGTCAAAGGTTTTGGTGTAGCCAATAAAGCAGAAGTAGATATTTTTCTGGAACTCTCTTGCATTCTCAATGATTCAACAGATGTTGGCAATTTGATATCTGATTCTTCCTCTGCCTTTTCTAAATCCAATTTGAACATCTGGAAGTTCATGGTTCATGTACTGTTGAAGACTGGCTTGGAGAATTTTGAGCATTACTTTGCTAGCGTGTGAGATGAGTGCAATTGTGTGGTAGTTTGAACATTCTTTGGCATTGCCTTTCTCTGAGACTGGAATGAAAACTGACCTTTTCCAGTCCTATGGCCACTGCTGAGTTTTCCAAATGTGCTGGCATATTGAGTGTACCACTTTCACAGCATCATCTTTTAGGATTTGAAATAGCTCAACTGGAATTCTATCACCTCCACTAGCTTTGTTCATAGTGATTCTTCCTAAGGCCCACTTGATTTTGCATTCTAGGTAAGTGATTCCACCATTGTGGTTATCTGGGTCATGAAGACCTTTTTGTATAGTTCTTCTGTGCTTTGCTGCCACCTCTTCTTAATGTCTTCTGCTTCTGTTAGGTCCATATCATTTCTGTCCGTTATTTTGCCCATCTTTGCATGAAATGTTCCCTTGGTATCTCTAATTTTCTTGAAGAGATCTCTAGTCTTTCCCATTCTATTGTTTTTCTCTATTTAATATCATGTATTAACACATATATGTGGAATCTAGAAAAATGGTACTGATGAACCTATTTGCAAGGCAAGAATAGAGACACAGATATAGAAAATGGACTTGTAGACACAGCTGGAGAAGGCGGGACAAATTGAGAGGATAACAATGACACACCATTGACACTACCATGTGTAAAATAGCTAGCTAGTGGGAAGCTGCTATATAACACAGGGAACCCAGCCCAATGTTCTGTGATGACCTAAAGGGGTGGGATAGGGAGGGGGTGGGAGAGTGGGGATATATGTTTCAAAAATAAAGATAAAATGAAATTATATACAAAAAATGATTTGGGGTATAGACCTAAACATTCCTATATCTGACTCTAGCAGAAGCCGAGAGCCTTGTTACTCAAAGTGTGACCCTCAAGACCAGAATCTGCAGCTTCATACCCCTATGCAGCTATTAGAAATGCAGAGTCCTTGGACCCACTGGAGACCTGCTCAATGAGAATTTGCCCTGAATTACAATTCCTGGTGGCTTGTATCTACAATGGAATTGGGGAAGTGCTGGTGTAAGTGGGTTTCCTCTCCTGTAGGTATTAACATTTGGGGCAGGATAATTATTGGTGTTGAGTGTTATCCTGTTAATTGTGAGTGTTTTACAGCATCCCATCTTACATTGCCAAATAACCCCAGGAGCAAAACCATCTCTAGATGAGAACCACAAATGAAAGCCTGAGAACTGGAAGCATCCTGATAGAATTCCAATCAAGATTCCATCCAAAAATCAATCTGTAATTTTCTGCAGAACATTAAATTCCTCTGAGCCACACTCCTGAAACAGAGGATGAAGTTATAATAATGCTACCTCACAAAAGGAACTTCTCTACAAATTAAATCAGATCATCCCTATATTGTGCTAAGGTAGGTCATGGTACTTGAAAATATCTAAATATATCTCATAACTTACATATACTTTATAATGAGGGGCAAAATGACAGCTCTCAACTTTGGGTATAATACGAAGTTCCTAATGGTTTTAGCAAGTGTCAGGAAACCAAAGATTTCCCAGGTGATGCAGTGGTAAAGAATCCTCCTGCAATGCAGGGGATATGGGTTAAATCCCTGGATTGGGAATACTCCCTGGAGGAGGAAATGGCAACCCACTCCAGTACTCTTGCCAGCAAAATCTCATAGACAGAGAAGCCTGGTGGGCTGCTATCTGTAGGGTTGCAAAGAGTTGGACAGACTGAGAATACATGAAAAAAAAAAATGAAAGTCAGGAAGACAAAAGGTGCACTGTTTTGGAGACAAAAGGGTCCCAATGTTTTCCATTAGAGAAACAAAACTGTCCCTCTTATAATGAAGGGAATAATTATCTCCTAAGGTTTTCGTGGTCTGTTAGCCATCATAAGTCAATGCTTTAACATTTCAAGGGAACTAGTTAAGACAGTTGCCTTAGACTCAGATGTTGGAGAAAACCTAAATTTAAGATTGATATATACAGTACTGGGAGTTTAGACCTCTGGAAATGATTAATAAACATTGAAATCTCCTGACTTATAGCTGGTATCCTGGGAACAGAGAGTCAGAAGACAAAAATTATTTTTGTCCAGACCAGTGTCCACAGGGAAATCACATAGTAACAAGGGCAGCTTACTACTACAAGGCTTAGCAACAAGAAGGAAATGAACCTACTTAACAGACAGAGGGAACAGTAAATAACTCCTCTGTTGCATCCCTGAGCTTGTACAACCTTGGCATGGACTAGACCTGGTTGCTCCTTTTGGAGTGCTAAAAGTAAAGTCGCTCAGTAGTTTCCGACTCTTTGCAACCCCATGGACTGTAGCCTACCAGGCTCCTCAGTCCATGGAATTTTCCAGGCAAGAGTACTAGAGTGAGTTGCCATTTCCTTCTCCAGGGGATCTTCCCAACCCAGGGATCGAACCCAGGTATCCCTCTCTGCAGGCAGACGCTTTAACCCTCTGAGCCAGAAGACCAATACTTGAACCCTACATGCTCTTTCATCTTGGGACAGAGCTCCAGTTTCTATCATCAACTATCCAGGAAAGAGATTCAGACTTCCACGGGGAGACCTTCCTCTCAGAGTTCCCATGCAAGAGACACTGCTGGAAAAGGTCAGAGAGAAAGTTCACTAGTGGTCACCTGAGAACCATTTCAGCCTAACTCATAGCCCAGAGATCACTATGGTTGGTTGCTTGCTTGCTTGATTTAATATCAATTCATTTTTATGATGCTAGAAAGAGAAGTGAGCATTCAACTCAGTATGGCAATATTCAGTGATGCTAATTAAATTATATCAATGTAAGCCCAAAGAGAAGAGGGGTGAAAAGCAAAAAGTGCTTCCAGTAGAAGTAAAACAAATGTCCAATATCTTATTCATTTACTGGAGTAGAGAAATTGGATATTAGCAATGGATGGATATAAGACATAGTAAGGGCATTTCTTTTAATCTCTTTTTAATGGGAGGATAATTGCTTTACAATATTGTGTTGTTTTCTGCCATATATCAGCATGAATCAGTCGTAGGTAAACATATGTTTACCCTCCCTCTTGAACCTCCCTCCCACCTCCCCCATCCCACACCTCTAGGTTGTCATAGAATACTGGTTTGAGCTTCCTGCATCATACAGCAAATTCCCACTGGCTATCTTTTTCTATCTTACTTTACATTTCCTTCTAATTTTTATGACAGGATATATTTGATCATGTTTCAGTGTTGATTAGAAAGATCCATATTAAGGAATAACTGCAAACACATCCTTGAAACAGCAGTTGCCAAATGCATAAACTTCGCAGTTTTCTTCTGTGAAAGAAATGAAAAAAAAATTTATGATGTAAAAAGGGGTGTGCTAATGAACTCAGCTTCCAATTATTTCATTACCTCTGAGGATGAATATATATGTGGATCTGTCAACCTTTTACTTTCTCTCTTATCGATATGAGTCTTCTGATTTTGTGTAATAGGATCTGTGAGTTTTTATTCCTATTTTTCAGTGCAGTCTCTCAAACAAAGAATTGGAGCTTTTCACAAGTTGGCTGTTTTAGTTGCTTTATGTAAATATAATTGTATTTGAGAGGGTATATAAATTTTGTGTAGTCACATCTACCATCAGTTATATTGTGTTCTCTCCATAGCTCTTCAATTTTAATTTTTTCCCAAAGAATTGGGCTAGCATATTACTACTCTTCACCTGCAAATCACTGTTTTAAACAACATGCATCGTGAAAATTCTACCCTTTATAAGTTCCCAGCAAGTTTTACATCTGATTATTCCTTAATGCTCTTTCTGACATTTTGTGATTAGTGTGTGTTGTGTGTGTTAATTCCTCAGTCATATCCAATTCTTTGTGATCTCATGGCTCCTCTGTCCATGGAATTCTCTGGGCAAGGATTCTGGAATGGTTGCCATTCCCTTCTCCAGGGGATTTTCCCGACCCAGGAATCGAACCCGGGTCTCCTGCATTTGTGATTAGATCTATATCTAAATGTTGCCTCACATTCAGACGCCATGAGGAAAATATCTCTTTTTACCATTTGACTAAAGATCACTTTTACCTTCCTTAAGCATATTGAAAGCCACAAATCCCCATAAACGTGAAGTTGTAACTAGGATACGCTTTCTCCTTACGTTTTATTTTTTAATTAATTTTTATTGGAGTACAGTTGCTTTACAATGCTGTGTTAGTTTCTGCTGTATAGCAAAATGAGTCAGCCATACATATACGTATATACCCTCCCTCTGGTAATTCTTTTCACTCAGGTCCCCACAGGGCTTGAAGTAGAGTTCCCGATGCTATACAGTAGGTTTTCATTAGTTATATATTTTATACAAAGTATCAGTAGTGTACATGTGTCAATCTCAACCTCCCAATTCCTCCCACCTCCTCTTCCCCCCTTGGTATCCATAGACTTGTTCTCTATGTCTGCATCCCTATTTCTGCTTTTCATATGACCCAGCAATCTCACTCCTGGGCATATACTCAGAGAAAACCATAATTCAAAAATATACATGCACCACAATGTTCATTGCAGCACTATTTACAATAGCCAGGGCATGGAAGAAACCTAAATGTCCAACAACAGAGAAGTGGGTAAAGAAAAAAAGGCTGGAATTGTTTCCATGTCTGAAGGTTTTGTGTGTGTGTGTGGACTGCAGAGGTCATTGATGGTTGGGCAAAAATCAGAACTAGGACTAGAGTATGACCATAGAACTTAGCAGAAAGGCAATCAAACCCCAAGAAGAACAAAGATGCCACATGTGAAAATGGAGATAGAGGTTTGCCGATAGGAGAATATCATATAAAACCAGTAGCTCAAATAAATATTAAATAGTCTCAGGGAAAACAAGATTTGTTGCATGAGACTAAAAATGGCCAACATTCAATTCATATTCATTGTATCTTATATACATCTTTTTATAAAATGTTGGTTTTTTCCCTTTGCTCATTTTTCTCTTCTACTGTACAATCTGTGTTTCAGATTAGAGGAGGATTATAGATATATAGATATATATATACAGGCAGCTTTGCTCACTGAAAAGAGGAAATAATGTATGCTTAATACAAGGCAGAAAATGACCATATCAAAATAAAACTCAAGTTTATTGGTACCTGAGATTCTAAGCCAGAATTGCTAGATGCCAGTTGTAAATAATTTGATCTGATTGACTTGAGTTGTATCAACTAAGTCAATCAGGGTAGTTAGGGGTGAAAAATACACGGAAGTAATACAGCTTAGGAAGCCAGGGTTTACTGTGTGTGAGAGAGAGAGGCTTGGTACCTTGTGGAGTGTGAGAAGTCCTGAGATCAGGGGTGCTGAACTGATATGTTCCAAAGTGACTCATACAAAGACCATAACTCAGACAACAGAAGGATTTATTTAAACATGCAGGACAGTCTTATAACAATTTCAGAAAGTGCTAGAGGAACATAGTATGGATGAAAGACTCTCGTGACTTGCAATTTCAGCAGCATCAGGAGGCCACCTTGGTCCTCAACATCCTCTGACACCACCAGTCCTCACTCTACCTCTTGTCCATTACCCGCCCCCCATGCTGGCTTCTTTTCTTTAAACTAGAACATTTTAAACAAGCACCAGCACCAGGGCCTTTGCACTGGCTGTCCTCCCTGCCAAGCACACACTTGATATACTCAAGGCTCCTGCTCCCTCTTCATTGAGGTCTCTGTTCAAACTCACCCTATCTGCATGCCTAGCCTAAACACCTATGAAAAGCAGCACTCCCTCTTTACTCTTTCCCCTTACACTTGCTTTCATTCTTTTCATAGTTTCTGTCACCATCTGACATGTAGTTTTTTACTTCCTATATTCTTTTATTTCCTATATTCATGACTGGATTTTAGGAGACTTGGTTTCCAAGGACTGTATACTTTGCCAAATCCAAAAACAAAATACTGAAATTAATTTTTTTTTTTAATTATTGTTTTAGCCATACATTGTTATGATATCACCATGGGTCTACATATGCTTCCCCTCCGGGTCCCCCCTCCCTCCTCCCTCCCCCCTGGGAAATCCCGCTGCACCAGTCCCGAGCATCAATCCTGGGCTGGCGATTGATTAGACACATGACAGTTAACATGCTTCAATGCCCTTCTCCCATCTCATCCCACCCTTACCCTCATCCACAAAGTCCACAAGTCTATTCTATACATCTGCGTTCCTTTTGTTGTCTCCCATGTTGGGTTCTCATTACTGTCTTTCTAAATTCCATATATATGTGTTAATATACTGTATTGTTGTTTTTGCTTCTGGCTTACTTCACTCTGGATAATGGGCTCCAGTTTCGTCCATCTGAGTAGAATTGCTTCAAATGAATTTTTTTTTAATGCTGAGTAATATTCCATTGTGTATATATACCACAGCTTTCTTATCCATTCGTCAGTTGATGGGCATCTAGGTTGCTTCCATGTCCTGGCTATTGTAAACAATGCAGCGATGAACATTGGGGTGCACGTGGCTCTTTCAATTCTGGTTTCCTCGGTGTATATGCCCAGCAGTGGGATTGCCGGGTCATATGGCAGGTCTATTTGCAGCTTTTTAAGGAACCTCCACACTGTTTTCCATAGTGGCTGTACTAGTTTGCATTCCCACCAACAGTGTAAGAGGGTTCCCTTTTCTCCACATCCTCTCCAGCATTTATTGCTTGTAGACTTTTGGATGGCAGCCATTCTGACTGGTGTAAAGTGGTACCTCATTGTAGTTTTGATTTGCATTTCTCTGATAATGAGTGATGTTGAGCATCTTTTCATGTGTTTGTTAGCCATTTTTATATCTTCTTTGGAGAAATGTCTGTTAAGTTCTTTGGCCCACTTTTTAATTGGGTTGTTTATTTTTCTAGAATGGAGCTGCAGGAGTTGTTTGTATATTTTTGAGATTAATTGTTTGTCTGTTGTTTCATTGGCTATTATTTTCTCCCATTCTGAAGGCTGTCTTTTCACCTTGCTTATAGTTTCCTTTGTTGTGCAAAAGCTTTTAATTTTAATTAGGTCCCATTTGTTTATTCGTGTTTTTATTTCCAATATTCTGGGAGGTGGGTCATGGAGTATCCCGCTTTGGGTTATGGCAGAGAGTGTTTTGCCTATGTTATCCTCTAGGAGTTTTATAGTTTCTGGTCTTATGCTTAGATCTTTGATCCATTTTGAGTTTATCTTTGTGTATGGTGTTAGAAAGTGATCTAGTTTCATTCTTTTACAAGTGGCTGTCCAGTTTTCCCAGCACCACTTGTTAAAGAGGTTGTCTTTTCTCCATTGTATATTCTTGCCTCCTTTGTCAAAGATAAGGTGTCCATAGATGCATGGATTTATCTCTGGGCTTTCTATTCTGTTCCATTGATCTATATTTCTGTCTTTGTGCCAGTACCATACTGTCTTAATGACTGTGGATTTGTAGTATAGCCTAAAGTCAGGTAGGTTGATTCCGCCAGTTCCATTCTTCTTTCTCAAGATTGCTTTGGCTATACGAGGTTTTTTGTATTTCCATACAAATTGAGAAATTATTTGTTCTAATTCTTTGAAGAAGACCTCTGGTAGCTTGATAGGAATTGCATTGAATCTATAGATTGCTTTAGGTAGTATACTCATTTTCACTATATTGATTCTTCCAATCCATGAGCACGGTACATTTCTCCATCTGTTTGTGTCCTCCTTGATTTCTTTCATCAGTGTTCTATAGTTTTCTATATACAAGTCTTTTGATTCTTTAGGTAGAAATACTCCTAAGTATTTTATTCTTTTTGTTTCGATGGTGAATGGGATTGTTTCCTTAATTTCTCTTTCTGATTTCTCACTGTTAGTGTATAGGAATGCCAGGGATTTCTGTGTGTTGATTTTGTATCCTGAAACTTTGCTATATTCACTGATTAGCTCTAGTAATTTTCTCGTAGAGTCTTTAGGGTTTTCAATATAGAGGATCATGTCATCAGCAAACAGAGAGAGTTTTACTTCTTCTTTTCCAATCTGTATTCCTTTGATTTCTTTATCTGCTCTGATTGCTGTGGCCAAAACTTCCAAAACTATGTTGAATAGTAGTGGTGAGAGTGGGCACCCTTGTCTTGTCCCTGATTTCAGGGGGAATGCTTCCAGTTTTTCACCATTGAGGATAATGTTTGCTGTGGGTTTGTCATATATAGCTTTTATTATGTTGAGGTATGTTCCTTCTATTCCTGCTTTTTGGAGGGTTTTTATCATAAATGGATGTTGAATTTTGTCAAAGGCTTTCTCTGCATCTATTGAGATAATCATGTGATTTTTATTTTTTAATTTGTTAATGTGGTGTATTACATTGATCGATTTACGAATATTGAAGAATCCTTGCATCCCTGGGATAAAGCCTACTTGATCATGATGTATGATCTTTTTGATGTGTTGTTGGATTCTATTTGCTAGAATTTTGTTGAGGATTTTTGCATCTAAGTTCATCAGTGATATTGGCCTGTAGTTTTCTTTTTTTGTGGCATCTTTGCCGGGTTTTGGAATTAGGGTGATGGAGGCCTCATAGAATGAGTTTGGAAGTTTACCTTCGTCCGCAATTTTCTGGAAGAGTTTGAGTAGAATAGGTGTTAGCTCTTCTCTAAATTTTTGGTAGAATTCAGCTGTGAAGCCATCTGGTCCTGGGCTTTTGTTTTTTGGAAGATTTCTGATTACGGTTTCAATTTCCGTGCTTGTGATGGGTCTATTAATATTATCTATCTCTTCCTGGTTTAGTCTTGGAAAGTTGTACTTTTCTAGGAATTTGTCCATTTCATCCAAATTGTCCAGTTTATTTGCATATAGTTGCTGATAATAGTCTCTTATGATCCTTTGTATTTCTGTGTTTTCTGTTGTGATCTCTCCGTTTTCATTTCTAATTCTGTTGATTTGGTTCTTCTCCCTTTGTTTCTTGATGAGTCTGGCTAACGGTTTGTCAATTTTATTTATCTTCTCAAAGAACCAGCTTTTGGCTTGGTTGATTTTTGCTATGGTCACTTTTGATTCCTTTGCATTAATTTCTGCCCTGATCTTTAAGATTTCTTTCCTTCTACTAGACCTGGGCTTCTGCATCTCTTCCCTTTCTAGTTGCTTTAGGTGTATAGTAAGGTCATTTATTTGATTTTTCTCTTGTTTCCTGAGGTGAGCTTGTATTGCTATGAACTTTCCCCTTAGCATTGCTTTCACAGTGTCCCATAGGTTTTGAGCTGTTGTGTTTTCATTTTCATTCGTTTCCATGCATAACTGAATTTCATTTTTAATTTCTTCTGCGATTTGTTGGTTATTCAGCAGTGTGTTGTTGAGCCTCCATATGTTGGAAGTTTTGAGAGGTTTTCTCCTGTAGTTGATATCTAATCTCACTGCATTGTGGTCAGAAAAGATGCTTGGGATGATTTCAATATTTTTGAATTTATCAAGGTTAGATTTATGGCCCAGGATGTGATCTATCCTGGAGAAGGTCCCGTGTGCACATGAGAAAAAGGTGAAATTCCTTGTTTTGGGGTGGAATGACCTATAGATATCAATTAGGTCTAGTTGGTCTATTGTTTCATTTAAAGTTTGAATTTCCTTGTTACTTTTCTGTCTAGTTGATCTATCCATTGGTGTGAGTGGTGTATTAAAGTCTCCCACTATTATTGTGTTGTTGTTGATTTCCCCTTTCATATTTGTTAGCATTTGCCTTACATATTGTGCAGCTCCTATGTTAGGTGCATAAATATTTATAATTGTTATTTCTTCTTCCTCGATTGATCCTTTGATCATTATGTAATGTCCATCTTTATCTCTTTTCACTGCCTTTATTTTAAAGTCTACTTTATCAGATATGAGTATTGCCACTCCTGCTTTCTTTTGGTCTTTATTTGCATGGAATATCTTTTTCCAGCCTTTAACTTTCAGTCTATATGTGTCCCTAGGTTTGAGGTGGGTCTCTTGTAGACAACATATATAGGGGTCTTGTTTCTGTATCCAATCGGCCAATCTTTGCCTTTTGGTTGGGGCATTCAGCCCGTTTACATTTAAGGTAATTATTGATAAGTATGATCCCGCTGCCATTTATTTTATTGTTTTGGGCTCCAGATTATCTATCCCATCGGTGTTTCCTATCTAGGAAAGATCCTTTAGCATTCGTTGGAGGGCTGGTTTGGTGTTACTGAATTCTCTCAGTTTCTGCTTGTCTGAGAAAATTTTGAGTTCTCCTTCAAATTTGAATGAGATCCTTGCTGGGTAGAGTAGTCGGGGTTGTAGATTGTTTTCTTCCATGACTTTAAGTATGTTTTGCCATTCCCTTCTGGCCTGAAGCGTTTCTGATGAGAGATCAGCTGTTATCCTTATGGGATTCCCCTTGTGAGTTATCTTTTGCTTCTCCCTTGCTGCTTTTAATATTTGGTCTTTGTATTTGATATTTGCCAATTTGATTAATATGTGTCTTGGGGTGTCCCGCTTGGGGTTCATTCTATTTGGGATTCTCTGTGTTTCTTGGACCTGAGTGGCTATTTGCTTCCCCAATTTAGGGAAGTTTTCTACAATTATCTCTTCAAGAATTTTCTGATGGTCTTTCTTTTTGTCTTCTTCTTCTGGGACTCCTATGATTCGAATATTGGTGCGTTTAATATTGTCCCAGAGGTCTCTAAGGTTGTCTTCATTTCTTTTAATTCTTTTTTCATTTTTCCTTTCTGTTTCATTTATTTCTGTCATTCTGTCTTCTACCTCACTTATTCTGTCTTCTATCTCTGTTATTCTACTGTTGGTTCCCTCCAGAGTGTTTTTGATCTCATTTATTGCATTATTCATTGTATTTTGTCTCTTTTTCATTTCTTCTAAATCTTTGTTAAAGCTTACCTGCATCTTCTCAATCCTTGCCTGCAGGTTATTGAGCTGTAACTCCAACTTATTTTCCAGGTTTTGGATCATTTTCACTATCATTATTCGGAATTCTTTGTCAGGTAGACTTCCTATCTCTTCGTCTTTTGTTTGGTCTAGGGGGTATTTATCCTGTTCCTTTACTTGCTGGGTATTTCTCTGCCTTTTCATCTTGTTTATCTTGCTGTGTTGTCCCTTTATTGTGGGGATTCCTCTCTATGGGAGGGGTTGGATGCGTGGTTTGTCGAAGTTTCCTGGGTGGAAAGGCTTGTGTGGTTTTCTGGTGGTTGAGTCTAGGTTTCCTCACTGTTACAGACGCCTGCCGCGCTCCTTCCGGCTGGAGCTCTATTTGTTTCTTTTAAAGCCCTAGTGTAGTAATTTGTTATAGCATCA
>ML663012.1:6735319-6766477 GCA_007570785.1 Antilocapra americana
GAGTAGGTTACTAGAATAAACAGTCTCAAGCTTAAGCCCTTCCCACTAGCTTCTACATAGTTGTACCTGATAAGAGAAATGTAACCTTTCTACTTAGGTTGATGTACTTATCATGACTGAGTGAAGTATACTGAAGACATTCAAATGGTAAACATACTATTGTTAAATCTAATTACATAGAAATCTGACTTCTGCAAAGGGAATGTTTCATGATAGTTTGGGGAATGAACTCAATGATAAGGTTGCTATGGGAGGTAGAAAACAAAAAATTGTATAGAATGATAGGTGATGTAATGGGGATGTCTTTTGGCTATAAAAACTGTAAACCAACAACAATAAACTGAGAGACTGCTCCATCACCACACATCGACTCAGCTCAGTTCTTCTTCCGCCGACGCCACCCATCCCTCAAGACCCCCGGACCCAGCCGAGGCTGGACCCCGGCACTTTTGGTAGGGTAGTTCTCTCTCTCCTTTTTTTCCTCTCTCTCTCTCTGGCTGTGCTACAGTTTGGGTTGCTATCTCACATTAGTTCCCTCAGATTGCCCTCAGGGCATTCAGGCCCGGACCTTACCCTAAGCAATGCAGCCTGCGCCTCCCTGTCCAGCCTCCACTTGCTGATGGCACATGTGAGAGTCTGGGCTACTTCTCTGCTGGGAGTTGCCATTAGGCATGTAATCTGTGGGTTTTATTTATTTATCTATTTATTTTTTCCTCCCAGTTATGTTGCCCTCTGAGATTCCAAAACTTCCCACAGACATGCCGGCGAGAGGGTTTCCTGGTATTTGGAAACTTCTTCTTCATGACTCCCTTCCCAGGATGGGTCTCCATCTCTAACTCTTTTGTCTCTCTTTTTGTCTTTTATATTTAGTCCTACTTCCTTTCGAAGATAATGGGCTACCTTTCTGGGTGCCTGATGTCCTCTGCCAGCGTTCAGAAGCTTTTTTGTGGAATTTGCTCAGTGTTCAAATGTTCTTTCAATGAATTTGTTGGGGAGAAAGTAATCTCCCCATCCTATTCCTCCACCATCTTAAGACCATCCCCTGAATGTTGAATTTTAAGTCAGCTTTTTCACTCTCCTTTTTTACTTTCATTAAGAAGCTCTTTAGTTCCTCTTTGCTTTCTGCCATAAGGGTGGTGTCCTCTGCATATCTGAGGTTATTGATATTTCTCCCAGCAGTCTTGATTCCAGTTTGTGCTGCATCCAGCCCAGCATTTCACATGATGTACTCTCCATATAAGTTAAATAAGCATGAGGACAGTGTACAGCCTTGATGTACTCTTTTCCCAATCTGGAACCAGTCCATTGTTCCATGTCCAGTTCTAACTGTTGCTTCCTGACCTACATACATATTTCTCAGGAGGCAGGTAAGGTGATCTGGTATTCCCATCTCTTTAAGAAAAAACAGTTTGTTGTGATACACACAATCAAAGGTTTTAGTGTAGTCAATGAAACAGAAGTGGATGTTTTTCTGCAACTCTCTTGCTTTTTCGATGATCCAACGGATGTTGACAATTTGATCTCTGGTTCTTCCCCTGCCTTTTCTAAATCCAGCTAGAACATCTGGAAGTTCTCAGTTCACATACGGTTGAAGCATAGCTTAGAGAACTTCGAGCATTACTTTGCTAGCATGTGAGATGACTGCAATTGTGCAGTAGTTGGAACATTCTTTGGGACTGGAATGAAAACTGACTTTTTCCAGTCCTGTGGCTACTGCTGAGTTTTCCAAATTTGCTGGCATACTGCATGCAGCACTTTCACAGCATCATCTTTTAGGATTTGAAATAGCTCAGCTGGAATTCCATCACCTCCACTAGCTTTGTTCATAGTGATGCTTCCTAAGGCCCACTTGACTTCACACTCCAGGATGTCTGGCTCTAGGTGAGTGATCACACCAATGTGATTATCTGGGTCATTAAGATATTTTTTGTATAATTCTACTATGTATTCTTGCCACCTCTTCTTAATATCTTCTGCTTCTCTTAGGTCCATACCATCTCTTTTATTGTGATCATCTTTGCATGAAATATTCCCTTGGTATCTCTAATTTCCTTGAAGAGATCCCTAGTGTTCCCCATTCTATTGTTTTCCTCGATTTCTTTTCATTGATCACTTAGGAAGGCTTTCTTATCTCTCCCATTCTTTGGAACTCTGCATTCAGATAGGTGTCTTTCCTTTCCTCCTTTGTTCTAGCTTCTCTTCTTTTCTCAGCTATTTGTAAGAACTCCTCAGACATCCATTTTGCCTTTTTACATTTCTTTTTCTTGGGGATGGTTTTGATCATCACCTCCTGTACAATGTTATGAACCTCTGTCCATAAATAGATAGATAGATAGATAATAACTTGAAATTCTACAGATCCAAAGCTCAAATCGGAATGGGTCTCAGTGGGCTAAAGTCCACATGTTTGCAATGCTGGGATCCATCTAGATGCTCCAGAAGAGAATGTATTTCCCTCCTAAATGACTTTCTGGTAGCCACCTACATTCCTTGGTTCATTGTCCTTTCTCAGTCTTCAAAACCAGCAGCATAGCATATTAAATGTTCTTTGACCTCAATTTTCTCATTCTTATTCAGTATTTAGAGGACCTGGTTATTACATTTCACTAACCTGGATAACCCAGGCTAATCTTTTTATCTTACCATGAAACAAAGTCTTTTTCAGGTGTATGTTATTTGATGACACTGAAGAAACTTCAGGTAAAAGGATCAACTACTGAATGTATCACAGCCTTCATAATAAGTGAAATGCTTTTCTTTCAAAATTGCATACAAATAGCAGAAGAAGGGATAAACAAAATGTGATGTACACACACACACAAACACACATACAGTGGAATGCTACTCAGCCATAAAAAGGAATGAAATATTGCCATTTGCAGATGCGTTGATGGACCTAGAGACTGTCATATAAAGAGATGTAAGTCAGAAAGAGAAAAATATCATATAATATTGCTGTTGCATGGAATCTAGAAAAATTATATACATGAATTTATTTGCAAAGCAGAATCATACACACAGACATAGAGAACTGACATATAGGGATACTGGGGAGAGAGAAGGGAGGAAGGAGGATAAATTGGGAGATTGAGACAGATATATATACACCACTATGTATAAAATAGATAACATATGAGAACCTACTGCATAGCACAGAGAACTCTACTCAATGATCTGTGGGACCTAAAGGAGAAGGAAATCTTAAAAATAGGGGATATATGTATACACATAGCTGATTCCTTTTGTTGTACAGTAGTACTTAACACCACATTGTAAAGTGACTACAATAAAAATTAATTTTAAAAAAGAATAATAATTGAAATGTTTACATATACATCTTATGATCTAGGATCAATTTGTTCTTGCTGTTCATAATTCAAGAACTAACTAGATTTCAATAGTGATGGGGCTATCTGGTTTTTTAATTATCCTTTTCTTTTAGAGACACAAGATGAAGTTGCTTAAATATTAATAGGTAAAATGATATTATATGTGGGAATTGCTTTAAAATGATCATCTCGTGTGAACAGGAGTAGTGTGGCCAGGTTACAGGTCAGTAACTTGTGAAACCCACTGATGAGTTGATGGGTGTTCATTACACTCTTCACTACTCATTTCTGTATGTGTTTGAATTTGCCATAATAAAAAAGGTTTTAATGGTTCCAGTGGGAGAAGACACATTCTTCCAACATCTATCCCTGAGGACATAACTGAAATTTTTTTCCATTTTGATTATAGTCCCCATATTCCTGCAGTTATATTGCCCCAAGCTTACAAAAATAAAAAAATTTAATGAGAAGCTTTGAGAATTCAGCTTCTGGAGCTCAATAAACTTTGCCCCTAACCTTCAGTTCACAAATAGGAGGAAGAAAGGACATTCTCTCCTGCTTCCTGGAAACATCACCCTGGTCCAGAGATCATTGTGTTGTTAGTTGTCCAGTTGTGTTCGACTCTTTGTGACCCCATGGACTGTAGCCCTTCAGGCTCCTCTGTCCATGAGATTCTCCAAGTGAGAATACTAGAGTGGGTTGCCTTTCCCTTCTCCAGGTGCCTGCCTGGCGCCATCTCCCTCATGTTGGAGGCACGGCTGCTGGCTACACGATTCACCTTCCTGGGATGACTCCATCAGATTGGAAATAACAGCACAGTGCATCTTTGAGAAATAGAAGAGAGGAATTTCCCCAGGACCACTGTCAGGAGTAAGAAAATTGGACAAATCTATAGATTAAAAATGATTCAGAAATGTTCAAGTGCTAACCAAGAAGGAATCCTCAAGTTTAATTACAGCCTCTTCTCTCTCCTCATCTGCCTTGCCTTCTGCTCATTCCCACATTATTTCTACAACCCTCTCCTAACACATCAGGAACCATCTCTCTCCTAGTTTTCTCTTGAGCTGCACTGGTCTTCCCCTAACATTTTACCCAGTGCCCAGTCTCCTCCTGCTCACCTTACTGTAACTTGCACATCAGAGGGGCCACACTCCTCATTAACTCATACATTTCAGCAAGCATACACAGGCACTTTCTGTTGTCTCTGTGATGTACATGAATGACAGCACTCTCATCCCATTTGTTTCCGGGGAGATGAAATGAGACCATTCAGAAGAAGATATTAGCATGATTCCTGTACCTGGTAAGTTTAATAAATATTGATTGCTATTTATATCATTTCTCGAGAGCTTTCAATGAGCCGGACTTTAGTCTGTGTCTATCATCTGTGTTAGTCACTCAGTCGTGTCTGACTCTTTGCGACCCCATGGACTGTAGTCCACCCGTTTCCTCTGTCTATGGAACTCTCCAGGCAAAAATACTAGAGTGAGTAGCCATTCCCTTTTCCAGGGGATCTTTCCAACCCAGAAGTCAAACCTGGGTCTCCCACATTGTAGGTAAGATTCTTTACCGCCTGAGCCACTAGGGAAGCCCTATTTCTGTACAGTTTCAAATAGGGTGGGGTTTTTTCTATTATACATCTGTTTATTGCTGGAAATGGGAAAGAAAATGATACATGTTTGTATTTCAATCTAGTTTCACCAGAATGATTTCTCAATTGCAATAACTTTCCAATTGATTTTAGGGAGCCAGTTTATCATCTGAAAATGTGATCAATTTAGTTTTACCCAAGATGTGACCCTATGATTGCTTTTTTATTCTTTGGTCATATTGGTTTGATATTTCAGAAAAGCATTGGGTAGTGGAAGTGACATGCATATTTGTCTTCTGTTTGATCTTCATGTAGATTTCTCAAATATTTTCATGTGTGGGTTGATATAAGCTCATGACCAAGGAAACTATTTTCATAGTAATGAAACCTATTTAGTTTCCTCAGAACTCCTTTCAAGCAGTATCTTTAGCATTCAATTAGACCATCCAATTTTTTGGATGATTTTTTTCTACTTATTTGCTCTACTGTAATAAATACATTACCAATATGAAATGCTGGTTGCTTTCTAGGGTTAAATGTTACCTGGGCATAGTATTTGGTTTGCATGATAAATTGCTAAATATTTTTATATTTTATTGCCATTTTCTTTGAGTTTTTTAAATAATATGCTAATTAGAGATTCATTTTTCTTATACCGCTGCTATTGTAGAAGGCTGTTGGCTTTCAGTATCATAATTAAAATAGCACTAGAAAATTCACTGGAACACTTATTTTCATGTGCCTTCAGATAATTTTTCTGTATTTCAAACAGATTTTGTGGGATTTCAAAATTAGCAATTTTTTTCTGGGAAAAAATTGATAACTCCATACCTTATTTCATGATTATCCATTATACATTTTAATCAAGTGAGTAGAAAATACCATGTTATTATCATAGCTTATGGAAATTATACACAGACCCATGCCTTTTTGATTAGTATTTAAAGTAATAATTTAAATAAAATTAATAATAATGGTATTGGCTAAGTATAAATTAATGATAATTAAATAAAATGAATGATAATTTAAATAAAATAATTATTTTATTATAAAGGCATTTAGCAATAAAGTACAAATTAATTCAAAGGCATCTGAAAAGCCTGGGTGACCAAGAGTCAAGATAGTCAAACGAATTAGATCTTCTTTGGGTGCAAACTTAGTTTTCTTGTGAAGCTTTTCTAGCTACTGGTGGCAACACAAGAGAAGATGATGGCATTAGGAGACCCCAAACTGACAGACAAGAGAGAAGAGACCATTAAACAAAAGCAGTTTCTCATCAATATATTGAGTTCAAGCTAAAAATGATCACATTTCTAAGATGCCTGTTGATCACCAATTTAATCTTGCTTCTGCTTCTCTCTTGGCAGACACTCCTTCACATGCAACCAGAAAACCACACACACCTTCCAGTATTTCTCCTCCTGGGACTTTCTGAGAAGCCAGAGATTCAGTCTGTTCTCTTTGGGCTCTTCCTCTCTTTGTACCTGGTCACTGTCTTTGGGAACCTGCTCATCATCCTGGCCATCATCACAGACTCCCACCTCCACACCCCCATGTACTTCTTTCTCTCCAACCTGTCATTGTCTGACATCTGTTTCACTTCCACCACCGTCCCAAAGATGCTCCTGAACATCCAGACCCAGAGCAAAGCCATTACCTATGCAGGCTGCATCACCCAGATGTATTTTTTCACAGTTTTTGGACTTTTGGACAACTTACTCCTGACCGTGATGGCTTATGACCGCTTCGTGGCCATCTGCCACCCCCTGCACTACACAGTCATCATGAACCTGCGGCTCTGTGAGCAGTTGCTCCTCATAACCTGGCTCATCAGTGTTCTGGGGGCCCTTCCTGAGAGTTTAACCATGTCCCGGCTCTCTTTCTGCACCATCATTGAACTCGAGCACTACTTCTGTGAACTCCCTGAGGTCCTTAAGCTTGCCTGCTCTGACATCTTCATCAATAATGTGGTTTTATATCTTGTGACAGGCATTATGGGCTTTTTTCCTCTCATGGGGATCCTTCTCTCTTATTCTCGAATTGTTTGTTCTGTACTGAGGATCTCAAGGACAGAAGGGAAGTATAAAGCGTTTTCCACTTGTGCTTCTCACCTCTCGGTGGTCTCCTTGTTCTATGGAACCTGCCTTGGGGTCTACCTCAGCTCCACATGGACACGTGACTCTCAAACAGGGGTGTTTGCCTCCGTTCTGTACACTGTGGTCACCCCCATGCTGAATCCTTTCATCTACAGCCTGAGGAACAGGGACATGAAAAGAGCTCTGAGAAAGCTTCTCTGCAACATGTTGTCTCCCCAATGACAACAATGACCTGGAGCCTGGACACGTGTGATCAAGAGCAATGGAACAGAACACTTAAGAGTGTGGACTGTTAATTTCTCAGTGCACTTAGTTCTGAAGTTGAAATGGATCTGTTGAGAGAGGCAAGGGTGGGGAAGCAAGCTAACTGTCCATCCTCAGGACACTGGGAACAGGGGTAGACTAGAGATGGAGAGGTGTGTGTTTTCAGAAGGACACATGGAGTGTGTGGGGCTGTGTTTGATCGTGTCTGACTCTTTTTGTGACCCCGTGGAGTGTAGCCTGTCAGGCTCTTCTGTCCATGGGAATCTCCAGGCAAGAATACTAGAGTGGGTTGCCATTTCCTCCCCCGGGGATCTTCCCAACCCAAAGACTGAACTCGAGTCCCTTGAGTCTCCTGCATTGGCAGGTGGACTCTTTACCACTGTGCCACCAGGGGAAGCCCTAAAATTTTCCTGAATTAGAATGGTGATGCCATCTTAGTAGATGGTGATTTTTTTCTCAGTGACAAGATAAATATATTTTATTGCATTATTTTTATCTGTAGTAGGTTTTTTTCTTATTTTAAAAAACTTTTTAATTATTCATTTTTAATTGGAGGATACTGGCTTTACAATATTGCGTTGGTTTCTGCTATATATAACATGAATCAGCCACAGGTATAGATATCTCCCCTCTCTCTTGCACTTCCTTCCCACCTCCCATCCTTCCCACAACTCTAGGTTATCACAAAGCATCAGATTTGAGCTCCCTGCATCATACAGTAAATTTCCACTGGCTATTCTAACTTTACATCTGATAATATGTATGTTTCAATGCTATTCACTTCATTTGTCACACCCTCTCCTTCCCCCACTGTGTCCCCAAGTCTGTTCTATATCTATGTCTCCATTGCTGCCCTGCAAATAGGTTTATCAGCACCATATTTCTAGATTCCATGTATATGCATTAATATATGATATTTGTCTTTCTCTTTCTGACTTATTTCACTCTGTATAATAGACTCTAGGTTCATCCACCTTATTAGACCTGAGTCAAATGTGTTCCTCTTTATGGCTGAATAATATTCCATTGTGTATATGTACCACAACTTCTTTATCAAAGGATATTCAACCCCATGTACTTCAGTTGCTCTATCTGAAATGAACCTATAACAAGGCATGTCTCAGAAGGGTGACAAGAGGTTTAAATGGAATAAAATGGCAAAGCTTCAGCATAAGGAATGCAGGTGGCAAGTCTTAAATAAATTTCAGCTCTGTTACATACAAGAGTAATTTTTGTGATGCTCCAGCTTTTTGTTCCCATATTATTAAGCCAATTTCTCCTCATGTACACTGTCCTCCATTAGGGCTAAGTCATAAAGCTCAGTACACCTCAGGGAGAAAGAGGATGTGTAATGTGGAGCAGAATTTCTCAACCTTGGCATCATTGATATTTGGGGTTGGATCATTCTTTGCTATAGGGGCTATTGCTGTACATTGTAGGATGTTTAGTCATATCCCTGGATAAGATACATCACCAGCCAAGTTGCAAAGACTAAAAATGTCTTCATATACTCTATAAGAAGCCAAATTACCCCCACTTGAGAACCACCGGAAAGTGTCTTTCAAAGGAAAGAGAACATATGAAAATGTTCCATATGCAAAATCCCCAAGGGAGTGAGCTAAAGCAGGAGTTCCCAAGCTCCAGGATCTAATGCCTGATGATCTGAGGTGGAGCTGATGTATTAATAATAGAAATAAAGTGCACAATAATTGTAATGTGCTTGAATCATTCCGAAACCATTCCCCCTCCCTGCGCCACCCATGTGTGCATGCATGCTCACTCGTGTCTGACTCTGCGACCCTATGAATGATAGCTCACCAGGCTCCTCTGTCCATGGAATTCTTCAGGCAAGACTACTGGAGTGCGTTGCCTTTTCCTTCTCCAGCAAAATATTTTTACACATGGTAAGAATGGACTATAAAAATGCCTGTACAAATAGAAAAGTAGAGTCTCAGACTTGACTCTATTTTGCCTAATAGTCAAAAGAAGGAAAGGAGACTGGATAGACTACAAGAGTGATGACACTGAAAAACTAAAATCCATTATTCAAATAATACATGGACAAAGAAGACACTTGGCAACATCATTGTTCAAGACTTTTTTGAAATTTATTATTTTGGGTTGCACTGAACTTCTCTGTTGCACTCAGATTTTCTCTAGTTGTGGCAGGTGGGGACTGCTCTTCATTGCAGTGCTCAGGCTTCTCATTGCACTGGCTTCTCTTGTCATGGAGCACCGACTCTAGGGCACACAGGCTTGTAGCTGTGGCTACAGTCATTCAAGAAGAGGATGCTCTAAATATCCTACTGGTTGTTTTTTTTTTTTGAAAAATTTTAATATTTGATTTGGGTTATAAAAGTCACTCCCTTGTGTATTGGTGTTCTTTTTTACTTTTTTAATGAGGTACAGTTTATTAACAATATTACATAAATTTCAAGCCCATTCAAAAAATAGGCAGAAGACCTAAATAAACATCTGTCCAAAGATGACCAACAGATACATGAAAAGATACTCAACATCACTAGTTATTAGAGAAATGCAAATCAAAACTACAATGAGATATCACCTCATACCTGTCAGAATGGCCATCATTAAAAAAATCCACAGACAACAAATGCTGGAGAGAGCATGAAGAGAAGAGAACCCTCTCACATTGTTGGTGGGAATCTATATTGGTACAGTCACTGTGGAGAACAGTATGGAGATTCCTTAAAAAATTACAAATAGAGCTACCACATGATCCTGCAATCCCACTCCTGGGCATATATTCAGAGAAAAATATGATCTAAAAGGATACACGCACCCCAGTTCATTGAAGCACTGTTTATGATAGCTAAGACATGGAGGCAACCTAAATGTCCATCAACAGAGGAATGGATACAGAAGATATGGTACATACATACAGTGGAATATTACTCAGCCATTAAAAAGAATGAACTAATGCCATGTGCAGCATCATGGATCAACCTAGAAAGTGTCATACTGAGTGAAGTAAGTTAGACAGAGAAGGAGAAATATCATATGGCATCTCTTATATGTGGAATCTAAAATGATACCAATGAACTTACTTATAAAACAGAAAGAGACTCATGGACTTAGAAAATGAACTTATGGTTGCTGGGGTGAAGGGATAGTAAGGGAGTCTGGGAAAGTCATGTACACACTGCCATAATCAAAACGGAGAACCAACAAGGACTTAGTGTGTGGCACATGGAACTCTGCTCAAAGTTATGTGCCAGCCTGGATGGGATGGGGATTTGAAGGAGAATGGATACATGTATATGTAAGGCAGTGGTTGAGATGATTGGATGGCATCACCAACTCAATGGACATGAGTTCGAGCAGGCTCCAGGAGTTGGTGATGGACAGAGAAGACTTGCATGGTGCAGTCCATGGGGTCCCAAAGAGTCAGACATAACTGAGCAACTGAACTGAACTGATATAAAAGGCTGAGTTCCTCTACTGTTCACCTGGAACAACTACAACATTGTTAATTAACTATACCCCAATACAAAATAAAAAGTTTAAACTTTGCAAAAAATTATTATATAAGTTTCAGTTGTACAACGTAGTGAGTCACAATTTTTAAAGGTTATAGTTCATTTACTGTTAGCATAGAATATTGGCTCTATTCCTTGTGCTCTACAGTATATCTTGGTGGCTTATCTTATGCATGCTAGTTTGTACTTCCTAATCCCTTGCCCCTGTCTTACCCCTCTCCCTTCCCTCTTCCCCTTGTTGGCCACTGGTTTGTTCCCTATGTCTTTGACTCCAGACTTCCCTGGTGATCCAGTGGTTAAGACTCCACATTTTCAGTGGAGAGGGCATGGGTTCCATCCATGGTCAGGGAAGTTCTATGTGCTGAGCAGTGCAGTCAAAGCAAGAAAAAAAATTCTATGTCTGTGAGTCTGTTTCTTTTTAGTTATATTCACTAGTTTGTTTTATTTTGGGGATTTGGCCTTATAAAAGATATGTACACCTATGGCTGATTCATGTCGATGTTTGACAGAAAACAACAAAATTCTGTAAAGTAATTATCTTTCAACTAAAAAATAAATATTTTTTTAAAAAGAGAGAGAGATAGAAAACAAAGTCACTCTTTTGTGAATTGTTCAAAATATTCCATTCTCTCTGTACTAGAATTTTGAGGATCATCCAATGAACTTGACCCTGAAGTCAAGTTTTGACCCTAAAAAGCCATATATTCCCACAGCGTCTGCCTGAACAGCCAGTCAATTCGCTTCTCACACTGTTTCTCTTGTTGCATTCCTGGAACCTCCTCCAGACGGCCCTTTCAACAGTAGGAAAAGAAGTTGTGGCAAAGTCATTGGCCTGGTTTTGTTGGTAGTTCGGTGCGACCCACAGCCTTGATCATAATTCCAAGTTAAGCTGCTTGACACTCACATGATCTTGAAAAATGTGCCATCATGCCCTTGATAGGCAAAGAAACTCCATCTCAGATGTTGAGGAAGTGCTTGTGGGAAAGGAGTGGAGATAAGATCCTGGAGAAAAGAGCCTTGTGACTAAGGTGCATGGGGAGGGATGTTCCCATGGGAACAAAGTGAGCAGAAAACAAGCTCCTTTCTGGTTTGGCTTCCACACTCATGGGAACCAAATTGCTCAGAGAGCAGAGTAGCAATGGAACAATTAATTTAACGAGCAGTTGTGAGAATTCAACCTCTGAAGCCACAGAAATAGTAAATATGCCCCTTACTCCTCTCACTACAGCTCCACAGTCCCAGGAAGGAGGAAGTTCAGCTCTGCCCTTTCAGAGAAAGGATGCCTGATGCCACCTCCTTGCACTTCGCTGGAGCTGAGTTGAGGATCCATCACCCAGGAATGAAAGGATCCAGGGAACTAGAGGCTCATTGAGGACATTAGAGTGTGTGCTATGGGAAACAGGTATGGAGGCAGGCAGAACTCTCAGAGTATTAACTTGGGTGACACAAAAGAGTATAACTCAGTTGGTAAGAGTCCATTTACTTAAGACACTCTGCACAGTTCAAGTCCTGAGTCTCTCAAAATCTCTCCTCCACTCAGGTTTCTTCCTCTCTCTTCTGGAACCCAATTCTGAGACTGTCTCGCCTTCCTAATGGAAACTGACCTTGTTTAAGCTCCCAACA
Organism: Antilocapra americana; assembly: GCA_007570785.1. Lineage (NCBI taxonomy): Eukaryota > Metazoa > Chordata > Mammalia > Artiodactyla > Antilocapridae > Antilocapra > Antilocapra americana. Next base: position 6,747,723 of record ML663012.1, read on the forward strand.
TCTCTTCATATTTCTTTCCCAACCACCTTAGCTGGTTCTCAGGAGCTATGTGCTTCTATTCTCCATCTGATTCTCTATATTCTTTTATCTACCAAATCTTACTCATTTATTCACTCACTCAAACAAGAAGCATTCTCTGAGATTCTTCCTATTTAGCACTTAATATATGTGTGTGCATGCTCAGTCATGTATAACTCTTTGCAATCCCTTGGACTGTAGCCCACTAGGCTCCTCTGGCCATGGAATTTTCCAGGCAAGAATACTGGAGCAGGTTGCCATTTCTTAGTCCAGGGGATCTTCCCAACCCCCAGGTACTGAACCCAGGTCTCTTGCGTCTCTTGCATTGGCTGGCAGATTCTTTACCACTGTGCCTTACAAACCCTTTCAGCCCATTCAAACAGCTTTGTGATGTTAAGTTACTGAATGTTTCTCTGTCTCAGTTTCCACATTTATAAAATGAGGATAATAATAGTATCCACTTTGTGAGGTCAATATGAAAATTGAATTAAAGGAGATAATGCAGAAGAATTTTTTGTCTCCATCACCCAGTGAATATCTATACGTTAATGATTATTGTATACTGTTTACATATATTCAGTTGTTAAATCAAAACAATAATGATCATGATAAAATAAGCCAAGGCATACAAAATGTATCACAAATACTTGACACATGGAGGTCCTCAAGTCATTTGACTTATTTAGTAAATGTATTACTTTCATTTATTGTGTGTTTACAAATTTCCAGTCCCTGTTCTAAGAGGCTTACGTTTTTGTTAATGTGTGAAATGATTGTGGTCTATTTTCTGAGAGATTTAACTGTACAGATGAACGCTGCTGGGGTTATTTTTCTCTAGTACCCACTTCTGATGTTAATTTTTATTTTTGAATAATTTTAGAGAAATTTTAAAGAAAGTTACAAAGACCGTACAGAGAGTTTTCATAGTAGTGAAAATGGTTCAAACCTCAATAGAAGCAATGATTGCAAAACATCTGAATGCCACTGAATGTTACTTTAAGGTGACTATTGGTTTTTACATATTTGTTTTGTATCTACTGCCTTACTAAAATCATATTCAGTCCAAAGAGGTTTTCCTCCTCCATTAAGAATAAATTTTTTAAAAAAGAGGTTTTCAGCTGCCAATTTATTATCTTCAGCCAATCCATCATCTTCAGACAAAGAACTGCTTTTCTGATACTTACACCTCGTGTCTTTTGACCTGCACTGCACTGGCTACAGCTTCCTCAGAATTGATCATAGTGATGATAAACTTTCTTTTCTTCTCTAATATTTAAAGGAGGATTCTTTTGTTCCTGCCCTCAGCTCCTGCAATGTCATTTTTTGGAGGCAAATCTTGTTGTTTGCTTAATTCCCTCCTTAACTATTGATCTATTATCCTCCATTCTGAATCCACTTTGGACACTCACATTTTCCCAGAAATAAATTACTTTTTTTGAGATTTTCCAGTTTTTTAAAATGCCAAATTTTAAATAATATTTTCTTGCAAAATTGAGCATTTCCTTACATCTGTTTATTTTTCTCATTCCAAATTTTAGGCATTACTGTTCTCTTTTTCATTCGTTAGACTAATTTTGCCTGTATGTTTGCTTTTGCCAAAGAATTAGCTCTGGATTGTGTCAACTTTAGACATGTTCTTCTCTTTAATTCCTTTGTTGTATGTAACTAGCATTAACAATGCCTTCCAAATCTTTAAATGTTTATTTCTTGAGGATAGACTACATGTGTATTCATTTGTAGTTTTTGAAAGATGTAATAGAAGAAAGTGAGTTGAAAAATCCAGACTCATTTTATCACTCCAAGATGATTCTTGTCCATATTTTGGTATATCTTGTTGATCCTTTTCCTTGGATTTGTTCAAGGAAACTTATAAAAGATCTGTGCACTGATTTAATTTCTCCAGTCCAGAAATACAGATCAATTATCATCTCATAGCAGTATGTAAAGTGCTATTTCTCTTTCCACTTGATGAAATTTTGCATTCTTAGTCTTTATTTTTCTTACTGGCTTCTTAATTATCTCAGTGAAAAGGTATCCTATTTTACTTTCATCCTCATAGGTTAATACTAGAAAAAAATTCTCAAACATTTATTATCCTTTTTTTTTTCTTTACTTTATTGTGTTGGTTTTGCCATACAATGACATGAAACCGCCATGGGTTTACATATGCTCCCCCTCCAGAACCCCCTCCCTCCTCCCTCCCGATTCCCTTCCCCTGGGACATCTCGGTGCACCAGCCCCAAGCATCAGCCCTGGGCTGGCGATTGATTTCACGTATGGTAATTAACATGTTTCAATGCCATTCTCCCATATCATCCCACCCTTGCCCTCTTCCACAGAGTCCACGAGTCTGTTCTATACATCTGTGTTCCTTTTGCTGTCTCATATGCAGGGTTCTCGCTGCCATCTTTCTAAATTCCATATATATGCATTAGTATACTGTATTGTTGTTTTTCCTTCTGGCTTACTTCACTCTGGATAATAGGCTCCAGTTCAGTCCACCTGAGTAGAACTGATTCAAATGAAATTTTTTTTAATGCTGAGTAATATTCCATTGTGTATATGTACCACAGCTTTCTTATCCATTCGTCAGTTGATGGGCATCTAGGTTGCTTCCATGTCCTGGCTATTGTAAACAATGCGGCAATGAACATTGGGGTACACGTGTCTCTTTCAATTCTGGTTTCCTCGGTGTGTATGCCCAGCAGTGGGATTGCTGGGTCATATGGCAGTTCTGTTTGCAGTTTTTTAAGAAATCTCCACACTGTTTTCCATAGTGGCTGTACTAGTTTGCATATCTTTACTGTCCTATGTCTTTTTCCCAGGTAATATATTTGTGTTTTTATGATTTATAATTAAGGCTTTGTAGGTTAAAGATACTAACTTTTATTAGTCAAATAATTATCTTTTGCATTCCAACTTTCTGCATGGCACATTTTCTCATTAATAATTTTTCAATTTGTTGTCCAATTATTGCTCTTTCCTTCCTTTATTTCCATCAAAGACTTTTTATTCATAGAAAACGTCTACTTTTAGAGATTACATATGCGTATTGTGTGTTAAGTCGCTTCAGTTGTGTCCAACTCTATGTGACCCCATGGACTACAACCTGCCAGGCTCCTCTGTCCATGGGATTCTCTAGGTAAGAATACTGGAGTGGGTTGTCATGTTCTTCTCCAGGGCATCTTTCCAACCCATGGATTGAACCGGTGCCTCTTACATCTCCTGCACTGGCAGGTAGGTTCTTTACCACTAGCGCCACCTGGGAAGCCCAAGATTACATATATTCTTGTATAAATTATATTATCTATGTATTTTATTTATTTTCTTCTGATACCTTATATGGTCCTTAGCTCCACACTCAACATTTGAAATCTATTAGGGAATATGGAGATAAGATTTAACACTATTTTTTTAATTACTAGTAAATTGTGAAACACTTATTTGTATCTTTAAAAGGCCCTCTAAAATATATAGGAATAAAAAATGCAAGTTAAGATGATAAAATACATATAGATATATCCTAAATTATGATAAACATCATATTAAATAAAAACCCTAGAATTATTCCCTTGCAAGAAAGGAAGAATAATAAGAATTCCAACTCAACATAAATTTGAAGAGTGTTGTAGAGTTTTACAGCAATGCAATAAGACCTAAAGATAAATAGATGTTGTAAATTAATACTATTTGGATAAAGCATATAAATATTAGAAAAAAATTAATTAATAAAATAATCTAGAAAATGCTCATAACACCTTATAAATACAGAAAAATCTAAGGTTTTCCTAATAGTGATATCAGAGATACAGTGTGAGGGAATATCATTATTAATAGCATCAAACCTAAAATACATTAAAATGCCACGTAGAAATCCTGCTATTTGCAGCACCTCAGATGAATCTTGAGGACATTATAATAAGTGAAATAAGCCAGACAGAAAAGAACAAATAGTGTATGATTCCACTTACATGAGGCATCTAAAATCATCAAACTGATGGAAGCACGGAATAGAATTTTGATTGGAATTATTGGCTGGAAGGGAAGGGAAATGGGAAATTCTTATTCAGCGTATCAAGATTTGCTATGCAAAATGAATAAATTCTAGAGATCTGGTATATAACGTGGTGGTGGTGGTGGTCTAGTCACTAAGTCATGTTTGACTTGCAACCCCATCAACTGTAACCCACCAGGCTCCTCTGTCCATGGAATTTTCCAGGCAGGAATACTGGAGTGGATTGCCATTTCTTTCTCCAGGGATATAACATAGTAAATAGAGTTAATAATACAGTATTATACTCTTTAAAATATGTTAGAGGAATAAATTGTAAGTATTCATACCACAAAAAGAATACAAAGACATTTTGGAGATGATAGGTATGTTTTTATGGGCTTCACAGTTTGCTCAGTGGTAAAAAATCCACCAGCCAATGCAGGAGACTCAGGTTCCATTCCTGGGTTGGGGAGATCCCCTTGGAAGTAGGAAATGGCAACCTACTTCAGTATTCCTGCCTGGAAAATTCCATGGACAGAGGAGCCTGGCAGGCTACAGACCTGTGGGGTCTCAAAGAGTCAGACACGACTAAGGACACACTCACCCAAAGCTAAAAATAAAAGATTACTTATTTGAAGATAAACTCAATATTTAGAAACTCAAGTTTGATTGAATTTATATAGGGACATTTATAATATAAATGGAATATAAATGGTGATTAACGATAATATTAGGGTCTTTTTCTTTTTTAGCAAAAGGAGCACTCAAGGTCCAGAGGATCTAAGAAACTCTCAATGAGTGAGAAGAGCTACCTAGAGTTAGGGAATTCCCCATTTCCATAAGCACTGAGCAGAACACTCAAGAATAGTCATCAGGGATCCCAGGAAAGGGATGATTGTTTGGGGATGCAGGCAAGCATGAGAGCAGTGCTTCTCAAACTTGTATGTGTCAGAATTTCCATGAGGGCTTGTTGAAGTGCCAAGTGCTGGCTTCACACCTAGCATATCTGATTCAGTAGGTCAGAGATGACTCAGTGGAAAAGAATCCACCTGCCAATGCAGGAGATAAGGAGATGCAGGTTCTATACTCAGGGTTGGGAAGATCTCCCGGAGGAGGAAATTGCAACCCACTCCAATATTCTTGCTTGAGCAATCCCATGGACAGAGGGGTCTGGCGAGCTACAGTCCATGGGGTCACCAAGAGTCAGTCACACAGCTGAGCAACTGAGCACACATTCAGGTCAGACAAGCCTAAAATATGTGTATTTCTAACATTTCTGGGGGTTGCTGGTGGTGCTCAGGAACCACAATTTGAGAAGTGCTGAACTTGAGACAATTTTTCTAGATGTTAACAGTAACCACAATTTGTCACCAAAGAAAGTCAATCCTTAGCCAAAATGAATAACTTCATGATCTCTTTGGGTTTGGGTTAAGGATAGTTCTGTCTTCCTGGGGAATGTTTATTTGGGGTAAATTTTGTACTGCTTTTGTCCTCCTTGTTGGCAATCCCACCAGACTCATGGAAAGAGGAAACCAAACAGGAGTTAGAAACTTTCTCCTCCTGGGATTTGCAGAGGATCCAGAACTGCAGCCTCTCCTCTTCGGGCTGTTTCTGTCCATGTACCTGGTCACATTCACTGGGAACCTGGCCATCATCCTAGCTGTCATCTCAGACTCCCACCTCCACACCCCCATGTACTTCTTCCTCTCCAACCTGTCCTTTGCTGACATCGGCTTCACCTCCACCACCATCCCAAAGATGCTGTGGAACATCCAGAAACAGTGTCAAGATATCACCTATGCAGGCTGCCTCAGCCAGGTATTTTTTTTCATTGTGTTTGGATGCCTGGACAATTTACTCTTGACCGTGATGGCCTATGACCGCTTCGTGGCCATCTGTCACCCCCTGCACTACATGGTCATCATGAGCCCCCGGCTCTGTGGGATGCTGGCTCTTGGGTCCTGGTGCATCAGTGTCACAAGCTCCCTGCTCATGACCTTAACCCTTTTGAAGCTGTCTTTCTGCAGAAGCATGAGTATCCCACACTTTTTCTGTGATCTTCCTGAAGTCCTGAAGCTTGCCTGTTCTGACACCCTCATCAATAACACAGTGGTGTATTTTATGACTATTATCCTAGGTGTTTTTCCTCTCTCCGTAATCCTCTTTTCTTACTCTAAGATTTTCTCCTCCATCCTGGGAATTTCATCAGCCAGGGGGAAGTACAAAGCCTTTTCCACCTGTGGGTCCCACCTCTCGGTGGTTTCCTTGTTCTATAGCACAGGCCTAGGGGTCTACCTCACTTCTGCAGCCACTTCATCCTCTAGGACAAGTCTGGTGGCCTCGGTGATGTACACCATGGTCACCCCCATGCTGGACCCCTTCATCTACAGTCTGAGGAACAGGGACATGAAGGGGGCCTTCGGGAGACTCATCAGCAGGGCACCATCTCTCATTCACAGGGCCTTCAGAGGGCTCTCATAAGGAACTGGGCACATAAATTGAGGACCAGAAATCCTGGTTTCCTTCACTTATGTTTTTCTCTTTCCTAATATTCATTTTTTTTAAAGAAAAACTTTCCTTGGGTCTTCACAGCCCTATTTTCCTTCATACTATATCTTTGGTTCCCATTTTCAATTTGTAACCATATGGATTTTAACTTCATATAAATTGAATCTGATATTTTCTGTTACATTTAGTCACGATTTAAATTTCTTAAAAAATAAACTGAATGTCATGTACTTAATATATATCCTCACAGTGATGGAATGTATACCCATTAGGGAAATGTTGACCTGCAGACTCATTTACAGAGATGTTTTCTGAGGCTGTGTGAATGAAATCAACTGGAAGAAGTGCCTTTTTTCTGAATAACTCTCAGTCACATCAAAACTTAATGATGTATATTCCACTTCTGAAACATGAAGTCTGGAGCTGAGCAGTTCAAAGCTGGCCTCCAAGTACTCAGGATCCTTCTGCTTTTCTGCTCTATCTCTAGCTTGGGTCTCCCACCCTCATGGTCACAAAATGGCTTCTGCCTTTGCAGCCACTGCAACTGCATCCCAGGAAGGTGGAATGGAGAAATATAATATTAAAAAGAAGAAGAAGAAGAAGATATTCCTTCCTCATTTATCATTTTAGCACATTCTGTCCGACTTCCGGCTTTCCTATCTGTACCCTTTGCCTAAGGAATTTCTCTAGTCTGCCCTGCCCATGTTCAGAGAATTAATGTCCCAGTAATCACTCCTTAACCAGAGACCAACAGGAGTTGGTATATAAATCATTTCCACATTGGGTAAGATAAGGCTGTAGCATATGTATTTGTACTGGCTCCCTGTCTTTCCCCAGCAGAAGTCCACCAGATGATCGTGGTGGTAACTGGCTTGATAAACACATCTTTATGGCTGTTTTCTCTCACCTGACTCATGGCTGTATTCCCTGGGACCACTAAAATCTTTGTCTTAACTAGATTGAGCTACATTTCCTGTACCACCTAGTGGCTTTATAGGCAACATGACAAAAGATATGCCTACCCAGGACCTGTGAATGTGACCTTTTTAGAAAAAGCTTCTTGGACAATTTAATTAAGTTAAGGGTCTTGAAATGAGATAACTGTGGATTACTTGGGTGTGCCCTAAATCCAATGACAGCTCCTTAGAAGATACAGGAGAGGGACTTCCCTGATGGTCCAGTGGTTAAGAATCCATCTTGAAATGCAGAGGACTTGAGTTTGATCCCTGGTTGGTGAACTATGGTTCCACAAGCTGTGGAACAATGAAAGCCCACCTACAACCACTGACCCCACTCGCCACAGCTAGAGAGACCCTGTGCCATAACAAAGATCCTGCACGTCACAAATATTGACCCGACACAGCCACACAAATAAGGAAAGAAAGAAAAGTTTTATCCAAAAAAATCAAAAGATACAGAAGATATAAAGAAGAGAAAATCCTATAATGGAAAGGCAGAAATTGGAGTGACATGGCCACAAGGCAAGGAACTCTTGGAGCCACAAGAAGATGGAAGAAGCAAGGATTGATTCTCTCCTAAAGCAGGGGTTCCCAACCCCTGGGCCATGAACCCATACTAGCCTATGGCCTGGTAGGAACTGGGCCATACAGCTGGAGGTGAGCAGCAGGCCAGCAAGTGAAGCTTCACCTGTATTTACAGGTGCCCCCCTTTGCTTGCATTCCATATGAGTTCCGCCTCTTGCTCAACAAACTCGATAAACATAAGGTGATTGAATCATCCTGAAACCATGCCCCTGACTCCAGGTCTATGGAAATACTGTCTTCCATGAAACCAGTCCCTGGTGCCAAAGAGGTTGGGGTGCATGCATGCTAAGTCAATTCAGTCATGTCTGATTCTTTGAAACCCTATGAAACACAGCCCGCCAGGCTCCTCTGTCCATGGGATTCTCCAGGCAAGAATATTGAAGTGGGTTGCCATGCCCTCCTCCAAGGAATCTGCCTCACCCAGGGATTGAACCCATGTCTCCTATGTCTCCTGCATTGGCAGTTGGCTTCTTTAACACTAGTGCCACCTGAGAAGCCCAAAAGATTGGGGATCCCTGCCCTGAAGCCTTAAGGGGCAGTGCAGCCCTACTGACGTCTTGATTTTGGATTTTCAGGCTTCAGAAATGTAAGAAAACAATTTCTGTTCATTGCTTCAGTCATGTTTGACGCTTTGCAACCTGAAGGACAATAGCCCACCAGTCTCCTCTGACCACTGTGATTCTCCAGGAGTGAATACTGGAGTAGATTGTCATGCCCTCCACAGGATCTTCCCAACCCAGGAATCAAACCCAAGTCTCCTGTATTGCAGGCAGATTGTTCACTGCTGAATGGCTGGGAAAGCCTTATAAGGCATCCACATTGTGGTAATGTGTAACCACAGCCACAAGGAACTAATAGACCCTAAGGAAGATTCTTAGTATATTTGGAGGGTTACAGGAATCAGCTGCCATTTGTGGACATACACACAGACACACACACACAGAGAGACACACACACACACACGCACACACTGCAAAGCCTGCTGATTTGCCCACTTGCATGAAGCTGCAGAGGCCATCCAGGGGGCACTAGTGGTAAAGAACAAGATTGCACCACACTGCTTCTCCCCAGCATGGTGTCAAAGGAGCTTGCCAAAACAGAAGACCTTCATAAAATCCAGAGCATCAGAAAGGAGCCTCCCAGGTGGCACTAGTGGTAAAGAACCTGCCTGCCAGTGCAGAAGAAATAACAGACACGGGTTTGATTCCTCGGTCAGGAAGATCCCCTGGAGAAGGAAATGGCAACCCACTCCAGTGTTCTTGCCTGGGAAATCCCATGGACTGAGGAGCCTGGCAGTCTAGTCCATGGGGTCACAAAGAGCCATACATGGCTGAAGCAACTTAGCACACACGCACGTGAAGCTGCAGGTGGACCCACAACTGTTCTACAGTCCCAGAGAACCTCTATGAGTCTCTCTGCCTCTTGGGCCAAGTGTGTCTGTTTATCTCCATGACAAAGGGCTCTGGGTTCTGCAGGATCCCTCACCACTGAGGTCAGAAGCAACACAAGTGGACACAGCCTTTATTCCATCCTCATAAGTTTCCATCTCTTGCTTGTAGCTTCCAGACTGCCTTTGATCACACCCCACATTACAGTCTATCTTCTCTTCTCAGGATAAACCCAGAAAGCAGGTCACACATTTTACAACAGAAAACTTCTGTGGTCAGAGATAAATTTGTCTCATTCTTTCTGGTATGAAGGATTGAAAGAATGAAAAGATTATCTAGCCCAATCCACAATTCCCCCAAAAAACTTATCTGCATTTCCAATGTAGGGGAGGAATAGTTAGGGAATTTGGGGTGAACTTGTACACACTGCTATATCTAAAATAGGTAGCCAACAAGGTCATACTGTGTAGCACGGGGAACTCTGCTCAATGTTATGTGGCAGCCTGGATGGGAGGGGAGTTTGGGGGAGAGTGGATACACATATATGTATGGCTGAGTCCCTTTGCTGTCCACCTGAATCTATCACAACATTGTTAATCAGTTATGTTGACTATGACTATGTGTGCTCACTCTTGTCTAACTCTTTGTAACCCCATAGACTGTAGCCCTCTAGGCCCTTCTGTCCATGGAATTTCCCAGGCAAGAATACTGGAGCAGGTTGCGATTTCATTCTCCAAGGGATCTTCCCAGCCCAGGGACTGAACCCAGATCTCTTGCATTGCAGGCAGATTCTTTACCATCCGAGCCACCAGGGAAACCCTCATCAATTATGTGCTAAGCTACTTCAGTCGTCTCCAACTGCTTGCACCACTATGGACTATAGCCCACCAGGCTTCTCAGTCCATGGGATCCTCCAGTCAAGAATGTTAGTGTGGATTGCCAGTTCTAGGGGATCGTCCCAACCCAGGGATCAAACCCACATCTCCTGCATTGGCATGCAAATTCTTGACCATTGAGAAACCTGGGAAGCCCCTTCAGTTCAGTTCAGTCGCTCAGTCGTGTCCGACTCTTTGCAACCCCATGAACCGCAGCACGCCAGGCCTCCCTGTCCAACTCCCAGAGTCCACCCAAACTCATGTCCATTGAGTTGGTGATGCCATCCAGCTGTCTCATCCTCTGTCATCCCCTTCTCCTCCTGCCCCCAATCCTTTCCAGCATCAGCGTTTTTTCCAATGAGTCAACTCTTTGCATGAGGTGGCCAAAGTATTGGAGTTTCAGCTTCAACATGAGTCCTTCCAATGAACACCCGGGACTGATCTCCTTTAGGGTGGACTTGTTGGATCTCCTTGCAGTCCAAGGGACTCTCAAGAGTCTTCTCCAACACCACAGTTCAAAAGCATCAATTCTTCAGCACTCAGCCTTTTTCACTGTCCACCTCTCACATCCACACATGACTACTGGAAAAACCGTAGCCCTGACTAGATGGACCTTTGTTGGCAAAGTAATGTCTTTGCTTTTCAATATGCTATCCAGGTTGGCCATAACTTTCCTTCCAAGGAGTAGGTGTCTTTTGATTTCATGGCTGCAATCTCCATCTGCAGTGATTTTGGACCCCCCAAAAATAAAGTCAGCCACTTTTTCCACTGTTTCCCCATCTATTTCCCATGAAGTGATGGGACCAGATGCCCCTTAATCATACTCAAATACAAAATAAAAAAATTTTTTTAAAGTCTATACTTCCTTTGACCCATGGGATAAAATCAAATCCAAACCACAGTCCCCCCCACCAAAAAAGTGATCTATCTTTCCCTAGCTTCTTTATTCTTTAAAACACAGGCTTATAAGGAAAATAAAGCTGGAAGGTGTTCCAAGGATTGGAGGCGATGGAGTCATGGATCCCTTGACAGTATGTCACACTTCGTGTGATGACCTGAGTTGTGTCCTCTACAAAATTCATATGCTGAAGTCCTAACCCCTTATACCTGGGAATGTGGCTGAATTTCGAGATAGGATCTTCAAACCATAGTAATAAGCTTCCCATGTAGCACTAGTGGTAAAAGAACCTGCCTACCAATGTAGGAGATATGAGATGTAGGTTTGATCCTTGGGTTGGGAAGATCCCCAGGAGGAGGGCATGGCAACTCACTCCAGTATTCTTGCCTGGGGAATCCCGTGGACAGAGGAGCCTCTGAGGCTATGGTCCATAGGGTCACAAAGACTCAGACACGACTGAAGCAACTGAGCAAGCACGCAAGTTAAAATGAGTTCATTCAGGTGGGCCCTACTCTAATTTGACTGGTTTCCTTAAGAAGAAGAGATTAAGACTCAGACACACACAGAGGGAAGACCATGTGAAGACTCAAGGAAACAACCATCTACAAGCCAAGGAGAGAGGCCTCAAAAGAAATTAACATTGCTGGCATCTTCATCCATGACTTTGTTGTCTTTGTTGTTGTTGTTCTTTTAACACAGTGAAAACTTTTATATTTGGAATTAGCCAGCTGGACTCAGTTTAGATGATCCCAATTTTGTTGGCAACATCCAAAGCATTGTAGTCAAGAGCCGGTTGAACATATGCCCTCTTCTCTCCATCAGGCCTGATCAGGGTATTGACCTCAGCCACATCAATGTCATAGAGCTTCTTCACAGCCTGTTTAATTTGGTGCTTGTTGGCCTTGACATCCACAGTGAATACCAGTTATTTTCTTCATGGCTGACTTGGTGGTGAGGGGGAATTTGATGACGGCAGAGTGGTCAAGTTTGTTTCTCTGAGGGGTGCTCTTCTGAGGATATTTGGGCTGCCTCCAGAGCAGCAGTGTTTTGGGCTGCCAGAGGTGGGTGACATCCGGATCTTCTTTTTTTTTGTGGCTGTGGACACCTTTCAACACTGCTTTCTTGGCCTTCAAAGCCTTTGCTTTGGCTTTGGCTTTCAGAGGGGCAGGGGCTTCCTTCTTTACCTTCGGCACCATCTTCATGAAAAGGCGTGACTTCATTTTGTAATGTTTATTTATTTGGTTGTCCTGGGTCTTAGCTGTGGCATGCAGGATCTTTGATCTTCATTGAAGCACTGAAGCATGAGTACTCTTAGTTAACGTGGGATCTAGTTCCCTGACCAAGGATAGAACCCAGGGCCCCTTGCTTTTTGAGCACAGAGTCTTAGCCACTGGACCACCAGGGAACTCCTCAATCTAAGACTTCTAATCTCCAAAATAATGAGAAAAAAATCCTATTGTTTAAGCCACTCAATCTGTGGTACTTTGTCACGCAGCCCTAAAGAACTAGTGTACCCTGCTTCCACACGAGCCCTCTGGGAACGCAGAACACTGACCATGGGGTGGGTAGAGATAGAAGCTGAAATTCTAGATTAACACTGGGATCTCAGGCAAAGTTCCCCAAGGTCCATTGCAGAGTAGAATATTTTATAAGTGGATGAGCTTCTTGTCTTCTCACGGAATATTTCTAAACTCTTACCACAATTGTATCCAATTGTTGTTCAGTCACTAAGTCATGTCTGACTCTTTGTGACCCCACAAACTACAGCACACCAGGCTTCCATGTCCTACACTATCTCCCAGAGATTGCTCAAACTCATGTCCATTGAGTCAATGCCATCCAACCATCTCATCCTCTATCACTCCCTTCTCCTCTTGCCCTCAATCTTTCCCAGCAGCACAGTCTTTTCCAATGAATTGGCTCTTCACGTCAGGTGGCCAAAGTACTGAAGCTTCAGCTTCACCTTCAGCTTCATCAATCCTTCCAATGAATATTCAGGGTTGATTTCCTTTAGGATTGACTGATTTGATTTCCTTGCTGTCCAAGGGACTCTCAAGAGTCTTCTCCAACACCACAATTTGAAGGCATCAATTCTTTGGCCCTCAGTTTCCTTATGGTCCAAATCTCATACCTGTATATGACTACTGGAAAAACCATAGCTTTGACTACACAGACCTTTGTTGGCAAAGTGATATCTCTCCTTTATTAATATGCTGTCTAGGTTTGTCATAGCTTTTCTTCCAAGGAGCAAGCATCTTTTAATTTCATGGCTGCAGTCACCATTTACAGTAATTTTGGTTTCATGGTGAGATAGATTAAATAGATTAAAGATTTCTGGAGCACTTCTCCCAAGTTCTCTCAGTTGCTTATGCTCAAGAGTTCTCTTAAAACCTTTAAGAAATGGAGGATGGAGCATCCCAAAACCTACCCATGTTTGAATTTCCCACCCTGTCCTCCCCCGACCTTTGGGAAAGGTAAGTGCTCAAGTGAAGCTTAATTTGATTTAGAAAAAATTAATGTTACATTTCTTAGACAAAAGGATCATGGAGTTGAGTTATATTTATAGCAGCTAGAATCATGTTACCTTCTGTTTTTCCTTGTTTCCCCACACCTTTAGTAAGGTCTCATGTAATTTCCCACCTGGTTCATTAGCCTGCAAGAAAATAATGGTTAAACTCCAACATCCACCCTTGCGCATAAGGAGCCCTCTGGGGCCAGCCTGGGAATGTCCAACCCAATTAGTCCCAGGGGTCAAGTGTCAGGGTTACAAGTCCCCACTACTCATCTCCATGGGACCTACTTCCCCAGTTCCCAACAACGGGGTGTATGAAGTAAAAGGTTTAACTCGGAGGATAAGGGGTGCTCAAAGCCTGCACATCCCAAAGAAAGGATTGGCCCTAGACTGCTTCCTGAAACATGACCTCTGAACCCCTGGAATATCCTGCCTGATAAAAGTGTCTTTGTTTACCTGGGGCCTTAATCAATGCCAGGCAGTCTGGTTGATGGTGAATGCCCATTTTTGTTCACCTGGGATCCAGGGCAATGCTACACTGTGTGTGCTTAGTGGCTCATTCTTGTCTGCTGTAGCCCACCGATCCATGGGACTTTTTCAGGCAAGAATACTGGAGTGGGTTGCCATTTTCTGTCCAGGGGATCTTTCTGACCCAGGGATCAAACCTGCGCCTCCTGTGTCTCCTGCGTTGCAGGCAGATTCTTTACCCACTGAGCCCTCGGGGAAGCCAGGCTTTGTTCACCTGTGACCCAGGGCAATGCTATATTAGTTTGACCTCGGGAAGGACTCAGTCTTCCCTGGTGACTTAGATGGTAAAGAATCTGCCTGCTACTGCAGGAGCCCCGCAATCTCTGGGACAGGAAGATCCCCTGGAGAAGGGAATGGCTACCTACTCTAGTATTCTTACCTAAAGAATCCCATGGACAGAGGAACCTGGTGGGCTGCAGTCCATGGGGTCACAAAGAGTCAGACATGACTGAGCGACTAACACTGGAGGGACTCAACAATGAGCTGTGAAGGTCAGCAGGAGCTCCATGCCTATGTGACGCACCTGGATAAAAACTCTGGACACCAAGGTTCAGGTGGGCTTCCATGGTGGGAAATATTTCATATGTGTTGTCACACCTCATTGCTGAAAGAATTAATGGCTATTCATGCAATTCCCTTGAGACAGGACAAGTGGAAGCTCACACCCTGGTCTCTCCTGGACCCTGTCCCCTGCACCTTTTGCCTTTGCTGATTTCAATGTGTCCTTTCAGTTCAGTAAACCATAAATGAGAGTATCCCAGCTTTTCCAAGTTCTATGAGTCCTTCTGGTATACCGTCAAATCTGAAGGTGGTCATGGGGACTCCCCACACAGAGGCCATGGATATTGTCTTAAAGCTAGACAGTGTATTAAAAAGCAGAGACACCACTTGGTCCATATAGTCAAAGCTATCGCTTTTCCAGTAGTCACGTATGGATGTGAGAGTTGAACCATGAGGAAGGCTGAGCACTTAAAAGTTGATGTTTTGGAACTTGAGAGTCCTTTGGACAGGAAGGAGATCAAACCAGTCCATCCTAAAAGAAATCAACCCTGAATATACACTTGAAGGACTAACGCTGAAGCTCCAATATTTTGGCAACTTGATGCAAATAATAGACTCACTGGAAAAGACCCTGATGCTGGGAAAGATTGAAGGAAAAAGCAAAAGTGGGCAGCAGAGGAGGAGATGGTTAGATAGCATCACCAATCCAATGGACATGAATTTGAGTCGGGAGACAGTGGAAGACAGAGGAGCCTGGTTGTGCTTCAGTCTACAGAGTCACAGAGTTGGACACAACTTAGTAACTGAACAACAACAACACTGAAGAATAGTAGTTTACCTTCTTGAGTTCCATCACTCTTTGAGAAAATGAGGAACACGAGCTGACCCCTCATCTTGTTGAACCTGAAGCTTCTCTTACCCCTAATCCCAGAGCAAATGTCTCCTCCTCTGTCTTGCTCATGGCCTCCCCCACAAATTTTCAGTATATGCCCAGAGAGAACAGACACCTTAGACATCTTTCATTCCTGCTCCTTTATCTCAGTTTCCCCCCAAACACGCTGGAAAGAACATGGGTGTTCAGTGCCCAGTCACTTGGGCAGTGGTTCTTCCCCAGGAACCCCCTCCCCGGCCCCCTTCCCTCCTCTCTCAGCAGCAGAGCAGGGGGCTCTCACATGGCACTCTCGTTTCCTCCCCGTCCCCTGGACGCCCCTTTCTCATGTGCCATGAGCGACTTGTAGGGCTTCCCCAGGCTGGGGAGGGTGAGTTCAGCTTCCTGCAGCTCCAGCTCCCGCTGAGACAGATGTTCAATGACGGCTGCTCCGATAGAGTCCCCCAGCACATTGGTCATTGTGCGAAGTCGGTCACTGCAGGGTGAAGGGGAGAGAGAAGCCACTGTCAATCAAGGCTTGAGGCACTCCACAGAGAAGGTGCAGCAGCTGGGGGCTCCTTGTGCCTTGGAGTCAGGGCTCACGCTCCAGTCCAACACAGGTTGGACCGAGCTCTGATGTGCTCATATTTGTTCTCAGCAGTGCAATTCTTTTGTTAACGTAAACGTCTGATATAGCAAATTAGGGGTATGGACATATTTATGGAATCTAGAAAAATGATACTGATGAACTTATTTGCAGGGCAAGAATAAAGACACAGATGTAGAGAATGGACACAGTGGGGGAAAGAGAGGGTGGGACGACTTGAGAGAGTAGCACCAACATATGTACACAACCTTGTGTAAAATAGATAGCTGGTGGAAACCAAAAGCAGAGACATTATTTTGCCAACAAAGGTCCATCTAGTCAAAGCTATGGTTTTTCCAGTAGTCATGTGTGGATGTGAGAGTTGGACTATAAAGATAGCTGAGCACCAAAAACTGATGCTTTTGAACTGTGGTGTTGGAGAAGACTCTTGAGAGTCCCTTGGACTGCAAGGAGATCCAGCCAGTCCAGTCTAAATGAAATCAGTCCTGAATATTCATTGGAAGGACTGATGTTGAAGGACTGAAACTCCAATGCTTTGGCCACCTGATGCGAAGAACTGACTCATGTGAAAAGACCCTGATGCTGGGAAAGATTGAAGACAGGAGGAGAAGGGGATGACAGAAGATGAGATGGTTGGATGGCATCACTGACTCAACAGACATGAGTTTGAGTTAACTCCAGGAGCTGGTGATGGACAGGGAGGCCTGGCATGCTGCAGTCCATGGGGTTGCAAAGAGTCGGACATGACTAAGCAACTGAACTGAACTGAAATGGAAACCTGCTATGTAGCAAAGGGAGCTCAGGTCTGTGCTCTGTGATAACCTAGAGGGGTAAGAGGAAGGAGGAAGGAGGAAGGCTCAACCAAGAAACGATATATGTATACCTGTAGCTGATTCATGTTGCTGTACAGCAGAAACATCATAAAGCAATTATACTCCAATTTTTAAGTAAATTAATTCATTTTAAAAAAGAAAATTAGGGGTTATGAGCTGAACAGTATACAGAATGAGGAAGGTAACCACTGTGAGTAAACAAGACCCTGCTGGAAATCATGAAAATTAGAGTGAGATCCAGGCAACAGCTCCAAGATAGAAATGAAAGTCCACGTTTTTATACGTAAACCTCCTATTATTAAAAATTGAGGAAATTCCTCAGCATGCCAGCATTCCTGGCATATTTCACTGCCAGGGCTTGAGTTCAATCCCTAGTCAAGGAACTAAGATCCAACAAGCTCTGCAGCACAGCCAAAAATAATTAATTAAAAAATAAAGGTTGAGGGAGGCTTCCTCCATGACACTAGTGATAAACAATCTGCCTGCCAATGTAGGAGGCATAAGAGATGGGGGTTCAATCCCTAGATCAGGAAGAACTCCTGGAGGAGGGCATGGCAAGCCACTCCAATATTCTTGCCTGAAGAATCCCATGGACAGAGGAGCCTGGTGGGCTACTGTCCATGGGGTCACAAAGAGTTGAACATAACTGAAGGGACACACATACACACAAAAGTGGAGGGACTTCTCTGGTGGTCCAGTGGCTAAGACTCTTCACTCCCAAAAGCAGGGGGCCCAGGTTTGATCCCTAGTCAGGGAACTAGGTCCCACATGCCAAAACTAAGAGCTTGAATACTGCAACAAAGATAGAAGACCTGCATGCCCCAGCTAAGACTTGGCACAGTCAAATAAATAAATTAAATTTAAAAAACAAAAGTTTAGGGGAGAAACTAAGATGGCGGAGGAATAGGACGGGGAGAACACTCTCTCCCCAATAAATATACCAAAAGAACTTTTAAAGGCCGAGCAAACTCCAAAAAACAGGAACTGAATGCTGGCAGAGGACATCGGGCATCTGGAGAGGCGACCCAGTGCTGACGTGAGGAGGTAGGACAAAAGAAAGAAAAGAAAAAAAAAGTAGAGGGAGAGACAAAGAGCTGGGGACGGGTTCCGTCCCGGAAGGGGAGTCTGGAATAAAGAGGAAAAAAAAAAAAAAAAGAGGAGAAAGGTTTCTGAATACCAGGGAGCATTCTCTCTGGCAGATCTGCGGTGGATCTTGGAGAGCAATATAGCTGAGAGCAGAAGCAGATTAATAGCTAAGCCCTGCAAGGTTCGTCTCTGGCTACAAGCACAGCCGAGAGCAGCAGCACAGCCGAAGCAGACTGCTCCTGCTCAGGGAGGGGCGGGCCGCGGGCTCAGGGAACGGAGCAGCCTGAGGGACCTAACCTTCCAGGAAAAGCTCCCTCTCCCCCCCAGGTCCGTGCACAAAACAAAGGGCGGTGAGGAGTCAACAGAGAGGCTGTGCAGCTGAGGGCTGCGGACCGGCCCAACCCCCGCCTGAGAGCAGTGGGCATAACCCAACCCAGCCCCGGGGAGGCTAACCAAGACTTCTGGGGAATCTGGACAGATCGGTGCTGTATACACCTTAGAAGGAGTGCTCAGCTGCACGCCGAGAAAACAGAGCGGCCGGGCCGGGAGAGAGGAGAAGCCCCACTCCCCAACTGCTGGGCGGACGACAGAGAGC
>ML663012.1:6766765-6979152 GCA_007570785.1 Antilocapra americana
TTTCTTCTTCTTATTTCTTTTTTCTCCTTTATTTTTATTTTCCGGTTTTTTTTTTTAAGTATTTTTGAGAACCCAGTCTTTACTCTAGATTTTTAATCTTTGCTCATTAGCACCTGGTATCAACTTTGTACCTTTCAAGATCCAAGCACCAGTACCCACTGCTACCTGGGAATGAGATCATTGGCTTGACTGCTTTCTCCCCATTCTTATCTCTTGCTAGTAACAGTGAGGAAACCTAGACTCACCCACCAGAAAACCACACAAGCCTTTCCACCCAGGAAACTTCGACAAACCACGCATCCAACCCCTCCCATAGAGAGGAATCCCCACAGTAAAGGGACAACACAGCAAGATAAACAAGATGAAAAGGCAGAGAAATACCCAGCAAGTAAAGGAACAGGATAAATACCCCCTAGACCAAACAAAAGACGAAGAGATAGGAAGTCTACCTGACAAAGAATTCCGAATAATGATAGTGAAAATGATCCAAAACCTGGAAAATAAGTTGGAGTTACAGCTCAATAACCTGCAGGCAAGGATTGAGAAGATGCAGGTAAGCTTTAACAAAGATTTAGAAGAAATGAAAAAGAGACAAAATACAATGAATAATGCAATAAATGAGATCAAAAACACTCTGGAGGGAACCAACAGTAGAATAATAGAGATAGAAGACAGAATAAGTGAGATAGAAGACAGAATGACAGAAATAAATGAAACAGAAAGGAAAAATGAAAAAAGAATTAAAAGAAATGAAGACAACCTTAGAGACCTCTGGGACAATATTAAACGCACCAATATTCGAATCATAGGAGTCCCAGAAGAAGAAGACAAAAAGAAAGACCATCAGAAAATTCTTGAAGAGATAATTGTAGAAAACTTCCCTAAATTGGGGAAGCAAAGAGCCACTCAGGTCCAAGAAACACAGAGAATCCCAAATAGAATGAACCCCAAGCGGGACACCCCAAGACACATATTAATCAAATTGGCAAATATCAAATACAAAGACCAAATATTAAAAGCAGCAAGGGAGAAGCAAAAGATAACTCACAAGGGGAATCCCATAAGGATAACAGCTGATCTCTCATCAGAAACGCTTCAGGCCAGAAGGGAATGGCAAAACATACTTAAAGTCATGGAAGAAAACAATCTACAACCCCGACTACTCTACCCAGCAAGGATCTCATTCAAATTTGAAGGAGAATTCAAAATTTTCTCAGACAAGCAGAAACTGAGAGAATTCAGTAATACCAAACCAGCCCTCCAACGAATGCTAAAGGATCTTTCCTAGATAGGAAACACCGATGGGATAGATAATCTGGAGCCCAAAACAATAAAATAAATGGCAGCGGGATCATACTTATCAATAATTACCTTAAATGTAAACGGGCTGAATGCCCCAACCAAAAGGCAAAGATTGGCCGATTGGATACAGAAACAAGACCCCTATATATGTTGTCTACAAGAGACCCACCTCAAACCTAGGGACACATATAGACTGAAAGTTAAAGGCTGGAAAAAGATATTCCATGCAAATAAAGACCAAAAGAAAGCAGGAGTGGCAATACTCATATCTGATAAAGTAGACTTTAAAATAAAGGCAGTGAAAAGAGATAAAGATGGACATTACATAATGATCAAAGGATCAATCGAGGAAGAAGAAATAACAATTATAAATATTTATGCACCTAACATAGGAGCTCCACAATATGTAAGGCAAATGCTAACAAATATGAAAGGGGAAATCAACAACAACACAATAATAGCAGGAGACTTTAATACACCACTCACACCAATGGATAGATCAACTAGACAGAAAAGTAACAAGGAAATTCAAACTTTAAATGAAACAATAGACCAACTAGACCTAATTGATATCTATAGGTCATTCCACCCCAAAACAAGGAATTTCACCTTTTTCTCAAGTGCACACGGGACCTTCTCCAGGATAGATCACATCCTGGGCCATAAATCTAACCTTGATAAATTCAAAAATATTGAAATCATCCCAAGCATCTTTTCTGACCACAATGCAGTGAGATTAGATATCAACTACAGGAGAAAACCTCTCAAAACTTCCAACATATGGAGGCTCAACAACACACTGCTGAATAACCAACAAATCGCAGAAGAAATTAAAAATGAAATTCAGTTATGCATGGAAACGAATGAAAATGAAAACACAACAGCTCAAAACCTATGGGACACTGTGAAAGCAATGCTAAGGGGAAAGTTCATAGCAATACAAGCTCACCTCAGGAAACAAGAGAAAAATCAAATAAATGACCTTACTATACACCTAAAGCAACTAGAAAGGGAAGAGATGCAGAAGCCCAGGTCTAGTAGAAGGAAAGAAATCTTAAAGATCAGGGCAGAAATTAATGCAAAGGAATCAAAAGTGACCATAGCAAAAATCAACCAAGCCAAAAGCTGGTTCTTTGAGAAGATAAATAAAATTGACAAACCGTTAGCCAGACTCATCAAGAAACAAAGGGAGAAGAACCAAATCAACAGAATTAGAAATGAAAACGGAGAGATCACAACAGAAAACACAGAAATACAAAGGATCATAAGAGACTATTATCAGCAACTATATGCAAATAAACTGGACAATTTGGATGAAATGGACAAATTCCTAGAAAAGTACAACTTTCCAAGACTAAACCAGGAAGAGATAGATAATATTAATAGACCCATCACAAGCATGGAAATTGAAACCGTAATCAGAAATCTTCCAAAAAACAAAAGCCCAGGACCAGATGGCTTCACAGCTGAATTCTACCAAAAATTTAGAGAAGAGCTAACACCTATTCTACTCAAACTCTTCCAGAAAATTGCAGACGAAGGTAAACTTCCAAACTCATTCTATGAGGCCTCCATCACCCTAATTCCAAAACCTGGCAAAGATGCCACAAAAAAAGAAAACTACAGGCCAATATCACTGATGAACTTAGACGCAAAAATCCTCAACAAAATTCTAGCAAATAGAATCCAACAACACATCAAAAAGATCATACATCATGATCAAGTAGGCTTTATCCCAGGGATGCAAGTATTCTTCAATATTCGTAAATCGATCAATGTAATACACCACATTAACAAATTGAAAAAATAAAAATCACATGATTATCTCAATAGATGCAGAGAAAGCCTTTGACAAAATTCAACATCCATTTATGATAAAAACCCTCCAAAAAGCAGGAATAGAAGGAACATACCTCAACATAATAAAAGCTATATATGACAAACCCACAGCAAACATTATCCTCAATGGTGAAAAACTGGAAGCATTCCCCCCGAAATCAGGGACAAGACAAGGGTGCCCACTCTCACCACTACTATTCAACATAGTTTTGGAAGTGTTGGCCACAGCAATCAGAGCAGATAAAGAAATCAAAGGAATATAGATTGGAAAAGATGAAGTAAAACTCTCTCTGTTTGCTGATGACATGATCCTCTATATTGAAAACCCTAAAGACTCTACGAGAAAATTACTAGAGCTAATCAGTGAATATAGCAAAGTTTCAGGATACAAAATCAACACACAGAAATCCCTGGCATTCCTATACACTAACAGTGAGAAATCAGAAAGAGAAATTAAGGAAACAATCCCATTCACCATCGAAACAAAAAGAATAAAATACTTAGGAGTATTTCTACCTAAAGAATCAAAAGACTTGTATATAGAAAACTATAGAACACTGATGAAAGAAATCAAGGAGGACACAAACAGATGGAGAAATGTACCGTGCTCATGGATTGGAAGAATCAATATAGTGAAAATGAGTATACTACCTAAAGCAATCTATAGATTCAATGCAATTCCTATCAAGCTACCAGAGGTCTTCTTCAAAGAATTAGAACAAATAATTTCTCAATTTGTATGGAAATACAAAAAACCTCGTATAGCCAAAGCAATCTTGAGAAAGAAGAATGGAACTGGCGGAATCAACCTACCTGACTTTAGGCTATACTACAAATCCACAGTCATTAAGACAGTATGGTACTGGCACAAAGACAGAAACATAGATCAATGGAACAGAATAGAAAGCCCAGAGATAAATCCACGCATCTATGGACACCTTATCTTTGACAAAGGAGGCAAGAATATACAATGGAGAAAAGACAACCTCTTTAACAAGTGGTGCTGGGAAAACTGGACAGCCACTTGTAAAAGAATGAAACTAGATCACTTTCTAACACCATACACAAAGATAAACTCAAAATGGATCAAAGATCTAAGCATAAGACCAGAAACTATAAAACTCCTAGAGGATAACATAGGCAAAACACTCTCTGCTATAATCCAAAGCGGGATACTCCATGACCCACCTCCCAGAATATTGGAAATAAAAACACAAATAAACAAATGGGACCTAATTAAAATTAAAAGCTTTTGCACAACAAAGGAAACTATAAGCAAGGTGAAAAGACAGCCTTCAGAATGGGAGAAAATAATAGCCAATGAAGCAACAGACAAACAATTAATCTCAAAAATTTACAAACAACTCCTGCAGCTCCATTCTAGAAAAATAAACAACCCAATTAAAAAGTGGGCCAAAGAACTTAACAGACATTTCTCCAAGGAAGATATAAAAATGGCTAACAAACACATGAAAAGATGCTCAACATCACTCATTATGAGAGAAATGCAAATCAAAACCACAATGAGGTACCACTTTACACCAGTCAGAATGGCTGCCATCCAAAAGTCTACAAGCAATAAATGCTGGAGAGGATGTGGAGAAAAGGGAACCCTCTTACACTGTTGGTGGGAATGCAAACTAGTACAACCACTATGGAAAACAGTGTGGAGGTTCCTTAAAAAGCTGCCATATGACCCAGCAATCCCACTGCTGGGCATATACACCGAGGAAACCAGAATTGAAAGAGCCACGTGTACCCCAATGTTCATCGCTGCATTGTTTACAATAGCCAGGACATGGAAGCAACCTAGATGCCCATCAACTGACGAATGGATAAGAAAGCTGTGGTATATATACACAATGGAATATTACTCAGCATTAAAAAAATTCATTTGAAGCAATTCTACTCAGATGGACGAAACTGGAGCCCATTATCCAGAGTGAAGTAAGCCAGAAGCAAAAACAACAATACAGTATATTAACACATATATATGGAATTTAGAAAGACAGTAATGAGAACCCAACATGGGAGACAACAAAAGGAACGCAGATGTATAGAATAGACTTGTGGACTTTGTGGATGAGGGTAAGGGTGGGATGAGATGAGAGAAGGGCATTGAAGCATGTTAATTGTCATGTGTCTAATCAATCGCCAGCCCAGGATTGATGCTCGGGACTGGTGCAGCGAGATTTCCCGGGGGGGAGGGAGGAGGGAGGGGGGACCCGGAGGGGAAGCATATGTAAACCCATGGTGATATCATAACAATGTATGGCTAAAACAATAATTAAAAAAAATAAATAAATAAAAATAAAAAACAAAAGTTTAAAAAAAATTTTTTTTAATTTTTAAAAAAAATTTGCAAGTCAGCTCTACCCCATGGATCACCTTTTTTGTGATTTCTACATAAGGCAGGTACCATAGGGCTTTTCTGGAAGATGGGTAAAGCCCCTCATGGCTTAATTCCCTACTTCCAAAGATTAACTATGGACTTTGGGGTCCATACTGCTCAGGATGTTCTCCAAGGCCCTCTTTTCATTCTAAAATTCTAGAGCTCTGTCCTTGCAGGAATGAGAGCCCATTCACTGGGAGTCCTACAGGGAAAGCAGGGGATTCAAGGAGAGCGAGTACAAGAGTCTGAAGAACACTCACAGGAACCAGTCCACAGCGATGATGAGCGTGATGTCTTCAGTAGGCAGGCCGACAGAGGTGAGCACAATCACCATGGTGACCAGACCTGCCTGGGGGATGCCAGCAGCCCCAACGCTAGCTGCTGTAGCTGTGATGCTGCATGGGGAGAGAGGACACAGGGACGCCGGCAGGGAAAAAGGAGAAATGAGAGAGAGTTAGGAGAGACACAAAAGAAGAGAAGGAATCAGATCCCCCAAATAGCAAATCCAAAGTGACTTTTATCGAAAGCCAGTGCAGACATACCCCCTCGTCTTTTATTGGGATCTGGCTGAAGTTTCATCCAATGATGGATGTTTTAAGCAGTTCATATTGAAGACGTAAGAGCAGGTGGGTTTTTTTTTAAGCTGAGTCATTGTTGTTTAGTTGCTCAGTCGTGTCTGACTCTTTGCAACCCTATGCACTGCTGTCCACCAGGCTCCCCTGTCCATGGGATTTCCCAGGCAAGAATACTGGAGTGAGTTGCCATTTCCTTCTCCAGGGGATCTTCCTGACCAAGGAATCAAACCCCCATCTCCTGCATTGGCAGGCAGATCCTTTACCACGGAGCCAAGAGGTACGCCCCTTAAAGCTGAGAGTTACATTATATTCTGGGACCTTACTGAGCCAGAGTGACAGTCACCCTAATAGCTCTGAGGAAAGGTTCTGAAGAGGTTAAGGATGAAGGAGTTTTTGTTGAAAAAAAAAAAAAAACCCTCTTTTTGTTGAAAAAAAAAACGAAGGAGTTTTTGTTGGAAAAGAGAAAAAAAATAAATACTTGTCAGGAAACATCTAAAAGATTACTGCTAAACACAAAAATGAAAATGAAAAAAACAAGAGTAGCAGTGACGTATATACACTACCCCGTGTAAAACAGATAGCTAGTGGGAAGCTGCTGTGTACCACAAGGAGCTCAGCTCAGTGCTCTGTGGTGACACAGAGGGGTGGGGTGGGGGAGGGAGAATGGCGGGGAGGCTCACAATGGAGGGTATATGTGTTTACTTATAGTTGATTCACACTGTTGTACAGCAGAAACCAGCACAGCACTGTAAAGCAATGATCCTTCAAATAAAAATTTTTAATTAATTTTAAAAATTATCCTCCAGTTAAGATTTAAGTTAAAAACACCAGACATCTCAAGGCAGTGATTTGAGTGCTTTTCTGTGTATGGGACAATACAAGAGTCTGGCCCATTGATATCATTTTTAGATGTGCATCTGCACTATTCAGGGCCAGTAGCCTGTTTTGCTCCATCCTGAGTTGCCCCCGAGGGGCACCTTTGGCGGAAGCTGCAGTGGCCAATAGCTGATGGCAGGGTGACAACCTTTGTTTACTGAAAAGACCAGCGACATTTTTTGTCCACAGATGCAAAGGAAAGCAAGCAGTCACCATGGCATGAGTGTTTAGGGATGTCACACCCATGCCACCCTGCTTCCCTCATGGTTCAGTGGTAAAGAATTCCCCTGCAATGCAGGATACGTGGGTTTGATCCCTGGGTCGGGAAAATCCTCTGGAGGAGGAAGTGGCAACCCTCTCCAGTATTCTTGCCTGGAGAATCCTATGGACAGAGGAGCCTGGTGGGCCACAGGCCGGGGGTGTCGCAAAGAGTCAGACACAACTGAGCGACTAAACAAGAAACCCATGCCACCCAGTGCCTCACCCAGAGAGAGCAATGTGAGAGGTGATCCTGACACTGTTTACAGTTTCCTCAATGTTTCTTTCTTTGCTCCTTTAGTCTTTTTAGGTGTAAAGGTAGGGATTTAACCAGCTGCCTCTGGGGGCTGGAAGAGGGTAGAAGAATCAACCTGGGCAGCAGAAATAAAGCCGAAGCTTGAGTCCCCCATACACGCATGTGCTAGAAGTAGGTGGGTCAGTATAGAGAGGTCCTGCTGCCAGGAAGGACATTCTGGAAGGTGAGCTAAGTTTAGAGTCAAAAGAAGAAACTGTCTGTGGCACAGAGTGAGTAAAAAAACATATACACTTACAGGTATATGGCTTAGGAAAACTAAAATGTAAAACACCTAGAAAATGAAAGAGATGGTGGTCCACCAAGTAGAGGGTCAGACTGAATCAAGAGTAGGCTAATGAACTGAGAGAGCAGCTTCAATATATGTACACCACCAGGTCTTAATAACACAGCTAGTAGAGAGCTGCTGGGTTTCCCAGGTGGCGCTAGTGGTAAGAACCCACCTGCCAATGCAGTAGATGTAAGAGATAGAGACTTGATCCCCGGGAAGATCACCTGTAGGGCATGGCAACCCACTCCAGTATTCTTGCCTGGAGAATCCCATGGGCAGAGGAGCCTGGCGGGCTACCGTCCATGGGGTCACAAAGAGTCACACACAACTCAGTGACTGAGATGGTACATAGCAAGAGTTTCATAAATGTTGGCCATCATCACCACCATCACGATGATCAACGCCATTCACATCATCTCCACTATCACCAACATAATCTACATCATCATCATTGTCATCAGCATTACTATCATCAGTGTCTTTTCCTTAGACTAGATCCTCCCTGAGTTCAGGAACCATGTCTTATTTTTTCCTGCACCCCTCAACACACCCGCCATCCAGTATCCAAAGGCTCCTTTCCCTCCAACACCATCCACCCCACCCCCAACCAAGCTAAAGACTTCTCAGGTCTCACTTGTTGGCAGGTCCCAACCAAGGCCAACTCACCTGATAGTTGTGATCTGGCCCAGGTTGAGCTCGTAGTTGTTGACTTGGGCGATGAAGATGGCGGCCAGGGCCTCATAGAGGGCAGTGCCGTCCATGTTGACGGTGGCCCCCACGGGCAGTACGAACCTGGTGATGCGGCGGTCCACACCAAGGCCCTCCTCCAGACAGCGGAAGGTGATGGGCAGTGTTGCAGAGCTGGGGAAGAGAGCCCCAAGGGCTGAGGAAAGGGGGTAGCCATGGGCCCAAGGAGGGCTCCCCTTGAGAACGTTGGGAGGCAGGCTTGCAACTAGAGTAAGGGGAAGATGGCAGATGTATAACATTTCAGGGGCTGATAACTGCATGGGGGCGAGGGACTCTTCATGACACAGGGAGCACTCAGCAGTGACGTCCCCCAGGCTGAGGTCTCTTGACCCACCTAAAGTCAACAGCTTCAGGCTACTTACTACACACTAGTTCAGGTCACTGGTTCATGCCACTAGTTCACTGTAGCTGTCCATTCCCAGAAAGAAGAGGAAAGGTCTTCTAAGTTCCCACCTCTCAGGGCTAAGAGAAGGGCGTTACATAAGACTCCTATTCCCCACTTTCCGTGTTTACTTGGGGACTGACCTCAGCTATACCAGCCTTCTCAGTCTTTCTCCCCACTTGGAATCAGCTGATCCATAAAACATGTGCTCTCTCTGGTCAGCTTTATATCATGCAAAGAGAAGCCTGGACCCACAGAGAGGACGTTTAGGTGTCCATGCCTGTGGCAACCTGGTGAGTTTAATTCTGGGAATACAAGCAAGCCAATCCTACTTGACCACAGATTCAGAGGCACATTCTTCAGTGTATAAGCAACAAAAATTATATTCTTCTTCCATCTGGTTGGCTCTAGTGATATGTCTCAGATTGTTTTGAATTTGGTTGATGGGAGAAAGGCGAGCTTTTTATGAACCGCCCCCCCTGAAACCACAAAATAAGAGAAGCCAAGAGATCTCCCAGAGGCCATCTCAAGGCAAGATGAGACCCTATGAGCTAGAAAAGGACTGAGATCAGGAGGCATGTTGGAACATTTGTCCTAACCCCAAAGTTGGTAGCTGGCTCTCTGTCCATACTAGAGAAACAGAAAAGGAAGGGAAAAGAGTCACAACAGCCAGCGCATGACGAAGATCAGTGCCCAGGTGCCAGGTGCTAAGTCACTTCAGTCATGTCTGACTCTTTGTGACCCCATGGACTGTAGCCTGCCAGGCTCCTCTGTCCATGGGATTATTCAGGCAAGAATACTGGAGTGGACTGCCATTTCCTCCTCCAGGAGATCTTGATCCACCTTCAAAGAGCCACTGACACCACTCAATAGCCCAGATGAGGTTCTGAAGTGGTAGAGAGGGCAGGACTCCCAGGAGATCCTGGGAAAGATAAAGAGTGAACCTAGGAAAGGTACCAGCAGTGGGGGTCAAGGTCATACCTGGAAGATGTGCCCATGGCAGTGATGAGAGCCTGCAGTATTCCTCCAATGAAGGGGAAAGGATTCCGGTGGGTGATGAGGAAGTAGATGAGAGGCAGGATGCCACCCGCGTGAACGAACAAACCCACGATGACGGTCAGGGTGTACATGCCCAGCTGACCCCCCAGGACGGCCATGTCTTCCATCTCTAAGATCTTGCCAGCAATCAGGAACAGGATACCCACAGGTGCATACCTAGGCCAAGCCAGACACCTATCAGGCCTTCTTCATGGAAGACACCCCTCAGGCCTTCCCCTGGTACTAGCAACCCCAAGGCTTTGCCCATATAGACCCTGGATCCAGGTAAAACCCACCATACAGCACCTGACTCCTCTCCAACCTACCCCACTCAATAGCCTATGGGGCTGGGTTCCATGAACATATCTCCTCTTTTCTTCCTGCTTACCCACAGCTCACCCTCAGTCCTACAACTCCAAGATATACACCCTTATAAGGGCTCTCCTTCACCCACTCCCCAATTCAAAGACCCCCAATAATCGCTGTCTTCAGGACTTCTTCCTTAGACGATGCCCTGATACTCCCTCTCTCTGACCCGCTAACTTCTCTCATTTCCCATTTTTGTAACTCGTATACCCCTATTCTCTTCCCTAAAAGTGCATATTCTCACTCATTCACCAGCCCTGAGCTATTTCACCTGGATTTCCCACAGACATCTCAGAACAATCTCTCTCAAATATCCTATGATATCACTTATATGTGGAATCTTTAAAAATAGGACAAATGAACCTATTTACAAAACAGAAATTGTGTCACAGATGTAAAAAACAAACTTATGTTACCAAAGTGAAAAGGGAAGAATAAATTGGAAGAGTGGGATTAACATATGCACACCACTGTATATAAAATGGATATCTAATAAGAGTCAGACACGAATGAGTGACTGAACTGAATAAGAACCTGCTGTATAGCACAGGGACCTCTGTTCAATACTCTTTGATGACCTACACACGAATGGAATCTCAAAAGAGTGGATATATGTACGCATATTATATATGACTAACTGCTGTACATCTGAAACTAGCACAACATTGTAAATCAACTATATGCCAATAAAAATTAATTATAAGCAACTTGTCCTATTAAATTACCTGTTTATTCATTTACTCAACAAATATCCATTGAGCACCTACTATGTTCCAGTCACATGGTCCCTGCCCTCTTGGTGCTTACATTCTAACGGGTGAAATATGCATTACACCGAGAACTATGTCATTAAAAACTTCAGTGTGTGATAACTGCAAAAGCCCCACTTTTGAGTGGGGCTCTAAGAAAGAGTGGTCAGGGAGGGCTTCTCAAAAGAGATGACATTTGCACTGAGACCTAAACGATGAAGAGCAACCATGCATATCTGAGAGGAAAGCACTGTAGGAACAGTGCAAAGACCCAGAAGTGAATGTGAACTAGGAATATAGGAGGAGCAGAGAGAAGTCCAGTGTGACTGGAGCAGTGAGTGAAAAAAGATAGTAAGGAGACAGAAGAAGCAACTTCATCAGAGGCTCACCTGTTTTCCCCTCAAATCAGCTCATTGCTTAGTTTTATGAGTTTCTGCCAACAGTGCCCTAATTAATCCATCACCTGGCCTCCTCTGTTACTCCTCTCTCTTTAGAAATTGAAGTCTACACTTGTTCATTGTCATGGAGGATGTACTAGAGGAGGTGAGGACCACTTGGGAAGTTGGTGCAACAGCTTAGGACAGAAAGGATGAGACCAAAGCTAAGGTGGAAAGAAGGATACAGGAGACACCTCCAGACATTTCTGGGCTCAAGGTTTAGCCCTGGTGGGTGATAGCTGAATTGTCTCCAACTCTATGAATATTCCCAAAATCCTCACCTCCATCCTTCCGTCTCATCCTCTGCAAGATTCCTCAACTCTGGATCAATTGTACATGACTTCTTTCCTTCCATACTCTGCTACCTGGCACATAAAGTGTACGTGCGTGCGTGCTCAGTCATGTCTGACTCTTTATGATCCCATGGAATGAAGCCCACCACACTCCTCTACCCATGAAATTTTCCAGGCAAGAATACTGGAGTGGGTTGCCATTTCCTACTCCAGGGGATCTTCCCGACCCAGGGATTGAGCCTGAAACTCCGGCATCTCCTGCACTGGCAGGCAGATTCTTTACCATTGTGACACGTGGATATTTTTCCAAACATGCCAAATACCACTATAAAACTCATGGTTCCCAATTCAGTTGAGTTTTCAATACTTTTCAGTCTTCTTGTTTATCCTTGATAAGCTTCCCCTCCAAGCTAAGTTGAGATCTTGAAAAAGCAGCTGGAGGGGTCCAGAGCATCAGATCTCATGGGGTTAACTGAAACCAAGTGGGTAAGAAAGGGGAGAAGGGGACTTCCCCTCATGCACAGCCTCAGAACCCCAGTTTTGAACACAGTGGAGTGACCTTACTGGCCCCACAGTCCCCGTCCCCTCCACTTCTGAAACTTGTGTTCCTAATGACAAAGTGGTTATGTGCAATGCATACAAACATACCATGAGACTTCTGGTTCAGTATTGGATTCACTTTAATATATTTATGTTGTAAGTTATTTTGCTTCCTTCTCTTGTACTTCCAGTCCTGTTTTGCTTTCCTTCTTGGGTTTTGCTTTGTCTATTTTTTGGTGTAACCTCTTGAAGTAACAGCACTTGAAAAAGGGTGACAACTGGGGCTTCCCTGGTGGTCCAGTGGTTAAAAATCTGCCTTGCAATTCAAGGGACACCGGTTCAATCCCTGATTCAGGAAGATCCCACACGCTGCAGGGCAACTGAGCCCATAGGCCATAAGTAATGAGCCTGCATTCCAGAGACCGCAGGCTGCAACTACTGAGCCCAACCGGCCTCAACCCCCGAAGGGTGTGCAACGTGCCCTCGAGCTCATGTTCTGCAACAAAAGAAGCCGCCACAGTGAGAAGACTGTGCACAACTGGAGAGTGGCCCCCACCTGCCGCAACTAGAGAAAGCCCGTGTACAGCAACAAAGACCCAGCTCAGCCAAAAATAAATAATTTTTTATCAAAGAATGACAACTGAATTACAAGACGGAGACCACCTTGAGCCTGACTGGGGAGACCACTCTGTATCCATGACTTTTATTTTTAATCAAAAAAAATTTTTAACATTTGCTCTTTAATTTTCATTTAAAATCAATTTCTTTAAATATTTTAGCTATAAGTTCTGAATAGTGAAGATACAGTAGAGGCTGTGAGCACTCAGTACTGTCTCCCATTCCCTCTCCCCACCCCAGTCCCCAGGCCTTGCTTCTTTCCTCAAGATACAAACAAACACTCTGCACCCTGCTGCTTTCCCAACCTCTCAACTTAGCCTCTAGCCCCTCCAGGCAACTTTCACCGGATTTGGAATGATGTACAAAGTCTTCCCCAATTTGGGAAGACAGCCTTATTCACATCTTCCACCACTATTCCCAATGTATGCTCCCACCTTCTTGAACTCCTCACCATGTCCCAGACACCTCAGATTCTTTAAAGCTTTGCACGTTCTGTTCCCTCTGCTTGAAGTACCTCTTCCTTCTTCATGTCCTGTTGGACTCCTACTCACCTTTCAAGACCCAACTAAGAGGTGGACTTCTCCACAACTTTCTCCTCACCTTCCCAGGCAGAATTCACTGCATATACCTCACTGGCGGCTCACTTTTCTGTATTCCCTATGCTATTTTTTTCTTTTGAACCTTTTGTTTTGTACTGGGTCTAGCATTAACCATTTTGCAGTAGTTTCAGGTGAACAACGAAGGGACTCAACCATACATACACATGTATCCATTGTCCCCCAAACTCCCCTCCCATCCAAACGGCCATGTAACATTGAGCAGAGTTCCATGTTGATTATCCAACATATAGTAGGTCCTTGTTGGTTATCCACTTTAAATATAGCAGTGTGTACAGGTCCATCCCAAACTCCCTTACTATCCTGTCCACCTGACAATCATAATTTCGTTTTATAAGTCTGTGAGGTTTTTTTTCTGTTTTGTAAGTAAGATCACCTGTATCCTTTCTTTTTAGATTCCACATATAAAGGATGTCATTTTTTTTCTTTCTCTGACTTACTTCACTTACTTATGACATTCTCTAGGTCCACCCATGTTGCTGCAAATGGCATTATTTCATTTTTTTTTTTATTGTAACAAATTCAGGAAAGACTTTTTTCTTTACATTATTGTGCTAGCTTTGCCATACATTGACATGAATCCACCATGAGTATACATGGCTGAGTAATATTCCATTGTGTATAAGTACCACATCTTCTTTATCCATTGCTCTGTCAGTCATATTCCCTATACTTTTTAAATGTCTCTTAACTCTAGAACCTTCTACCTTGTATCATATTTATCTAATAACTGTCTGTCTCCTCTAAGACTTCACAAGCTCTTTGAAGACAAGGACTGAATTCAAGTTATCTCTCTGTATTCCAGACTTCCAAACAAAGTCTGCCTGGGAAAATGTCTGCTGAAAGAGTGATGGGATTTAAAGAGTGAATGAATGAATGTGTCAATTAAGGAACAATTAGAGAATGGATAAATGAATAAGAAAATAAGTAAATGAAACATGAATGGTGAGTGTGTGAATGAATGAGTGGAGCAAACAGATGAATGAATGCAGGGAATATTTGATTGAATGATAGAATAACAAATGTAGAGATGAACAAGTCAGTCAAAGAACGAGTCTGAATGAATAAATGACTTAGTAAGGAAATTGATCAATCAATTAATCAATGGATTAACTAATGCTTGGATGAGTTTGTGAATGAATTTATGAGTGAATGAATATATGAATGAGGGAATTAACATATGCACAAAACAATGGACAAATGAATGAGAAAATGAATAAACCAATGCATAGGAGAATGAAGATAAATAAATAAATGGGTGAATGGATAATGTGGCTAATCCACAGAAGAATGAGTAGATGAATAGATGAATGATGGAGTGAATGAACAATGTACAGAAGCATGAGTACAAATGGATAGATGAGTGAATACATAGATGAATAGGGGAGTGAATGAGTGAATAAACCATTGCACAAAGGAATGAACGAATGAGTCAATGAGTGGGTGAGTGAATTAACCAATACATATATGGCTGACTTTGGCCAAAGGGTCCCCACAACCATTTCAGCAGCTAACCCACAGCCTGACTTCCCGGTCCTGACATCCTTCCCATGTACCATCACCATCACTCCCTGCCCCCATCACAGCCCAGCACTCACCAGATAATGATGCCCACCAGCCTCATAATAGCCTCATTGAGGCTGTCGAAGAAGTCCCGCAGGACTCGGCCCTTGTGCTTCATGCCACCAATGACCAGTCCGAAGGCCACTGAGAAGACCACAAGGCCCAGGGCATTGATGCCATTGGCTGAGCCAGGCACAGGTACAGTCTCTTCAAAGCTCAGCACCTCCTGCAGGGTGCCCAAGGCTCGCGTGACATTTTCCAGGAGGCCAGTTCCATTCTCCAATGAGTATGAAGGTGGCATAGAGGTGCCAAGCTCAGATCCATTATCTGTCCTCACGACAGTCCTGGTTACCAGCCTCGTGCTGTACTGCGTCTTAAACTGAAATATGGAGACATCAGGCCATAGATGAATGCATAGTAGATTGAGGGCATCAATAAATAAATGAGGAAGTGAACAACCAGTGCACAGGAAAATGAGTATAGATTTTGCATGAGCAATGTTCAGACAGATTTTGGGGGCCTGTCCCCTCAACAATTTATGATCAGAAGCCCTGGTTCCTTCTCCATTACCATCCCCAGGCAGCCTTGGGGTGGCCTAAGTCCTTGACTCTAACCTTCCCTTGATCACCACACCAATAGGAAGCACATCCTTCCTTTCAGACTCTTCCAAAAGCCCTGAACAGTGCTGTCCAGTCCTTCTTCCCATCCCTCACTCCTGGATCATTCATTCAGCACCAAGCTCCCCCAACCCCCCAAACCTCCTTGATCAGACAAAGTCTTTCCCCCTGACCTGTTTGAAGCAGGCCTCCACGAGGTTGGGCGGAAACATATTTCTGCAGAAAAACATCAGATAAATAGATGTGGTTAGACCTTGGAAGAGAACCTAGAGTGATGATAGCAATAATAATAACAGCAACAATAAATAGCAGACAACATTTGAACACTGAGCTAAGTGCCTTACTTATACAATCTGATTTAAACATCACACTAACCCTAGAGAATCCCATGGACAGAGGAGCTTATCAGGCTACAGTCCATGGGGCCAGAAAGAGTCAGACACGACTGAGCGACTAAGCATTCATGCATGCATGCAACTGTAAAAGTATTACTGATTCTCCCCATTTTACATACAAAAAAAAAAAAAAACAACAAAGCAAAAAGAACTTATGTAAATTACCCAAAGCCACATAGCTGCTAGCTCGGGGTGAGGGGTAGATGGACCTCAAATTCAAGTTTGTCTGAGCCCTAGGTTAGGACACTATGCCATCTCAGGGACTAAATATACAGTGATGTCTCCAAAAAAAACATAGAAAGCTCCTGAGCTCTTCCAACACTAGCTTTCCCCAAATTAAGTCATTAGGGGAGACTTGTCACCAGTCTTGATGCTGGCAGGCAAAATCTTGCTACTCCAAGAGAATAATTCACCTTCCAATGCATCTCTGGAATACCAAACACCATTTGTCCTGAGCCCATATCAAGAAGGTGCAACTATAGCGTTCTGAGCCTAAGGATCAAAAGGCCACATTCTGGAAGTAAGCAAAATCAATCTCAGGGGATCTGTGGGCTTCCCTGGTAGCTCGGTTGGCAAAGAATCTGCCTGCAATGCAGGAGACCCAGGTTCTTTCCCTGAGTTGAGAAGATTCCCTGGAGAAGGAAATGGCAACCCACTCCAGTATTCTTGCCTGGGAAATCCCATGGACAGAGGAGCCTGGTGAGCTACAGTCTACAGGGTTGCAAGAGTCAGACACAACTTAGCAACTAAACCACCACCATCACCCAGGACAGAAATTGGGTGCCAAGAAAACCCAGGTGGGCACTAGTGGTAAAGATTCTGCCTGCCAATGCAGGACACATAAGAGACGTAGGTTCGGTCCCTAGGTCAGCAAGATCCCCAGGAGAAGTAAACAGCAACCCACTCCAGTATTCTTGCCTGAAACATTCCATGGCACCAGAGGAGCTTGGCAGGCTACATACAGTCCATGAACTCACAAAAAGATTCGGACATGACTGAGCACACACTATCTATCTAAAACTAGGCTCAACTTGGGTGCTGTATTTCCTGACTGGGTCCGCCTGTCCCCTTTGTCTCCCCATGAGTAAAGGTTGTTACACGCAGGACTGGAATTCCCATCAACATTAGAAAGGACGTCACCTGACCAGGTCCATGAAGGCATCAGCTGTGGGGATGGTCTCGATCCGACCCTCTCGGTGCAGCCCCTCCTTGGAGCCCTTCCCAGGGTGGATGATGGTGACCATAAGGATGCCGATGAAGACCGCGATGACCGTGGTCACCATGTAGTACACAGCTGCCCGCATCCCCATCCGCCCTGTGGCCTTGTTATCCAGAGACGCCATACCTGGAGGACAGGTGATGCAGCCCCGAGGATCCCCATCCACACCCCATCACCTGCTCTTCCATCCACTTGCTCCTCGGTCCCCATATTGCCACAACCAACCCTCCTCCTGTGACCCAACTCTCCTCCCACGACCCACCCCCATCCTTTCACCCACATCACCATCCTCCAACTCCCATTCTGTGTTCCAAGTACACCTTCCACTCCATCCTTTATCCCAAGCACCACTTCACTAGCCTTCCTTCTACTCCAAGCCAATGTTTTCAACCCCTTCTCCATCCTCTAATTACCTTTATTTTGCACCATAACTTCATTTGCATTCCTCTCTTTACCCTACTATCCACCCCAAGAATTACACCTCCCTTCAACCCACCTCACTATCCACTTTCTGTATGTAGTATATACGTTTTGTACCCTATCTAGACACCCTTTACCAGGCTGGTACACCAATCTTTCCATAGCTGGGCATGCTGGCTGCTATCAAGTCATACTGGTCACTTCTTTTGAACATTGATCTCAGCACAGCAGGAGCTTACTCACCCACAAAGGCCCCAGGGGAGGCTGGGAGAAACGACTGATTGGTACTGGGATTCAAAAGCTCAGCTCCTTCTATTTAGAGGGAGGAAAGAGTTGTGGAGAACAATTCTGTAGTGTTCTACATTCTCCAGAGCTCCCCATGGGATCAGGCTGAGAGGCCAGCCTTCTTCTGAAGCCATTTCTGCTTAGCTTCTTTATCCACCTCATCCTGCTCATCTCACTTCCTCATAGGTTTCTCTTGAGAACTATTTTATCCCTCAATAAATCACTTGTGCAAATATCCCCATCTCAGGCTCTGTGGCTAGGGAAACCCAACCCAAGAAATCATTCTTTATCATCACCCCCCAGCCAAAGTCGGTCCTTGGGCACTGACCACTCATGGGCCAAATATGGCCCACTGCCTATTTCTGTAAATAAAGTTTTATTGGAACTCAACAATGCCCATTTGTTTACTTACTAATCTGCTGCTGCTTTTGCATGACAAGAGAAGTGAAGAGTTGCAACAGAGACCACATGGCCCTTGAAACTGAAAATGCGTTCTACCTGGCCTTTTATAGAAACAGTTTACCAAGCCCTGCATAGGCCATCTATACTTCCATCCTACCCTCCACCCATCAGGGCTTCCCTTGTGGCTCTGTTGGTAAAGAATCCACCTGCAATGCAGGAGATCTGGGTTCAGCCCCTGGGCTGGGAAGATCCCCTGGAGAAGGGAAAGGCTACCCACTCCAGTATTCTGGCCTGAAGAATCCCAAGGACTGTATAGGCCGTTGGATGGCAAACAGTCAGACACAACTGAGCGACTTTCACTTTCACTTTCTCCACCCACTATTTTGTTATCTCCATCTCAAACACCTTCATTCACAGCCCACTCCCCGACCATCCACACCATATCCCAGGAATCTTTCCTGGTGGCCCCACAACAGCCTTCCCTTCACCTCTAAGCCCCCAACAGGCTGGTATTTTACCTCCAAGGAAAAGTACATAAACATTACTGAGATAAATCATCTAGGTCATACAGGTTCTAGAACCCAGGTCTGATTGGGACTGGGGCTTTGGTCAAGGACTCAGAGCGAGGTGCATGCTCCACATTTGAGGTCCTGAGTTGGGGAGGTGGTCCCATGCTTGGAACAGCCTTGGCTCAAGGTGTGAGCCTGGATTCTGGGATGGGTCTTAGAGGCCAGGCCCAGCCTGGGTTCGCTCACCTGTGACTAGGCTGGAGACAATGAGGGGCAGAACCAGCATCTGCAGCATCCTCATGAGGAGCTCTCCAGGGAAAGAGAAGTACTTGATCTGGCGGTAGCTGAGCTGGTATGGGCGCAGGGCAAAGGCCAGGCTGACTCCTAGGGCCAGAATGAGGGGTGCAGAGAGTTGAATTTGGTTACTGAGCCCTGAGGAGGGGCCATCTGTCTCAAGAAGGGTCTGTGTGAGTGTGTGGATGGAGGTAAAAGAAAAGAGAAAATTTGATGAGTGTGTGTTGGTGTGTACATTGTGGAATGTATGAATTTAGGTGCTACTGCTTTGGCATGTGTATATGTCTCCACACACTCCTGTGTACCTATGTACACATATGTGACAGTGTATGCTCACTGTGCCTGTATATGAGGGCCCATGTCCATTACATGTACATGTCTTTCCTATCTGTGCACCTAGGTGTGACTTATATGTGTGTGTTACTATTTTCAAGAATGGGAGTATACATGTATTTAAGCTTTTCAGTGAGCCAGTGTGTGGGCAGAATAACACATGTGTGTGTGAACATGTTTGAAAGTTCTACTATAGGTGTACAAGTGTGTGAGTTTACGTGTTTGCACCTGTAAATTTTGTGCATGCATAAAAATGTGTTCGTGTCTGTGTTCATATGTAGAAAGTGTGCGTTGTGTGTTCATATGCAGAAAGTGTGCATTTGAACAGAGTATACTTATGTACGTGTGTATACTTGCATATCCATGAGACATTGCACATACAGCTGTGTTTGCAGAAGCGTGTACCCTTTGTGTATATCATAGGGAGGTGGAATGGTGGACGTGGGCACGCGTGCAGGTGAGAATAAGTAAGTGGAGAGAAGAAACATGAGTGCAAGGGATGTCCCTCGAGTCCTCACCCTCCAAGGGCAGAGCCTGCCCCTCCCCGATGACTCACCAATGACCACGGCACTGACGGTCAGCAGGATGAAGGCATTCCTGCGCAGGAACCGCAGCACGTGCTCACGTGTCATGGTCTGTAGGCGCAGGCGCGTGCGCAGCGCTCTCTGCTGCAGGCTCTCCTGCAGCCGCTGCAGCCAGCCCACCCGGCCCAGCCGCTGGCCACTCTCCCGCAGAAAGAGGCTGTTCCCATGGCTGCTCATCGTCTATCTGTGGGGGACAGAGGGAGCGGGCCTGGTGAGCGATGAGACAGAAGGCGAATGTGGGTAGAAAGGGAAGGGCAGAAGAAGCTGGTGAGGAACTCGAGGAGAGCGTCGGTCCAGTGGGGATGTGCCCACGCTGGGCTGCCTGAGAAAACCGTGTGGAGTTCAAGGGTCATGTCCTAGCAGAAAAAGGATCAAGGCCTCCAGAACCACTCCCAGGCATGGGTGGGAGAGACAAAGAAGCAGATCACAATTTCAGGGATGATTTTGCCATTCTGTAACTCTGGCCCCCTTAGTTCATGAAAAGTGAAAGTGTTAGTCGCTCAGTCCTGTCCAACTCTTTGAGACCAGATGGTCTGTAGCCCATCAGGCTCCTCCGTCCATGGAGTTCTCCAGGCAAGACTACTGGAGTGGGTTGCCATTTCCTGCTCTGGGGATCTTCCTGATCCAGGATCGAACCCACATCTCCTGCATCTCCAGCACTGCAGGCAGATTCTTTACCACTGTGTCACCTGGGAAGCACAAGAGGTGCCATCAAATGGGCTTTCCACAAAAATGGAATCAGCAGATGCCTGCATTTATTGGTGCCCAATAAATGAAGCTCCTCTGCGTGAATGCCCAAGTGAGCAACAGGGAGAGGGAGAGTCCCATGGGATGCAAATGGTGGTCATTCTTGACACCAGCACCTCCTCAGGATACATTTTTGAACAAAATGGGAATGTTCAGAGTCACTCTGGGGTGCCAGATACTGTTTCTGGAACTTCAGATTTCCGTGTCTTCACTTTACATTCAGCCAAATCCATGTTACTTCCCAGGTGGCACTAAGTGGTAAAGAATCCATCTGCTAATGCAGGAGATGTGGGTTTGATCCCTGGGTTGGGCAGATCGCCTGGAGGAGGACACGGCAACCCACTCCAGGATTTTTGCCTGGAGAATCCCATAGACAGAG
This sequence comes from Antilocapra americana, assembly GCA_007570785.1. Lineage (NCBI taxonomy): Eukaryota > Metazoa > Chordata > Mammalia > Artiodactyla > Antilocapridae > Antilocapra > Antilocapra americana. Next base: position 6,788,126 of record ML663012.1, read on the forward strand.
GAGCCTGGCGGGCTGTGGTTCATAGGATTGCAAAAAGTCGAACACGACTGAAGCAACTGAGCACATGTCATTTTATTTACTTATCTAAACAAATGAAATCTACAAGTGAACTCACAAAACAGAAAGACTCACAGACTTAGAGAACAAACTTACAGATGCTGGTGGGGAAAGTTGAGGGGAAGGGATAGTTAGAGAGTTTGGGATGGACACGTACACACTGCTATATTTAAAATGCATAACCTACAAGGTCCTGCTGCATAGCATAGGGAACTCTGCTCAATGCTATGTCGCAGTCTGGATGGGAGGGGAGTTTGGGGGAGAATGGATACATGTATGGCTGAGTCTCTTTGCTGTTCACCTGAAACTACCACAACATTGTTAATTGGCTATACTCCAATACAAAATAAAAAGTTAAAAAAAAACACAAATAAATGTAAACTGGAAAATTTAGACTACTACTTGAAATGCTGATTATATTTTAATACACATTAAATAAAATGCCTATAGAAATTAAAACTTGCCTATCCTTTTACCAATATCATATATGCATAGGGTAGTCTGGAAATTGTGACTTTCATACATCTGAGGAACATTTGACTTTGTGGTCCCTTCCTCCATTAAAACATACATCAAAATTAACCTACAGGGGTGTGATGGGAGGTTCAAGAAGGAGGGCACATATGTATACTTATGGCTGATTTATGTTGATGTATGGCAGAAACCAACACAATATTGCAATTATCCTTCAATTAAAAAAAATAAATTTCTAAAAAACATTTTACAGCTGCACTGGTATAAAAGTGAATAAATTATTCTGGAGCTTGATAAAGGTGATTGCTGTACAATGTTGCAAATGAACTAAATGCCACTGAATGCCATTTTAAAATGGGTGGTTGTTCTGTGTACATTTCACTCCAGTTTTTTAAATGAATATATTAATATTATATATTAAAACATTTTTTCAACCTGAAAGTTAAATTTTTTATTGTAATTTTAAAAGAAGCACACGAAGTACGAAACTGGAGCCTATTATACAGAGTGAAGTAAGCCAGAAGGAAAAACAACAATACAGTATACTAACGCATATATATGGAATTTAGAAAGATGGTAATGATAACCCTGTATTCGAGACAGCAAAAGAGACTCAGATGTATAGAACAGTCTTTTGGACTCTATGGGAGAGGGCAAGGGTGGGATGATATGGGAGAACAGCATTGAAACATGTAAATTATCATATGTGAAATGAATCGCCAGTCCAGGTTTAATGCATGTTACAGGGTGCTCAGGGCTGGTGCACCAGGATGACCCAGAGGGATGGAATCGGGAAGGAGGTGGGAGAGGGGTTCTAGAAGGGGAACACATGTATACCCGTGGCAGATTCATGTCAATGTATGGCAAAACCAACATGATAATGTCAAGAAAAAATAATAATAAATAAATAAAAGAGAAGGGGAAAAAAGCAACTAAATAAATAAAAATAAAAGAAGCATAAACAGGAATTTCCCTGGTGGTTCAGTGGTTAAGACTCTGCCCTCCCACGGAGCATGGGTCTGATCCCTGGTCAAGGAACTAAGATCCCACATGCCATGAGGCTCAGCAAACAGAAAACAGCATAAACGTTTGCATGTAAAAAAGAGAGTATCTTTTCCCCAAAGGTACTGTGGGTCCTGGGCACCTCCTATTCTGGAAAGATAAGCAGACTTGCCTACATGACCTCAGAGCAAGTGGCAGTGTCCCTATCGTAGGCAGACTGGAAATTCTGTTATCCCTCTAGATTCATTCCCAGGCAAAAGGCTAACCACTGGAGATAGCCTTGCCCAGGCTCCCTTGCCATTTCAGTCAGGCCAGTGGAAAACCGCAGAATGGAAAGTGGGGAAAGATGGGGATGGAGCATTCTTCCAAACCCCCCTGCCAGGCTCATGTTTGGCAGTGACTGGCTTCCTGGGTGATGAGTAATGCAGAGCCCACCTGCTGATGCAGGGGACGCAAGGGACGTGGGTTTGATCCCTGGGTCAGGAAGATTCCCTGGAAGAAGAGATGGCAACCCACTCCAGGATTCTTGCCTGGAAAATCCCCTAGACAGAGGAGCCCAGCAGACTGTAGTCCATGGGGTAGCAAAGAGTTGGACATGACTGAGCACACACAGAGACAGGTATTCCTCTACATAGGCCACAGCTCCCACCAAACAATCCTCTGCAGCTGTTGGACATTTGGACATCTTCTTTGGAAAATGACTATTTAGTTCCTCTACCCATTTTTCAGATTGATTTTTGTTATTGAGTTGTATGAGATCTTTATATAGTTTGGATATTAACCCCTATCCAATGTATGATCTGCAAAGTTTTTCTCCCCTTCTTAGCCTTTTCATCTTGCTGTTGTTTTGGGTTTTGTTTCTTTGCATACAGAAGCTTTTAAGTTTGATGTACTACCACTTGCTAATTTTTACTTTTGTTGTTTGTGCTTTTGCCGTCATATAAAAAAAAAAAACCCATTGATGAGACCAGTGTAGAGGAACTTCTTTCTAACATTTTCTTCTAACAGTTTTATGGTTTCAGGTCATATATTTAAGTCTTATACTCATTCAATGGATCCATCCAGTCCCATCGCTTCATGGCAAATAGACAGGGCAACACTGGAAACAGTGAGGGACTTTATTTGGAGGGGGCTCCAAAATCACTGCATATGGTGACTGCGGCCATGTAACTAAAAGATACTTGCTCTTTGGAAGAAAAGCCATGACCAACCTAGACAGCATATTAAAAAGAAGAGACATTACTTTTCCAACAAAGGTCCGTCTAGTCAAAGCTATGGTTTTTCCAGTAGTCATGTATGGATGTGAGAGTTGGACTATAACGAAAGCTGAGCACCAAAGAATTGATGCTTTTGAACTGTGGTGTTGGAGAAAGCTCTTGAGAGCCCCTTGGACTGCAAGGAGATCCAACCAGTCCATCCTAAAGGAAATCAGTCCTGAATATTCATTGGAAGGACTGATGCTGAAGCTGAAACTCCACTCCTTTGGCCACCTGATACGAAGAACTGACTAACTGGAAAAGACCCTGATTCTGTGGAAGACTGAAGGCAGGAGGAGAAGCAGACAACAGAGGATGAGATGGCTGGATGGCATCACCGACTCAATGGACATGAGTTTGAGTAAACTCCAGGAGTTGGTGATGGACAGAGAGGCCTGGCGTGCTGCAGTCCATAGGGTGCAAAGAGTTGGACACGACTGAGTGACTGAACTGTACTGAACCCATTTCAAGTTAATTTTTGTAAGTGGTGTAAAACTATTTAGTCACTAATTCACATCCTACTCTTTTGTGACGCCATGGACTGTAGCCTGCCAGGCTCCTCTGTCCGTAGGATTTCCCAGGCAAGGATACTGGAGTGGGTTGCCATTTCATTCTCCAAGTGATCTTCCCAACCCAGGGATCAAACCTACATCTCCCGCGTTAGCATGCAGATTATTTAACCCCAAGCCACCAGGGAAGCCCAGTATAAAATGAGGGTTAGATTTTATTATTCTGCATGTGTTTAACCAGCTTTCCCAGCATCATTTGTTAAAGAGAGTATCTTTCCCCACTGAGTGTTTGTGGCTCCCTTGGTGTGATAAAAACGCTATTGCTACAGCGGCAATCATGGTTCTGTGTTGGCCAGAAAGTTCATTCAGATTTTTCCATCACGTCATATGGGAAAACCCAAAGGAACTTTTCAGGCCAAACCAATATTATACAACATATAAATAAATCAAAACAACAAGGTGCACATCTTAAATGTATCCAATGTTATATATCAATATATATTTCAATTAAAATAATAAAGACAATTCTTTGTTACAGCCACAGCTCTCTCCAGGTCTCCTTCTTGCTCCCTCCCTGCCACTCCCCTACTCTTGCTGTTCCCTGAGTGTTGTACCAACTTTACTGGTTTAACCTTGTAAATAGTCCTTAATTTTCAACTCCCCTTTTCAAATGTGCTGTCAGTTTCCTGACAGATACACTAGATTCATCTGACTCCTAGAGGAAAAAAGACTCTCCAAACCAAAGGAAGGCAGTAAATATTGTATCCTGTGCTGAGCTGTGCATATACGGGTTGCCTGGCTGGCTGTAGAACTTGGCCTTCCTCAGCTACTCTCCGATCATAGTTTCAGATTCTTCTCATCACCCTTTCCCCAAGCCCTAATCCCAACCCCAGTGCCTGAATCCATCCAGATCAAGCAGGAGTCTATCAGAGATAGACCAATAGGTAGTTCCCTGAACTTTTTTGGGGGTGGAGAAGTGCTGCCACTGGCTGAGCAGCTACTTTTCTGAGATCACTGTCTTTCTTGTCCTCTTATACACCCCACATATCCCAGGGATAGGGTATCTGCCTCAGCTTTCCAAGCTCTGCTTCCTTCAGCTCTAAGTCGTAGTTCCAAAGTCAAACCCCAGTTGGGATCTTGCTCCAAAGCATCTTGAAATCACGATGGTGTTTTTCAGCTGGCTAAGAAAAATCCCAGATAGAAAACCAAATGTGTAATTACTTCCTCATCTCTAAGATGCACGTTCCCAGTCACCAAGAAGTATTGTGATGCTTGCCCATGGGTTGAAAGGAATTATTCAGCTGAGATGTGAACTCATCACAAAAAATCCAGAGTTAGTTTGCCTATGTCCTATGTCTTCCTTGAGAGAAACAGTAGGGATGGACAAGCCATTGTCCAAGGGTCAACTCAGGCCCGTTGCTTGTTTTTGTAAATAAAGTTTTATTGGCACATAGCCATGCTCATTTCTTTATTCTCTACAGCTACTTATTGTGTTACACTGGTGGAGTTGGCTTGTTGGGACAAAAGAGATTTTATGGATGTCCATACACTATTTCTGGTCCTTTACTGAAAATTTTTGCAGAACTCTGCCCTAGAGGACAAACACATGAGCTCTTTGCTTCAAATCCAACTCCACCTTGCAGGACCTGGTCACTTTCTGTGATTTGATGACTCGATTCATGTGACACTTAGAATAGCACCTAGTGAGCATGAAATAGATGACAACTAAGGTTAATAAAAAGCATCAATCCAAAAGACATATGACTGAAGACAGAGAAAAATATTGACAGGAAAGAGAGTTTTCTCATCAGTCTTGCTCAGTCCTAACTGCATTACTTGCCAAGCAATACTTGACTTGAAATGTTTTTCCTAGGAATCTGGCCTCCACTTGGCTCCTTCTCCATCTCTCTTGGACCCCTGGGGGCTTCTCCCCTCCCAGTCGGTTCTCTCTTGTCTAGTCTTTCCTGGTCCTGGGCCTTCTGTTGGCCCTGCTCCTTAGGTTCCTGATAAGGGAACGGGCCTCCCAGTGTCCCCAGTACCTCCAGGGGTTCAAAGACAGGTGTCCCACCTGCTTCCCTCAACCTCCAGACTTTCAGATGTGATGAGATGTGAAAGTCACCCTTCTCTCAGAACCAGGAGAAGAAGAAGGAACCTCTACATTCTAAAGCTGAAGCAAATGACAGTGGGCAAAAGAGGATGCTTTCCATACATTTTATCTCAATACTCTAGAGGAGTATGCTAGCCTGAGGAGTGAGTGAAGGGAAAGAAGGAGAAGGAAGAAATCACATACATTACACACACACAGTTGAACACACAACCTCACATACCTCTTGTGTACAGCTGACATATGCACAGCTGCACAAAGACACACAGTCTCACACACACAGAACTAACTGTTCGACAGACAACACACACAACTTCAGAAAAGTGAAATAAGTCAGAGAAAGACAAACACTGCATATTATTTATATGCAGAATCTAGAAAACACAACAAATTAGAGAACATAACAAAAGAGAAACAGACTCACTGGTATAGAGGACAAATTAGTGGTTACCAGTGGGGAGAGTGAAGCTAGGAGTGACAATTCAGAGGTAGGAAGTTACATGTACAAACTATTGTGTATAAAGTAAGATATAAGGATATACTGTACAACATAGGGAATATAGCCAACATTTTATAATAACTATAAATGAAGTAAACCTTTAAAAATTGTGAATCACTATACTGTATGGGTGCTCAGTCACTCAGTTGTGTCCAACTCTTTGCAACCCCATGGACTATAACCCACCAGGCTCCTCTGTCCATGGGATTGTCCAGGCAAAAATACTGGAGTGGATTCATTTCCTTCTTCCAGGGATCTTCCTGACCCAGGGATCAAACCCGCGTCTCCAGTTTGGCAGGCAGATATCTTTACCACTGCGCCACCTGGAAAGCCCTCATTGTATTGTATACCTGTAATTTATGTAATATTGTACATCAGCTTTACTTCAATTTTTTAAAAAATGCAGCTCTACTCATGCAGCATGTCATACAATTCCTAAACACACAAACATACACGCACTTGACATTCATGCACGCCATCAGACACAAAACCCCACAGTCCTCCTCGGACACACAACTCCATACACACACACACCTTCAGGATCTTGCACAACTCCCCTTGTAAAGAAACTCTATACAGGCAGGTGCATAATACACACACACATACACAACTTGGGACACAAGACACAAAACTTCAGACACCGAAATTCCTTCCCACATTTAAACATTCAGCCTCACACATTTCTGTAGGTTGGCACTCCTACTCAAAATTCAGTCTCACGCACACACCATCACCCTCATACAACTTGGGACCCAGTTCCCCCCGCAGCGGTGGCCAACGTCTCAGTCACAATCAGGTCCCTCCGGATTGGAGGAATAAACCCCCTGATAAGGAAGGGAACCAAGCCTTGGAAAGGGACCAGGCATCAGGCAAAGATGGATGCCTGCTCACGGGTAGAGGCCACGGATGAAAGGGACAGGATGGAGAAGAGCGGAGATGGGTAACCGAGGAGTCAGGAAACTCACCAGGGCTACAGGGGATGAGCGGAGGCTACGACTCTACGGGGCAGGGAGCAGCTGAGACAAAGAGCAGCCGAGAGATGAGAACATGGGCGAAAGGGGGGCCCCACCCGCCTGACCCCATGATAGGCCCAGCCGGCCCCGGATCCCGCCTGCCCAAAATCTCAGAGCCCCCGCGCTCGCGGAGCCGCGGGGCTCGCACTCACCAGCGCCAGGAGCGGCGGGGGCGGCCTGCCCGCGCGTCCGCCTGCGCGCTGCGCCGAGATGCAGGTGCCGGAGCCCAGCGAAGCGCCCGGCCCGGGCAGCGGGGACCCGCCAGAGACCGCGCAGCGCCCGCTCCAGAACCAAAAAGGCCGAGGTACCGGCGCGGAGCCGCGACGCGCTGTGCAGCTGGTGGGATCCGCGCCGGCCCCGCGTTCACGTGGGTGTGGGGGCGCCGGGCCGTTGGAGGTAGGGGTGGCGGGATCCCCTCCGGGATAACCCCCGCCTCCCCCGCGCCCAGCCCAGGCTCAGCAGCCGCGCGGGAGAAAGGGCACCGCGTGTTTGGGGAGGGGTGAGTGTCCTCTCTCGCGTCTAGCCCCCGCCCCCAGCTCGGAGCCGCGCCTCCGAGCCTCGGCCTCCCGCCGCCTCCCGAGCCCTCCAGACTCCTGACCATCCCTGGAGAGCGAGGGGACCAGGCCTCGGCATCACTGGGCCCGCGCCCATATCCTCAGCGGAGGTCTAGGGAAGGGGCGGCGTGGACTCGGCTGCCGGGCTTCTCCCTCCAGGTGCACGTTCCATCTTTGGCCACCTGGCCGCTGTGTGAGCTTGCGTCAGCCCCTCTCCCTCTCTGAGCCTGGTCTCCTCATTTAAACAATGGAGGTGACTCTGCCAACCCCACAGAAGATTAAAGCTGAGAAAATTAAAGTGCGCCTGAGCCTGGAAATCCTCCGTGCAGCATGAAGCCTTGTGCAAGTGGGAGGCAAACCACTGCTGGTAGCCTTGTAATTAATTAATATTATTCTTTGCTCTCTTTAGGATACCCCGGGCAATGTTGATTTTGCTTTTCTTCCCAAATGGCCCTGATTTGGTCCTTTCCAGTGTCTCCTACTAATTGCCATTTTTAAGAGCTGAGCACAGAGCTTGGCATGTGATTAAAATCCCAATATGTGTTTGCTATTATTATTATTACCGACCAATTGTTAATGGCAAACTCCTAGTCCAGCCAGGCTCTTTTACACGTATTTAATCTTCACACTCCTATGTAGTAGCTATCACTACCCTCAGTTTGCAGATGAGGGGACAGGCTCTCAGAGAGGTTCAGTTAACTTGACCAAGATCACAAAGCCAGGAGGCAGTCACCCCAGTTCCAACTCTGTGCATATAGCCCCCACTTTCCTTCTTGACACAGCACCTTCTACTATTAGATAAGCAGTTCTCAAACTTAGCCGTACCTTAGAATCACCAGTTGTTGTTTAGTCACTCAGTCGTGTCCACCTCTTTTGTGACCCCATGGACTGTAGCCCGCCAGGCTCTTCTGTCTGTGGGATTTTTCAGGCAAGAATATTGGAGTGGACTGCCATTTCCTTCTTCAGGGGATCTTCCCTGGCCCAGAGATGGAACCCACGTCTCCTGCATTGGCAGGAAAATTCGTTACTACTGAGCCACCAAGGAAGCCCACTTTACACCTGTGTGCTCAGTGGCTCAGTCATGTCTGACTCTTTTCAATCCTTTGGACTATACTTCTCCAGGCTCCTCTGTTCATGGGATTTCCCAGGCAAGAATACTGGAATGAGTTGCCATTTCCTTCTCCAGGGGATCTTCCGGACTTAGCGATTGAACACAGGTCTCCTGCATTGGCAGGTGGATTCTTTACCACTGAGCCTGCTGAGAGGTACTAATAGTAGGGGAATAATAATGGTGGAAATTTGAGGAGGGGGTGAGAGGATATGGAAATTCTCTGCACTCTTTTCGGAGAAGGAAATGGCAACCCACTCCAGTGTTCTTGCCTAGAGAATCCTGTGGACAGAGGAGCCTAGTGGGCCACTGTCATGGGGTCGCACAGAGTCAGACACGACTGAAGTGACTTAGCATGCGTGCATGTATTGGAGAAGGAAATGGCAACCCACTCCAGTGTTCTTGCCTGGAAAATCCCAGGGATGGAGGAGTCTGGTGGGCTGCCGTCTGTGGGGTCGCACAGAGTCGGGCATGACTGAAGTGACCTAGCAGCAGCAGCAGCAGCAGCTGCACTATTTTCAAGTTTTCTGTAAATCTAAAATTATCCTAAGAAATTTAGTCAACTGATTAAAAAGATCATGGAGAGGAGTACTTCCCTGGTGGTCCAAAGTTAAGACTTTTCTTTCCAGTGAAGGGGGTGCAGGTTCAGTTCTTGGTTGGGGAGTTAAGATCTCACATGCCTAGTGGCCAAAACACCAAAACATAAAACAGAAGCAGTACAGTAACACATTCAACAAAGACTTTAAAAATGGTCCACATGAAAAAAAGATCTTTATTAAAGAAAAGGAACTAAAAAAAATTATGGAGGATTCAAAAGTGTTTTTGTCTATATGTTATACTTACTAATCTTTACTGTATTGGAAATTAAAACTGAATGTACTTAAATATTCATTTTAGGATAAAAGTAAACTACTACATGTTAACATAAATAGCAGATTTTTATGAAAAATAACTCTATTTTCCAAAATAAGGGGAAAGCTATGAGAGTAGCAATATTTTGCACTTTTACAAATTGCTTTAATGTCTAGCTTAATAAAAAGAAAGCAAGCATTATACTTTATGTACTCTGCCACTTTATGTCTCATTTTTAGTTGAACATTAAGGGAGTGTAGCTCAGTCAGTAATGAATCTTCCTGCAAAGCAGGAGACCTGGGTTTGATCCCTGGGTTGGGAAGATACCCTGGAGAAGGAAATAGCAACCCACTCCAGTATTCTCACCTGGAGAATCTCATGGACAGAGGAGCCTGGCAGGCTACAACAAGAGTTGGACATGATTTAGTGACTAAACCACCACCACCAGTATTTTAATCATAACTTGGCCAATATCTCTATCTAGAGGCTTGTTGCCATTTTTGTCTTTTCTGAAATTTTTGTCACCAAGAAAGGCAGGATTACATTTTTTCCTTCCAGATTGAGTTGGTGTATCCTTGGCTATCAAATGCTCATGGTTTTTGAGACTTAGAAATGATAAATATTCATGATGTGTGAAACAGCATGATACATAACTGTATGATCTTAATTACATAATAATGAATGCTTCGTTGTGAAAATACACAAATGAGACCTAGAAGGACACATCAAACAAGCCTGTGATTGTGAATGACTGGTTTTTGCTTCTTCTGTTTTTTTGTTTCCTATTATGCCCATGTTAACTTTTAAGAAATAAATGTTATTTTAAAAACCTTAAAAAAAAAAAGAAAGAAAGAAAGATTCTCATACAGTTGACCCTCCTTGTGTGAGAATTTCATATTTGTAAATTCACCTACCTGCTAAAACTTTTATGCACCCTAAAATCAATATCCATGCCAATGCCACTTCCATGGTCATGCACAGAGTGATGAAAAATTTGAACTGGCTGACATGCTGAGGTCAAATACATAGCTAAAGTCAAACAAGGCAACCCTCTACCTTCTTGTTTCAAGTGTCACACTGTAAAAACTGTCCTTTCCACAATGTGTTCAGTGCCGCATTTTTCAAATTTTTGTGCTTTTTGTTGATTTTGTTTGGAAGAGCCCCAGGCATAGTGCTAAAGTGAAGAAAGTGAAAGTGAAGTTGCTCAGTCATGTCTGACTCTTTGCGACCCAGTGGACTGTAGCCTACCAGGCTCCTCAGTCCATGGGATCTCCAGGCAAGAATTCTGCAGTGGGTTGCCATTTCCTAAAGTGCTGTCTAATGTTCTTAGCACAAGAAGACTGTTGTGCTCATGGAGAAAATCTATGTTAAATAAACTTCATTCAAGCGTGAGTTACAGTGCTGCTGGCTGTGAATTCAATGTTAATAAATCAACAATATGTATCAAATAATGTGTCTCTAAGCAGAAACACCCAGATGGTTGGAAAAGATAGGAGTATTTTAATCAGCTTTTTAGGTTATTATGCCTACTCTTTGAGACTATACTGAGGCTTGACATATTTTAAAGGATAGTTGCAAAGCAGAATCTGAAACTATCACTGAACCTTTACTACTCCATTAACGTTACAATCCATGGAGTGCATCTTTTTACTTATAGATGATTTTGAAACATCATTCATGAGTCACCTGAATTACACAAATCATCCAAGTATTAACACATTTCATTATTCAGTATCAAAAAGTAACATTTGTTAATATGACTACCAATCTCATCAGAAAAGTCTTTAAGTGTTGGCAAGTTGTCAGGATTACAGTAGGAAATACAAGTTTTTCAAAATTCTAATTTTCCCTTAAAAGTCCAGATTTTATAATGGATAACCAATACTGTTTTCCTTGATGCTACAGACTCTTTCTTTCACTGTTGTGAAAATGTAGCCTTTCTCTTCCTACCTTATTTCACTTAGTATGATAATCTTTAGTTGCATCCAAATAATATTGCAAATAGCATTATTTCCTCCTTTTTTATGGCGGAGCAGTTGAATTGTACTTTTTCAAATGGTTAATTTCATGTTGTTTGAATTTCACCTTAATTTAAGGAAAAGTAAAGGAATGCCCCTCCAAAACTCAATATTTAAGATAAAGAGTATTTCAATGTAGTGTTTTTAAAAATCAAATTAATGCAAAAATTCCACAATGAACAAGTTATCAGCATTTCAGATAAAGACAAGATCACAATTTCTGATTTTTCCTTGTGCTTCAGACTTCCATATAGCTCAACTTAACATTCTTACTGATTCTGTCTTTAAAATAAACGTTTTGATATTTTGCTTAGCATGGATTTTTGCATTAATTTTGTGTGCTTTTTTTTTGACTGCACCCAGTTTTAGTCACGACACATGAGATCTTTAGTTAAGGCATGCAGGCTCTTACTTGTGGCATGCACTATCTAGCTCCCTGACCAGAGATTGAAACTGGGTGTTCTGCATTGGGAGTGCAGAGTCTTAACCACTGGACAACCAGGGAAGTCCCTGTGTGACTTTTTAATTATTAAAATTAGAATATTATTTATCTTTTCTATCAGAGAACATCCCTATTATCTCTGAATGGGGAAAAGATAACATAACCATATCTTCAAAGAATAATTTTTAAATTATTTTAAAAATTATTTAATTGGAAAGTAGTTGATTTACAATGTTGTATTAGTTTCAGGTATACAGAAAAATTATCAATTATGCATATACATATATTTACTCTTTTTAGATTTTCAAAGAATAATTTGTAAAGAAAAAAATCTGACTTATTTCACTATTTCAAAGTTACAGATACACACAGACTCACTTTGTGTCTCATTGCCCTGTTCATTTCTCTTAATTATTTTATTGAGGTATAACAACAGGTAGAAATCTGAAATAAACAACATCAACAGAGACCCATGAAACTATCACCACCTTCAGGGCCATAAACATATCTATCACTTCTCAAAGTTAATATTCCAGTAATAATATTCTGATATGATTTTCCTTAATTACAGAGATTTTCTTGGATCCCCCTAACAAGCTGGACTCCTCAAGTGTCGCAGTGGTAAAGAATCCGCTTGCCAGTATAGGAGATGCAAGAGACGAGGTTTGATCCCTGGGTGGGGGAGATTCCTTAAGAAGGAAATGGCATCCCACTCCAGTCTTCTTGCCTGGAAAATTCCATGGCAGAGGAGCCTGGTGGGTCAAAAATAGTCAGACAGAACTAAGTGACTGAGCACGCAAACACAACATTTTACAGACAAGTGCCTCATTTTCCTCACTCTTGCCCTGTCCCTGTGAGTATCTCTTCCATCCTTTTCTCCTTTTCTTTTTTTTCCTTGGTGCTCCAGGTCTTAGTTGCAGCCCTCAGGATCTTTAGTTTCAACATATGGGCTCTAGTTCCCTGACCAGGGATCAAACCCCTGGCCCTCTGCATTGGGAGCACAGTCTTAGCCACTGGATCCCCAGGGAAGTCTCTCGTTCATTCTTTCAAGTAGGGAAGGGCTACTGGCTCCCATTTGTAGTGGGAAGGCGGGCTCAAAGAAGTTAAGTCACAGGCTGCATTGTTAACAAATGGTGCAGCCAGAGTTTGAGCCCACCCCAGGTCCACCCTGATCAGAAGCCAGGCCAACCCAACCCAAACAAAGCATCCCCAGGTTGTCCCAGACAATTGCTCCAGTGGTGGGATAGGGCCTGAGCAGGGACTGAGCCACAAGGAGCAGGAGATGGAGGAATTGAGGCTAATTACTCTGCAGGAAGCACTTACTCTCTATGAATTAATTAGGGCAGAGCTAGCCTGCGGCATCCCCGAAGCCCCCAGAGTCATTAAGGGAGAGGGAGTGTCTCATTACAGCTGGCAGCTTGGGAGGGGGAAGAAGAAGCTCAGGCGCCCCTTCCTTCAACCCCACCCTCCTTACCAGAGTGGCCTGTTCGGCAAGCCAAGTGTCTGCAACCACAAGCAGAATTTCAGGGGAACAAAGAAGAAAGTCAGAGATGAAGGGATAAGTTACCCACCTCCAAAATTCAGTCAACATTTATGTTTATGTAAGATGTCTGGCTTCCCATATAGCTCAAATGGTAAAGAATCTGCCTGCAATGCAGGAGACCTGGGTTCAATCCCTGGGACAGAAAGATACCCTGGAGAAGGACATGGCAACCCACTCCAGTATTCTTGCCTGGAGAATCCAATGAACAGAGGAGCCTGGTGAGCTACAGTCCATGGAGTCACAAAGACACAACTGAGCAACTAACACTTTCACACAAGGTATTCAGAGTAGGCAAATCTGGGACTTCCCTGGTGGTCCAGTGGGTAAGATAATATGTTCCCAATGCTGGAGGCCCAGGTTCCATCCCTGGTCAGGGAGCTAGATCCCACATGCCACAACTAAGACCCAGCGCAGCCAAATAAATAATAATAAAAGATAGTCAGAATAGGTAAATCTATAGAGAAAGAAAGCAAATTAGTGGTTACCAGGAGCTGGAGCAAGAAGGGGATGGGGAGTGACTGCTTTATGTGTTTGGGGTTTCCTTTCGGGGTGACGAAAAAATTTTGGAGCTGGATAGTGGTGACAGCTACAAAAAACATGAGCGTACTTATCACTAACTTATGCCTTTAAAATGGTTACAACCGCTATGGTGGAAATCATTTTGCAGCAAATATATGTATCAAATCAACACATTGTGCACCTTAAACATCTACAATGTGTGTGTGTGTGTGTGTGTGTGTGTGTGTGTGCGCGCACACACAAGCTCATGAGTATCCACTCAGTTGCTCAGTTCTGTGCCACTCTTTACAACCCCATTAACTGTAGGCCACCAGGCTCCTCTGTCCATGGGATCAAACCCACGTCTTTTGCATCTCCTTCATTAGCAGACTCTTTATCACTAGTGCCACCTGGGAAGCCAAAACTTCTACAATCTTATATGTCAATTATATGTCAATAAAAATGGAAAAGGTGTTTACAATGGTAAAACTTGTGTGTTTTACAATTAAAAAGTCAGTCCCCTTGTAGTTCATGATTATTTATTCAATTTTGATGAATACTTTTGGAGGTTTTGTTTGTTTTAGTATTTATTTTTACTTTATTTATTCGGCTATGCTGGGTCTTAGTTGCGGCACCTGGATCTTCGATCTTTATTACAGCATGCAGAATGCAATGCAAACTCTTAGTTGTGGCATGTGAGATCTAGTTCCCTGATCAGGGATCAAACCCAGCCCCCCTCCTTTGGAAGTGTGGCATCTTAGCCACTGGGCCACTGGGAAGTCCAGTGAACACCTGTTTGGTGCCCAGCATTGTACTGGGTAAGGAAGCCCAGCCCTATACTCAGAGCTCCATCTCAGTAAGAAATGGCACCATACAACTTCCATACAGCCTCCTGAGACACTCTCCATCCTCCTCTAATTCTGGTCTTAGGACCCTGACCCTCATGGATCATACCAACAGGTTCCTTTGCTCTCTGACTTCAGGTTGCATGCTCAGCAGCTTCAATCAGGTCCAACTCTTTGCAACCCTATGAGCTATAGCCCACCAGGCTCCTCTGTCCACAAGATTCTCCAAGCAAGAATACTAGAGTGGGTTGCTGTGCCCTCCTCCAGGGCATCTTCCCAACCCAGGGATCAAACCCGTGTCTCTTACATCTCCTACAATGGCAAGCAGGTTCTTTACCACTAGTGCCACCTGAGGCTTCTTGTTGGGTTCAGGCAAAGGGATCCCCATGCAGGAGGACAGAAGGTGAAGAGTGAGACCTCAGTAGTTTTTCCCTCATTTCCCTCGCTACGTGCTCACTGCAGATGTCTGTGCCCTTAGACTATAGAACACAGGTCCAGGCAGATGGCTCTTTCTAAATTCTAGAAGTAACTGCTCCCTCCTCTCCAGAATGTTCTTCCAGGTATGCATAATGACTCCCAGGTGTGACTAACTTTGATAATGTGTCATCCCATATGGGTTCCTAGCCTTTCTCTCACACCTTCACCAAATGGTCCTCAACTTGTCCAGTTTGTATATTTGCATCCTGCTGAGACTTGCTGTTCAGACAGGTATTTGGAAGAGGCAGCAGAAAAATAAATGGACAATGAGTAGACTGAAGTTAGTACTACCTTTAGTATTATATCCAGGGACTGGAGAGCCCTAGCAGAACTGTTGTTATTGTCACTGAGTCATGTCTGACTCTTTGCCACCCCATGGACTGTAGCATGCCAGGTTCCGGTATCCTCAACTATCATCCGGAGTTTGCTCAGATTCATGTATACTGAGTCAGCAACACTGTCTAACCATCTCATCCTTTGCTGCCCCCTTCTCTTTTTGCCTTCACTCTTTCCCAGCATCAGGGTTTTTTCCAATGAGTCGGCTCTTCGCATCAGGTGGCCAAAGTATTGAAGCTTCAGCATCAGTCCTTCCAATGAATATTCAGGTTGATTTTAGGATTGACTGGTTTGATCTCCTTTCAGTTCAAAGGATTCTCTAGCACCACAATTTGAAAGTATCAATTTTTCAGCACTCATCCTTCCTTATGGTCCGAATCTCACATCCATACTACTGGGAAAACCACAGCTTTGACTAGACAGACCTTTGTCAGCAAAGTGATGTCTCTGCTTTTTAATGTGCTGTCGGGTTTGTCATTAGCTCAGATGGTAAAGAATCCGTCTGCAATATAGGAGACCCCAGTTTGATTCCTGGGTCGAGAAGATATGCTGGAGAAGGGAAAGGCTACCCACTCCAGTATTCTGGCCTGGAGAATTCCACAGACTGTATAGTCCATGGGGTCGCAGAGTCGGACACGACTGAGCAACTTAAACTTTCACTGGATTTGTCATAGCACCACAGAGCAAGTGTCTTTTGATTTCGTGGCTGCAGTCACCATCCACAGTGACTTTGGAGCCCAAGAAAGAAAGAGATAAACAGAGGATAAATTTTTAAGACCTTTTTATTGTCAAGATAATGCATATTCATTGTAGAAAAATTGGGGAAATGCAGAAAGGGTAGAAGGAAATTAAAAAAATCGCCAAATCCTCTTCATACTCACCATTAAAATGTTGGCGGGTTACTTTCGAAGTGGGGATATTTTTCCTACGTCACAATTAGAATCATGCCTACATGTTACAATGTGGATGAACCTTGATGACAGTATGCTAAGTGAATAAGCCAGAGACAAAAGGACAAGTATTTGATGATTCCACTTACATGAAGTCCCTAGAGCAGTCAGATTCATAAAGACAGAGTAGTAGAATGGGTGCCAGGGGCTCAGGGGAGGGGGATGGGGAGTTCATGTTTAATGGGGGCAGTTTCAGTTTGGGAAGATGAATCAGTTCTGGAGATGGATGGTGGTAACAGTTGCACAACAGTGTGAATGCGCTTATGCCACTGAACTGTACACTTAAAAATGGTGAAGATGGTAAATGTTATGCTGTGTATATTTTGTGTGTGCATATGTGTGGTCACTAAATTGTGTCCGACTCTTTGCAACCTTGTGAGCTGTAGCCTGCCAGGCTCCTCTGTCCATGGGATTTCCCAGGACAGAATACTAGAGTGGGTTGCCATTTCTGCTTCCAGGGGATCTTCCCAACCCAAGGATGGAAACTTGGTCTCCTGTGACTCCTGCATTGGCAAGCAGATTCCCTTCCAGTGAGCACAAGGATAGGAAATGTTACACAGAGACAGGCCACAAGTAGGCAGGGGACCCCAGACTTAAAGGGACAGATATCATTATACTAGCCTCCGAGGGCTACCATAACAAATTACCACAAACTGCGTGGCTTAAAAAAATAGGAATTTACTCTCTCGCAGTTCTGAAGCCCAGAATTCTGAACCAAAAGGTTGGCAGGGTCACGCTCCCCACAAAAGGTCTAGGGGAGGAACTTCCTTGCTTCTTCCAGCTTCTAATGGTTGCCAGCAAGCCTTGTTATTGTTCTGTTCAGTTGCTAAGTAGTGTCCAACTCTTTCCGACCACCGTGGTCTGTTACCTGCCAGGCTCCTCTGTTCATGGGATTCCCAAGCAAGAATACTGGAGTGGCTTGCCATTTCCTTCTCCAGGAGATCTTCCCGGCCCAGGGATTGAACTTGTGTGTCCTAAATTGGCAGGTGGATTCTTTGCCACTGAGCCACCAGGGAAGCCCTCCAGCAAGCTTTGGCATTCCTCAACTTGCAGGCATCACTCCAGTCCATGCCTCTTTCTACACATAGCCGTCTAACCTCTCTGTGTCTCTGTCTCTTCACACAGCCTTCTTATAAGGATATCAGTCATTAGACTAAAGACCCACCCTACTCCAGTATAACATCCCCACCTTACTCCAATATAACCTCATGTCAACTGTTTACATCTTCAAAGACCCTATTTCCAAATCAGGTCATATCCATAGGTACTAAGAGTCTGAGTTTCAACATAACATTTGGGGGAGACTCACTTCAACCCACCACAGTGGGCAAGGTCCTTCATCTGTCCTACCTACCACCTAATTTGGGTCCCCTCAAAAGAAAAATGCTTAGGACTTCCCTCGTGGTCCAGTGGCTAAGACTCCAAGCTCTCAATGCAGGTGCCCAGTTTCAATCCCTGGTCAGGATACTAGATCCCACCTGTTGTAACCAAGAGTTCACATGCTACAACTAAGACCCAGTGCAGCCAAATTAAAAATATATATATATTTAAAACAAAATAAGAAGGATGCTTGGAAGTTGAGCAGCCAAAACAGGAACACCCATGGCAGAAGCACCAGAAAGTCCTTCGTTGGTCCACACATGGACTATGTCCAGGCATGGTAGGGCCACAATCATTCAGTAATTCAACAAATAAATATTAAGAACCTGCTTTGCACTAGGAACTGAGCCACGTACCAGGGATTCAGTGATGACTAGAACAGGTGAGCTCCTGGTAGGCGATAGGCTTGTGAAAGAGTCGGATGCAACTGAGTGAATAAACAACAACAACAAAAGACAGGAGAGGTCCCAGCCAAGGACCTGGTATTTAGGAACGGAGTTGAGAAAATCACAAACTGATGCAGGAGAGATGCAGTAAAACATGCAGTGTGATTCATCAGAAGCTCAAAGAAGGACCCTTTAGGAGATAATACTTGGGCAGAGATCTAAAGGATGAGAAGGATTAAAGCATATAAAAATGCAGGCTAGAAACATTCCAGAGAGGGAAGACTATTCCAGAGAGGGGGAATGCAACTGCAAAGACCATGAGATTAAATAAGCTTGATGAATCTGAACACAGCAGAGCTGATCCTTCAGGAGCCAAGGTTGAAGTGATGGCCTATGGGAAAGGAAGGGTGGACAGAGGTTACCAGGCTGTAAGGGACTGGAATTCTTTTCAATTCAGTTCAGTTCAGTCGCTCAATCGTGTCCGACTTTTTGTGGCCCCGTGGACTGCAGCACACCAGGCTTCCCTGTCCATCACCAACTCCTGGAATTCTGTAGATCATGGTAAGAAATGTGGATGCTATCCTATACTTGAGGCTCATCTCACTAAACCTACCGATTGGTCTTAAAGTCGCAGGCCTCCTAACCAAACAAGTGATACTCAAATCCACTAATGTGGATGAGATTTTCTAGGGAGTAGGTGATGGAGAGGGTGAAAGAGAATGGATGGAAATCTAATATTGTTGTTCAGTAGCTCAGCTGTGTCCGACCTTTGTGACCCCTCAGGGACTGCAGCACGCCAGGCCTCCCTGTCCTTCACTGTCTCCCAGAGTTTGCTCAAACTCATGTCCATTAAGTCAATGATGCCATCCAACCATCTCATCCTCTGTCATCCCCTTCTCCTGCTGCCCTCAATCCTTCCCACCATCAGGGTCTTTTCCAGGGAGTTGGCTCTCTGCATTGGGTGGCCAAAGTATTGGAGCTTCAGCTTCAGCATCAGTCCTTCCAATGAGTATTCAGGATTGATTTCCTTTAGGATTGACTGATTTGGTCTCCCTGCAGTCCAAGGGACTCTCAAGAGTTTTCCCCACCACCACAGTGCAAAGCATCAATTCTTTGGCACTCAGCCTTCTTAATGGTTCAGCTCTCACTTCCATACATGACTACTGGAAAAACCATAGCTTTGACTACATAGACTTTTATCAGCAAAGTGATATCTCTGCCTTTTAATACGCTGTCTATCGTTGTCATAGCTTGCTTTCCAAGGTGCAAGTGTCATCTAATTTCATGGCTGCAGTCACCGTCCACAGTGATTTTGGAGCCTAAGGAAATAAAATCTGCAACTGTTTCCATTGTTTCCTCATCTATTTACCATGAAGTGATGGGACCAGATGCCATGATCTTTAATTTTTTAAATGTTGAGTTTTAAGCCAGCTTTTCACTCTCCTCTTTTAATTTCAAGAAGCTCTTTAGTTCCTCTTCACTTTCTGCCTTTACGATGGTATCATCTCCCTGTCTGTGCTTGTGTGCTTAGTAGCTCAGTTGTGTCTGACTCTTTGCAACCCCATGGACTGTAGCCAGGCTCCTCTGTCCATGGGATTCTCCAGGCAAGAATACTGGAATGAGTTTCCATGCCCTCCTCCAGGGGATCTTCCCAACCCAGGAATCGAACCCAGGTCTCCCTAATTGCAGGTGAATTCTTTACCATCTGAGCCACCAGGGAAACCCCAAGAATACTTGAGTGGGTAGCCTATCCTTTCTCCAGGGGATCTTCCAAACCTAGGAATTGAACCAGGATCTCCTGCATTGCAGGTGGATTTTTTACCAGCTGAGCTACCAGGGAAACTGTATCTCATCTGCCTATCTGAGGTTGTTGATATTTCTCCTGGCCATCTTGACTCCAGCTTGAGCTTCATCCAGCCCGGCATTCATGTGATTCCTACATAACAGATTAACCCAAATCTTAGCAGCTTAAAACTTTAAAACAACACATCTATTACATGGGTTTCTAGGAGTCAAGAATCTGGGCAGAGCTTAGCTGGGTCTTCTGGCTCAGGGTCTTTGACCAAACTGTAAACAAGATGTCAGCCAGGGCAGCTATCTAGTTCCAAGTCTAGACTAGGGTAGGATATGCTTCCAAGCTCACTCCTGTGATCACTGGCAAGATTTAGTTCTTCATGAGTACTGGACTGAGGGTCTTAAGTCCTTAGTGGCTGATAACCAGAAGTCTTCTCAGTTCCTTACCATGTGGCATCTTCTTTTCTAAAAGAGTGAGCAAGACAGAAGCCATGATTTATTTATAACCTAATATCAGAAAGGACATCCTATCGATCTTCTATTGGTTAAAAGTGAGTCTCTAGGTTCAGCCCACATTCAAAAGAGGGTATTACACAGGACATGAAGATCAGAGGTGGAGATCACCGGGAGCCATCTTCAAGACTGCCTGAAGCACCTAAACAACCTAACTATTTGAGGGTGGATGGCAGACAACCAGCCAGTGAAGGAATAAGACTACAGTCAAAAAGGAAGAGTTAGAAAGATTATGGGGGAGGATATTCAAGTTTCAGGCAGCTGATAATTTCAAATACTACCTAGAGGTCAAGTTACATGGGATGGAAAGAAACTAGGAATTGGTCCATTGCAGGAGGACATTGATAATCTTTGCCCAAACCATTTCAGAGAACTGAAAGGGGCTAGAGACTTACAGACCAGTGTTTATCACTCACTGACCAGCACGGTCACTACCTCTGCAGGAGGTGACCAGAAAAACCAGGAAGAATCTCTTCTCCCAGTCTAGGGCTTCCCACAGTCTTCTGACACCTCCCCCAGGAAAGTGACCTCATTTCTAAAAGACAAAACTGATTCTAGGTCATATCCCCCTGGAACAAGAGACCAATTGATGTGATTATCTCCAAGAGAAAGGGGGCACCTACTAAAAGTAGAACCTGGTGCCCCAGAAGGGAAGACATCGGGGAACCTAAAAAAGGGTCTCTGATAATTACCTGCCAAGATTTCAGAGTGAAGGGCATCTCCATGTAATAGCAAAGGAAAAAAGGAAAGAAAAGCCAGAAGTTTTAGAAGATCCTCCTTCTTCATATAGTCTGCAATTTCATTCTGTTTAATACACAGGGCAGAATTCTGTTCCCCACTTTGTAGGACTTATTATATTGAATATCTTTGGTCCCACCAAAGATGGCTACGAAAAAGAATTTCTGTAAAGTGTTCTTCATTATAAAAATCAGAGATCTAACTTCACAAATATTATTCCCCACCAGCCTGAGTTAGAAATACTGAAGCTTCAGCATGTTGGGTGATGCATATACCTGTAATTTTATGTGGGGATGGAGAGAAAGAGAAATGAATGGCTAGACTGAAATAAAGATATGTTCAGGGTACTTATCTCTGGATAGCAAAATTACAGATGATTATTATTCTTCTCATCATATTTTTCTGTGTTTTACACAATGTGTGTGTGTGTTTCGTCACTCAGTCATGTTCTACTCTTTTCGACTCTTAGGACTGTAGTCCAGCAGGCTCCTCTGTCCATGGGATTTTTCAGCCAAGAATACTGGAGTGGGTTGCCATTTCCTCCTCCAGGGGATCTTCCTGACCCAGGGATTTGAATCCGCATCTCCAGTGGCTCCTGCATTGCAGGTGAATTCTTTGCTGTTGAGCCACCAGGTGAGCGATGAAAATGAGAATTTGGCAGACTGAGAAACAAGCAGTACTATGCACCAATTCCAATGCTCAAACAATGTAATACACACTAGGAGTATATTGGCAAGAAAGAGGTGGACCAATTAAAAGCCAGAATGGGACTGACCACACCCCCACCCATCACCCTAATCAATTTCACCTAAAACCCAAGTTGGAACCAAAATCCTCCATATATAGGTCTGACACAGTAAAGCTTCCTCAGGTGTCCCTCAGGTTGCTTAGCACACCCAATTGATGTGCTCCATACACCAGGCAGCAAACCAATCCAGTGAAATTCTCCAGT
The DNA here is from genome assembly GCA_007570785.1 of Antilocapra americana. Classification (NCBI taxonomy): domain Eukaryota; kingdom Metazoa; phylum Chordata; class Mammalia; order Artiodactyla; family Antilocapridae; genus Antilocapra; species Antilocapra americana. The sequence continues at coordinate 6,810,426 of ML663012.1, forward strand.
TAGGAAAATGGAAGCATTCAATGAACAGAGCAAAGGTAGATGATTGAGTCCAGAATGTTGTTCCAAATGAGCTATCTCCTAGGTTCTTTGTGAAACCTTCTCTGCATCTCCTAGTATTAGAAGAGCTCATCCATCTATTCATTTAATTAATAAAAATGAAAAGTAAACATTTTCACAAAGATTAGTCTCTGTCAGGCACCATGCTAAGCACTTCACTCAAATTATCTTCTTTAATCCATGCCATGATCCTATTATCCTAGTTGGCAGATGAGGAAACAGAGGCACAGAGAAGTCAAGCAACTTCCCCAAGATCGCACAGATGGCAATGATCAGAATCATAATCTGAACCTTAGTCATCTGGCTCCAGAATCTTGACCATGGTACTGTGCCAGTGGAGATCTGTTGAGTCAGATACCACTGGACTCAGTGGCTAATGATTAACCCAACTGTCTCATGAACACTTGAAACAAACCTCCCTCCCCAAAGGTTACCTGCCTCCATTTTTCCCTGGTGGTGCTGGTGGAGTCTCCAGATGGCTGACCTGGGAGGTTTTAGTTTTCCATCTTACTTCTCCTCATTACCAAATGATCCCTCAGTTTTGCAAAGCCAGGTTATTTCATTCCTTCCTCTTCCTTGTATTTCTCATATCATGCTACAAGAAAATGTTTATCCATTCCTTCACTCATGTATTCATTAAATAGATGTTTATTGAGTGTGTGTGTATATAGATATATATATAGACCCAGTATTCTTGGGTTTCCCTGGTTGCTCAGTTGGTAAAGAATCTGCCTGCAATGCAGGAGACCTGATTTCGATCCCTGGGTTGGGAAGATCTCCTGGAGAAGGGAAAGGCTACACACTCCAGTATTCTCTCCTGGAGAATTCCATGGACTGTGTGGTCCATGGGATTACAAAGAGTCCAACACAACTGAGTGATTTTCATTATATATATTTATAGTATGTATATATATATATATTATATATATTTATAGTATGTATATATATATATATTATATATATAGAAGGCAGGAGGAGACGGGGACAACAGAGGATGAGATGGTTGGATGGCATCACCAACTCGATGGACATGAGTTTGAGCAAGTTCCAGGAGTTGGTGATGGACAGGGAAGCTTGGTGTGCTACAGTCCATGGGGTCGCAAAGAGTCGGACACGATTAAGTGACTGAACTGAACTGAACAATGAGACTGGGCTTCCCAGGTGGCGCTGTTGTCGAGTCCAAGCTGGTACTGCTCGCTGCAAGATGAGTCAATGAATCTGAGACCAGGTGTTGGGATCAGGAAGGCACTTTATTCTGGAGCTGGCTGACCCAAAAGATGGCAGGCTAGAGCCTCAAAATAACCATCTTGTCAGGGCCTGGATGCCAGGTTCTTTTATGGATCAGAGATTGGGGCGGGGGTGGGGCGTGGTGTTGAGGAAACAAAGTAAAAAGACTATTCAGTTCTTGCAAATGTCCCCTAGAATGGTGAGAGAGTCAATTCCTAGGCAGATTGATTAGAAGTCCAAGGGTCCCCAAGGAGAGAGGGGTCTGAAATTCTCAAGGAGGAAGAAAGGACAAACTTTTTTTTCTCTCTACATTCCTTAGGATTATATAACAATAATGTAACCTGCTTGAGGACAGTCTCTGGAAAAACCTTCTCGATAATCGTTATCTTAAAATGTAAATTATGGGAGTGGGTCTGGTGAGGTCTTTACAACCTCCAGACATTCTTTTAATTCAATGTAATAACTGATTAGAGAATACTCTCTAATATATATATATATATATATATATATACACACTCCATTGCTATATACATTATTGAGTTATAATGTGTATAACTCCATTGCTAACACTAGCAAGGGGGTACTCTTTCTGCCCCCTTCTGATGCCTATGTCAGAAGCTTTCTCTGTCTCCTTCATACTTTAATAAAACTTTACTACACAAAAGCTCTGAGCGATCAAGCCTCATCTCTGGTCCCAGATTGAATTCTTCTCCTCCGGAGACCTAGAATCTTGACGTCTTTTCGTGGTTCTACAACAACCTTTCATCTTGGGGGCTCATCTGGGATTCTTCAGGACAAGGTAAGGATGCTTGGAAAGCTCTAGTTCTTTGTTCTCCTAGCAAAAACGTTTTCTGCTGTACTTTACTAACTCTACAATGTGCTTGTGTGAGTGGATGAAATGACCTGCCTGAAGCAAGTGAGGAGCCCTGCTCTGCAGTTCCATGGTAACCTCATATGGCTTATGACAGAAACCTGTTGGGGTTTAAACCGACCTGCCAAGGCCAAGAGACACCCAATGTCTCCTTCAGGGACAGACCAGAAATGGCCAAAGCATGTGGACCAAAATCTCCTTTCTCGGTCAAACTTTTTGGTGTCTTTGACCATTTCATAACTCCTTGGAAATTAGAAGTACTTACCTAGTCTGTCGCATCATAGACTTTCAAGGGACTTGTGATCTATGCTGTTACTGTATATTGTTACTTAGATCCCAAACTTGGATTGGTAGTCAGAAAGCGCCTAGCCTAGCTAGGAATCGAACGTTTGGAAGCTAGATGGAGCTCTAGCTCCAAGAGGATCTCTGAGGTTAAAGGTTACTCAGATTGGAATTGCAATTTTTTCCCACCTTTGATAGCACTGGCTCTTAGAGGACCAGAGGAGACTCTTATACTGGTGTGGGGACGCTTGGAAGGAACATCTCAGTTTTATGTTCGTATCAGTCTTATTGTGGTCAGGAATACACTCAGGGTTGTGCACAGGCACTCAGGTGATGAATGTTTCCCCCAGCGGCCTTAGCCTGGGAGGCATTCCAGAAGGTTACTCTGATCGTACCCCGGGTGGCATCAGAGGCAAACAAGGTTTTAATGGTGAAAAGCTGGATGTCAGTTAGGGATGCCATCAGGTCTACTACCCCTGGTGCATCCCCACCCCATCTCGGTGGTAGAACCAGGAGGGACAAGTATGGCGTCTGTGTGGGTAAGGGACAGATTAAGTCCGAGCAGAAAAGAAAAGCTTTGGTGTAAAATCTGTCTACACTCCCATCTAGAGCAAGGAGGAAGGCCTCCGGTTGAAAGATGGCGCTGGTCTCATTTTTCTCTCTTACAGATAGGAGCTAACAATTCCAGCCTCATTCCTTTGAACTGTATCCTGAAAAACTGAGATAGATTTGATCCCCAGGGCTTTATATAAACTTATAGCTGAAACTCAGCAGGCCCAAACCAACAAACTGGTTTGGTCTCCAGATACTCAAAAGGCTTTGGAGGTTCTTCAGACTGTTCTCCTGCAAGCTCCCAATTTGACCTTCCCCACAGGGTCAAAATTTAACTTGTTTGTCACTGAAAGAAAAGGTATGGCCTTGAGAGTTTTGACACAACCCCGAGGGCCACACCAGCAACGTATTGCTTATCTAAGCAGAGAATTAGGTATAATTTCTCACGGGTAGCCCCACTGCCTAGGAATAATTGGGACAGTGGCTTTATTAGCACCTGAAGCTTTAAAAATAATTAATGGATGAAACCTTACTGTACTGACTTCTCATGATGTGAGTAAAATCTTAAATTCTAAGGTTAATATTTGGATGACAGATAGTAGGCTTCTTAAATATCAGTCACTGTTGTTAGAAGGACCAGTAACTAAGCTTAAAGTTTGTGGAAATTTAAATCCTGCCACTTTCTTTCCTGAGAAGGAAAATAAAACACCTGACCACGATTGTTCCCAGTTTCTAACTTTAAACTACACAGCTCGGGAAGATCTAATGGATACCCCATTAGACAACCCTGACATGGAAATATTTACAGATGGCAGTTCTTTTGTTCGGGATGGAAAGTGTAAAGCAGGTTATGCCGTGGTGACTGCTGAACAGGTTTTAGAAGCAAAATCTCTCCCCCAGGAAACCAGTGCTCAGTTAGCAGAGCTTGTGGCTCTGACCCGAGCTCTAGAGTTAAGCAAAGGGCAGTGGGTAAATATCTACACTGATTCTAAGGATGCTTATTTGACTTTACATGCTCACGCTGCAATATGGAAGGAAAGACAGTTTAAAACAGCAACAGGAGAACCTATTAAGCATTTCAGAGAGACTGAGAGACTTTTAACTGCTATATATTGTCCTAAAGAGGTAGCTGTCATGCATTACAAAGGGCACAGCAGGGATGGGAGTAAAGTAGCCGAAGGTTATCAGCTGGCTTACTGTCAAGCTATAAAAGGACACTTTACAAAACTCCTTCACTACAGACGCTGGACAGGTCCAGCGTGGAACAGAAAAAACCACAATATACTGAGGAAGAATTAGAAAGATATGAGAAAAGAGGAGCAAAGATTACTGATAAAGGATGGTTACAGTCCGAGGATTGATGATTAATAATTCCTGAAAATGCTCAATGGAAAATTCTTGAAGGTTTACACCAGAGTTTTCATTTGAGTGCTAAAAGTACTTACCAGATGGCTTCTAATTTGTTTGAAGGAAAAAAATATAATGAAAACTTTAAAGAACATTATCAAAAGGTGTGAAGTTTGTCAAAAAAATAATCCAAAGACTGAAAAGCTAGCAAAATCTGGATTATAACGAAGTGGAAAATATCCTGGAGAGGACTGGGGAATTGATTTTACTCATATGCCAAAAGCTAATGGGTTTTCTTGCTTACAAGTTTGGATGGATACTTATACTAGATAGAGGCTTTTCCTTGTCATACTGAACAGGCTAAGGAGGTTATAAAGATTTTAATCCATGAAATTATCCCCAGGTTTGGGCTGCCACGGAGCCTTCAGAGAGACAATGGCTCCGCCTTTAAAGCTGCTGTAATCCAGGGGGTGTCTAAAGCTCTAGAAATAAAATATCACTTACACTGTTCCTGGAGACCCCAATCCTCAGAAAAGGTTGAAAAAGCTAATGACATTATCAAAAGACATCTGAGCAAATTAACTCAAGAGACGCAGAACAATTGGATTAAAGTCCTACCCATAGCTTTAATGAGGGCTCGAACTGCCCCAAAAAAGGAAGGACTGTCCCCCTTCGAATGTATTTATGGGAGGCCTTTCTTATGCACAGACATTGTTATAGACCCTGAAGCCTTAGAATTAACTAGTTATGTAACTCAGCTCTCAGCTTTTCAACAGGCATTAACAGAACTCTGGGAGACAACTCCTGACCCGGCCTGAGTCAAGCAAGCCTCTATTTGAGCCAGAAACCGAGGTCCTCATAAAAACACTGGGATCTGGGGGCCAACCCTCGAGCCCCTCTGGGAAGGCCCTTACCAGGTTATTCTTTCTTCTCCCACAGCTGTCAAAGTGCCGGAATTGATTCGTGGGTACATCACGCTCGAGTTAAGAGGTGGCACCCTGACCAGAACTAAGTGACTTCATTTTATGTCTTTACTTTCTATGCTCTGACTTTGTACTTTTCAGATGGGCCTGATAATCTATGTGATCCCACTTCTGCTGACTCCAAAAATCCTGAATCTGCCATTTGATCCTCAAGACAATGCCTTCCTGCCCTGGGCTCACTCCTACACAACATTTCACAATCAGTCTAACTGCTGGGTCTGTGGAACACGCCCCTCTTCATCAGTGGAAGGCTTCCCATGGTGGACATCTCCACTTCAAAGAAAAGACTTTCTCCAAGTCTACAAATACCTTCAACAACAATCACATGGGATGCCTCTTAAACTAATGACATCCAACAACCCTAAGATGGACTGGTGCAACACTTTGTACTTTAACTATGGACATGATGTGACTTTTAATTTTGATTATACATTGTCTCAGTTTAATGACTATTTCTCTACACATAAGGTAAATGGGTCTAGATCTAATGGGTTTTCACCCGACATTTATCAAATATGAGATGAGGTTATATGAAAAAGGACGTCTACTATCTACTGCCCCTATATGCTGGAAACAAATAGAGCCGTCCCCAGAAGTTAGTCAACAACTTAATTATAATGATTGGAAACAACTGGGATTTTTGCCTCAGGAAATATGCAATGTAATCATTCCTATGATTTCCAATCCCAGTTCAGGTCCTCCCTTTGTCTGGCCAGGCACTGACTGGGACTGGATATCTCAGTCGCGCTGGCTTGCTCCAGAGAAGGCTTATTGGATACATGGCTCTTACCTATGGGCATGGCTTCCCCCTGGTTGGATAGCGAGATGCACCCTAGGTCTAGCCTTTACTCACGGCTTTATATTTTCAGAGCTTTCAGAAAAGCCTGCTAATTTATCCCACCTTAAAACTCAGTGGGCAAGGTCTATATTTCATTGGTATGATTATTTGGCTACAATGTTTATTCCCTCCTTGGGAACTACAGATATTATGCTAGGAGTGGATGCTTTGACTAATTTTACTCAACAGACTTGCAAGATTCTCAGAAAGCTATTTCAGCTCTTAATGCTGAACAAGCACAAATTTAAAAGGTGACTTTACAGAACAGATTGGCTTTAGATATTCTGACAGCCGTGCAAGGAAGAACTTGTGCCATTATTCACACCCAATGCTGTACATATATACCTGATATGAACACTAATGTTACTCATTTTACTAAACACATGACCAAGATGACTGGGGCTATGGATACTCCTGAAGCCTCAGTTGCTTTACTTTGGGAGACGTTAATTAGTTCCCCATAGTGGAAAACTATCTTCATTACAATAATTCTGATTGTTCTATTTTTGCTGTTTGCTCCCTGCATCTGTAACTGTGTAACTGGATTTGTTTCTAGTCGCATGAAGGCTTTTAAGTTACAAATGGTTGTCCGAGCTCCTACGAGTGCCACAGCCTCCTCCAACTATTACTTGGGGACCCTGGATCAGAAACCCTCAATATGAGGGTTAGGAAAATATGTTGCCTCAACAACCTAGGGACCATGCCCCTAAACAGCAGAAAGTAGTTATAGAACAAAAACGATGCCCCTTTCCCTTGACAACATAATTCTCCTAAAAGAAAAGGAGGAAATGAGAGAGTAAATTCCTAGGCAGATTGGTAAGAAGTCCAGGGGTCCCCAAAGAGAAAGGGGTCTGGAATTCTCAAGGAGAAAGAAAGGACAAACTTTTTCCCCCTCTACATTCTTTAGGATTATATAACCATAATGAATCCTGCTTGAAGACAGTCTCTGGAAAAAACCTTCTAGCTAATCCTGTTATCTTAAAATGTAAATTATGAGAGTGGGTCTGGTGAGGTCTTTACAACCTCCAGACATTCTTTTGATTCACTGTAATAACTAACTGGAGCATATATAACTCCATTGCTAACACTAGCAAGCGGGTACTCTTTCTGCCCCGTTCTGACGCCTATGTCAGAAGCTTTCTCTATCTCCTTTATACTTTAATAAAACTTTATTACACAAAAGCTCTGAGCGATCAAGCCTCCTCTCTGGCCCCGGATTGAATTCTCCTCCTCTGGAGGCTACGAATCCTGGCATCTTTTCGTGGTTCCACAACAACCTTTCAGTGGCAAGCCTCAGGCAGGGTAATATGTTAGTTTTCGCTGCCTTACAGTCCTTTACAGGTGGGCAGCTCAGGCTGTCTCCCTGAGGGAGGCCATTATGTATGCCTACAGTAACAAAAAAAAAAGCCACAGGAAGAGGGTTAAAGTCACAAAAGCAGATCAAGCATGAACTCAAAATTCACCCTTCCTGGTTACAGTGCTAGTGGTAAAGAACCCACCTGCCAAGACAGTGTTATGAATCCAAGCTCTCTGCTCACCACGCGACAGGCCAGTGAGTCAGAGAGATGAGGTACTGAGGCAAGGAAAATGACTTTATTCAGAAAGCAGCTGATTGAGAAGATGGCAGCCTAGTGCCCCAAAATAAGCATCTTTTGGGGGTCTGGATGCCAGGTTCTCTTATAGATCAGAGAGAAAGAAGCAATGAGAAACTAAAGTCAAAAGGCAGAATAGAGAGGGAGAGGCAGCAGGGAAGTAAAGTGAAAGGGTCTTCAATCTTGCAAAACATCTCCAAGGGAATGGCCAGCCTTTGGAAGGGGTGTGTTCTTCTGTTCACAGGTGGGCAAGGACAAACTATCTCTCCATGAGCTGAACAAAGGCACTTTAGTTTACAGTCAAGTAGAGGGGCAGAGTCCTCCAGGCAAGCCAGTAAGTATGATTATGATAACAAAAGCAATAAAAAGCAAGTCAAAGAAGCAGTTTCCAACATGGAGTTAGAATTGGTCTCCTCCCTGTAACAGCAAGAGACTTAAGAGATTCCTGGGTCAGGAAGATCCCCTGGAGGAGGGCATGGCAATCCAAATATTGGCAATTCCCATATCCTAGCCTGGAGAATCCCATAGACAAAGGAGCTGGTGGGCTATAGTCCATAGGGTCTCAAAGAGTCGGACACAACTGAAGTGACTTGGCATGCACACAAGCACAATGAGATTTACTGAAGGGTTTTTAAGTAAGAAAGTGATGTGCTCTGGGCTTTACAGGTAGCTCAGTGGTATTAAAAAAAAATTCATCTGCCAATGCAAGAGTTCACTTCAGTTCAGTCAGTTCAGTCACTCAATTGTGTCCAACTCTGCGACCCCATGAACCGAAGCACACCAGGCCTCCCTGTCCACCACCAACTCCTGGAATCCACCCAAACCCATGGCTATTGAGTCAGTGATGCATTCCAACCATCTCATCCTCTGTCATCCCCTTCTCCTCCTGCCCTCAATCTTTCTCAGTATCAGGGTATTTTCAAATGAGTCAGCTCTTTACATCAGGTGGCTGAAGTATTGAAGTTTCAGCTTCAACATCAGTCTTTCCAATGAACACCTAGGAAAGAGACATGGGTTCAATCCCTGGTCCAGGAAGATCCCACATGCCTCAGAGCAACTAAGCCTGTGTACCACAACTATTGAACCTGTACTCTAGAGCCCAGGATCTGCAACAACTGAAGCCCATGCACCCTAGACCCCATGCTCCACAAAAAGAGAAGCCAAGGCAATGAGAAACCTGAGCATCGCAATGAAGAGTAGCCCCCACTCACTGCAACTAGAGAAAAGCCCACACAACAACAAAGACCCAGCACACCCAAAAACACATAGATAAATTTAAAAAGAAAAGAGAAATCTCCTGCCAAGGCAGGAGACTCGGGTTTGATCCCTGGGTCATGAAGATCCCCAGATCCTCCTTCCTGGAGAAGGAAATGGCAACCCACTCCAGTCTTCTTGCCTGGGAAATCCCATGGACAGAGGAGCCTTGGTGGACTACAGTATGTGTGTCATGGTCCAGGCATGGGCTGGAGAAGAATTTCCATGAGACATGAGACAGGATGAGGGGAAATAAAATTTATTAGAGTGGGAGATGCTGTTAAAACAGAGGACCAGCTCAAGGGAGAACCAACGTTGAACAAGGGTCCTTAGTGAATTTTTATAGCCAGGGTACAAGGAACAGAATAGGGGTCTTATGGGTCATTTGCTGATTGGATGAAGCACATATACTTGGTGGGGGAAGAGTAAGGCAATTACCTTCTCCCTGTGGTAGGAGAGGAGACAGGTTATACTGCTCAGGAAGACCTGAATCTGTTAATAGTTACAACATGGAGGAGGGAAGGACAATAAGGGTCTGGCTTTTCCATTCTTGCATTCCAAGACCCTCCTTGGTTTTATCTACTCTTTCTTCCTTGGCCCACCACAGTGTGGGGTCCCAAAGAGTCAGACATGACTTAGCGACTAAACAACATCAACAGATGTGCTCTGGTTTAAAACAGAGTGCTGACTATGGTGTGGGAAATGAATTTAGGAAGGCAAGGGAGAAGCAAGGAGACCAGGTAAGTGAGAAATGATGGTGTGAATGAGAAAAAGAATGCTGCCAGTAGCAATGGAGAAAAAATAATCATATTGGAGGTAGGCTTTGAAGGTTGGGTAGGCAAAATCTGTTGGTGTATTGCATGTGGACACAAAAAAATTAAGGAAGCTTACTAAGTCTTTAACATGGGCAACTGGGGTGAATAGTGCCCAAGTATCAAGCCAAGGAACACTAGCAGAGGAAAAAGATCAGAAATGTTCATCAAAAATGTGGTTTTGGTAATTCAAAAAAATTATCATATGTGAAATGAATCGCCAGCCCAGGTTTGATGCATGATACAAGGTGCACTGGGATGACCCAAAGGGATGGAATCGGGAGGGAGGTGGGAGGGAGCTTCTGAAAGGGGAACACATGTATACCCATGGCAGATTCATTTCAATGTATGGCAAAACCAACACAATAACGTAAAGAAGAAAGTCTTTCTTGAATTTGTTACAATTAAAAAAAAAAGACACATGTACCTCAATGTTCATTGCAGTGTTATAGAAACCATAGCAGTGGAAGAAGATAAGTGGCACTCAAAGTTGCAGAACAGCAGGATTTTATTCAGTACCTGTGCTGGCCCAGCAAAGTCATCTCCAAAGGCTGAGTGCCCCACCTTTGTTCTGGGTATCTTTTATACACAATAAAGTTCCCACTCAAACAGCTCAGATCCCTCCCCTCCCCAAGTAGCCCAAGTTCCTGTGGATGCAACAAGTAAGCAAGAGCACAGAAGCAAAAGTGGTGATTGATGAGCTACAGCTATTAAAACAAGACAAGAAGAGGGAAAGCAAAAGGTTGTTACTTTAATCGGGGGCTTTGATATTGCCCCTATCTCAGCAGCACTATTTAGAATAGCCAGGACATGGAAACAACCTAGATGTGGATCAACAGATGAATGGATAAAGAAGATGTGGTACATATATACAGTGGAATATTACTCAGCCATAAAAAGGAATGAATTTGAGTCAGTTCTAGTGAGGTGGTGAACCTAGAGCCACCTCAGAGTGAAGAATCAGAAAGAGAAAAAATATATATATTGTTTATTAACACATTTATAGGGAATCTAGTGAAATAGAACTGATGAACCTATTTGCAGGGAAGGAATAGAAACAGAGATGCAGACATAGGAAACAGGCTTGTGTGGAGGATGAAAGAGAGGGTGGGACAAATTGAGAGAGTAGCATTGCAACATATACATTATCAAATGCAAATAAATAGCCAGTAGGAAGTTGCTGTCTAACAACAGGGAGCTCAACCTGGTGCTCTGTGACAACCTACAGGGGTGGGATAAGGTAGGAGTGGGAGGGAGGTTCAAGAGAGAGGGGCATATGTATACTTATGGCTATACATTGTTGTATGGCAGAAACCAGCCCAACATTGTAAAGCAATTATCCTCCAATTAAAAAATTAAAATTAAAAACAATGTGGCTTTGGACCTGTTGGGTTAGAGGTGCCTATCAGTTGCCCAGGTAAAGATGCCACTCTTGAAGGGGAAAAAAAAAATGGTGATGTGATGGAGAATTATGGGGGGGGGGGGGGGGGCAGTTGTCTCTTCCTCTTCCCCAGACTCCAACGGACTTCTTATGTTGGAGGAATTCCACATCATATGATCCTGGTGGGAAACAAAGTCCTCCTTCCTCCATTGAAACAGGAAGTTCAGCCATGAGTCACTTTTCCTAGCTTCCTTTTCAGTCCAGGCATGGCCATGTGACACAGGCTTAGGCAATTAGACACAGCCACCTTGGACCCTGGGAACTAAAGGGGCAAAAAAGCAGGTGCTATAGAGAACTGACTCAGTTGCTGGCTGAAGTAGCAGTGCCATTCCGGGGGACAGTCAGCCAACAGCTGAGATTTCTGCAACGGTAGCCATGGTGTCCTTCAGAGCCACTGTATGTCTTTGTTCTGTATGTCTTTGCTATGATTCTGACTGTGAAACCATCTTCTCCTTTTCTGTGGCTTGCACTAAAAATCCTGAGTGATAGGAGAGAGTAGGTCTTAGATACTGCACTAAGGAAAGCCTCCATTAAGACAGTGATATTTAAGCTGGGTTCTGGACTTCCCTAGCGGTACAGTGGATAAGAATCCACCTGTCAATGCAGGGGAACACAGGTTCGATCCCTGGTCTGGGAAGATTCCACATGCCTTGGAGCAGCTCAGCTCCTGAGCCACAACTACTGAGCCCTCACTCGGTAGTTGAGCCACAACTACTGAGTCCAAATGCTACAACTACCGAAGCCCGCATGCCCTAGAGCCTGTGCTCCACAAGAGAAGCCACCACAATGGGAAGCCCATGCGCCATCCTGAAGAGTAATCCCCTGCTCTCTACAACTAGAGAAAAGCCAGTGTGTGGTAGGAACACCTAGCACAACCTAGACAGATCGATTGATAGATAAATCTGGGTTCTGAAGATGGAGGCAACCATGGGAAGAAGGTGGAAAGGAGTATGCCACACAGAAGGAACAACAAATCGAAAGGTCTGAAGTGGGAGAAACCTTAGCACCGTCCTCAGAGCTGGAGAAGATGTTTGGATGGCATCACTGACTCCATGGACATGACTCTGAGCAAACTCAGAGACAGTGATAGACAGAGAAGCCTGGCGTGCTGCAGTTCATGGGGTCACAAAGAGTCGGACCCAACTTGGCCACTGAACAACAGAGCTGGAAGAAGCCTCATCCATCTTCCTGGGTAAGAAGGTAAGAGGGTAAGAAGCAGCAAGGAGAGGTGGGCTCGATAAGGTAGAACCTTTCTTAAGGAGCCAGGATTCCAAGCTGCCTCTGCCTAGCTCCAAACCGAAGACTCCATCCAGCCCATCCCTGTAGCCTTACCCCTCCCCCACTTTTGGAACTCCGGCTTTGCTGTTGCCACGGTCGGTCGTCATAGTCAAGGGTGCTCTGTTTCACAAATTTCTCAGGCCAGGAAGGAGTTGCATGTCGTTGAGGAGGGGGTCCCTGCCCCTCCAGGCAAGGATCTCAGGCCAGGCCTGTAAACCAAACAGGGATCATGCCCGTGTTGATACCCCCAGTGGAGCACAGCCAGGACACGCGTGTTGGGCACCCAGCGTGGCGCGCGGCTACCAGGGCCTTGACAGAGAAGGCACACCAGCTGACCGACCGCTGCGGGCAAGAGGCGGTGACCATGTGGCAACCCAACGACAATGTGCAGGACCCACACGTGGCGCGCCACCTCTGCCGGACCGCCTACATTCTGCCCTGGCGCTTCCGAGTGGAGATGCTCAAAGGGGGAGGCACCATGGAGAAGCCACCGCCCGGCGAGGGAGTTACGCTGTGGAAGAGCAAGATGAAGCCGCCTGCCTGGCACGCCCGCCTGCCGCTGCCCATGCACCGTGACGCGCGGGCCCTGCAGAGCGCCGAGGTGGTGCAAGCTCACGCTCGCGGGGCGCGCCTCACCGCCGCCCGCCTCGGCCGCGCGCAGCACCAGATCAATGGGCAGCTGCAGCTGCTGCAGCGCCAGCGCGAGGCTACGGACCGCAGACTCAGCGAAGTGCGCAAAGCACTGCTGATTAACCAGCAGAGCGTCAAGCTGCGGGGCTACCGGCCCAAATCTGAGACGGTGGGACCACCCCCGCCCCAGCCCAGCCGCAAAGACTCAGGCCTCCGCTCCCAGATGCGCAGACTGGGCAAAATCCACCCTAGAGAGGAAACACTCTCCCATCGCAGTCCCAATTCCACCCCAAGACGAGGTGCCTTGGTTCCCGGCCCCAGAGACAGAGATCCTCACAAACGGATGTGATCCTCAAACCCCTTGCCCCAGAAGTATTAGTCGTTCTGTCGTGTCCGACAGTTTCTCCTGTCCATGGTGGACTGTAGCCCGCCAGGCTCGTCTGTCCACGGGATTCTCCAGGCAAGAATACTGGAATGGGTAGCCCCCTCCTCCAGGGGGTCTTCCCCACCCAAGGATCGAACCGAGGCCTCCTGCATGGCAGGCAGATTCTTTACCGTCTGATCCACTAGGGAAATCTTGCCCCAGAGGAGCATATCTTTCAGTCTCCCTGCTAGGGAGAGAAGGTGGGACCCTTGAGTCAGGCAAGAAGCTAGATTTACCAGAGTAATATCTACCACTCCCAGCCTAGACAAGGGGGTGAAACTCTCCTCCATGCATGAGACCCTTAGTGCCCCAACCCCCCAACCCCACTGAAAACACACAAGAAGCCCCCAGCTGAGCAGTGGGTGATATTCTAGTCCCAAAAGATAAAATTCTCCTCATTATATTTTTTTAAACCCTAACCAACTCCCACCTCTCCCAGGCTTCCCAGGTAGCTCAGTGGTAAAGAATCCACCTGTCAATGCAGGAGAGACAGGGGTTCCATCCCTCAGTCAGAAGATCCCCTGGGGGAGGAAATGGCAACCCACTTCAATATTCTTGCCTGAAAAATCCCATGCACAGAGGAGCCTGGTGGGCTGCAGTCCATAGCGTCGCAAGGAGTCTGACATGAGGAGGGGGTCCCTGCCCCTCCAGGCATGCACCAAACACACCCCTCAGCCTCAGGGAATGAAAACCCCATCCCAGGCCTCATAGGGGTTAGGGTTAGAATTAGGAGAGGAACAGATTCTGCCTTAAGACTGAAACCCTCAGGCAACCTGAGAGTTAAACCACTAGGCAGGGGGAAAGAGTGAGACCCCATAGTCCCAGCCCTGGCAAAATCCTCCCCCTAAAGTGAAATCCTCAATGGCTATCCCCAACGGGGACAATATTCCAGCTTCCCTGGGGAGAGATGAGATGCCCCCCACACCCGTAGGATGGGTTTTCAAGTCCCAGCCCCCAAATCCAGACAATAAGCCCTCCAAAGGGCAAACCCCATCATTGCTATGATGAGACTCCTCCACTTGTAGCCTGGAAGAGAGGATAAGACCATCACCAAGGAAGGGGGAGCCCCTCAGCCCCAAAGAGCAATGATAACCTTCCCCCAAGTTAAGTCATCTCCATCCCAGCTCACTGGGCTCCTATCTGTAAAAGGAAGAAGTTCCTGACCCGGCTCTCTAGGGGGTAAGACCTCCCGCAAGTGAAAGAGTTAGTCACCCAGTCATGTCCCACTCTTTAGGACCCTGTGGACTGTAGCTCACCAGGCTCCTCTGTCTGGTGGAATTCTCCAGGCAAGAATAGTGGAGTGGATTGCCATTCCCTTCTCCAGGAGATCTTCCCTACCCAGGGATCTAATTTGGGTCTCCTGCATCATAGGTGGATTCTTTACCATCTGAGCCACCAGAAGCCCTGGTGAGAGCTCCCTAAAAGGATAAATGCTTCTCAGAGAGTGGGATCCCCAAAGTGTGAGAGTGCCCCCAACTCCATTCCCCAAACCCAGAGTTTATGAGCTACTATTACTCTGTACTATTCTAGAAAAAGAGCTCTCCCTGCCAGCTCTCTCCCACAGGTGTGAAAAATTCTCTCCTTGTTTTCCAGATCTCTGACAAAGCTGACAGTATGCTTACCTGGGAAAAAGAGGAGCTAAAGAGCATGAAGAGAAAGATGGAGACAGATATGGAAAAATCAGAGGCCCTGCTCAAGGTTTGGGACACCTGGGGCCAGGTTAAGGGGATTGGAGGAGACCCTCGGCTACCTAATGGGCAAACAACTTTAACCTTGGGGATTCTAGCAACAGCAAATCCTTCAAGCCACACATTCGTCCCACACTGACCTGACATTCACTGTATTTCCACTTTAGGAAATGGAAAGACTGAGAGATGAAATGGGCCTCAAAATAACAATGAGGACCCCTTACCTCTGTGCCCTGTTGGCTCAGAGAGTAAAGAATCCACCTGTGATGCAGGAGAAGCAGGTCCCTTCCCTGAGTTGGGAAGACCCCCTGGAGAAGGGAATGGCAACCTACTCCAGAATCCTTGTCCAGAGAATCCCATGGACAGAGAAGCCTGGTGGGGTCCATGGGGTTGCAAAGAGTTGGATGTGACTGAGTGACTAAGCATGCCCCTCTCTGTCAAGCCCTGTCCTGTTGGTAAGTCCTTAAAACCCTCCTGTGAAATAGAAACTCTGATTCTCGTTAGAGATGGGGAATTCGAGGCTCCGAAAGATGTGACCTCACCCAAGGTATGGAGCCAGCCAGTGATGAGGCTGTGGTTTCAGTTCAGGTATAGTTTTTTCCTCCGGCTTTAGAGAGGTACAATTTACTATTTTACATTGTGTGTGTATTTTATTTCTTAAAAAATATTTATTTATTTTTGGCTGTGCTGGGTCTTTGTTGCTGCCCAAGAGCTTTCTCAATTTGCAGTGAGTGAGGCTACTCTAGTTTCAGTGCACAGGCTTCTCACTGCTGCGGCTTCCCTTGTTGCAGAGCACAGGCTCTAGGCTCACAGGCTTCAGCAATTGTGCCTCAAAGGTTCAGAGTTTCAGCACAAGGGCTCAGTTGCCCCACTTCATGTGGGGTCTTCCCAGATCGGGAATGGAGCCCATGTTCTCTACATTGGCTGATGGGTTCTTAACCATGGACCAGCAGACAAGTCCCACTATATATTATTAGTATAGTAATTGTATTAATATAAAAATATCACTACTACTAATTGGCTTCTCTGATAGTTCAGTTGGTAAAGAATCTGCCTGCAATGCAGGAGACCCCGGTTCAATTCCTGGGTTTGGAAGATCCTCTGGATAGGGGAAAGGCTACCCACTCCAGTATTCTGACCCAGAGAATTCCATGGACTGTATGGGGTCACAAGGAGTCAGAAAATGACTGAGCGACTTTCACTATTAGTGATATTACTACTACTACTACTACTACTGATAATTACTATATTTTATATATTTATATATCACATTTTCTTTATCCATTCATCTGTCAAGAGACATTTAGATTGTTTCTATGTCTCAGCTGATGCATAATGCTAAAATGTGCATTATTTCCCTTCAAGGTCCTGATTTCCTTTATATATGTACCCAGAAGTGTGAGAACTTCCTCATGTTTCAACTCAGATGTCTTGAACTCTTTACTCTGTACTATGTGCTCATCTTTATCATCTCCATTCAGAAATGGTCTCTCACTGTATCCTTCACTCTTGCAACAATTTCTTTATGACGTCACTAATGGATACATGAAAGTAGGTTTCAAGGAGCCTGTACGCACTTGTGATTCAGCCATTTGACAAATATTAATCTAATACCCTGGTGTCCCAGGCACTGTGTTTGGAAGTTGGGACAAGTTGTGAACAGGCCTTGCCCTCGAGGAATTCACATTAAAGGGTCATACAAATAAGGGCCCAGCCAGGTTTGGGAGGGTGGAGTTGGGGGAAAGTGGGTGGAGTTAGGAGCTGGTGCGCCACTGTCCGTGGTACTGAACCTTAATTGCACTCAACCTGTTACACCTCCGATGCAATGGACTTGTGCTGTGTGTACTTAGTCACTCGTTGTATCCGACTCTGTGACCTCATGGACTGTAGCCTGCCAGGCTCCAAAGAACGTGAACTTGGGCAGACTTCAAGAGATGGTGAGGGACAGGAAGGCCTGGTGTGCTGCAGTCTATGGGGTCACAAAGGGTCAGACACGACTGGGGGACTGAACAACAATATTGTACCTCCAGGCTGCTGTCATATTCCTTTAAATCTGGTGATTCTGAAAAATCCTTCAAGTAAGTCTGAAACAGACAAGGAGAAGACCCTGAAGGTTGCCCTGGTAGGGAAGGGCTTGCAACAGAGAAAATTAAATAGGGAGGTGGGAAAAGACAGACAGATGGAAACCTAAGAGAGTGTTGTTGTGTTGTCATTTAGTCACTAAGTCGGGTCCAACTCTTTTTATGACTAACCCATGGACTGTAACCTGACAAGCTCCTTTGTCCATGGGACTTCCCAGGCAAGAGTACTGGAGTGGGTTGTCATTTCCTTCTCCAGGAGATCTTCCCAACTCAGGGATTGAACCATGTCTCTTGCATTGCAGGTGGGCTCTTCACCATTGAGCCACTAGGAAAGCCCTTTCAACTTAAAACCACAAACTCAAATCTCAAATTGACAGTAAGAGGGTTCCCAGAAATCTTACATGTGTCTCTGGAAGACTTGCTGTCCCGCTGTGCAAGTTATTTCATACCTTCTCTTCTTTCATATCTGTAACCATCTTTCTTCATTTTCAAAGAATGACCTCAATGCATGGAAACCACTGAAAAGAATTTCTCTCATTTTTCCTCTACCAAGCCTATAATTCCATCTACCCACCATAAACTCCTCCTCCCCCTTCTCCTGCATCATCAATATTTATTTCTTCATCAGATCACTCTCAACAGTGAACAAATGGGGGACTACCCCTTAATGGACACAGATCTACTTAGGATGATGAAAAGTTCTGGAAATGGACAGTGATGATGGTTACTCCTTGGAAGGAAAGTTATGACCAACCTAGACAGCATATTAAAAAGCAGAGACATCACTTTGTCAACAAAGGTCCATCTAGTCAAAGCTATGGTTTTTCCAGTGGTCATGCATGGATGTGAGAGTTGGACTATAGAGAAAGCTGAGTGCCAAAGAATTGATGCTTTTGAACTGTGGTGTTGGAGAAGACTCTTGAGAGTCCCTTGGACTGCAAGGATACCCAACCAGTCCATCCTAAAGGAGAGCAGTCCTGGGTGTTCATTGGAAGGACTGATGCTGAAGCTGAAACTCCAATACTTTGGCCACCTGAGGCAAAGAGCTGACTCATTCGAAAATACCCTGATGCTGGGAAAAATTGAGGGCAGGAGGAGAAGGGGATGACAGAGGGTGAGATGGTTGGATGGCATCACTGACTCAATGGACATGGGTTTGGGTGGACTCCGGGAGTTGGTGTTGGATAGGGAGGCCTGGGTGTTGTGGTTCATGGAGTTGAAAAGAGTCAGATACAACTGAGCTATTGAACTGAACTGATGGTTACGCATTGTGAATATACTTACTGCTACTGAACTGTACACTTAAAATGGTTTAAGCGGCTAATTTTCATCTATGTTTTGTTGTTGTCATTCAGTTGATACATCATGCCTCTTTGAGGCCCCGTGAACTGTAGCACACCAGGCTTCTCTATCCTCTACTGTCTCCCAGAAATTGCACAAATTCATGTCCATTGAGTCAGTGATGCCATACAAGCATCTCATCCTCTGCTGCCCCTTTCTCCTCCTGTCTTCAATCTTTCCCAGCATCAGGATCTTTTCTAATGAGTTGCCCTTTGCATCAGGTGGCCAAATTATTGGAGCTTCAGCTTCAGCATCAGTTCTTCCAATAAATATTTGAGGTTGATTTCTTTTAGGATTGACTGGTTTGATGTCCTTTCAGTCCAAGGGATTCTCAAGAGTCCTCTCCAGCACCAAAATTTGAAAGCATCAATTCTTTGGTGTTCAGCCTTCTTTAAGGTCCAACTCTCACATCTGTACATGACTACTGGACAAACTATAGCTTTGACTATCACTTTGTTGGCAAAGTGATGTCTCTGCTTTTTAATATGATGTCTAGATTTGTCATAGAAAATATGTACTTCCCTGGTGGTCCACTGGTTAAGACTATGCTTCTACTTCAAGGGGCATGGGTTTGATCCCTGGTCAAGGAACTAGATCCAGCATGCTTCCACTAACACCCACCACAGCCAAATTGATCTTTTGATCCTACCCTTCCAGATAATCCCCATCTCTCTGGTTCACTCACTAGCCAATCTTATATGTACTCTTTTGGTCAGAAATTGGGTCATTTTCTCCCATGGCATCCCTGCAACCTAGCACAATGCCTAGAATACAGTAAGGGCTTAATGAACATTTGAATTAATGAATGAAAGACTTTATATCCATTTTTTACCCAAATGGATGAATCCCAAAGAAATAATATTCAGCAAAAGAAGATGGACATAAAAAAGTAACACACTGTATGGTTCTGTCTATATGAAATTTCAAATTTCAAAAGCTTGTTCTTAAAGAGTCAGGTAGTTAATTTTTTTAAGCTTTGTATGCAATACAATCTCTGTCACAATTACAGATGGTCCTCAAATTATGGTTCAACTTACAGTGGTGCAAAGTGATACACATTGAGTAGAAACTGTAATTCTAATCTTGAATTATCTTTTCCTGAGCTAGCAATATGCAGTACAATCCTTTCACCTGAGCTAGGCAGGAGCAGTGAGTCACAGTCCCAGTCAGCCACTGGGTAAATAACTGATGCCCTTCTAGCTATTCTGTGCCCATACAACCATTCTGTTTTTCACTTTCAACACAGTATTCAATAAATTACATGAACTATTAAACACTTTATTAGGAAATAGGCCTTGTGTTAGATGATTTTGTCCAACTATAGACTAATGTAAGTGTTCTGAGCACATTTAAGGTAAGTCAGGCTAAGCTATGATAGTCAATAAGGTTACATGTATTAAATGCATTTCAACATAATATTTTCAACTTACAATGTGTTTACTGGGATGTAACTCTATTGTAACTTGAGGACAATCATACTTAATTTGGCCAGTGGAGTACATAAATAGCCAGAAACAATATGTACATTAATGAGCATGGCCATGTTCCAATGCAGTTTTATTTAAAAAAAGAAAACGATGGGGACTTCCCTGGTGGTCTGGTGGTTAAGCAGGGGATGCAGGTTTGATCCCTGGCTGGAGAACTTTTGTTTGTTGTTGTTCAGTCATTAAGTCGTGTTCAACTCTTTTTCGACTCCATGGACTAAATCCACCAGGCTCATCTGTCCATGGATTTTCCAGGCACGAGTGGGTTGTCATTTCCTTCTCCAAAGGATCTTTCCAACCAAGGGATTAAACAAGCATCTCCTGCATTAGCAGGTGGATTCTTTACCACTGAGCCTCCTGGGAAGCCCCACTTCCATTCACTTCCCCCTATCTCCCAGCTTACAATTGACCTTCTCTGCCTCTCCTTCCTTGCTCCCAGAACCTGGCCTCCTGTCGTGATGCTCTGGTCTTCTGCTGTAAGGAGAGGCTCCAAGCTGTAGAGCTAATGAACCAGCCACTGGACAAGGTTCTGGAGCAGGCAGGCCGCCACTCTTGGGTGAACATCTCCCGAGTCCCCACTCCACGCACTCAGGGCCTGAAAACCCCACCTCCAGACCCTGTGGGCACCTATACCCCAGGTAAAACTGCACAGAAATGAGTCCAGTACAGTGGGTGCCCTTGATGCCCACTGCTCCCCCACTTCACGGCCAGAAGAGCCTGGTGGGCTACACTCCATGGGGTGGCAAACAGTCGGACATGACTGAGCGCCGCATACACACACCCCCACTCCTGCAGAGTGTGCCACGGCACTGTACGAAGCCAAGCGACTGTTAATGGAGTCCAAGGACACTTTGCTAGATATGGCAAAGAACGAGGAGGACATCCGAGAGCAACAGCAGCAGATAAGCGACCGCGTGTGCGCCTCGCTAGCGCAGAAAATGCGCGAGACCTTGGAGCTGAAGGTGCGCCCTGCTGGCGGCTGGAGTCTAGAATGCTATAGAATGGAGGAGGGAGAAGGGGAGGGGGTGGGCGTCGGAGGGTCAGATGGGGAGAGGGGACAGGAAGCCGGTGTGATTCCCCTCTGTGTTCCCACCCACCCAGGATAGACTGAACATGACCTTAGGGCTCATGAGGGGAACTATCCACCGGTGCACGAAATTCAACCAGGAGATGTACATCACCCGCGGCCTCATCAAGGTAGGTTTGGGGGAAAGGATCTGCGGGGATGCGGCCAGGGGTGTCCGGGAGGTCAAACCTCACGTCTCTGCACACCGCACTCCGCCAGGGTCCTCTGTCCAAAAGTCACCTGGAGACTCGCGAGAAACTGGACAGACCTCTTGTTCGCGTGTATCAGAGACATGTGGGCACCCAACTTCCGGAGGCCACGCGCCTCGCCCAGGTAAGCCTCTCTCAGTCCCTCCCGCCAGGCCCTGCCCTGCTAAGACTCCTTTCTCAAGCACACAGTCCAGGTGAGAACCCTGACCCGGGGCTGTGCGTCCTTCAGCTCCCCCCGCCCCAGAAGGATGCCTTTAATACCCACATGTGCACTGTGTTCAGTACAGTCCCATAGGTGGAGCCCACCTGGCTCTTCTGTCCATGGGATTTTCCAGACAACACTACTGGAGTGGGTTGCCATTTCCTCCTCCAGGGAATCTTCCCAACCCAGGGATGGAACCCAGGTCTCCTGCATCTCTTGCATTGGCAGGTGGATTCTTTATCACTGAGCCACCTGGGAAGCTCAATACTCACACCCATCTCGAATAAGGTCCCCCCAGTCTCTGCCCTACTTCTATCCAAGGTCTGTCCCTCCCCTTGCCTTCATGAGCATCCGCTTCTTCATACACGCCTTGTCACAGGTTCTTTTCCAAGTACATTCTGGCCCAGGTGTGTAAACCCCAACTCCATTCTAGGCTCTCCCCTCCTAGGGTGTGCAACCCAGGCAAGGTCCTTCCACACGCACACCTGACTCGGATGTGCTCCCCCAACCTGAGGCCCGTCCCCTCTTCACCTCTCATCCTTTTACCCATCTCATACCTGGCCCAGGTGTGCCCGCCCATCCTAGATAGCACCTCGCTCTGGCTCGCCTGTCTCCCAATACCGCCTCTCCTTGTGTCCAGGGCACTGACAAGCTGCAGCGCCGCATCTCGCACGTGGAAAAGAACCTGGATGAGCTGCTCGCCATGCGCAAGAAACTCACCTGGAGCTTCAACTGCAAGAAGATCGGGCACGAAGTGGACTACAGCGTGGTGCGCCTGCGCCTCCGCCAGCGGCACCCCCACGTGTTCTACGAGCAAGCGCAGCGCCTGGTTAATGACTGGGACCCGCGCACGCCGCCACACGTGGAGTCCAACAAGGCTGCTGCCGAGTGACAGGCGTACCCCTACCCCAGCAGGCCACAGCCCAGTGGGCCTCCCGCTCTCCTGACCCCCTCCGCCCTCAGAGAGCCCAATAGCAGAATTATAATTAAAAATGAGAATGCATAATTACAACTTATTAGGAACGTGGTGGTGGTGGTTTAGTCACTAAGTCGAGTCTCTCGCGGCCCCATGGACTGTAGCCAGCCAGGTTCCTCTGTCCACAGGATCTCCCAGGCAAGAGTACTGGAGTGGGTTGGGGGTCTTCCTGGCCCAGGGACAGAACATGGGTCTCCTGCTTTGCGCAGTCTTTACCGTCTGAGCCAGCTGATCGCTTACCCTACAACACGTTATAGGCTATGCATCCTGGAAGTTATTAATGATAGGATGGATTTGGCCACTATATTTGGGGGGTTCAAATCCTGGCTCCCCAATTTCAGATTATGTGGCCTTAGTCAAGTCACTACTTGTCTCTGGCCTCAATGTCTATTCTATATAAAATGTAGAATTGTAGCATTAACTTCAGAGGCTTATTGTAAGGAGATAGGAGAATGGTGACTGTGTATAAAACATCCTTAACTGCATATGAATTATTATTCCCATTTTACACTTGAGGAAAGTGAAGCACAATGAGGTTAAGCAGATGCCGGAGGTCACACAGCTAGTCATTAGAAGAACCGGAATTTTAATACCTGACTCTACAACTTGCTCTCTAAGCAGAACTGGGATTCTGCCTTTATTGACAAAACACACACACAGGGATATAACTTCCTCCCCTGGAGCTCTCTCTAGTGGAGGCTGTTTATTTTCCCAGACCCCAAGCAACTCCATAAAGTGAAAGTCACTCAGTCGTGTCCAACCCTTTGTGAACCCATGGATTGTATAGGTCCATGAATACTCCAGGCCAGAATACTGGAGTGGGCAGCCGTTCCCTTTTCCAGGGATCGAACCCAGGTCTCCCACATTGCAGGCAGATTCTTTACCAGCTGAGCCACAAGGGAAGCCCATAGGGAGGGGCAATTGAGCCCTCCCTGCTTCCCATTGCCCTTGTCTCCATTTATCGGGGAGGGTTGGGGGGAGAGGTGTATTACTTCTTCAAATTTCACAGCCTCCCTCATTCACTTATTAAGCCCTTATAAAGTGCCAGGTTCTAGACTTGTGGACACAGTAGGGGAAGGAGAGGGTGGGATGAACTGAGAGAGTAGCATTGAAATACACACACTAACATGCAAAACAGATAGCTAGTGGGAAGTTGCTGTGTAACAAAGGGGGCTCAGTGCTCTGTGACAAGCTAGAGAAGTGGGATGGCGGGGTGGAAGGGATGCTCAGGAGGGAGGGGATATATTGTAGACTTACAGCTGATTCACATTATTGTTCAACAGAAAACAACACAACACTGTGAAGCAATTATCCTCCAATTAAAAAATTTTAAAGAAAAGAATATTGTGGTGGGGTGGGGGGAGGTTGGGAAGTGCCAGGTTCTGAGCCAGGCACTGAGAGGGCAGCAGTGAGCAGGGCTTACATGGTCTCTGCTCTCAGGGAATTTACAAGCTGATGGAGTGCAGCCTGTATCATCCTCTTATTATTATTGTTAACTTATTTTTATTGAAAGATAATTGCTTTACAGAATTTTGCTGTTTCCCATCAAACCTCAGCATGAAATCAGCCATAGGTATATTGCAAATCTAGTGTGGCCTCCTACAGGAAGCCCACCTGATTGCACCCACTTGTTCAGGCATAGCTCAGTTTCTCTTTTATGTTCTTTTGGACACCCTCCCATCACAGAACTACTCACACTAAGCTTTGATAATCATCTGCTCTCATAGGAAGATTTCAGGGTGTGGTAGACACAGAATAAAGAGTGTTCATTCAAGCCACAAATACTTCCCAAGCAACTGCTTCATGCCAGAGACTGTACAGCAAGGACCAAGACACACATGATTCCTCTCTCATGAAACTGCCCATGCATAGGCTAAGAATGACCATCACAAAAGCAATCCTTTTGGCATAGCCCCTTGGACACAACTGAGCTCAGCCAACATTTTACAGAGAAGGAAACAAAGTTTAGGAAGGTGAAATTATTTGCCCGGAGTCATAGAGCCAGCAAAGGATAAAGCAGGATTTAAACCTGGATCTGAGTCCACACGCTTTCTCTCTTGCTCCAGGCTACAGACATCCATGGGCTCACCCTAACAACCAAGTGGAGGTGGAGCAAATTATGCTCACTTGACAGGGAAATACAAGAAAAAAGAGGGTAGTTGTGTGCTCAGCTGAGGAGTAGGGGCAGGAGCTTCAAACCGGCAGTAACTACTCAAGAGTCCTTGGGTATCACAGTCAGCTCCCTTATCTCAAGAGGGACTTAACAGCCAGGGGCTCCCTGGGGTTCCCCGAGGCTCCAGTTTCTCCAGGATTGTTCCTCAGGCACAATATACCCATTCAGATGCTGACCAGAAGCAGCACACATGATTTGAAGGAATTTTAACAAAGAAATGACAGTTGATCTCTGTTATTCAAATACTCTGTATTTGTGAATTAACCCAACTCACTAAAATTTACCCCTACCCCAGTATACTGTGGTGCTTTCTGGGTTATTTGCAGGCATGTGAAGAGCAGGAAAAAAAATTTTGTGTCTGGACCACACATTCCCAGAAGGCCCAACAAGGCAACACTCTGCCTTTCTGTTTTAGATCTCCTTCTTAAACGAGCATCCCTTTTGAGTCTAATTTTTGGTACACTTGTGTGTGTGTGTGTGTGTGTGTGTGTGTGTGTGCTTTTTGTTGCCACACACGCTGTTTCACTGTTTCAAATTGCCCCTGTCATGACAAAATGCTGTATGGTGATCCTAAGTGCAAGAAAGCTGGCACATGCCTTACAGAGAAAATGCATTGTTACACAAGCTCCCTTAAGGCATAAGTTATGGCGCGGTTGGCCTTGAGTTCAATATTAATAAATCAATAGCTCACATTAATGTATAGTATATTTTTATTGACTAATATGTAATTAAGTGGTGTTGTTTAGTCGTTAAGTCATGTTTGACTCTCTTGCGACCACATGTACTTTAGCCCACCAGGCTCTTCTATCCACAGGATTTCCCAGGCAAGGATACTGGAGTGAGTTGCCATTTCCTTCTCCAGGGGATCTTCCTGACCTAGGGATGAAACCCACATCTCTTTCACTGGCAGGTGGATTCTTTACCACAAAGCCTGGGAAGCCCTTTGCCATGCAGATACTGGAGGAATAAATGTCTCTATCTCTTCTGCTTCCCTAATGGTCAAAGTTAAAGAGAAAGGGAGTTCATTGACACACTCCCCTCAGTCTCCTGGGGCATACAGCCATCACCACTCTTCTGACCTCTGAGCCTCTCATGGGTTCTTCCTGAGCCTGGGGACTGTCCCCTTTGTCTGCATTTTTGTCCATCCATCTTCTCCCAGACACATCACATGGGGATGCAAATATTCCCCTTGTATACGATGCCTTATCCTAACCAACACAGCCCCTCATCCTAACCAACACAGCCCCAGTTTGTCACCTCAGCTCACCCAATGTCCACCGAAAGCATTTTTTTTGCACAATTCCCTAGGTTGCCTTAGAGCTCATATTTCAGCTGGTGCTCCTAAGTCAAGTCCTAGACACCCAGAAGCCTCTCAATGATACTAAAAGTAAGTGTCATCAAGCCCGTGTTAGAGATGAAGAAACAGAGCAATGGTGACTCAATGGTGGAAGAACCCACCTGACAATGTAGGAGACACAGGAGATGCAGGTTCAGTCCCTGGGTTGGGAATATCCTCTGGAGGAGGAAATAGCAACATGCTTCAGTATTCTTGCCTGGAAAATACCCTGGACAGAGGAGCCTGGTGAGCTACAGTGCATGGGGTCACAAAACAGTTGGACATGACTTAATGACAGAGCATGCACAAAAAGACTTAAAATGCCACCCAGCAAGTGAGGGGTTAAGTCTGGACTTTTAAATGTGTAAAGATATCCCCATAAGGAGATTCTGGACTGCCTCCCAAGAACTGTCCAAGTGTCATTTGCAAGAGAATACCTACAGTGCCTGCCAAAGATACAGATTCCTGGGCCACACTCCAGACCTTGAGAATTTGGATCTCAGGAGGCAAGGCCTAGGAATTTGCATTTCTAGTAAGTCTGATGCACACCAGTGTTTGAAATGCATTCCGTCCCTGCTGCCAACTTCCCAGGGCCAGCTTCTGCACTGGCCACAGCAGACACTAAAGGAGGGACCCACAAAAATGTTTTCTTTTTCATTTCTTTTAAAGGCAGAAGAACCATATAAATACATAAAAATAAATATATAATAAACACTGACGGTTCAGGGGTAAAGAACCTGCCTCCCAATGCAGGAGATGTGGGTTCAATCCCTGAGGAAGGAAGATGGCCTGGAAAGGGAAAGAGCAACCCCTGCAGTATTCATGCCTGGGGGATCCCCATGGACAGAGGCGCTTGACGGGCTACAGTCCATGAGGTGGCAGAGTCAGACACAGCTGAGCATGAATGCATGCTGACAGCAGCAAGGAGCCCACACACTCCATTCGGGGCCAAATACTACTTTGTATTGGGGTGTGTCCTGTATATTGTGGAATATTTAGCAGCATCCTTGGCCCACTGAATGCCGGTAACATCTCCCTCCAGCTGAAGACAATCTAAAACATTCATAGGCTATGTCAAATGTCCCAGGGGGAGGGGCAGATTTGTAGAACTGCCACTGATTAAGAATCACTATACCAGTAAGAATCACTATACCAAGCCAGGGCTTCCCAGATGGTTCAGTGGTAAAGAATCCACCTGCCAATGCAGGAGACACAAGTTCGATCCCTGAATCGGGAAGATCCTTTGGAGGAGGAAATGGCAACCCATTCCAGTGTTCTTGCCAAGATAATCCCATGTACAGAGGAGCCTGGTGGGCTACAGTCTGTGGGGTCACAAGAGTTAGATATGACTGAGCCACATGCCAAGGCAGCGTCATAAATTTGGGGTTCTCTTGAGGAAATACTTTTCTCCTGTTACCAAATTCTGCATTAGTTAGATTATAGACTTTTAAAAAACACAGATTGCTTGACTAACAGGGAAGGCTTTTGGCAAAGTAACCCATTCTTGAGGCTACAAAAAGGAAAACAGTTCAGATCAGATGGGGTTCCTAACTGTCCTCTGGACACTGAGAACTCTTCTCTGACTTTCCAATCACACAGGATTATTCAAGCATGATTACTTGACATCACAATAATGACAGTGACCAAATTTGTATCACAGTACCTTGGTGGTAAATTCAATTTTATTAAAACATTGTTGTTTGTTTAGTATTTGACAGATTTAATTCAATTTTGCTTATATTGATTTTTAATGATTTTTTTCCCTTTTGAAAGTTTCCATTCATAGGATCCTAGTATGTTCTCACTTTTTAAAAAAGCAGAGACATCACTTTGCCAACAAAAGTCCATATGGTCAAAGATATGATTTTTCCAGGAGTCATGTAAGGATGTGAGAGTTGGACCATAAAGAAGGCTGAGCACTGAAGAACTGATGGCTTTTGAATGGTGCTGTTGAAGAAGATGTTGAGGGTGTTGAGAGCCCCTTGGACACTAAGGACATCAAAGCATTTAACCCTAAAGGAAATCAATCCTGAATATTCATTGGAAGGACTGGTACTGAAGTTGAAGCTCCAATACTTTGGCCATCTGATATGAAGAGCCAACTCACTGGTAAAGACTCTGGTGCTGGGAAAGATTGAGGGCAGGAGAAAAAGTGGGCAACAGAAGATGAGATTGTTGAATCACATCACCAACTCAATGGACATGAGTTTGAGCAAACTCCAGGAGATAGTAAGGACAATGAAGCCTGGCATGCAGTCCATGGGGTCACAAAGAGTTGGATATGACTCAGCGACTGAACAACAGCAATTAAAATCTTCTCACTGTGTAATTCAGGAACAGTATTAGCGACAAGAAAAATGACTAGAAAGCTATAAAGTGATGCTTGAATTCCTTTTTGCAGCTAAAAAATACCTCTCTTACCACAAAGTAAAATAAATATGTTATAAACTAAAAATAAAAACACAGAGACTCAGTATAACAGTGTGTGCATGCTCAGTCCTGTCTGACTCTTTGCAACCCCATGCACTGTAGCCTGCCAGGCTTCTCTGTCCATGGGATTTCCCGAACAAGAATACTGGAGTGGGTTGCCACTTCTTTCTCCAGGGAATCTTGCTCACCCAGGGATTGAACTCTCGTCTCCTGCATTTCAGACAGATTCTTAACCACTGTGCCACCAGGGAAGCCCCACAATTATTTTTATCTGCACTTACTTGGTCAGAACAACAAATACATTATAAATATTATAAATTTTGGTAAGTAAATATAAAACACAAAAAGTAAAGTGTTTATCTAATATATTGATTTTTTTGCACATTTATTATAGTTGATTTACAATGTTGTTAGTTTCAGGTATACAGCAAAGTGACTTGGTAATACATATACATATATCCACTCTTTTTCAGGGTTTCCCTGGTGCTTCAGTAGTAAAGAATCCACCTGCCAATGCAGGAGACACAGGTTCGATCCCTGGGTTGGAAAGATATCCTGGAGAAGGAAATGGCAATCCACTTCATAGTCTTACCTGGGAAATCCCATGGGCAGAGGAACCTGGCTAGCTAGAGTCCATGGGTTTGCAATGAGTCGGACACAACTTAGCTACTGAACAACAACAGAATATTGAGTGGAGTTCCCAATGATCTTCTATTTCTTAAGCCAGTTACAACAGTCAAACATTTTCTAAATAAAATACTTTTTAAAACATTATTTCTTTTAGTTCCCACCTTTGGTTAGTAGAAGTCCAGAGCCTCTTTTGTCTCTATCCTCCAGAGATATAGCCATGCACCACTAACCCACTATCTGCTCCCATCTCCCCCATTTCATCACCTGAGTCACCTACTGACTCAATCCTTACATGTCCTGGAAACCATCACATTCCTATTTGGTGAGAGCTACCATGATGGCTTCCAGGTGGCTCCATGGTAAAAAATCTGCCTGCCAATTCGAGAGACACAGGTTCGATCCCTCAGTCAAGAAGATCCCCTGGAAGAGGAAATAACAACCCGTTCCAGTATTCTTGCTTGGGAAATCCCATGGACAGAGGAGCCTAGTGGGCTACAGTATATAGAATCGCAAAGAGTAGGACACGACTGAGCATGCAAGCATGTACCTTGAGGCGTACTGATCCCTGTGTTCTGGAATAAGCTCTGGTTGTCATAGTGGCCTGGAAAGGGCAGACCTGTCTTGCTCTGCAAAACCTCTGCCTAATTTTCCAGCTTTATCCCTCATCCTTTTATGCTCCAGGAAGTAATGAAGAACATGGATACTGGAGTCAGAAATTAGTTCAAACTCTGGTGCTGCCAAGCACTCATTGAGAAATCTTGACCAACTTATTTAATCTCTCTGCACTTCAAGCTTCCCCAAAATGTAAAATGGCCATAATCAGATGGTAACTAGACTTACTGCAGTGATCATTTTGCAATGGATATAAATGTTGAACCATTATGTTGTACACCTGAAACTAATATATGTATGTCAACTATATTTCCATTTTTAAAATGTTCATAATGACAGTTTTTACCTCACAGGGCTATAAGGATTAAATGGGATAATCCACTTAAAATCTTTAAGGGGGTAAGAGGGAGGTTCACAAGGGAAGGGACATGTGAATACCTACAGCTGATCCATTGCTTTGGCCTCCTGATGTGAAGAGCTGACTCATTGGAAAAGACCCTGATGCTGAGAAAGATTGAAGGCAAGAGGAGAAGGGCAGGCAGAGGATGAGATGGTTGGATGGCATCACCAACTCAACAGACATGAGTTTGAGCAAACTCAGGGAGATAGTGAAGGACAGAGAGGTCAGGCGTGTCACAGTTCATGGGGTCACACAGAGCTGGACACGACTGAGCAACTAAACAAAAACAATGGCTAATTAATATTGATATATGGCAGACACCAACACAATATAAATGTAAAGTAGCTATCCTCCAGTTAAAAGTAAATAAACCTAAATACAATAAAGTGCTTAAGGGAGCGAGAGGAGGTTCAAGACAGAGGGGATATAGATACATATAGCTGAATCACTTTATTTAATTAGTGAATTTCACTAATTTCGTGAAGTGCAGAAATTAACACTCATAAAACAATTATACTCCAATAAAAAGTAAAGACATAATACCAACCAAAAAAATTTTTTTACTTTTTAAATCAAGTGCTTAAGAGAGTATCTGGCACACTCCATAAACAGATAAGACAGATTTTGACCTGTATTATTAGAAGTTTTATAAAGAATGAGAGTAAGGTGTAGATGGATGGATGGAGAAATCTTACTCAGTGGAGACAAAGCAGGTCATAAAAGGTTGCCTTAAAGAAGCTGACTTCTTTATCATCTGAGCCACCAGGGAAGCTCTGTCACCTGGCATATGAACATAAATCAGTTAGGTAAGAACGTATTGTATAGCACAGGGAAGTAGACTCAATATTTTGAAGTAAACTAGGTAAGAGAGAGGAGAGTGGGGACAAATGTTTCAAGAAAGGGGAATAGCCTGGGGAAAGGTTCTGAGGCAAGAGAGAAGGTATATGGTACACTTGGAAAGCTGAAAAAACAGTTTTAGGATGGTGGCAGATGAGCCTGAGTAGGCAAGGACCCAGAGTTGTAGATCAGATTCCTGTCGTGATGTGGTCCAGATACTTCCTCTCTTATAATTCATTTAAGAGCACCCCTCCTTTCTTCTGCACATTCTTCATTGTCTCCTCAGACTGATCGCTGTTACAAAGTTGATTTCTTACATCAAGAATCTCATTAGCATTGATGAACAATTCTGCAAACCACCAGTACACTTGACTACTGTCAACAGGTGACTTGAATCCCTCCAGAACACTACAGAGTGCCTGGCCTACAAAAGACACATGAAAAGATGCTCAAAATCTCTAATTATTAGAGATTAGATCAAAACTATAATGGGGTATCACCTCACACCAGTCAGAAAGGCCATGATCAAAAAGTCTACAAATAATAAACGTTGGAGAAGGTGTGGAGAAAAAGAAACCCTCCTACAGTATTGGTGGGAATGTAAACTGGTACAGCCACTATGGACAACATCATGGAGATTCCTTTAAAAACTAGGAATAAACCTACCATATGACCCAGCAATACCACTACAGGGCATATAGCCAGAGAAAATCATAATTCAAAAAGATACATGCACCCCAATGTTCATCACAGAATTATTTGTAATAGCCAAGACATGGAAGCAATCTAAATGTCCATCAAGAGATGAATGTATGAAGATGTGGCCTTCTTATACAATGGAATATTACTCAGTCATAAAAACAAAGTTAAATAATGTCATTTGCAGCAACATGAATGGAACTAGAGATTATCACACTAAGTGAAGTAAGCCAGACAGTTCAGTTCGGTCGCTCAGTCATGTCTGACTCTCTGCGACCCCATGAACTGCAGCACGCCAGGCCTCCCTGTCTATCACCAACTCCTGGAGTTCACCCAAGCCCATGGCCATCGAGTCAGTGATGCCATCCAGCCATCTCATCCTCTGTCGTCCCCTTCTCCTCCCGCCCCCAATCCTTCCCAACATTAGGGCCTTTTCCAAAGAGTCAACTCTTCGCATGAGGTGGCCAAAGTATTGGAGTTTCAGCTTCAACATCAGTCCTTCCAATGAACACCTAGGACTGATCTCCTTTAGGATGGACTGGTTGGATCTCCCTGCAGTCCAAGGGACTCTCAAGAGTCTTCTCCAACACCACAGTTCAAAAGCATCAATTCTTCGGCACTCAGCTTACTTTATAGTCCAACTCTCACAGCCATACATGACTACTGGAAAAACCATAGCCTTGACTAGACAGACCTTAATTGGCAAAGTAATGTCTCTGCTTTTCAATATGCTATCTAGGGTGGTCATAACTTTCCTTCCAAGGAGTAAATGCCTTTTAATTTCATGGCTGCAATCACCATCTGCAGTGATTTTGAAGCCCAAAAATGTAAAGTCAGCCACTGTTTCCACTGTTTCCCCATCTATTTCCCATGAAGTAATGGGACCAGAGGCCATGATCTTCATTTTCTGAATGTTGAGCTTTAAGCCAATTTTTTCACTCTCCTCTTTCACTTTCATCAAGAGGCTCTTTAGTTGTTCTTCACTTTCTGCCATGAGCGTGGTGTCATCTGCATATCTGAGGTTATTACTATTTCTCCGAGCAATCTTGATTCCAGCTTGTGCTTCTGCCAGCCCAGTGTTTCTCATGATGTACTCTGCATATAAGTTAAATAAGCAGGGCGACAATACACAGCCTTGACATACTCCTTTTCCTATTTGGAACCAGTCTGTTGTTCCATGTCCAGTTCTAACTGTTGCTTCCTGCCCTGCATACAGGTTTCTTAAGAGACAGGTCAGATGGTCTGGTATTCTCTTCTCTTTAAGAATTTTCCACAGTTTATTGTGATCCACACAGTCAAAGGCTTTGGCATAGTCAATAAAGCAGAAATAGATATTTTTCTGGAACTCTCTTGATTTTTCTATGATCCAGCAGATGTTGGCAATTTGATCTCTGGTTCCTCTGCCTTTTCTAAAACCAGCTTGAACATCTGGAAGTTCACGGTTCACGTATTGCTAAAGCCCGGCTTGGAGAATTTTGAGCATTACTTTACTAGCATGTGAGATGAGTGCAATTGTGCGGTAGTTTGAGCATTCTTTGGCATTACCTTTCTTTGGTATTGGAATGAAAACTGACCTTTTCCAGTCCTGTGGCCATTGCTGAGTTTTCCAAATTTGCTGGCATATTGAGTGCAGCACTTTCACAGCATCATCGTTCAAGATTTGAAATAGCTCAACTGGAATTCCATCACCTCCAAATATCATATGATATTGCTTATGTGTGGATTCTAAAAAAGGGTGCAAATGAACTTATTTATAAAACAGAAGTAGGGTTATATGTATAGAAGACAAACTTATGGTTACCAGTGGATAAGGGGGAGTATAAATTGGGAAACTGGGCTTGACATATAAACACTACTCTTTGTATTTAAAATAGATAACCAGCAAGGACCTACTGCATAGCACAGAAAAGTATACGCAATATTTTGTCATAATCTATAAGGGAATAGTGGAGTAAGAAATGGCAACCCACTCTAGTATTCTTGCCTGGAGAATTCCATGGACAGAAGAACCTGGCAGGCTACAGTCCACAGGGTCTCAAAGAGTCTGACATGACTGAAGTGACTTCGCACACACATAAGGGAAGAGAATCTGAAAAGAAATATATACAGCAAAGCTGAATTACTTTGCTGTACATTTGAAACTAACACAACATTGCAAACTGTGGAAAGTCTTCACTGGGTTTGACTTGGGTGGTCTTGGAGATACTTCCCTTTCTGAGTTCTGACACTATGACCGGCAGCAGCTGGAGGCCGAGATGGGCAGATCTTATCCCATTCCACTTAGAGGAAAGAGTCACTTTGGGACAGAAATCTGCAGGACTGACTTTTGCCTCTCTTCATCCACATCTTGGACTACTCTCCCATCGCCCTTCTAGTCCCAGGGCCTCTTGTCTCCATTGATTCTCTTGTCACCCTTTCTCATGATCACCCCCATCCCCACCTCTGCCTGGAAGATCCCACTTAAGCCTGTCTCTTCCTAGGAAGATAACAAGTCATCCTAGTTATCAACTGCTTCTCTCCTTCAGCATACTTATTTCAGCTTCTGATTATGTATTAATTAGTGTGATTGTTTTGCTAATGACTGTCTCCACCCAATAAATGTAAGGTCCGTGACAGCATGGATCATATCTAATTTTTCTCCATTATATTTATTATGCCTGGAATATAGTAGGAAGTTAATAAATGTAGCGGAAGGAGAAAAGAAAGGAAGAATAGAGGGTGGGAAGGAGGCAAGGAGAAAAGAAGAGAAGAAAAAAGAAAGGTAGGAATGGAAGGAGGCAAAGAGGGAGGAAGTCCTACTTAAAAATGGTCCCCCTAGTATGGAAAAAACATTCTTTGCATAACACCATTAAACATCCTATTTAAAACATCCTCACAGTTCCATTATAATCCCTTTTCCAGCAGCAATTTTCCACCCAGGCACCCTTTCACATACCTACTGAAATTCTCTCTCACTCATTAACTCCTGTCTCTTTCCTCACCGATTTCTGAACACAAAAACCTGTCTGTGACTCTTCATTGCAAGAGTAACCACAATTGCCATTTCTGCTTGTTCATGGCACTAACACAGGATAATTATCCTTTTTATCTTCATCTCGTGCCTCATTAACAGCACAATAGCCATCACTTATTGCTATTAAGTCGTTGCTTCTCACAGTGGTGTGAACCTGGTCCCCTCCCAGAAGAGTCAGCTGAGGTCATTGATAGTATCGGTTTATGGCCACCTCTTTTCCTTCTTTTCTCTTCCTCCCTTATCATGAAAAAGACATAGAGTACACACATCATTTGGCTTCCAAAGCACACCAACTGACCAGAGCTAATATCCTTGTGCAGAATGAAGAGGCAGGTGTCCTGGAGTGTGGCAGGGCTTTCCCGAGTCACACAACTAGCTAGTGGAGATCAATAAGTCTTCAGCTGCCATCCAGGTCATGGGTGTCGGTCTTCTCAACTAGGAAGTGATGTTGGAGAGAAACAGATGAATTCAAGAAGTATTGATGGAGTAAAACAGAGTGCTTTCTGAATAATGGACCAAGGGATCGAACCCGGGTCCATTGGCAGATGCATTCTTTACCACCTGCACAAACAGGGAAGCCCAAATAATGGACACCATAGCATATATTAACACATATATATGGAATCTAGAAAAATGGTACTGATGAACCTATTTGCAGGGCAGGAGTAGAGACGTAGATGTATAGAATGGACATGTAGACAGTGAGGGAAGGGGAAGGGTGGGGCAAACGGTGACAGCAGGGCTGACATACATACACTACTGTG
Organism: Antilocapra americana; assembly: GCA_007570785.1. Lineage (NCBI taxonomy): Eukaryota > Metazoa > Chordata > Mammalia > Artiodactyla > Antilocapridae > Antilocapra > Antilocapra americana. The sequence continues at coordinate 6,845,955 of ML663012.1, forward strand.
CTGTATACCACAGGGGGCTGAGCTGGGTGCTCAGAGGGGGGGTATGGAGGCGCGGGAGAGACTTAAGAGAAAGGGGATATGCGTACACATACAGCTGATTCACTTCATTGTACAGCAGAAACTAACACAGCATTGTAAAGCAATTATACTCCAATAAAACACAAATTGAAAGTTTAAATAAATAAATAACGGACACTTTTCTAAGTGCCTTGGATTTATTAATTCCTCACAACACTCAAGTAAGGTGGGCATTTTGGTCTCTTATTCACAGACAAGGGCACAGAACCACCAAGAGGTTCCATAGTTCAAGTCACCGGGGTCAAGTATCCAACCCAGGCAGTTTGATTCCCAAGCCTACATCTTTTAGCATTATGCTATTTCTCTTTCTGCTAAATTATCTGCTTGCTAGAGAGTTTGCTAGCAATCTTCTGCTTGCTAGAAGATTTCCTATGTATATGATCTCTCCCACCCACAACCCTTTACACACACACATGCACTCACACACACATACACCCACATCTACAGCAGACTGGTAGGAATGGGAAAAATTGAGATACGTAGATGTCCAATGAGTGGGCCAGGTCAGAGAACGTGGCCATGCTGAATGGAGGCATTCAATCAAGTTCAGAGAGAGAACTTCATTGGGTGCCAGACCTGCTTTAGGTCACCCTGAGAAGCTTGTGTGTGTGTTAGTCATTCAGCCATGTCCGACTCTGCAACCCCATGGACTGTAGCCTGCCAGGCTCCTCTGTCTGTGAGATTCTCCAGGCAAGAATACTGGAGTGGGTTGCCAGTTCCTTCTCCAGGGAATCTTCCTGACCTAGGGACTGAACCTGGGTCTCTCACATCACAGGCAGATTCTTTACCATCTGAGTCACCAGGGAACCAAAAAAATCTGAGAAGCTTGGGCTAGCCCATTTATTCTGCTGAGCTCATGTGATATCCTTAAGCTAGATCTTTCCTCTTTGGTTTCTTTTACATTGTTCTGACGCTTGGGCCATGAAGGAAGGAAAATAAGAGGACTCATCCTGATACCTTGTTTATATGTTATTGTTGCTGTTGTTTAGTTGCTCAATCATGCCCGACTCTTTTGCGACCTCATGGACAGACTATAGCCCACCAGGTTCCTCTGTCCATAGGATTTCCCAGGCAAGAATCCTGGAGTGAGTTGCCATTTCCTTCTCCGGGGATCTTCCCTAGCCAGGGATTGAACCCACATCTCCTGCATTGGGAGGTGGATTCTTTACCACTGAGCCATGTGGGAAGTCCACCTTGTTTATATACCAACATAATAAATTTTATGTGTTTACAACAGTTTATGCATAAGATTTGCCTAGGATACCAAATAGACATATTAATTGTGTTATTTTTGCTAGTTAATAATTTTAATAAAATTTGCTGGTTTTCTAGTGAAAAATTAAGAGGACTCAGGACTCCGAAACAGCTGCCCTCAGAGTTCAGCTGCACCAATGTTGAACCAACTTACTTTTTTTTTTGGAGTATTATAGTAATTTATCATTATTTATTATGCAGAGGAATTTTGGAGGGTATATTTTTTCTCTTTTTAACTTATCTTAATTGGAGGATAATTACTTTACAATATTATGATGGTTTTTGCCATACACCAATATGAATCGACCATAGGAATACAGATGTCCCCCCATCCACCCCATCCCTCCAGGCTGTCACAGAGCACCGGCTTTGGGTGCCCTGCATCACACCTGAAACTTGCACTGGTTATCTATTTTACATATGGTAATGTATATGTTTCAATGCTATTGTCTCAAATCATCCCACCCTCTCCTTCTCCCACTGAGTTTTCTGAACCTCAGTTTTCTCCGCACTATCGCACAGTTGTCAGCATTTGAGTTCCCATTGTTCAAATGTGCCTGCAGAACTCTGCTCCCCACTGTATTGCAAAACTTGCAAAATTTTGATACCAGTGCCTGAGGCACATGGGTGGATTTCATGTGCCTGAAATCCTGTCTGACAAGATATTGTCTCGTCTAGTCTTGTCAGGCACCTATGGGTTGTTTACCCCAAGGGAGACTGAGATGATGAGAGTGGCCAAGTCTTTGAGCAACACCACCTCCTTTCATCATGATGACTTCTTACAGCTGCAGCTCTCAACACAGGCAGAGGGGGCCCCAGGGATCAGGACCTGAAATCCAAATGGAACCATGGGCTGATGTCACAGATGAGAAGAGGGGCATGGGCAGACAAGGGACTTTGTTGCGGCAAAGGCAAATTCATAGATGTGCCCAAGAGGTGAGTATGAGCTCTCTGGGTACATGGCCATTCTCTGGCCATGTGTGAAGGCAGGGCATAGTCACCAGGCCTGTGGACTCATAGAAACATAGTGTCTAAGGAGCATATGAAAGTTCAATGAACGATCTCCCCTCACTTTTTTTGCAAAACAGTCTGAGAGACTGGTCAACCTGGTGGCTGGGTGTCCTCACACAACATCTGCCTGAGAAATAAGTCAATTTCAGGTCTGAGAAGCCATTGCTGTCACTGTGAATAATGTCAACTCACACCTAAACACCAATCTTGAATTGACTGTGATTTTACCAGTAGTCATTTATGGATGTGAAAGTTGGACCATAAAGAAGGCTGAACACAGAAGAATTGATGCTTTCAAACTCTAGTGTTAGAGAAGACTCTGAGAATCCTTTGGACTCAAAGGAATCGAATCAGTCAATCCTAAAGAAAATCAACTCTAAATATTCATTGGAAGGATGATGCTGAAGCTGAAACTCCAATATTTTGGCCACGTGATATGAAGCACCAACTCATTGGAAAAGATCCTGATGCTGGGAAACATTGAAGGCAGGAGGAGAAGAGGGTGGCAGAGAATGAGATAGTTGGATGGCATCACAACTCAATGAGCATGAGTCTGATCAAACTCCGGGAGACAGTGAAGGACAGGGAAACCTAGCATGCTGCAGGCCATGGGGTCACAAAGAGTCAGACACTACTTGGCTACTGAACAACACAACATGGAATAAGGCGGTGGTTTTTAAGCTTTGATACATGTCAGAGTCACCTGAGACTTTCAAAATTCCTACAGCACCATACAGTTTGTGACATTTTCTGTCTGACCCCTTTTACTTGAACTTGATGCTTTTAAGACCCATCTATGTTGTTGTATATCATTGTTGCTGTTCAGTCACTAAGTCTGTTGTGTATGTCAGAACTTTATTCTTCGTGTCTAAATAATATCTGTTGTATGGATATGCTACATTTTGTTTATACATTCATCTATTGATAGACATTTGTATTGCTTCCACCCTTTGGCTATTTCTGAGTAAGAATAGGCAATTTTTTAAACCTTTGTTTCTGAATACTTATGAATTACTTACTTGACTGTGTCAGGTCTTAGTTGCGGCACACAGGGTCTTTGCTGCATCACGTGGGATCTTTCACTGTGGCACTCGGGCTCCAGAGCTCTCAGGCTTCCATAGTTGCAGCTCACAGGCTTAGCAGCTCCTTGGCACGTGAGATCTTAGCTCCCTGACCAGGGATTGGACCCACGTCCCTTCTATTGCAAAGTGGGTCCTTAACACCTGTACCACCAGGGAAGTCCCAAAAATAGCAAATGTTTAGAGGCAGAATTAATCCAGAATTCTAGTTGCCAGTTCTAGGAGAAGGGGAGAATAAACTACTTAACCAGTAGAGGGTTTCCATTTGGGATGATGAAAATTTTCTGAAATAAATAGGAGAGATTGTGACACAACATCGTGAATGCAGTCAATATTACTGAGTTGTATTCTTTAGTATGATTACAATGGGAAATTTTGGTGTTTATGGTTTGATGATAAAGATGTTCTTTGCTTGGTTATGTCCAACTCTTTGCAGCCCCATGGACTATACCCTGCCAGGCTCCTCTGTCCAAGAAATTCTCCAGGCAAGAATACTGGAGTGGGTAGCCATTCCCTTCTCCAGAGGATTCTCCCAATCCAGGGATCAAACCCAGGTCTCCTGCATTGCAGGCAGATTCTTTACCATCTGAGAGACCAAGGAAGCCCGATTTATGACTTAAGCCCCATTAAATCAGCTGGGCCACAACTGAACCAGGACTCTGGGGTTGGGAGCCATGCTTTTTTTTTTTTTGCTTTAATTTTTTTCCCTTTTGTATTCATTTCTTTTTTATTTTTTTAATTTTGAATTTATTTATTCTTTAACTGATGGACAATTGCTTTACAGAACTGTGTTGGATTCTGCCAAACATCAACATGAATCAGCCATAGGCACACACATGTCCCCTCCCTCTTTGAACCTCCTTCCCATCTCCCTCCCCATCCCACCCCTCTAGATCATTGCAGAGCCCTGGTTTGAGTTCTTTTTAAAACTCTCTCAGTGACTCCAAAGTATAGCAAGTTAGAGAACCACTAATGTTAGGAAAGGAGGGAGAACTATGTGAATTAAACATCCACACTTCCCAGGACTTATTAAATCCTGTCTCCTCCAAGACCCACCCATACTCTCACCACTTCAGTCATTTCCTGTCACCTCATCTGGCCTATTTCCATTTTAAATGTATGTCATCAACGAATTACCTTGTTCATTTGTTTGTTCAGTTATTATCTGTCCCTTCCCACAAAATCAATGGTGTTCAATCTTACAATGCATTTGAATCGTCTGGGACCCTATTTTTTTTTTAATAAATGCTTTCTTTTCAGGGCCCAAGTTGAGATCCAGACAGAGAGAAAAGACATGTGGACACAAGGGGATTGGGGAGGCTTGTGTGAATTGAGAGAGTACATATATACACCACCATGTGTAAAATGGGTAGCAGTGGGAAGCTGCTGTATAGCACAGGGAGCTCACCTCAGGGTTCTGTGATGACCTAGAGAGTTGGGATGGAGCGGCAAGGAGGGAGGCTCAAGAGGGAGGTGATATATATGTATACTTATAGCTGATTCACTTTGTCATACAGCAGGAACGAATACAACATTGTGAAGCAATTATACTCCAATTAAAAAAAAGAGGGGGCTTCCTTGATGACTCAGTGGTAAAGAATCCATGTGTCAGTGCAGGAGACACAGGAGATCTGAGTTCAATTCCCGGATCGGAAAGATCTCCTGGAGAAGGAAATGGCAACCCACTCCAGTATTCTTGCCTGAAAAATCCCATGGATAGAGGAGCCTGGCAGACTACAGTCCATAGGGTCACAACTGAGCATGTATGCAATAATAAATATAATTCATCAACTTTATTCATTGATTAATTAACTAACAGTTTCTCCAATCCATGCTGACTCATCCTTTTCTGCCTTATGATTCCAGTTCTTACTGCACTAAGATTTCTTAAGTCCACATTCCACCGCCAAGTCCTGTGTTAGAGTTTTCATACTATGGTCTTGATGAGGGAGGTGGTATTACTCCCAGTTTATACCTATAGGGTTAGGGATGCTGACAAGGCCAGGCTCCCAGTTCACAGACCTTTACTGAAGGCTTTCCATGAGGCTGGCTGGGTGCTGGGTAAACAAGTGTGGCTCACCTTCTCACCAGCCAGCAGTCCTTTGGGGAAGATAGATGTCAAGTCAGCATAATCAGAGCAGTGTGACTGCCCAGTAGAAGTGCAGGGAGCCCTGAAAATTGGGATCTGATCTTGTTCAGGGAGGGTTCAGAGACGGCTTCCTGCAGAAACCTCACTTGCCCTGACATCCAACTGATCTTTAACAACCAAGAGTTATTAAATCATCCCCAAGCTTAGAATCCCTCAGTGGCTTCCCATTGCCTATTGAATAGGGGACCAATTCATTTTGCTTTGCCTGGGACCTTTCCAGGTTTTTAGCACTTCAATCCCTGCACCCCAGGAAATCCATCAGTCTTCATTCAAATGGGCCAACAGGAACGTGGAAAGCTGTTCAACATGGAAAATTATTAGAGAGATGCAAATCAAAACTACAAGGAGATATCACCTCACACCAGTCAAATGGCTATCATTAAAAAATCCATGAACTATAAATGCTAGAGAGGGTGTGAAGAGAAGGGAACCTTCCTACACTCTTGGTGGGAATGTAAATTGATACAGCCACGATGGAGAACAGTATGGAGGCTCCTTAAAAAAACTAAAACTACAGCTACCGTATGATCTGGCAAACCCACTCCTGGGCACATATCCAGAAAACCACATGGCCCAAAATGCACTTCCGTGTTCACTGCAGCACTGTTTACACTAGCCAGGACATGGCAGCAACCTAAATGTCCATCAACAGAGGAATGGATAAAGAAGATGTGGTACATAAACAACAAAATACTACTCAGCCATAAAAAGGAACGAAATTGGTGGAGACGTGGATGGACCTAGAGACTGTCATACTGAATTAAGTAAGTCAGATAAGAAAGAGAAATATCTTACAATATTCCTTATATGGAATCTGAAAAGAAATAATACAAATGAACTTTATTTACAAAACAGAAGCATACTCACAGACTTACAGAATGACTTTATGGTTACCAGGGAGAAGGGTGGGAGGGAAGGATAGTTTGGGAGTTTGGGATGGACAGGTACACACTGCTATATTTTAAATGGATACCAACAAAGACCTACTGTATAGCACAGGGAACTCTGCTCAATGTTATTTGGCAGCTTGGATGGGAGGAGGGCTTGGGGGAGAATGGATACTCGTATATAGGTTAGCTGAGTCCCTTTGCTATGCACCTAAAACTGTCACAACATTGTTAATCAGCTATACTCCAATTTAAAGTAAAAAGTTAAAAAAACAATCAATAAAACCAGAATGACTATTCTCCCCTATGACCCAACCAAATCCAGACTCCTTGCAGAAGCTTCAAGTCCGTTTATGATCTCATCCCTTCCTAGACTCAGTTCTTAATACCCGAACACTCACCTAGATTCACCTCTCACCACCTGAACTCGCTGCCAGCCTGAGTGTGCATATTAAGTCACTTCAGTCACATGCAGTTCTTTACAACCCTATGGACTGTAGCCCACCAGGCTCCTCTGTCCACGGGATTCTACAGACAAGAATATGGAGTGGGCTGTCATGCCCTCCTCCAGGGGATCTTCCTGATCCAGGGATCAAATCTGAGTATCTTACATCTCCTGCATTGACAGGCAGGTTTTTGCCACTAGCGCCACCCACTTACACTTTATTCTCTAGTCCCACAGAAGCAGAGATGGTACCCTAAAGCTGCTGAGACCTCTCCTTCACCTCTGCTATTGCCCATACTAAGATCTCTCTGCAAGAACTGCCTCCCCCAAATGCCCACCTGGAAAGCATCCCCTCATTCCTCAGGTCTCCTGTGAAATGCTGGCTTCTCTAGGAAGCCAACCTGCAACTCTATGTAATCTTATGCATCCATCCCTCCAAGGAGTCTTTACACCAGGTTGTCTTTCTCTTTGTAATTATCAGATAACTCTGATTAATAAAATTAATCAGTACTGCAGACAGTGACTGCAGCCATGAAATTAAAAGACACTTAATCCTTGGAAGAAAAGCTATATCAAACCTAGACAACATATTAAAAAGAAGAGACATCGCCTTGCCAACAAATGTCTGTATAATCAAAGCTATGGTTTCTCCAGTAGGCTTGTAGAGATGTGAGAGTTGGACCATAAAGAAGACTGAGCACCGAAGAATTGATGCTTTCGAATTGTGGTGCTGGAGAAGACTCTTGAGAGTCCCTTAGACAACAAGGAGATCAAACCAGTCAATCTTAAAGGAAATCAACCCTGAATATTCATTGGAAGGACTGATGCTGAAGCTCCAGTAACTTTGGCCGTCTGATGTGAAGAGCTGATTCATTGGAGAAGACCCTGAGGCTGGGAAACAATGAGGGTGGATGGAGAAGGGGGCAACAGAGGATGAGATGGCTGGATGGTGTCACTGACTCAATGGATACGAGTTCGAGCAAACTCCAGGAGACAGTGAACAACTGGGAAGCCTGGCATGCTGCAGTCCATGGGGTCACAAAGACTTGGACACAACTGAGCGACTAAACAATAGCAACTGGATTAATTAACAGTTACTCCAGCCTGTAGCCTGTAGTGACACATTTTTCTCTCACACACCGACATTGTATAAATATGTGTCTCATCGGAGAAGCCAGGACCTTCAGATGTTTTGTCACTGATGGACTGAGGAGAAATTGATGAGGAACCATCTCTGCTGATCTCCCTTTCAGGAGACCACCAGACATGCCAGAGCCTTCATCCACCCAGCTCTTCCTCCTTTGACCTCCTTTGACTTTGAGTGAAATGTTCAAACATGATCCCCACTCCAGGGACTAGTCTAGCTGGACACGGCTGCTTTTCTGAAGAAAGTTTACCTCAGGAAATGCCCTTTTCCTCCCTGGACACATACAGTTGGAGACTCTTTGGAAAAGGCTCAATCTTGTGCCTAAAGAAGTGTGTGCAAGGTTGCTTCTGGCAGCGTTACTTGTCATGGTGAAAAACTGAAAACAAACATGACACGTTCATCAGCAGGAGAATGACTAAACAATTATTGAACATCCATTCTATAGAATACTGTGCAGCCTATAAAACCAGTAGTGCTGCACAGGCACTGAAATGGCTAAAATGAAAAAAAAAAATGGAATCACCAAGTGTTTTTAAGCACCACCCCCTTGGCCTTAAACTTAGTTATACTTTAAACTCTAAGCCATTACATAGGACAAAATAATAGTTTAGTCCTTAAACAAAGTGCAGAACCTTTAGTTACTCCTCAAGGGCTATAGATAATATTCTCTCTTTTAACTTGCTTTGTTTATTTTATTTACCTCTTTGACTGTGCCACAAGGCATGTGGGATCTTAGTTCTTAGTTCCCTGACCAGGGATTGAACCTGTGGCCCTGCAGTGGAGTCATAATCACTGGGCCACAAGGGAAGCCCCCTGTTGCTAATATTCTGAGCCGTGTTCTGTGAGCTGTTTTGCAGGCACGGAAGTCCCCAGGAGGTGAAGGAAGATGACTCCACGATGCCCAAATTGTAGCCATGGCATAAGCTGCTGCATTTACACAATTCCAAGAATTGGCCTCAGAGAAACAGGAACAAACCCTGCAACTGAAGGTTAATTGTACTTAAAACAGTCAAGATGGTGCTGGTCCGACCACCACACTCCTGATTTCAAGGTGACTTTCAGAGCTGACTTGCCGCTCTGCCCCCTCCCTCTGCCAATACACCGCTGCAACTCCCCTTTAGAAGCTCTAGCCCCTGGAGGTAATTCTGAGTTGGTTCTTGGACATGAGTCCACCTTCTTCCTTGGTTGACAGGCTCCAAAATAAAACAAACTTTCCTTTCCTAACAACACTTATCCTCGAGTATTGGCTATTTTTTCTTTCTCTTTTAAACATCTTTATTGTCTATTAGTTTCTAGCACTTGAAAATGCAATTAATTTTTATACCAACCACATATCAAACAACCATATTAAACTCTATAAGCAACTCTTATAGTTTCACCAAAACATAGATTATCTACATGCACAGTATATACAGTCATGTTCTTCAGTCACAAATTTGTGTCTGACTCTTTGTGACCCCATGGACTGCAGCACACCAGGTTTCCCTGTCTTCACTATCTCCCAGTTTGCTCAAACTCATGTCCATTGAGTCGGCGATGCCATCTAACCATCTTACCCTCTGTTGCCCCCTCTCCTTCTGCCCTCGATCTTTCCCAGCATCAGAGTCTTCAACGAGTCGCCTCTTCCTATCAGGTGTCCAAAGTACTGGAGCTTTAGCATCAGTCCTTCTAATTAATATTCAGGGTTGATTTCCTTTACAAAGTTGTATCATCTCCAAACACAATTTTATTCCTTTCTTTTTTTAAATTTATATTGGAGTATAGTTGCTTTACAACGTGCTACTATCTATTGTACAGCAAAGTGAATCAGTTATAGATATGCATATATCTGCTCTTTTTTGGTTTTCCTTCCCATTTGGATCACCACAGAGCATCTAGCAGATTCCTTGTGTGACACAACAGGTTCCCCTTAGTTATCTACTTAATACATAGTAGCAATAGTGTATACAAGTCAATCCTAATCTCCCAACTCATCCCTTCTGCCCCTTTCCGCCTTGGCATCCACAGGTTTGTTCTCTACATTCATGTTGCTATTTCTGCTTTGTAAATGAGATCACCTATACCAATTTTTTCAGATTCCACAGAGTGAAGTAAGTCAGAAAGGGAAAAACAAATATTGAGTATTGGCTTTTTAGTGGCAAGGAGACGGACCTGAGTTTGATAACATGTTGCCATGGATTTGGAGTGCTCATGCACTGCTGATGGGGGGATGAAAGTGGCACAACTCTTTGCAAATGGTTTTGTAATAGCCACGAACACTATACATAAGCATCACCTATAATCCAGCACTCCCACTTATAAGCTTATATCCACCAGAAAAGTGTATGTATTGGATTGGCCAAAAATGTCCATCAATAACAGACTGGATATATGAGCTGTTGTGGTATATTCACACAATGAAATACTAAAAGGTACATGTCCTCAATGGAAGCAATATTTTACCTCCGCAAGGGCGAAAATTGATTTGGGGAAGAAGAAAAAATAAACAGATGTACATACAATATATATATGAATATAGATGGATAGATAGGGTGAGCATATTTATGATATTAAATTTCATGGAGGGGCAGTTAGGAAAATTGTCTAACACAGTTTCTGCAGGTAATAATGGAAAGAGGATTGAGAAATGAAGCTGTAAGATTTAAGATCTACAGACACATACAAAAAAATCTTTTTCATAAAAAAGAATGAAATATTGCCATTTGCAGCAACATGGATGCTATTACATGTTATCAATATTACAGATTGTAATACTGAGTGAATTAAGTCAGGCAGAGAAAGACAAATATTTATGACATCACTTACATGTAGAATCTATAAAAGAATACAAATGGATTTATTTACAAGACAGACTCACAGAACAAATATATGGTTACCAAAGGGAAAAGAGAGGAGGGATAAATTAAGAGTATGAAATTAACAGATACACACTACTATACATAAAATAGATAACAAGGATTAATTATGTAGCATGGGTAACTGTATTCAATATCTTTAATAACCTATAATAGAAAAGAATGTTCAAATATATATGTACATATAACTGAATTGTTTTGCTGTATACCTGAAACTAATATAATAAATCAGATCTACTTCAATTTTTAAAAAGCTGAATCTTGCAAACAGAATGTTTAGTGAATGAAGCCAGACAAAGAAGAGTATTTTGTGTGATTCCACTCGTACAAAGTTCCAAAGACAGATAAATTTCATCTATAATGTTTATATTAAGAGAATGTTTGGGGAATGTAGGGGCAGAGTGATGACAAGAAAAACAGCAGGAAAACAACGGCAGGAACAGAGAGATGGGGTCGTTGTTTTCCTTGATCATGTCCTGACTGCACGGTTGTGTTCAGTGTGAAAATTCCCTGAGTTACACATGACCTATCCCCTTTTCTGCATGTAGCTTATTCTTCAGTTAAGTTTTTAAAAAGAAAACCAAAAATGAGTGTTCCACGTGCACCAACACAGAAGGATGACTCAGACTTATAATTAATGAACAAAGCAGTAACAGAACAATTTGGTAGAATGAGTCAACATACGCAACAGCTTCCAATGGGCAAGTCATGGAGAAATGGAGATGCGGCGAAAAGCTGTCTGGTCTTGCGCCTCAATTATCTCAAAGCAAAAGGAAGAACTGGAGGAGTGGGAATGTTCCAGTTTCTTAAGTTTTGTTACTACGGTCAAATACACAGAATGTAAAATTTACCATTTTCACGATGCTTAGGTGTCCAGCTTAGCGATATTCAGTGTATTCACGTGGTTGTGCAACCATCGCTACCATCCATCTACAGAACGTTGTCAGCTTCCCAGAACAAAACTCTGCAACCATTAAACACTAACTCCCCATTCCTCCTCCTCCAGTGCCTGGTATCCACCATGCTACATTTTTTCTCTATGAATGTCAATATTCTAGGCATCTCATATAAATGGAATCAAAGGACACCACCTGTCCTCACAGTAATTTTTTAATCCATTCATCCATCACTGGCCATTTGGGTTGTTTCCACCTTTGGGGCTATTGTAAATAATACTACTATGAACACTGGTGTGCAAATATCTGTTCAAGTTCCTGTTTTCAATTCTTTTGTGTATATACCCAGAAGTAGAACTGCTGGATCAAATGATAATTCTAAGTTTAATTTTGGGGAGAGCCATCGTACTGTTTTCCATGGTAACTACAGCATTTGGAGAGAATGTTCCAGCTTTGCTGAACAATTTCAGTATCGTTTGAATATTCCAATCCTATGTACAAGCTCAAGAGACATGAAAACATACATCTACACAAAACCTTGCATGCAAATGTTTATAGCTATCAGGGAAGCTCCTGGTGGGGAGAGGAGGTGGGCAATATAGGGATGGGGAAGGAAAGTACAAACTATTGGGTGTAAGATAGACTACAAGAATATATTATAGGGCTTCCCTGGTGGTCCAATGATTAAGAACATGCCTGCCAATGCAGGAGACACAGTTCCTTTCCCTGGTCCAAGAAGATCCCACATGCCACGGAGCTACTAAGCCTATGTGCCACAGCTACTGAGCCTGTGTTCTAGAGCCGGGAACCAGAGCTACTGAAGCCAGGGCTACAAGAAGCCCTCGGACCCACAGCTAGAGAGCAGCCCCCATTCACTGCAACTAGAGAAAAAGCCCATGAAACAGCAAAGACCCAGTACAGCCAAAAATAAAAATTAATTAATTAAAAAAAGGGATTGTACAACACGGGGAATATAGCCAACATTTTGTAATAACTATAAATGGAGAGTAACCTTTAAAATCGTATTTTTAATTTAATTTTTTAATAAAATAAAAATAAATTGATTTGAATTGAAAAGTGAAATAAAATTAAAGTTGAAAAAAAATAGAAGAGGAAGGACATAACAGAGCCAAATGCCCATGGAACAATGATGGCAAAGCTTAACAGACACCCCCTGGCTAAGAAGGCTGAGGCAGAGCATCCAGATTAGCCAGGGCTTTGATGCCATCCCAATCACAAAGCACCCCCCTCCCCAGTTTCCAGCTCATCCAGCTACCAAGTCCATCATTTCCATCATTACATCTCTACCATCCCTTCCACATTTGACTGTGCAGATAATGCCAACTTCCCATGTTTATTATCTCCTGCAGTCCTCAGCAGCCCTGAGATGAGCACTCTTCCTCCCATGAAGCAACGGAGTCTCAGAGGTGAAATGACTGCCCAACAACTCATTGGCACAATTGGTATTCAAATTTCAGAGGATTTATTTATATTTTAAAATAAAACATTTAGGGAGGGAGATGGAAGGGGGGTTCTGGAAGGGGAACACATGTATACCCATGGCGGATTCATGTCAATGTATGGCAAAACCAACACAATAATATAAAGAAAATAAATAAAATAACAAATAAATAAAATAAAATAAATAAAAAGTGACCAAGCAAAATAAATAAATATTTTATTGAAATTTTAATTAATTAAAATTGCTATTTATTTTTAAACAACTAAATAAAAGAAAATAGTGTACAATGTGGAGAATATAGCCAATGTGGAGAATATAGCCAATATAGCCAACTATAAATGGAAAGTAACCTTTAAAATTGCATTAAAAAAGAATTTTTAATTAAAAGTAAATTGAATTGAATGTAACAGTAAAATAAAATTAAAGCTGAAAAAGAAGAGAAGAAGGAGGTCATGAGGAAGAGAAGAGAGAGACTGAATCAACTGTGAAGTATCCATCGAGGGGGCTAGACCAAACCCTCTGGGGCTGGACCCTCTTGGATTTGAATACCAACTGTGCCAATTAGTGGTCGGGCAGTCATTTCATCTCTGAGTCTCAGTTGCTTCATGGGAGCAGCAGTGCTGATTTCCTAGGGTTCTGAGGACTGGAGGCGTTAAGAAACATGTGAAGCTGGCATTATATGTACAGTAAAATGTGGAAGGGATGGAAGAGGTGTGAGGATGAGAATGATGAGCTGGAATCCAGGAAGTGATTTGTGGCTGGGATGGCATCAAGGCCCTGGCTAATTTGGATGCTCTGCCTCAGCCTCCTTAGCCAGGGGGTGTCAGCAAAGCTTTGCCATCACTCGTTCCATGGGCGTTTGGTTCTATTTCCTCACCAAGGTTGTGTCAAGGGTGTGTCCCTCCTGTCGTCAGGTTTCTTGAGCAACAAAAAGCTTGCCAGCAATAAAGGCCCAGACAGCTGTGTTGCCCAGTTCATAGACAGGCCTTCTCAGGAAACACCTGAGAAGATCCCAGGCTGGCAGCCCTTTCTCCAAGATCAACACGTGGAATCTGACCCCTCCTCGGTGCCGTGACTTGTTGGCAGCTAGGAGGGTGGTGAGAGAGCCTGAATTTGAGAAGTTACTTCCAGAGTCAGTAAGTGATATTAAATATGTGTGTGTGTGTGTGTGTGTGCGCGGGTGCATGCGTGTGTCTGTCTGTCTCTTTCTCTCTCTGTTTCTCTGTACTTGTATGTGTGTGTCTGTCTTTCTGTCTCTATGTGTGTGTGTGGGTCTGTTTGTCTGTCTACATCTCTCTGTCTCTCTCCCCTCTCCCCCTTAGTCCCCTACTTCCTCCTCTCTCTTTTCCCTCTCCCTGAACAAATGGATGCTCAGTCCAGTTTGGGCAGAACTGAAGAAATGTTCAGCCAGTTACACATCCATCCTTCTTTTATTTGTTCACTTATGTGTTTACTCAAAAAATTCTCCCTGACACCAGCTCCGTGCCCATTCCCACACTGGTGACCCTGATGGAGACAGAGACAAAGAAGTCAGGCTATCAATTCTAAAAATGGAGCTGTTCGTTCAATCACTTATTCTATAAGAATCAAAAGCTATAACACAGGTGTAGACTGGCAGAGCTGTGGGATCCCAGAGGAGGGAGAGGCAGTTTCCAGTGGGTCAACAGAGATCCTAAAACCCATTTTTCAGTGCCATTGCTATAAAGCATCTATTGCTTCTAGGTCCTTTTCAGACAGGAAAATTGTCTCAGAGAGGAGAGTGAGATGCTCAAGGTCACACAGCTGGGAAGGGGCCAAGGCAGGACTTAATTCTAGGTTAAGCTTCCTTCCACTTTCTCTCTCAAAGTGTTTAATTCCTCTTTCCTCACAGCAGTGGCTCATGTGTGTGTGTGTGTGTGTGTGTGTGTGTGTGTGTGTGTGTGTGTGTGCGTGCTTGTGTGTGTGTAGTGCCTGTGTGCTTCTAACAGATGGGGAGAGATTTAATGCTCATTTCTATCATAGACTAGAGCTACCTTAGGGCAGGTATCATGTCTGTCTTATACAGTGTATTCTTAGTGCCCAGCACATAATAGACACCCAGAAAATATTTGCTGGATAGATAGATATATGGGTGATTGGATGGAGAAGCAGATGGATGGATAGATGGGTGGATGAATGGATGAATGGGCAGGCATTGGATAGACTGATGAAAGAATGGATGGATGGATCCATGGACGGATGGGTAAATGAATGAACATCTAGATGGATGAATGACTGGCTGGATGGATGGGATGGACAGATGTGTGAGTGGATGGATAAATGGTGGGGCGAAGTCATAGCAGACCTGATGCCCCCAAGACAGGCAGAGCAGCGTCTCAACTAGTAAAAAGCACTCAAGATTGAGGACAAAAAGTAAAGAAATAGGAAAGTGCCAAGACTATGGAAAGAGTCATTCTATTCAGAAAAAGAATCAGAGATGAGAATGAAGAACTTGGACAGATGTTCAGGCTCAAGGCAGAGGGAAGAAGGTGAACTGATCTATTCAGATTTGAGACCTTCTGGGACAGTTTCAAAATTGTATTCCCCACTTTGATGACATTCTCATTTTATTTTTTCTTCCAGTTTCATTGAGATACAATTGACATACAACACTGAATAAGTTTAGGGTATACAGCATAATGATTTGATTTACATACACCATGAAATGATTATCATGATAAGTTTAGTGAACATCCATCATCTCACATAGATACAAAATTAAAGAAATAGGAAAATATTTTTCTTGTGATGAGAACTCAGGATTTACTGTCTTAACTTCATGTATAGTATGCAGCAATGTTGATTATATTACCATCTTGTACACTTTATCCCTAATACTTATTTATGTTATAACTAGAAGTTGTACCTTTTGACTTTCCTCATCCAATTCCCCTCCCCCCCTCCACTTCTGATAACCGCAAATATGATCTTTTTTTCATTAATTTATTTGTTTCTAAGTATAATTGACCTAACATACTGTTAGTTCCTGTTACATAGCACAGTGATTTGATATTTCTATACATCTCAAACTGATCACCACAATGTCTAATTATAATGTGTCACCATACAATGATATCAATAGTTATTGACTATATTCCCCACACTGTACATTTCATACCCATGACTCATTTACTTGGTAACTAGGAGTTTGTACCTCTTAATCTTCTTTACCTATTCCTCTCATCACCCCCATCCTCCTCCCCTCTGGAAAAACACCTGTTTGTTTTCTGTATCTATAACTCTGATTCTGTTTCGTTATGTTTCTTCATTTGCTTTTGTTTTTTTCCTTTTGATTCCACATATAAGTGAAACCATACAGCATTTGTCTTCCTCTGTCTGATTTTATTCACTTGGCATAATGCCCTCTAGGTCCATCCATGTTGTTGCAAATGACAAGATTTCATTCTTTTTATGGCTGAATAATATTCCACCGTTTATATAGTATCATCTTCATCCATTCATCTACCACGGGCATGTAGGTTGTTTCCATACCTTGGCATTTGTAAATAATACTGCAATGAACATTGTCGTTGTTGTTTAGTTGCTCAGTTATTCCAGCTCTGCAAGCCTATGGACTGTAGCCCGCCAGGCTCCTCTGTCCATGGGACTTCCCAGGCAAGAATACTGCAGTGGGTTGCCATTTCCTTCTCCAAGGGATGGATCTTCCCTTCTCAGGGATCAAACCTGTGTCTCTTACATCTGCTGCAATGGTAAGCAGGTTCTTTACTGCTGAGCCACCTGGGAAGCAATGAACATGAGTCACCAGAGTATCGCACTAGACAGGACACACTTCATGGACTGTCATCTCTTGCCCTAGGTCTGAACATGAACCAAGTCCCCACCACTGGGATACTGTTCAGTCTCAAAAACCCAAATAGACAACCTAGTCTGTCCCCTGAACCCCTCTGTCTTCCTTTGGAGACCTTTAACCTATCTTCTCTTGTCCCTTTTCCCTTAGGATCAGCCAAGGGTGGTGAGATTCGGACTCAGAATCAAAAGAGATGAGCAGTCCTCAGCCTTTGGAAGAGGTGGGCTGGGTGCAGGCTGGGGGAGAGGGGTGGGAGCATCTGGGGAGAGGAGAAGAGAGGAACTTCATGTTTGAGACACTCGAGGGGATGAAAAATCATGACATGGATTCAGAACTCAGGTGCTTTGTGATCATTCAGTTGGAGAAAAAGACTCAGCAATGGAACTGACGTTGTGGTAACTGGGAAAAGAAGGGGGCACCCTGGCTACCTTTGTCTCAATGATAAAATTCTTATAATTATGGTACTCAGTATCCTGCTTCTCTTTTTTTTGATACCTATTTGCATATTTTTGGCTGAACTGGGTCTTAATGGGGGCACAAAGGCTGCTCATTGCAGCTGGAGGGTTTCTGTCTAGTTTATTGCCGCATGGCATGTGGATCTTAGTTCCCCGACCAGGAATCAAACCCATGTCTCCTGCATTGGAAGGCAGATTCTTAACCACTGAACCACCAGGGAAGTCCCACCCTGCTCTTCTTCTAAGAAATGAAATTTTGGCCCCAATATTCTTCTTCCTCTGATAGGACAAGATAGAATCTCAGAATTAGCTTCAGAAAGTCTGATACCTCTGCAAGTGAGAAGGTAATGCTCAGAATACTCTTGGGAATGATGGAGAGACAAAGCTATCAAATGTGACAACTATAAGAGACCCTCAAAATCCCCCCCTTACACATATTCATTGTCTCTGTTTGGAAGTGTGTCAATCACTCAGTCATGCCCAACTCTTTTTGACCCCATGGACTGTAGCTTACCAGGTTCCTCTGTCCATGGAATTCTCCAGGCAAGAATACTGGAGTGGGTTGCCATTCCCTTCTCCAGGGGATCTTCCAGACCAAGGAATTGAACCCAAGTCTCCCACATTTCAGGCAGATTCTTTACCATCTGAACCACCAGGGAAGCCCCTATATTTGGAAACTGAGATTCAAATAGGAGAAGTGACTTACTCAAGTTCACACTGGACCCCAGGTTGAATTGCCAGATTTGGCAAATAAAAATAAAGGATGCCCAGTCAAATTTTAATTTCACATCAACAACAAATAACCCTTCAGTGTAAATATACTCCATGCAATATTGAGGACATACTTATTCTTCAAAGTGTTAGTTGCTCAGTCATGTCCAACTCTGTGTGACCCCATGGACTGTAGCCTGCCAGACTCCTCTGTCCATGGGATTCTCCAGGCAAGAATATTGGAGTGGGTCGCCATTCCCTTCTCCAGGGGATCTTCCCAACCCTGAGATCAAACCTGGGTCTCCCACATTGCAGGCAGACTCACCATCTGAGCCACAAGGGAAGCCCTTTATTCTTTAAAATTTGGGCTGTTTTTTCTCATCTGAACCTTGAGTATACCTTGGCATCCTATATTCTACTCAGCAACCCTACCCCCAGGCATCTTTGGACCACATCTGCTTTCTCCTCTCCTTCCATACCCCTTTGATGATTTCTGTCGTCTCTTGGCCCAGGAGACATACGACATGTCAGGTGCCCGCCTGGCCCTGACACTGTGTGTCACCAAAGCTCGGGAAGGTTCTGAGGCAGATCTGGATGCCCTAGAACGCATGTTCCAGCAGCTGGGATTTGAGAGCACTATGAAGAGAGACCCTACTGCCCAGGTATTTTGCTGCTGGCTCCAGCCCAGCAGAGCAGGGGTGGGGGCTGAAGGAGAAAGTGGATTCTGGGGTCACCCTGATTCCGGCCATTCCTCTCACTCCAGCAATTCCAGGAAGAGTTGAAAAAATTCCAACAGGCCATCGATGCCCGAGAAGACTTTGTCAGCTGTGCCTTCGTGGTTCTCATGGCACATGGATTAGAAGGGCGCCTCAAAGGGGAGGATGAGAGGATGGTCGAGCTGGAGGACCTCTTCCAGGCTCTGAACAACAAGAACTGCCGGGCCCTGAGAGCCAAGCCTAAGGTGTACATCGTGCAGGCTTGTCGAGGAGGTGGGGCCCAGAGCCAAGGACACAGAGCCCCTCCCTCCCTGGTCCAAAACCCCAGCTAAGACTTGGGTTTCCCATCTGTCTTATGAACTTTTTTTTCTCCTTCTTTCTCTCTGATTTTGCCTTTTCCTTCTTGATATTTCAGAAGAAAGGGACCCTGGTGAACCAGTCACTGGAAGGGATCTTGTGATGCTCATAGAAAACACTCCTGAAACCATCCCAACATACACAGACACCCTCCATGTCTTCTCCACCATAGAGGGTATGAGCTTCAGCTGACCCAGGGTGGCCTGCTTCTCCACCTTCCCTGCCACTCCTGACCCTTGAGACTCCCCTCCAGGGCCCACCATTGTCCAAGGCATTTTGTAGCGTATGCACATGTGCGGGCATGCATACGCATGCAGTCATCCACCCTCACTGAGCCCCCCTGAGCCCACTTCTCTGGAATTCCCAGGGTACGTTGCCTACAGACATGACCAGGAGGGCTCCTACTTCATCCAGACTCTGGTTGATGTGTTCACCAATAAGAAAGGACCCATCCTGGAGCTTCTGACAGAGGTGAGTTGGGAGAAGGTACCTTGGAACCCCCACCCAGCCTAATCAGGGAACATGCAGAATGGGCTGTTTGTGCGCTCCCAGTCACTCGGTCATGTCCAACTCTTTGTGACCCCATAGACTATAGCCCGCCAGGCTTCTCTATACATAGTGTTTCCCAGGCAAGAATACTGAAGTTGGTCTTGATTTTCCTGCCCCAAGGATCAAGCCCACACCCTTTGCACCTCCAGCATTGGAAGGCATGCTCTTTACTAACTGCACCACCTGGAAGCACAGCAGGCTGAGCCTCTTTCAAACCTTTCTGCATGTTCCCCCTCCCCTGCCTCTAGCTCCAAGGCCAACCTGGGTCCCAACACAGAAACTAGAACACCCATCTCCCAGAAACGACTTTCCCTAAAGCAGGGAATTCCAAAGCTTACAGTATGTGAGATAATTTAGATGAAATAGGGATAAATTTCTGTAAACAAGCCCCTTAGGCTTAGCTCATGTTTGGATATTCTGATGGTTATGTGTTATTTTGGCAGATTAGAAAAAAATATATAAAGAGAATGTGCAGCCAGTGATTCCACAGAGATTATGGTGTGAAAGTGAAAGTGTTAGTTGCTCAGTTGTACCCAACTCCTTGCAACCTCAGAGGACTGTAACCCCCCAGGCTCCTCTGTCTGTGGAATTTTCCAGGCAAGAATACTGGAGTGGGTGGCCATTTCTTTCTCCAGGGGATCTCCCTGACACAGGGATGCAACCCAGCTCTCCTGCACAGAAGGCAGATTCTTTACCTTCTGAGCCACCAGGGAAGCCCAATTATAGTGTAGGATGAGACAATAAAGGTCTCCCACTTTAGGACATGGAGACCCACCTGCCCTAACCTTCTCACAGTAAGTCCATTACCCAACTCCCCCAAAAGCCCAGTCCCAAGCTGACCATTCCTGTTGCTGCAGGTGACCCGGCGGATGGCAGAAGCAGAGATGGTTCAAGAAGGGGAAGCAAGGAAAGTGAACCCTGAAATCCAAAGCACTCTTCGGAAACGACTCTATCTGCAGTAGAAGTAGAAAGGGTGGGGTGGGGCTCTCTTTCAGGTGCCCTCTCTGCCCCCACAGAGATTTAAAGGCAGCTCTCACCACTTCTCCAAAATCTTCCTTTCCCCAAGCTAAATGGTGCCCAGGTCTTCTTTAATCACACCTTTCATGAAAGTCCTCCTTCGATCTATCCACGTCCTTCTTAGGGCAAGCTAGCTAAAACTGAGCACAAGGCATGGTGCTGACATTAACATCACCTCCTTCAGGTTGGACTCTCTACCTCTATTCATACACCTAAAAAAGGCATTCACTCATCCCACTCTCTATTCCCATGCTCTGGTGAAGCCCTCTTCTTTCTGCCATGAATCATACCCATACAAATGTAACCAGATAAAACTCAAGATTTTCCACCAATAAACCATGCCCATTCACCACCTCCCATCCCAATCAAAACTTCACTGGCTCTGGAATTTCACGTAGAGTTATAACCTCCTCCTCCTCCTGGCAATCGCATCCATTCCCGTCTCCCAGCAATTTCCTCTCAGCCTCTGGAAATTCAGTAAAGCAAGATTTGTTCTCTCTCCAAGACCCCTCTTCTTTGGCTAGCAAGCTGGTGCCTTGATGCCATCCACCTCATGGGTTCTCTCTGGTTAATGGAGCTGCTTCCTCCTTTTCTGAATCCCTCCCTCCTAACTAATGCCACCCCATCCACTGCTCTGAACTCTGACATCTGTCTGAGACAATCCATCCATTTACCCATTCTCAGAGTTTCGACTCTCTTTTTTTTTTAATTTTTGTTTTTAATTGGAGGATAGTTGCTGTGCTATGTTTTGTGTTTCTGCCATACAACAATGTGAATCAGCCATAAATACGCATATATCCCCTCCCTCTTGAACCTCTCTCCCACCCCATCCCCATCCCACTCGTCCAGGTTGTCAGAGAACCAGGTTGAGTTCCTTGTGTCAAACAGCAACTTCCCACTAGTCAACTTCCAACCACTCTAAATCATAGCATGTTGGAGTTATGGAAAAACCCCTAGTGTTACCCTGTTACTTTTCAGACAAGCTTATAGAGGACTAGAGAGGCTACATCACTTCTCAAATACCACACAGTAAGCCAGTGGCAGGGTCAAGGTCTGGCTCCTGGGCCAGCCCCACTTCCACTACCTGCTAAGTCTTCCATTAGTGAGTGTATACTTAGTCGCTCAGTCTGATCTGACTCTTTTTGACCCCATGAACTGTGATCCACCAGGCTCCTCTGTCCATGGCACTCACCAGGCAAGAATACTGAAGAGGGTTGCCGTGCCCTCCTCCAGGGGATCTTCCCAACCTTGGGGTCTAACCCAAGTCTCTTACATCTCCTGCATTGGCAGACAGGTTCTTTACCACTAGCACCACCAGGGCAAGTTTACCTCCATGGGATTCTGACACTGGGCTGGAAGCTGAATCAAAGGCTCCCAAGTCTATGACACCTTTCTACCTAACTACAGCCCTGACCTTTCCCACCATAATAACCTGTGGTCATATCTGCCATCATTGAAAACTCATGGCTAAAGAGGGATCATTTCTTCCTGGTCCATCCTTCAAGTGTTCCCTGGAACCGTCAACCTCAAACCTCTGCAGTCATCTATGACATCCCTCTTCCTGCATCCTTCATATGTCACCAGACACCATACCCAGCCCAGCTTGACTTGGAAACATTCTCTTCCTTTCCTTGTCGCTCTCTAGTTCCATCCTCTCCCATCTGTATCTTTGCACCAGTTTCCTTCCTTGCCTCTGTGCCCTCCTATCTCACCCTTCCTCTGACCTCCATATCATCTACAATTCTTGATCTCCCCAGAACACTCAAGAAGACACAACGGTGCCTCATTACACAGAAATCAAGGCTCAACTCCACACCCTGATTTCTCACACCCATACAATCCCACTCCTATCAGCAATCATCTAAACTCATCTCCCACCTCCCCAACCATGCTCCAACAAGACTAATGTTATCTTACTCATCCCTGCATCTAAGCCTTTGCTCTTACCATTTCTCCAAGTTTGAGTGCCCTCTGGCCCTTGTTCACCCCCTTTCCACTATCTCCCACCTCTACTTATTCCAGAAAGGCATTCCTAATATTCTTTCCCATTGATTTTGCCCTCTCGCCCAGGATGAGACACAAATTACAATTTCTCCAGGGTGGGAAACCAGTCTTTGCTCAACATAATGGATATTCAATAAATAGTTGCCACACTTTAAGGATCTGTTGGGTCTCCATTCCTACCCTGCAAATAGGTTCATCAGTACTATTTTTCTAGATTCCATATATGTGCATTAATGTGTGATATTTGTTTTTTCCTTTCTGGCTTATTTTACTTATAACAGGCTCTAGGTTCATTCACTTCACTGCAACTGACTCATATTCATCCCTTTTATGGTTGAGTAATATTCTGTATATGTACCACACTTCTTTATCCATTCATCTGTTGGTGGACATCTAGGTCGCTTCCATGTTCTTACTTCTGTAAATAGTGCTTCAATGGACATTGGGGTAGATGTGTATTTTGAATAATAAAGTAAAAGAATATGTTGGACTCTTTGCTCTGTACATAAACAGTGAGGCTGATGAGACAGACGTTGTGTTCTTGATTTCTTTCCTCTGATAGCCAGCTGCCTCCCAGTATGTCTATCATGCAGAGAGAATAGTGAGCCTCCTTCCTTTCATATAAGCAGATGTGCTGGGAATGGTAAAGCTACAGGTCATACTTCCATGCCAAGTGGCTATATTTTACATGACAGTTCCAGCTCTAGAACGTTACCAAGGAAGTATCCAGACACAGAACTCTAGCTTTTCAGAACCCTAAGGGGTCTGGGAGATCAACTAGTTATAGGATCACAGATATTTGGCAAATGTGCCACCTCTCTTTATGTTGGTGCCCATGGCAGACATGACTTATCAATCACACTTTCTGGGGACTTCCCTGACAGTTCAGTGGTCAAGAATCCTCCTTCCCAAGAGGGTAAGATGAATGGAGTGAGTAGCATGGAAGCATATACACTGCCATATGTAAAACAGATAGCCAATGGAAATATGCTATATGACTCAGGGAGCTCAAACTGGGGCTCTGTAACAGTCTAGAGCAGTGGGAAAGGGTGGAAGTTGGGAGCGGGGTTCAAGATGGGGGGACTTATGCCTACAACTAATTCATGTTGATATATGGCAGAAATGAAACTATCGTAAAGCAATTATCCTTCAATTAAAATAAACACTTTTTTTTTCAAATCTATGAGAACAATAAAATAAGGAATCCACCTTCCAATGCAGGGGCCTATGTTCAATCCCTGATCAGGGAACTAGATCCCACATGCCACAGCTAGGACGTGGTGCAGTCAAATACATAAATTTCTTTTAAAGTTTATCCACTTAGGGAGGGAGGTGGGAGGGGGGTTCTGGAAGGGGAACACATGTATACCCATGGCAGATTCATGTCAATGTATGGCAAAACCAACACGATAATGTAAAGGAAAAAATAATTAATTAAAAATAAATAAATAAAGTTTATCCACTTAATCATTTTGCAATATATGCAATATATCATCACATTCTGTACCTTAAACTTACACAGTGTTATAAGTCAATTATATCTCAGTAAACTGGAAAATTATTTAATAATTTTTTAATTTTTAAAAAGTATATACACTAGCAGAGGATAAGATGATTAGATAGCATCACTGACTCAATAGATATGAACTTTGTCTTCTGGCAAATTGCAGGAGATAGTGGAAGACGGGGAAGCCTGGCATGCTGCAGTCCATCGGGTGGCAAAGAATCGGACTCAATTTAGCTACTAAACAACAACATACACTAGCAAGGGAAGCACAAGGAATCGATCACCTAAGCCATTTTAAAGGCCCCCAATTCAGCACAAGACACAAGAAAAGCAATGGGATGTCTAGCTTTCAGAACTTGGGATACAAACTGGTCTGCTTTCATTCTAATTGGTTGGGTTATTTGGGGAATAAAACATTTCAGCTGTTTAAGAAGTTGTTGTTATAGATGATCAATTATAGGAAATGAGGTCACCCTCATGCTGGCCAATTAATTTAACCTCCTTGCGCACAGTCTACACCCATGCCCACAACTCACCCAATGTGAGCTCCTTACGCCCAACTGGCTTCCTATTACATTCTGACCATACAAGACACAAGAGAGACAGGAGGGAGGAGGAGGGATATGTGATTTGAATTTCCCTGTCATTGTCCAGCTGTATCAGATCTTTCCAGCTTCCAACTGCTTTGACCCATATGTGGGACTAGCATCATCATGCCTCCCCCTAAATACACAGCCCCAGCTGGTCAGCAACCCCTCTACAGAGGTGTGAGCACCAGATTCACAGGACACACTCCTCTCCATCCTCTGTTCTTCTAGGATCCACTAACCTCAACGCCTCCCTTTGCTTCCCAGGCCTGGACAGGTCACCTGATTCCCTACCTGAACTATCACTGGTTTAACCCAAGATAGTTCCTGCCTTTCCAGTCCCCCCACTACCTGTTTGGCCAATGCCCACAATAAATTCTCTCTGTTAAAATACCTTGAGTGCGTCTACAACACAGATTAAATTTGAAAGTGTTCCATTCAATGAAATAAGCCAGACACAAAAGGACAAGTACTGGGACTTCCCTGGTGGTCCAGTGATTAAGACTTGGTGCTCCCAGTGCAGGGGAGCCAGGTTCAATTCCTGGTCAGGGAACTAGATCCCACATGCCACAACTAAGAGTTAAATGCTTCAACCAAAGATCCTTCATTCCACAACTAAGACCCAGTGCAGCCAAATAAATAAATAAAAGTTTTAAAAAAATAAGCAGACAAGTGTTATATGAGTCCATTTATAGGTTTGCATACTCCAAATAGGCAAACTCATAGAGACACAAAGTAGATTAGAGATTACCAGAAGCTGGAAGCGAGGAGATTGGGGAGCTATTGTATAATGATTACAGAGGTTCTGTTTGGGGGTGACAAAAAATTTTGGAAATAGATAGTGAAGTTGGTTGCCCATTATAAATTTCACACCTTAAAATGGCTAAAATGGCAAGTTTTCTGTCACATATATCTTACCACAGTTTTTTTAAAGCTAATAATGTAATATACCAAAAGACAATGAATTGAACAATTTAAATGGGTGCATTGGATGGCATGTGAATTATATCTCAATAAAGTTGTTTTGGGCTTCCCTGGTTATTCAGTGGTAAAGTATCTGCCTGCCAATGTAGGAGATGTGAGTTCAATCCCGGGGTCAGGAAGATCCCCTGGAGGAGGAAATGGCAACCCACTCCAGTATTCTTGTCTGGGAAATCCCTTGGACAGAGGAGCCTGGCAGGCTATGTCCCTGGTGTCACAAAAGAGTCGGACATGACTCAGCAACTAAACAAAAAAAAATAACTTGTTTGCCTTTCAGGGAATAGAACTACCTTAATAAAGATTTTTAAAACTCCTTTGGTGATTCCAACTCCTTTGGTACGTGGTTGCACAACTCTTTAGACACACCAAAGACCATTGAACCCTGTAGTTTCAAAGGGTGAATTGATAGTGTGTGAATTATATATAATAAAATTATGTTTTAAAGGGAGTAGTTACCTATTATGATAAGTGGAAAGTCAGTATTACCTGCCATAATCAGGAGATAAGTATAAAAATATGATTCAACTATGAGAAAGGAGGAAGTCCTGCCGCTTGCAGCAACGTGGACAGAATCTGAAGGCACTATGCTAAGTGAGATAAGCCAGACAAAGACATCCTGTACGAAATCACTTGTACATGAAACCTTTAAAAGCTGAACTTGTAGAAACAGAGTAGAAAGGTGGTTATTAGAGCCTGGGAGACAGGGGAATTGGGGAGATATTTTAAAGGTACAAACTTGCAAACTGGATGATGAATAAGTTAAGGAGGTCTAATGCACAGCTTAGGGATTAGAGTCAACAATGCTGTAGAATAAACTTCCAAGTTGCTAAGAGACTGAGTCTTAAGGGTTCTCACCACAAAAAAGAAATGATAATTATGTGATATGATAAAAGTGTTAGCTAATGCTGTGGTGGAAATTGTATTGCAATATATAAATGTTTCAAAACAACACATGGTACGCCTTAAACTTACATAATGTTGTATGTCAATTAAATCTCAATGTTTTAGTCCATACACACAATTAAAAATTTAAATGTTCATGTATGATATAGACAAAGAAAGAATGGTGGTTACCAGGGTTTGGGGTGAGGGCTAGAGAGTTATTGTTTAATGGGTACAGAGCTTGAGTATGGTAAGATGAAAAAGTTTTGGATGGATAGTTGTAATGATTGCACAACCATGTGAATGTACTTAAGGTTACTGAGCTATAGCCTTAAAAATGACTAAAATTGTATATCTGATTGTATATTTATAAAATTATACAAAATTTTGTGAACTTTATAAATTTTAATTTATAAAATTGTAAAATTTATAAAATTGCATATTTTACTGCATTAAAAAGTGATAACAGAAAAAAAATGTTTATGTATGGGTCATCAAAAATCACCTCAGGGTACCACCAGTTTGAGCTCCACATATTGCCTTTTGCCATCATGGCCAGTATCCTGGTTCTTGCCTCTTTGTTCATGTGTATAAACATTTCTCAAAGAATTGCTAAGACAAAGGTTTGAACATTTTTATTTTCCATGTGTTCACTCATTCGTTACATTAAAATAATTTATCAAATTCTTACCCAATGCCAAATACTATTCCAGGTTCTGGAAATAGTGTGGTTGACCAAGCCCCTGATCTCACGGAATTCACATTCTGGTGGGGAGATGATAAATAATGCAATATGATTTTTGGTAGTGCTGAGTGCAACGGAGTGGGAGAGCACCATAAGAGGCTAAAGAATTGGAGGGAAGAGTTGGATATAATTTATCTACTGAACAACAACAAAGGTGATAGTTGAGCAGAGATCTATCTGAATAAATAATGAGTGAGAACCATGTTAAGATCTAATGGTCTATGTACATTATCTTCATCATATGTCTATAAACCCCTATACTATTATTTTACTCAACTTTGTCATTAAAGTAATTCTTTTTTTATTTAAAAATAAACTGTTGGAAATAAACTCACAAACATAGAAAGCAAACTTATGGTTACTAAAGAAAAAAGGGAGGAAGGGATAAATTAGGAGATTGGGATTAACAGACACACACTACTGTATATAAAATAAATTAGGACCTACTGTACAGCACCGGAAACTATGCTCAATATCTTGTAATGACCTATAATGGAAAAGAATCTGAAAAAAGAACAAATATATAAACACACATGTTGTCTACTTTTAAAAAATGCACAACATGAGTTAAGTTTTACTTGGGGCCAAATGAGGACTATAGCCTGGGAGACAGCACCTCAGATAGCTGTGAGAGACTGCTCCAAAGAGGCGGGGGAGGCAGGGAAGGTCAGTATATATATGATTTTGATGAAGGGGAATGTGTGCAATCAAGCACATATTTTTCCAGAAGGTTTCTGTTAGTCTCCTGAAGCTTTCTGCCAGACACAAGGAACAGTCGTCACCATGAGGGATTTCAGTGCCTTTCTAGGTATGAGGAGATGCAAGAATGCTCATAAAATCACCTCCTGAAAATAACTATCTGAAGACCTGTTCTGCCAGTTTTTTTCCCCCTGAGCACAGAGTGCCTCATTTCTGCTCTCCACCCTGAACTCCTTTCGGAGAGCGCCGAAAATCAGCAGCGACAGCAGCACAGGGTTTAATCCTTGTAGAGGCAGGGGCAAGTGCCAATTTGTAGTTGACAGTGTATAACTGAACCACTTTTCTGTATACCCAAAACACAACATTGTAAATCAACTATGCTTCAATTCTTCTAATGAGTCTATTAAAAAAAATTGAACTTACCTATACAACATACAACAGAATATTATCCGGCCATCTAAAAAAGCATGTAATACAGATTCACACAGACAGAAGAAGAGCCTGGCAGGCTACACAGTCCATGGGGTCGCAAGAGTCAGACATGATTTAGCGACTAAACCACCACTGATTCACACATTAGGACAAAGGGACCTTGAAAACACTAAGCTCTTAAAGCAGTGAGAACATTCTTTGTGGTTTGGGGATGAAAGCAAGGACCTCCAGGAAGAAATGTGAAGGAAGCAGATTTTGGCTTAACCTCAGAAACTTCTAGCACCAAAATCTACCCCGTTCCCCAAGGTAAGCATCCACTTTTGAATGTCAAGATCTCCCTTCCTGCAACCTCCAACCTCCAGAGCTATTTAAACAGAGCTCACCCACAACAATCCCCCAAAGGGGTTCATAAGTCCAATGCAAGCAAACAAGGGAGTGTTCTGCAGAAAAAAAGCAATGCAAATTCCACCAGCTCCATAGGGACCTGTGCATTCATGCTAAGTTGCTTCCATCGCTTCTGAGAGTGCAACCATATGGACTGTAGCCCACCAGGCCCCTCTGTCCATGGGATTCTCAGGGAAAGAATACTGGAGTGGGTTGCCATGGCCTTCTCCAGGGGAATCTTCCTGACCCAGGGATTGAACCCACGTCTCTCATGTCTCCTGCATTGTCAGACGGGCTCTTTACCACAGCACCACATAGGGACCTGTAACACCCTAAAAATTAACACAAAGTTTTATGAATTGGTGGTGTATAAATTTATATTATAACCTTTGGAAATGACTAGCTTCGTCAAGAGCTGTAAAAATGTTCTTT
Organism: Antilocapra americana; assembly: GCA_007570785.1. NCBI lineage: Eukaryota > Metazoa > Chordata > Mammalia > Artiodactyla > Antilocapridae > Antilocapra > Antilocapra americana. The sequence continues at coordinate 6,875,502 of ML663012.1, forward strand.
TCCTTGGCCCTGTAATTCCACTTCAGGAAAGTTGGCATAAAGAAATAAATAATCCAACAGGGCTTCCCTGGTGGCTCAGTGGTGAAGAATCTGCCTGCCAATACAGGAGACGTGGTTCAATCCTTGACCTGGGAAAATCCCACTTGCCAAGCAGCAACTAAGTCCGTGGGCCCCAACTACTGACCCTGTGCCCCAGAGCCTAGAGCCCGCGTGCCACAACTACTGAAGCTCTGCCCCTAGAGCCCATGCTCCACAACAAGAGAAGCTGAGGCAGGAAACAGATGAGCTCCAAGGGTGATATACAACTGGCCTCTTGTTTGCAATTCATGGGGCTGAAACAAATGGGCTTCAGACCGGGTCCTTGAATCCAGCCCCATTTTTGCATTCCCTGAGACAAGAGACAGGTGGGCTCCGGTCAAGGCATTTACAATCAGCCTCCTGTTTGCCCTCCAAGCGGGAAGTAACAACAGAAACAGGGTAAATAACCAGGCTTTCCCTCTTGTAAAGACCTAAGGGAATAACAATAGTCAAGGTAATAATCATGGCAAGAATAAAAAGAGGGGAAACCCTGAGTAAAGGATTAAGGGATCTCCAATCCCCTCTTTGTGGGACAAGGGAGGCATGACACCCATGCAGAAAGGCTCCTTGGGTGTCAAAAATCAGGAGATAATTCCAGACCATAATGCATCTTGCGCTCCCAAAAGCCTTCACTTTGAGACCCATCTTGGCTGAAGGGTATGCGTGCACCCAGGGAAGGGACCTGAGGCAAATTAACCAGAGAGGGGACAGAGCAAGACAACTGGCCTGAGGGAAGACAAAGACCTGGAAAACAGCCCACTTATAAAGGATTTACACTTCCCAAGGGCGCAAGTCTCTCTCTGAGCTGGCCCGGGTGCCTTTCTGCATGTACTTTTCCTTTCCTTAAACTTTCTACATTACTCTTTACCTTCTGCCTCCTTGTCCAAATTTGTTCTCGACTAGGCCGGTGAGGACTAGGGATTCTAGCCCTAACTGCTCGCCCTTGTGATACAGTGGTTAGGACTCCTGGTCCAGGAAACTGAGACCCTGCTTTCAGCTAGCCCTCACTGCTGCTTGTGGCAAGCTGCCACTTACGGCTGTGCATGTCCAGAATCAAAGCCACCATGACAAGAGGCACAGGCACCTGAAGGGCATCCCCGCTAGCCTCAACTAGAGAGAAGCTCGAGCAGCGACAAAGACCCAGCACAGCCGAAAATAAATAAAATTATACCCAAACACATATGTCCACACAATACACATACGCACACATACACACCTAAGCACACATACACACTTAAGTATATACATACATAAGTACACATTCCTTTGCACACATAAACATACTCGCCTGATACACAGACACACACACATGTACACGTGAGTACATATTCACATGGGACTGCCCTGTTGGCTCAGATGGTAAAGAATCTGCCTGCAATGGGGCAGACCTCCCTGGGTCGGGAAGATTTCCTAGAGGAAGAAATGGCAACCCAGGCCAGTATTCTTGCCTGGAGAGTCCCAAGGACAGAGAAGCTACCACTGTCTAGGGGGTTGCACAGAGGCAGACACGACTGAGCAAATAACACTTGCACTTGTCACACACTCACATATACACATGGATGTGAATGTGCAGGTTACATAGACGTCGCAGCAAAGATTGAATATCTGAATATCAAAAGGTTATTGTTAATTAAGGAAAAACGAGATGTCTCAAAGAATTCAGCACTCTTCTGTGCAAGAGACACAAGCATCTGGGCTCACTGAAATCATTTCTTTCATAAACATCTCAGCTATCCGGGGCCAGCAACCTGCTCCTTGATTTTTTCACATCCTTAATTCCTCATTCACCTAGTTCCTTGTTCAGCTGACAGCTGCTGGATCGCAGGCATTGTTCCCCGTCTCAGGGGCCTTCCAGCCTCAGAAATTCATATCTGAAGGCCTGAATTCACTGATGACTGTTATATCCTTGTTCATTGATGTAGCAGGAGATACTCCATTTGATAGTCCTAATCCCCTTACCTACCTCTGACTGTGCCTTTATTTGGAGGCAAGGTATTTATAGAGGTTATTAAGGTAAAATCAGGTCATTGAAGTGGGTCCTAATCCAATATAACCACTGTCCTTATAAGAAGAGATTAGGACCAGATACAGAGAGGAGACAGTGATCCACAAGCCAAGGAGGGAGACTTTTAAAGAAATCAACTTTGTTGACACCTTGAACTTCAAGTAAATTAATTTCTGTTGTGTAAGCCACCTAGTCTGTGGTATTTTGTTATGGCAGCCCTGAGGAGCTTATACACACACATACATGTATGCCCACACAATATACAGACACACATATGTTGTTGCGCTGTTCAGTCGCTAAGTCATGTCCGACTCTTTGCCACCCCATGGACTGAAACATGCCAGGCTCCTTTGTCCTTCACTATCCCCCAGAATTTGCTCAAATTCATGTCCATTGAGTCGGTGATGCCATCATCTCATTCTCTGCCATCCCCTCTTCTCCTTTTGCCCTCAATCTTTCCCAGCATCAAGGTCTTTTCCAATGAGTCAGCTCTTTGCATCAGGTGGCCAAAGCACTGGCGCTTCAGCTTCAACATCAGTCCTTCCAATGAATATTCAGGGTTGATTTCCTTTAGTTTTGACTGGTTTGATCTCCTTGCTGTCCAAGGGATTCTCAAGTCTTCTCCAGCACCACAATTTGAAAGCACCAGTTCTTCAGTGCTCAGCCTTCTTTATGGTCCAACTCTCACATCCATACATGACTAATGGAAAAACCGTAGCTTTCGCTACATGGACCTTTAATACCACTTGCAGCGACATGGCTTCCCTGGTAGCTCAGCTGGTAAAGAATCTGCCTGCAATGCATGAAACCCCAGTTTGATTCCTGGGTTAGGAAGATCCACTGGAGAAGGGATAGGCTACCCACTCCAGTATTCACAGGCTTCCCTGGTGGCTCAGTCGGTAAAGAATTCACCTGTAATATGGGAGACCTAGGTTGGGAAGATCCCCTGGAAGAGGGCATGGCAACCCACTCCAGTATCCTTGCCTGGAGAATCCCCATGGACAGGGGACCCTGGCGGGCTAAAGTCCATGGGGTTGTAAAGAGCCAGACAGGACTGAACAACTAAGCACAGCACAGTAGCAACATGGATGGATTTGAAAATTATTATACTAAATGAAATAAGTCAGACAGAGAAGGAGAAATTTCATACAACATCCCTTATATGTCAAATCCAAAAACAAATGATACAAATAAACTTACAAAACAGAGACTCACAGACTCATGAAATGAACTTAGGGTCGGTGGGGGGTGGGTGTTGGGGGAAAGGATAGTTAGGGAGTTTGAGATAGACATGTACACTCTGCTATATTTAAAATGGATAACCAACTAGGACCTACTATATAGCACCTGGAACTCTGCTCAATGTTATGTGGCACCCTGGAATGGAGGGGAGTTTGAGGGAGAATGTATACATATACATGTATGGCAGAGTCCCTTCACTGGTCACTTGAAACTGTCAAAACACTGTTAATCAGCTAGTTGTTGTTTAGTCGCTGAGTCGTGTCTGACTCTTTGTGATCTCATGGGCTGCAGCACGCCAGGCTTCCCTGTCCTTCACCATCTCCCAGAGTCTGCTCAACACATGTCCATGGAGTTGGTGATGCCAACCAACCATCTCATCGCCTGTCTCTAGACCCCAGTACAAAATAAAAAGTTTTTTTTGATAAGTAAAAAATATTTTTAAAGCTAAGTAAAAAGTTTTTTAAAATAATACAAATGGACTTATTTACAAATGAGAAACAGATTCACAGACTTAAGAGAATGAACTTATGATTACCAAGTGGGAAGGGGAAGAGGGATAGATTGGGACTTTGGGGTTGACATGTACACACTGCTATATTTAAAATAGATAACCAAGGACCTACTGTAAAAAAAATTTTAATAAAATAATGAAGTAAGATAGAAAATACATTTTAAAAATTCCTTGCTCATGAGGACCCTGCAGAAAAGATAATATGTTCTCCCCATCTGTCTTCAGAGAAGAGATGGAAGCTATGAGAGATGAGTGTCACAAGCTGGTAAGTGACACAGCCCATTTCATCCGTGCTCTGAGTTCTTCCCCCATCTGGCTCCCTTCAAAGGCCAACAATACTGATTAGACTTCAGAGCCCAGGACAGAGGCAGAGACTCACACTAAACCTCTGTGCCACCATGAACGAGGGGCAAAAGTGATGAAGAGGGAGGTGCCCCATGTCAGTGTCAGAGTGTAGTGGAACCTTCTTCTAGCTGTTGGAAAGAGTTTGACTTTCCAAATCTGGGAGATGGCCCACCATGGGCAGTTCACAAGCTTGCTGCTTATCAGGTCATCATAGAGCTTGTTGTGCTTTATTTCTTCTTCCGTGAGCTAATAAATTCTAATCAGGAGAGGGGGCTGAGCCTCAAAGACTCCTGACAAATATTTATAGTCATCTGGGGCTTCCCAGGTAGCACTAGTGGTAAAGAACCTACCTGCCAATGCAGGAGACGTAAGAGATGTGGGTTCGATCCCTGAGCCGGGAAGATCCCCTGAAGGAGGAAATGGCAACCCACTCTAGTATTCTTGTCTGGAGAATCCCATGGTCAGAGGAGCCTGGCAGGCTACAGTACATATGATGGCAAAGAGTCAAACATTACTGAAGCAACTTAGCACAAAAGTATTCTCGTTCATAAAAATGAATAAATGAGTAATCATATAAGGTAGCCATGAAATCAAACTGCTACTGCTTGGAAAGTGAGTAACATAGTGATTGAAAGTGAAAGTGAAGTTGCTCAGTGTATCCAACCACTTGTGACCTCATGAACTGTAGCCTGCACCAGGCTTCTCTGTCCATGGGATTTTCCAGGCAAGGGTACTGGAGTGGGTTACATTTCCTACTCCAGGGGATCTTCCCGACCTAGGGATTGAACCTGGGTCTCCCACATTGCAACCAGGGAAGCTAACATAGTGATTAGTTTTCTCCAATCATTCCCAAATAAAATTCTGGTTATAAAATGGTATAAACCAATGTACTATTGTAAAGCAATTATCCTTCAAGTAAAAAAAAATTAATTTAAAAAAAAAAAAATTCCATTACGGTAGCCCATTTTGTTCAGCTTTGACCAATGTTCCCAAGAGACTAGAGTCTTAATCCATTGTCATGCGTCACTGACCCATAGTTAGTTAGCTGGTATGGACTCATGTAATATAGACAAAAGACATTCCAAAGAGTTTAACTACTCTGTCTGGTCCCAGAATGAGGCCTCTCGCCAAATAAACTGAGACACTGTTACTCTCTTTAACATCATGGTGCAGTGATTTTTTTATTGAAGTAGTTGACTTAACACTGTTTTAGTTTCTGGTGTACAGCAAAGTGGTTCAGTTTTATCTATGCATACATATTTTCTTTTTGGTTTGTAGGATATTGATTATAGCTCCCTGTACTATGTAGTATAACCTTGTCATTTATCTGTTTTACAAACAGTAGTTTGCATCTATTAATTGCAAGCTCAATCTACCCCTCCCTTGCTTTCCCCTTTGGTAACCAGTTTGTTTTCTGTCTCTGTGGGTCTATTTCTGTTTTTCATATAAGCTCACTTGTGTCTTACTCCAGATCCCACTTTTAAGTGGTATCATATGATATTTGTCTTTCTCTGATGTAGTATAATAATCTCTAGGTCCATCCATGTCGCTGCAAATAAATGACAGCATTGCATTCTTTTTTGTGGCTGAGTAATATTCAATCATTATATATATATATATATATATATATATATATATACACCACCTCTTCTTTATCCATTCATCTGTTAGTGGACACAGGTTTCTTCCATTTCTAGGCTGTTATATATAATGTTGCTATGAACATTGGGATGCAGGTATCTTTTCAAACTGGAGTTTTCATCTTTTCCAAATATATGCCCAAAGTGGGATTGTCGGATCATATATTTTTAGTTTTTTTAAGGAATATTCATACTATTGTCCATAGTGACTGCACATGTTGCATGATTTTTATGTTAGGTGATAAAGCCAAAGGGCTGGAGTCCCCTGAGAAGCTGAATTAGACTGAGCCCGGGTCCTCCTACTTGAGGACAGCTAAGCTGAAATGGTCACGTCAGTGTCACGAGGACACAATGTCAACAGCGGGATTTCTCACTGACACCACCAGATGACTGTGGGTGGAAGTCCATGTTCAAAGACAAGTGATTTGAGACGTTCAGAAATGAATGATAATTGGATGACAAGGTCTTTGGCAAATCCTGAGGTAAACTTGAACCGAGTTTTCAAATGTGAGTTATTCTTGCTCTGGCTTGGAGAAGAAGCTGAAGAGGTGGGAACCAATCCAGTCCAGAAAGTTCTACTAAGACCAAAAATTAAAAGTAAATCTCAGCATCTCCAAGACTCACCTGGGACTGGAAAATGCGTGAATTTCTTGGTATGACTGTTGAGCAGATGCTGAGTAAATCCAGAGCTGTAACATCCCTTTAGTATATAGGACTTGCTATGAAATCTTGATATGATTGATCTGATCCTTCATAGATGGATAGATATAAATGGCTGAATCACTTTGCTGTATACCTGAAACTAATACAACATTGCAAATTAACTATACTTTCATTTTTTAATAGTTAATTAATTTAGAAAGCTTTTCTTTTTTTTGACCTGTACCACAGGGCCTGAGGGATCTTAATTCTCTGACCAGGGATTGAACCCAGGCCACAGCAGCAAAAGTGCTGAGTCCTAATGGCTGAACCACCAGGCATTCCCGATTAATCCAAGTGTGTAGATGGGTCAGGATTAATAATATTTTGTGCAGTTCTGGAGCCAAATAACACTTGTAACAATTAAAAGATCAATATTTATAACATAGAAAGAGGTTCTGCAAATAAAATACATCCCAAATGTGTCCAAATATGCAAATAATATTTGAACTGGGCAATCACAAAAGAGAAAATCTTAAATAAAGTAAATAAATGAAAAGAGGTTCAACTTCATCAGCAGTCAGGGAAGTGGAAATAAAAGCAATAATGATGTGTACTTACACTTATCAGATGGGTGATTTCTTTGTAAATAAGACCCAGTGCTTACAAAGATATGTTGAAAAGGGCACTCCTACATATTATTAGTGGGAACATGACTTACAATTGCATTTTTTGGGAAGTTAATACGACATACCTATTTGAAATTCCAAATCTGGGACTCCACCTGATAGAAATATGTTTACCAAAGATTGTTTATAGTGACAATGAAAGATAAAGTAGAAATAACCTGTGTGTCCTCAAGGGTGGATTGAGTAAATAATCAAATTACATGCATATAGTGGGATGTTATGCACCTATTAAAATAATGAGTGAGATATTTATCTAATCACCTGGAAAAATACTATGACGTATGTGCAGCCAAGTTTGTTTTTTTTTTTTTTCTTGGCTGTACCAGGTCTTAGTTACTGCATACAGGATCTTTAATTGTGACATGTGGAATTTAGTTCCCTGACCAAGGATTGAACCCAGGGTGCCCCACATTGGGAGCACAGAGTCAGTCCCTGGACCACCAGGGAAGTTCCCAACGTTTTTTAAAAGCAACCAATATATATATACATATGTATATATACATATGTATATATGTACGTATGTATATAGATAGATAGTATAGTCTCAGGTTAGAGATAAACATCAGGACACACCGTGTTAATAATAATTACCTGAAAGGAGTAGGTGTAAAACAGGGCAAGTGTTAGTTGCTCAGCCGTGTCCAACTCTTTGCCACCCCATGGACTGTAACCCACCGGTCTCCTCTGTCCATGAAATTCTCTAGGCAAGAGCATTGTGGTGGGTTGCCATTCCCTTCTCCAGGGGATCTTCCCGACCCAGAGATCAAACCTGGGTCTCCTGCATTCCAGGCAGATTCCTTACCACCTGAGCCACCAGGGGAGCTAGTAAAATAGGGCAAGTGAAGTGAAAATGATAAGGCACTCAGTCGTGTCTGACTCTTTGAGACCCCATGGACTATGGAAATTCCATGGAATCCTCCAGGCCAGGATAGTGGAGTGGGTAGCCTTTCCCTTCTCCAACAGATCTTCCCAACCCAAGGATCGAACCTAGGTCTCCTGCATTGCAGGCAGATTCTTTACCAACTGAGCTATCAGGGAAGCCCTAGAATAGGGCAAGGAAATGATATTAAGGAAACACAAATAGAAACAAAGTAGAAAATATTAATAGCACAATAATAATAAAGTATAGAATATAAAATGCTATGATGTTACTATTTATATCTAAAATTAACCATGCAGGGACTTCCCTGGTGGTCCAGTGACTAAAACTCCACATTCCCAACACAGGAGGCCTGGGTCTGATCCCTGGTCAGGGAACTAGATCCCGCATGCTGCAACTAAGAGTTTGCATTCCACACCTAAACATCCCTCATGCCACAACTAAGACCTGGCATAACCAATAAATAAATAAATATTTAAAGAATTAAAACATAAAAATAGCTGTGCACATGAACATGTACTAGTATATGCGTGTGTGCTAAGTTGTTTCAGTTGTGTCCAATTCTTTGTGACCCTGTGGACTGTAGCCTGCCAGGCTCTTCTGTCCATGGGATTCTCCAGGCAGGAATACTGGAGTGAGTTGCCACGCCCTCCTCCAGGGAATCTTCCCAACCCAGGGATCGAACCCACATCTTTTGTGTCTCCTGCATTGGCAGGCAGGTTCTTTGCCATTAGTGCCACCTGGGAAGCCCATATGCTTACATATATAGGTATAATTTTTGTCTTGGATTGTTATCAATACACTGTTGGCAATGAGATAATTTTTTTTCTAAAACTATGACCATGATATTAAAAAATCATTTTGAAGCAACATTTATGACAAATAATAGCCATTTATTGATGTTTCATAATATATGTAACCAGTCTTTCAGTGGGCATTTAAATGATTTTCAGTTTTTTATGATTTCAAAAGCAGATTGAGAATATCCTTCTATATTACATTTTTTCCATATCTCCAGTTATATAAATTACCCCCTAGGGGTTCCTGAGAGGACAACTTAGGTGGTTCGGTGTAATAACCAGTAATAACGATAATAGATATCAAAAGTTTATAGTATTATTTCTCTCTTTTCAGTGCTCTTCATATAAATTCAAACCCTATCCTACTCCTAAAATAGAATCTGTTAGTTTGCTGAACAATTAAACCCCACATTTTCTTTTGGAAAACCCATAGTTCTCCACCTCACCCGTCATATCCTACATGAGCAAAATCATGTTTTCCTCCATAAAGAGCTTTTATGCATATATATTAACTGATATTCAATAAATACAAGTTTGCTGATTTTTAAATTTTAGGGGAAAAAATACATTACAGTGAAGAATAGTAAGCAAAATTATCCTATATTCCCAGATGCCAGAGATAAACAGAGGGAGATTTTTCCTGTATATCCTCCTATTCCTCACCCTATACCTGGGTTTCTCAGTCTCAGCACTATCAACACTTAAGGCTGGATAATTATTTGTCATGAAGGGGTTTGTCCATGCACTGTGGGAAGTTGAGCAGTAGCCCTGGCCTCCACCCATCAGATGCCAGCAGCACCTCCTAGTAGTGACAATCAAAAATGTCTCCAGACATTGTCAAGTGTCTCTTGGGGGTAAAATCGTCTCTAGTTAAAACACACCACTCTTGGACTGCCCTGGTGGTCCACTCGTTAAGAATCCTCCTGCCAGGGCAGGGGACATGGTTTCGATCCCTGGTCCAGAAAGATTCCACCTGCCCCGGAGCAACTGCCGAGCCTGCATTCTAGAGCCCACAACCACAACTACTGAGTTCATAAGGCTGCATCTACAGCAAGCCCTGCAGCCCATGCTCCGCAACAAGAGGAGCCACTGCAGTGAGAAGCCCTCATACCACAACTAGAAAGTAGATCCTGCTCGCAGAAACTAGAGAAAGCCCACTCACAGCAGCAAAGACCCAACAAAGCCAAAAATAATACATAAATTAAAAAAAAAAAAACTCTCAGAAAAAGAACCACCCCTCTATACATGTGCTGTGCTGTGCTTAGTCGCTCAGTCGTGTCCAACTCTTTGCAACCCCATGGTCTGTAACCTGCCTGGCTCCTCTGTCCATGGGGATTCTCCAGGCAAGAATACTGGAGTGGGTTGTCCTGCCCTCCTCCAAGGGATCTTCCCAACCCAGGGATCAAACCCAGGTCTCCTACATTGCAAGTCCGCTCTATACATATATGTGTATAATTTTCTACAAAAGCAAAATCATGCTGTAGAATAAAATAAATAAAACTGGCAGTTTGTAATTGAGTAAGCAAGTTTAAACATATCATTCCACTCCTAAACATAGTGACAAGCATTACATAACCCCACAATATAATATACACTGCAAACTATATATAATGACCACAATATACATTTATTACAGCATTTTTTCCTTTATAATTTCCTTATCTCACTTGATGAGTCCTATAAGGTAGGCATTACTATAAGTCTCATTTTACAGATGAGGAAACTGAGGTTAAACAACAAGATTCAATGGAAAGAACAAAGACTCCAGAATCAGACTGACTCTGGATTTCATACCTGACTCCTCCAACTCCCAGCCATGCACCCTTGGACAAATCACTTTATCTCACCAAGCTCACATTTCTCTGTTTGAAAAATGGGGGTTAAAAATAGCTACTTTGCAGAACAATCATAAACTTTACAGGTGAAGTATGAAGCAAGCCTGGCACACCATGATCACTCAATCTATGGCACCTCTTCATATCAAAGAGGATGAACTTTCCCAAATCACATGTGAGTAAGTGGTGATACCAAGACTCAAGGCCTCTCCTTCTACTTGACCCCTTTTTCCTTCTCCCCTCACAGTGTTCACCTCCATCCTCTTCTCCAGACATCATGCCTGCTGTTGACAATGAAAATTAACCCATAAGACCCTGTGGAAATGCTCTTCTGTCAACATGCCATCTTCATCTTTCCATCTGGGAAGCATTTCTCAAGTTGATCCTTATTCGTGACTCTCTGCCAGAATGATGAGTATCATGCCCTGACAAGCAGGAACTGGTCCTGGTTTGGGTGGTTGGGCATCACCTCAAGCTACTGTGGTGAAACTCAACTAGCCACAAAGAACACACACATCCCAAGCTACATCCTCAACAAAACTCAGGACATGACATTAGTATGTGATTTCAGGTTTCACTGTTATTTAACAATGTTGCTGGGTTTGATCCCTCCTCCATACATTTGCAAGTATCAAAGCACTTGTTCTAAAAGTAAGAACATGTTGAATTTCCCCCACATCATCAGCAACTTAATCCCAGCAACTCCAGACCACACTACTACCTTAGCCTAGCCACCCTGTTCCAACAACAAAGTCCAGGGAGGGATATGATTGGTCAAGTGGTGATCAGATGATCCCACCACTAAGAGATAAGGCATTCTGATTGGCCAGATCTGATGCACGTACACTCCCTGCCTCCAGTTGAGATGTAGGGATTAGCCACACCTGGATCTCATATCTCTTCTTAGGAAAGTGTGATGCTCTTATCGGACATCAGGAAACAGGGCTGCAAAACAGACATACCCATTAGGCACCCACCTGACTCTCTAGGGTAGACATTTGAATCTTCTTATGTTATCAAAGAGGAAGGGGAAAAGTGACTTCCTCTGGGTCAAATAGTAAGTAGTGAATCCTGCCTCTATTCCAAAGCTTGTTCCACTGCATCATGCCACCTCTATTAAAACTTTCATAGGGACTTCCCTGGTGGTCCAGTGGTTAAGACTCGGCATTTCCAATACAAAGAGTGCCAGTTCCATCCCTGGTCAAAAAAAACTAAGATCCTGTAGAGTAGCCCCCCCAAAAAAACCTTTCATCACTTTGTAACACAATTATCTAAGCATCTGTCTCCTTAGTATGCCTCTGTGTCCTTGCTACCTTTCATACCTAAATAGGCTTTGCTAAGTAGGCTTCACTAAAGAATAATTTTTTAGTGCAAGTCAAAGCTGAGAAAAGGGAGACTTCACACACAGTAACACAAGGGACAGCTTCTTATAGCAGTGTAAAGGTTTAACTGTTTTCCCAATGATTCACCCTGAGAGCAGGCACGTGTGGATAGCTGCCTTCCCCCACCTCATTGACCTTGTCAAATATTTTTTTTCCTCAACCAGAAAGAGAAACAACTGACAAAATGAAAGAAAATGCAGAAAGAAGGATGATAAAAAGAAGGAAACCCTGGGAAGAAGATTTTAAGAGATCAGAGATTTGCCAATTATATCATGGACAAATAGTTAATTCCCCTCATGCATAAAGAGCTCCTAGAAATTGATAAGAAAAATCCAACAGCAGACTTCCCTGGCAGTCTAATGGTGAAGACTCCATGCTCCCAATGCAGGGGGCACAGGTTCAGTCCCTGGTCAGAGAATTAGGATCCTGCTTGCCACATGATGTGGATTTTTAAAAAAAAGAAAAGAAAAAAGTTCAATAAATGAAGAGGAAAATAGGCATAGGCAAAGGATCTGAAGAGAGAGTTCACAGAAAAGAAAATACAGATTCTAATCATATATTAAAAAGATTTTCCATCTCACTCATATAGAGATGCAAATTAAAATTCATACTGAGACGTGTCCATAGACTGATGAATGGATAAAGAAGATGTGGTACATATATACAATGGAATATTACTCAGTCATAAAAAGGGAGTGGAATTGCATCCTTTGTAGTGATGTGGATGGACCTAGAGACTGTCATTCAGAGTGAAATAAGTCAGAAAGGGAAAAACAGATATTATATATTAACACATACTTATGGAATCTAGAAAAATGGCACAAAGGAACCTATTTGCAGAGCAGAAATAGAGATGCAGAAGTAGAGAACAAACATGTGGACACAGCAGGGACAGGGAGGGTGGGACCGACTGGGAGAGTAGTGCTGGCATATATACTCTACCCTGTGTAAAACAGTGGGGTGCTTCAGTGCTCTGTGATGACCTAGAAGCGGGGATGGGGGAGTGGGAGGGAGGCTCCAGAAGGAAGGGATATATTTATACATATAGCTGATTCATGTTGTTGTACAGTAGAAACTATTAATAACACAATACTCCAAGGCAATTACATTCCAATAAAAAATATATGAAAAAACAAATAAAAATAAAAGGAAATTTTAAATTGAAAAATTCCTACTGAGGAATGTATCCATATTGGTTATGCACCCGTCAATGCAAAACTGATACGCGAAACTGTGAGCAGGGGTGAGTATATGTACTATCTGCTCAGTTATTCTGTAACTGTAAAATTGTAATAAAATAATAAAGTCTGTTAATTATTTAATCATACTAACATGCTAGTTTTTTTGCATATCAGAGTGCCAGGAACAATGCTCGAGAGACGCCAACACACGTGTGGGTGAACAATGTGTGAGAAGACAGGCATTCGTGGATCTCTAAGGGGACTGTAAATTAATGCAATTCCTGTGGGAAAAAACTCGGTAATATTTATCAGAAGGCAACCCTTGGCCCATCAACCCCACTTCTGGAGTTCATGCTCAGGCACACTCACAGTTGTGAAATGATATGTGTACAAAGTAACCATTTTTAGCAAAGACTGGAAACATCCATCAATAGCAAATTGGTTACATAAATTATGGTGAGGTCAGATCAAAACTACTGTGAGGTGTCACTTCACATGGGTCAGAACAGCCATCATCAAAAAGTCTACAAATAATACATGCTGGAGAGGGTGGTTCCAAAAATGAACCCTCCTACACTCGTGGTGGGAATGTAAACTGGTACAGTCATTATGAAGAATAATATGCACCGTGTACAGCCACTATGGAAAATAGTATGATAAGGAAAACCAGAGTTCCTATATGACCCTACAATCCCACTCCTGGGCTTTACATCCAGGAAAAAACATGCAAAATGATATATGCAACACTATTTACAATAGCCAGGATAGGCAAGCAACCCAAACATCCATCAACAGAGGAATGGATTAAGAAGATGTGGCACAAATATACAATGGAGTACTGCTCAGCCATAAAAAAGAAGGAAATAATTCCTTTGCAGGAACATGGATGGACTTGGAGACTGTCATACAAAGGGAAGTAAATCAGACACAGAAAGACAAATATCATATGATATCACTTATATGTGGAATCCAAAAAAAAAGGGCACAAATAAACTTAAATACAAAGTAGAAATAGAGTTACAGATGTAGAAAACAAACTTACGGTTACCAGGGAATAAAGGAGGGCAGGATAAATTGGGAGATTGGGCTTGGGATTGGAACATCAATATATATAAAATAGATAATCAATAAGGAACTACTGTACGGCACAGAGAACTCTATTCAATACTATGTAATGGTGTATATGAGAAAAGAATCTAAAAAGAGTGGAGATATATATATATGTGTGTGTGTGTGTGTATAAATATATATAATGTTAAACTGATTCATTTTACTATACACCTGAAACTAAAACATTGTAAATCAACTATACTCCAACAAAAATCATTTTTAATTTATTTTCAATTGAAGGATAATTACAATAAAAATGTTTTAAAGAAAAAGAAATTGGATAAAAATGAATAACCAAAAAAAATATATACCTGCACCTCAACATTCATAGTAGCACTATTGAAAATAGCCAATAGTTCCCTGCCTAGGAACTGCCATGAGGCTCAGTCTGAGCAGGAAAGATACACTAGGTGGGGTTTCCTAGTGAGAGTGAATCCCTAGTGACAACTCCACCTTGTTACCCACTCCATCACCCTAGAGCACACAATCCCAGAGGACAGGTCACAGGGGTCAAGGAAACAAACAAAATAATTACCATCTTCCTTAACAAGGAGCCATGGGACTGAAATGCCCAAGAGCCCCCAAACTGTAAATACCCTGCTGTGTCCCTGGTTCCCTGTTCACATACCCCAGCTGGGGTGGGAACACACAATTCCCATGCTCCCTGACCACAGATATCAGACTTGCCCCAGCCGTCAGAGTGCAGTAGTCTCCTCACACCACTCCTGATGGCTTAGCAATGACCTCAGGATCTGCTGGGGGCCAGCGGAGAAGGAGTCTGCCAAGACCATAGTCTTGGTGATACCATCCTGGTAAGTCAGTGAAGGATGGAGAAGGGGAGTGAGACAGATGGGACTGGGAAGAGGAATTTCTTTCATCCCTTTCTGGATGGAGAAAGAGAGAGAGAATAAGAAAAAAAGAAGGGACCAAGACCAATTCTCTACTCTCTGAGTGGGAGCAAGGTACAGAGGACAAACTCTCTGTAACCAATTGTGCAGGAAAAAGCATTTAGGGTCTGTAGATGCAGGACACCATACAACAGCTTTCTCCAAAACTGAGGTTCTCCAAGTGCAGTCCTGGACCACCAGCAGCTGTGTCCCCTGAGAACTTTGTGTGTGTTAGTTGCTCAGTCGTGTCTGACTCTTTTTGGCCCCATGGACTGTAGCCCGCTGGGCTCCTCTGTCCGTGGAACTCTCCAAGCAAGAATACTGGAGTGGGTAGATATTCCCTTCTCCAGGGAGTCTTCCCAACCTAAGGATTGAACCTGCATCTCCTGCATTGCAGGGGGATTCTTTACCATCTGAGCCACGAGGGAAGCCTGAGAGCTTCCTAGAATTGTTGATTCTC
This sequence comes from Antilocapra americana, assembly GCA_007570785.1. Classification (NCBI taxonomy): domain Eukaryota; kingdom Metazoa; phylum Chordata; class Mammalia; order Artiodactyla; family Antilocapridae; genus Antilocapra; species Antilocapra americana. Next base: position 6,891,186 of record ML663012.1, read on the forward strand.
AAGCTGCATCGGAGACCCTCCCTGGACACAGCTACCTGGGAGTGTTACCAGCCAGGTGGCACTGATGTACACTCAAGGCTGAGAATCACTGCCCTAGAGAAGCCAGACTTCGTGTCAACAAAGACAATTGTAAATGTGTGGCCAGGAAGAGGCTCACAGTAGTATAAGCAGTCCAGGGAACCCTGAGCATCACCCTCCAAAAACCTCAAACCCAACTCTAAAAGTCCTTGAAAAGTAACTAAGGCTCTGCTGGAGACTTCTTTACCACTTTGCTGCCTGGGAAGCCCCGTGTTATTTTACAAACTCACTTTTCTTGTCATTACATTAGCTACAGAAATAAGCGTGCAGCACATCCTGCTTTCTGCCAACCGGACATTTGTTCACAGCTTTCTTGTTGTTATGGAAACTGTTTATCTCTGAATAGTCTGGGCTGGGTCTGGGAGTTTTTATTTTGAATACACTTTTTAAATAGCTGTTTGACACGATACAACAGTGTGTATTTTACTGAGGGTGCAAAACTGTTTCGATGGAAAGTGACAGTTTGTCTAGAACATAAGAAAATAAAAATTTTCTTGTCCTGCCAAGTGACTGCTGAGAGCAAATATACTTCCAAAATGCCATTAGCTTTAAAGCTCCAGAGAGTCTTTTGTTACCATGAAAGCTCCCTTTAAAAATTCCACTAAACTAGCTTTCTGGCTTCAAAGTTTCCATTTTCCCTAAAAATACACTGACTGCTGTCCCAGAGTGCTTGAGACCAGAAGTTTCTTACTAGCCTTCCTCCTCAGCTAAGTTGGAGTGAAGTTTAAGTGTTGGTCGCTCAGTCGTGTCCAGCTCTTCGAGAACCCCTGGACTGTAGCCCACCAGGCTCCTCAGTCCATGGAATTCTCCAGGCAAGAATACTGGAGTGGGTTGCCATGCCTTTCTCCAGGGGATCTACCTGACCCAAGGATAGAACCCGCATTGCAGGCAGATTCTTTATCATCTGAGCCATCAGGGAAGCCACAGCCGAGCTGAATCATTTTAAGTAATCCCCAACCTGATTGTGCTGATTGTAGTTGCTGCTGCAGTTATATTCCTTAATTAATATGGTGTCATTTAACAAACTATATGAGAAAGGAGGAAGGAAGGAAGGAGAAGGGAAGAGACAGGAAATTGTGCCTTCACAAAATCCAGATTGAATGCTTTGTAAATACTTAATAAGAAAAGACTTCCCTGGTGGCTCAAAGGAATCATTAAAAACTGCTGTCAAATTTGATGTGACCAAGGTACTTGAAGATGATTTAGATGTAAAACTGTAAAACTTTGGAAAGGATTTTGCACCTGAACTGTTTTGCAAAGCTCCTTACTTCTTTGTTCCACATTCTTGAGAGAAAAAAAAAAGAGGATAGATTTCAGCCTAGGTGTATTGCTAAGGCAAGGTGCTTGATAAAGATCCACCATCAATTTATTCATAATCAGAGAAAAGACCTTGGTCTCCATCGAAAAGCCTGGTGAATAAATTTACATGCTTAAGTTACAGTGTGGAAAGTATGTTTGTGCACTTTTATGATCCCACACTTTCAAAGGAGCTTTCAGCACTGATCCCCGTCACAATAAATGAGAGGGAGTCTATCAAGTGATCACCTGGTAGATCATAGAGTGCCCCTAACGAACCTGAGATTCACCAGAAGCAGAGGAAGAGTGTTATACCTCCGTATATCCCTAGTTATTAAACAAAAATTGATGCTAGAATTGCGTCTTGTTGGTGGAGGGTGAGAGGAAGCAAGGGAGGAAAGAGAGAAAGTTAAGGGGAAAAGAAGAGAGCAAAGATAATCAGGTATGGATTTAATCTCTCTCGATTTTGTTTTCTATGAAGCTTTCCTTCACTGAAGAGACATAATGGTTTACATGAACAATATCCAGCTGTCTCGCAGCAACTCAGTTAGACCTTTGAGACTGTCTCACATATGGATGGTTTTCTTTAAGGAAACAAAAATCAACAAAGGGGAGCTATAAGGAGTCCATGGATTTTCCCAGAATGCACAGATCTGCAGGGAGCTGAGATGGAGCTCCATTTCTGACTCCTAAGTTGGTTTGTTGTTGTTGTTTTTAACCTTTTATTTTGTATTAGGGTATAGTCAATTAACAAACAATGTTATGATAGTTTCAAGTGAACAGGGAAGGGACTCAGCCATACATATACATGTATCTACTCTCCTCTAACCTCCCTCCCATCCAGGCTGCCACATACACCGAACAGAGTTCTATATGCTATACATTAGGTCCTTATTCTTTATCCATTTTAAACTTGCAATGTATACATGTCCATTCCAAGTTCTTTTCCCTTCCCTCCATGCTTCCCCTACCCCAGGCAACCAACCATAAGTTCAGTCTCTAAGTCTGAAAATTTCTTTCTATTTTTTAAGTAAATTCATTTATACCATTTCTTTTTATATTCCACATATAAGGAATGTCATCCGATAGTTCTCCTTCTCTGTCTGACTTACTTCACTCAGTGTGACAATATATGTTGCTACAAATGGCATTATTGCATTCTTTTAAATGGCTGAGTAATATTCCACTGTGCTTATCTATGTACCACATCTTCTTTACTCAATCCTTTGTTGATGGACATCTAGGTTGCTTCCATGTCTTGGCTATCGTAAACAGTGCTGCAATGAACATTAGGGTGCATGTATCCTTTTGAACCATGTTTTTCTCCAGATATATGCCCAGCAGTGGGGTTTTGGTGTCATATGGTAGCTCTATTTTTAGTTGTTTAAGGAACCTCCATACTGTTCTCCAGGCTTCCCAGGTGGCACTAGTGATAAAGAACCCACCTGCCAATTTAAGAGACCTACGAGTCAGGGGTTCAACCCATGGATCAGGAAGATCCCCTGGAGGACATGGCAAACCACTCTAGTATTCTTGCCTTGAGAATCCCATGGGCAAAGGAGCCTGGCAAATTACAATCCTTATGGTCGCAAAGAGTCAGACAACACAGAAGCGACTTAGCACACATGTACACATACAGTTCTCCATAGAGGCTATGCCAATTTACATTCCCACCAACAGTGGAGGAGGGTTCCGTCCTCTCCACACCCTCTCCAGCCCTTTCTGCTTGTGGATTTTTTTGATGCTAGCCATTCTGGCTGGTGTAAGGTGATATCTCATTGTAGTTTTGATTTGCATTTCTCTAATAACTAGTGATGTTGAACATCTTTTCATGTGCCTCTTGGCCATCCGTATGTCTTCTTTGGAGAAATGTCTGTTTAGGTTTTCTTCCCATCTTTTGAATGGGTTGTTTGTTTTGATACTGTTAAGCATCATGAACTGTTTGTAATTTGGCAGATAGTCCCTTGGCAGTCACATCATTTGCAAATAGTCTCTCCCAATCTATGGATTGTCTTTTCTTTTTGCATATTGTTTCCTTTGCTGTGAAACAGCCTTTGAGTTTAAGCAGGTCCCATTGGTTTATTTTGTTTTTATTTCCATTATTCTGGGAGATGGATCAAAAGAGATATTGCTTTGATTTAAATCAGAGAATGTCCTGCTTACGATTTCCTCTAGGAGTCTTATAATGTCTAATCTCACATTTAGGTCCTTAACCCACTTTGAGCTTAGTTTTGTGTATGGTGTTAAAGAATAATCTAATTTCATTTTTTTCCATGTAGCTTTCCAGTTTTCCCAGCATCACATGTTGAAGAGACTGTCTTTCCAACTTTGTGTAGCCTTGCCTCCTTTGTCTTAGACTAACTGACCATAGGTGCATGGGTTTATTTCTGGGTTTTCTATCCTGTTGTGTTGATCTATATTTCTGTTTTTGTGTCAGTACCACATTGTTTTGATGACTGTAGCTTTGTAGTATTGTTTGATTCCCAGCTTTATGTTGCTTCCTTCTGCTCTTTTCTCCTTCACAGTAGACACAGGCTGTCCATGGAACCAGAAAACCAAACAGCAGTTTCAGAATTCCTCCTCCTGGGACTCTCAGAAAAGCCAGAGCATCAGATCTTCCTCTTTGGGCTGTTCCTGCCCATGTACCTGGTCACCATCTTTGGAAACCTGCTCATCATCCTGGCCATCATTACAGACTCACACCTCCACACGCCCATGTACTTCTTCCTCTCCAATTTGTCCCTCATCGACATCTTCTTCTCTTCCACCACTGTCCCCAAAATGCTGGTGAACCTCTGGACTCAGAGCAAAGCCATCCCCTTTGCAGGCTGCCTTGCCCAGATGTATGCCTTCCACATGTTTGGGACCATGGACAGCTTCCTCCTGGCCGTGATGGCCATTGACCGGTTCATGGCCATTGCCCACCCTCTGCGCTACTTGGCCATCATGAGTCCCCGCGTGTGTGGGCTGCTGGTGGTGGGCTCGTGGCTGATCACCAACCTCCAGTCCATTGTCCACACCAGCCTCATGGCTCAGTTGACCTTCTGCGCTGGCTCTGAAATCCCCCACTTCTTCTGTGACCTCATGCCCCTGCTGAAGCTCTCCTGCTCAGACACACACACCAATGAGCTGGTGATCTTTGCTTTCGGCATTGTCATGGGCATCAGCCCCCTTGTATGCAAAGTCTTCTCTTATACTTGCATTTTTCGGACAATCTTCAGGATCCCTTCTGCTCTGGGCAAATGGAAAGCCTTCTCCACTTGTGGCTCACACCTCACCGTGGTGACACTATTCTATGGCACCATCTTCACCGTGTACCTGCAGCCAGCATCTCCCACTTCCTCCCAGAAGGATAAGGCAGCTGCCCTGATGTATGCTGTGATCATTCCCATGCTGAACCCCTTTATCTACAGCCTAAGGAACAAGGACATGAAGGCAGCCCTGAGGAAGCTGGGTGGCAAAGTAGCACCCATCAGTCCTAGGGCAGAATAGCTGTTCAGCATGGTACCATGTTCCAGGACCACAGTTCAGTGCATGGGACACTGAAACATATCCATTGCTGCTCTCAAGGCATTCAGAGTCTGGTATGGAATAGAGATCTGTCAATAAATCATCACAGGTCGACATGGTAAATGTGTCTGTCATAAGAGATGAATGAAGTGCTGCAGGAAAGAAAAGATGTGTATTTTCCCCATGGTTTATTTTCCTCCTGAAGGTCAGAGTAGAAGAGTTTGAAGTGCCTTAAACTAGTCCTTCTGGGGTATCTTATAGAAATGGTACATGGATAATCCTAGTTGATCTTATAGAAATGGTACATGGATAATCCTAGTTGAATGAAAGATTAGCTACACTCAATTTTAATGAAGATCTTTGTCTTCAATAAAGATAATGTAGAAGCAACCTAAATGTCAACAGAGAAATCAACAGAGAAATGGGTAAAGAAGATGTGGTATATTTATACAATGAAATATTACTCAGCCATAAAAAGGAGCAAAATAGTACCATTTGCAGAGGTGTCTATGCACCTAGAGACTGTCATACAGAGTAAAGTAAGTCAGAAAGAGAAAAACGAGTATCATATAGTATTGCTTATATGTGGAATCTAGTAAAAATGGTACACATGAATTTATCTGCAAAGCAGAAATAGAGACACAGATATAAACAACAAACTTATGCACACCAAGGGGGCATGGGAAGTAGGATGGACTGGGAGATTGGACTGACATATATACACTGTTGATACTATGCAGGAAATGGATAACCAATGAGAACCTAGTGTATAACCCAGGGAACTCTGCTCGGTGCTCTGCGGTAACATACATGGGAAGGAAGTATAAAAGAGATGGGATATATGTATATATGTAACTGATTTGCTTTGCTGTACAGCAGAAACTAACACAATATTTAAAGCAACTATACTCCAATAAAAGTAAAAAATAAATAAATTGTCTGTGTCTTTAAAAAAAACAAAACACGTGTTATGTATCAACCAATTACATCACCACGCTTCCCAAGCAACTTGAGGAAGGACTCTGAGAACATGAGATGAGCTCCCTTGCTATCCGATTCAGCAGTCATCAGCCTCAACCTCACAGGGGGCCTGGTGGTCCTGACTTTGCATGGGGATCACTGTCATCAACAGGCCTCCCATGTCCCCCAGATTGGGACACAGGAGATGCTGGCATTGGATCATGGAGATCGTGATTCAGCAGGTGGACACTGGACCCTACCTTCTTAACAGGCTCTCCAGGTGGTCCTGAAGCGGGCAGCACACAGGCCACAGTGGGAGGACATTGGCCCTGAACTAACCACAGAGCCCATGTGTTTCCTGTGATTCCGTCACATGACTCCAAACCCAGTATGATTCTATAGGCGCCGTCAGCAACAAGTGGATGCGGTGGGCTGGGCTACCTGAAGAGGTTGGATTAGGGGCTGAATTGTGTCCTCCAAAAAGATATGTCGCAGTCTAACCCCTAGTACCTCAGAAAGTGACCATTTCTGAAAACAGGGTCTTTGCAAGGTAATCAAGTTATAACGAGGTCACTAGGGTCCTGATCCACTGTGACTGGCACCCTTATAAAAAAAAAGTAGAATTTGGACACAGACATGCACCCATGGAAAAATCCATGTGAAGATGAAGGAAGAGATCAAGGTGATGCTTCTAAAAGCCAAGGAATGCCAGACATTGCCAGCAAACCAAAATCTTAGAGAGAGGCAAGAATAGATTCTTCCTCACAGTTCCCAGAAGGAACTTTGTGTGTGTGTGTGTGTGTGTGTGTGTGTCTGTCTGTCTGTCTGTCTGTCTGTCTGTGTAGAAACTCTGGAAGGTTACACAAAAGCCAATAAGAGAGATTAGTCATTGGGGGCCTTGCTAAGAACTGGATGAATAAGGACCTGGATTGGGGAACAACATTTCACTATTCCATTGCATGAATATTTTTTTAATTTTATTAAGTAGAGTTGTCATGTTAATTTCAAGTGTACAGCAAAGTGACTCAGTAATAGGTATACATATATCCATTCTTTTTCAGATTCTTTTACCATATAGATTATTATAGAATACTAAGTAGAGAGTTCCTGTGCTATACAGTAGGTCCTTATTGATAATCTGTTTTATAGATGGTTGTGTGTATATATTAATCTCAAACCCCTAATTTATTCCTCCTGCCCCACATTTCCATTTGCTAATCATAAGTTTGGTTTTGAACTCTGTGAGTTTGTTTCTGTTTTGCAAATAGTTTCACTTAGCCTCACTTGTGATGTGTGAGTGCTCAGTTACTTCAGTCATGTACAACTCTTTGTGACAACCATGGTGGTGTGATCTCTCACCCAGAGCCGGACATCCTGGAGTGCAAAGTCAAGTGGGCCTTAGGAAGCATCACGACAAACAAAGCTGGTGGAGGTGATGGAATCCCAGCTGAGCTGTTTCAAATCTTAAACGATGATGCTGTTAAAGTGATGCACTCAATAAGCCAGCAAATTTGGAAAACACAGCAGTGGCCACAGGACTGGAAAAGGTCAGTTTTTATTCCAATCCCAAAGAAAGGCAACACCAAAAAATGTTCAAACTACCACACAATTGCACTCATCTCACATGCTAGCAAAGTAATGCTCAAAATTCTCCAACCTAGGCTTCAACAGTACATGACCCGAGAACTTCCAGATGTTCAAGCTGGATTTAGAAAAGGCAGAGGAGCCAGAGATCAAATTGCCAGCATCTGTTGGATCATAAAAAAAAAAGCAAGAGAATTCCAGAAAAACATCTATTTCTGCTTCACTGACTACAGTAAAGCCTTTGACTGTGTGGATCACAACAAACTGTGGAAAAATTCTTAAAGAGGTAGGAATTCCAGACCACCTTACCTGCCTCCTGAGAAGTCTGCCTGCAGGCCAAGAAGAAATAGAACTGGACATGGAACAACGGACTGGTTCAAAATTAGGAAAGGAGTACGTCAAGGCTGTATATTGTCACCTTGTTTATTTAATTTATATGCAGAGTACATCATGCAAAATGCTAGACTGGATGAAATATAAGCTGGAATCAAGATTGTAGGGAGAAATATCAGTAACTTCAGATAGGCAGATGACACCACCCTTATGGCAGAAAGCAAAGAGCAACTAAAGAACCTCTTGATGAAAGTGAAAGAGGAGAGTGAAAAAGCTGGCTTAAAACTCAACATTCAAAAAATGAAGATCATGGCATCTGGTCCCATCACTTCACAGCAAATAGACAGGGAAACAATGGAAACAGTGAGAGACTTTATTTTCTTGGGCTCCAAAAACACTATAGATGGTGACTTCAGCCATAAAATTAAAAGATGCTTGCTCCCTGGAAGAAAAGGTATGACAAACCTAGATAGCATATTAAAAAGCAGAGATATTACTTTGCCAACAAAGGTCCATCTAGTCAAAGCTATGGTTTTTCCAGTAGTCATGTACGGATGTGAGAATTGGACCATAAAAAAAGATGAGCACTGAAGAATTAATGCTTTTGAAATGTGGTGTTGGAGAAGACTCTTGAAAGTTCCTTGGACTGCAAGATCAAACCAGTCAATTCTAAAGGAAATCAGTCCTGTATATTCATTGGAAGGACTGATGCTGAGGCTGAAGCTCCAATATTTTGGCCACCTGATGCAAAGAACTGACTCATTAGAAAAGACCCTGATGCTGGGAAAGATTAAAGGCAGGAGGAGAAGGGGACGACGGAGGATGTGATGGTTGGATGGCATCACCGACTTGATAAACATAAGTTTGAGCAAGCTCCAGGAGTTGGTGATGGACAGGGAAGCCTGGTCTGCTGCAGTCCTTGGGGTCACAAAGAGTTGGACATGACTGAGCAACTGAACTGATACTGATTTATGCAGCATAATTACTTTCCAGGAGCTTTCACTGGTGAACTCAACTTTATAAGTTCCCTATCCTCCTGGAGTTTCCTTCATGATGGAATGAGTAAAAAGACATAGATTCAGGCACCTGAGCATCCTGGGGAGGGGCTTGAACCTCCAGACCACCCTCGTGGGAACTGCCATGAGGTTCAATTTGGGCTGGGAAGGGACACTAAGGAGTTTCCTAGTGAGAATGCATCCTTAGTGGAGTGTATCCTCCACTTTGTCACCCACTCCATTATCCCAAAGTGTTCAGATCCCAGACAACAGGTCACAAGTGGCAAGAATACAAAGAAGACAATTAGCATCTGCCTTCTTAACAAGGCGCCATGGGATTAAAATGCCCAAGAGCCCTCAAACTCTAAATACCCTGCTGTGACTCTGTTCACGTACCCCAGCTGGGGTGGGAATACATGATTCGCTCCTCTATACCATAGACATCAGACTTGCCTCAGAAGTCACAGCTGAGGGGTCTCCTCACGTCTTTCCTGGTGTCTCAGCACTGACTCAGAATCCTGTGGGATCCAATGGAGACAGAGTCCACCAAGACCATTCTCCTGGTAATACCATCCTGGTAAGTCAGCCAAGGATAGAGAACAGGAATGAACTGGAGGGGTTGGGGAAGAGGAACTGCATCTCTTCCTGAAAGGAGAGAGACTGGTAGGGGAAAGGAAGAGTGAGAAGGAGAAGAGGGACTGAGAGCAATTCTATATTCCCTGTGAGGGCAAAACGTACAGAGGACAAACTCACTATAGCTAATCATGTGGAGAAAAGCATTTAGGGTCTGTGGATGGAAGTCTCCACAAAACAGTTTTCTCCAAAGCTGAGGTTCTTCAAGTACAGTCCTGGACCTGCAGCAGCTGTGTCCCCCGAGAACTTCCTAGAACTATTGATTCTCAAGCCCCATCCCAGACACTCCAAGGCACAGGCACAGATCCCTGGGTTTTAACCAGCTCCCTAGGTGGCACTGATGTACACTCAAGGCTGAGAACCACAGCCCTCATGCAAGCAAGGACTTCCTGTCAACAACCAAAGACAGCTGGAAATGTGTAGCCAGGAAGGGACTGGCTGCACAGGCAGCCCAGAGAAACCTGAGCATCACCCTATAAAAACCTGAAACCCAACTCTAAAAACCCTTGAAAAGTAATTAAATCTCTGCTGGAGATCTCTCGAGGTTATCCAGGAAGAGCTTGTGCTGCTCAGTTTTCTAAAGCTCCCTTTCACCACCTGTTCACCTTCCATGATCCTGCTCCTCATAGCAGGGATTAGCATCTCTTCCTTGTTCTTAAAACACCATGGGGTCACTATCCCCTTTCTTACACCAATTGAACTATATACTGTGTTGTCCCACTGACCTCAGCAAACCTTAAATCTTTCCATAAACCAATGTTCTTGGAAGGCAGGTAGACTCTAAAACACTTGTAATTGAAGAGGATGACTTAGAACATGTTGACAGAGTTTAATTATGAAACACCACTGCTCATAGGGTGTGAGTGGCCATACTCAGAAGCAATGGAGTTCGAGAGAGTGAAAATAAATCTCAGTTCAACTAAGAGCCCAACCACCTGCAGACTGAGTGCCCAGAACATCTCTCTAGCCCCCATCTTTTTTTTTTAATGCACCACCTGGCATGTGGGTTCAGACCAGGAACTGAACCCATGACCTCTGCAGTGGAAGCATGGAATTGTGGATTCTTAACCACTACTCTGCCAGAGAAGTCTTTTTATTATCAATTGTGGTCAACACCACATACCCCTAAGAGTCACTATGAAATCTACACATGAAGAAACTCTGGGGACTTCCCTGGTGGTCCAATGGTTAAGACTCTGCATCCCCGGTGCAGGGAACACAGGTTTGACTCCTTGTCGGGGACCTAAGAATCCACATGCCATGCAGCTCAGCCAAAGAATAAAAGAAAATTTTTTAAAAAAATAAAGTGTTGCTCCTTAGAAGTTTCAACACTTTGTTGTCATCAAATGCCTCAGATATGTGCTTGTCAGCAATTGATTTTAAGACCAGAGGACTTAACCAGGTAAGAAATGAGGGCAGCATCCCACTGGTGGGCATACACACAGAGGGAACCAGAACTGAAAGAGACACATGTACCCCAATGTTCATCACAGCACTATTTACAATAGCCAGGACATGGAAGCAGTCTAGATGTCCATCCGCAGATGAATGGATAAGAAAGCTGTGGTACATGTACATGATGGAATATTACTCAGCTATTAAAAAGAATGCGTTTGAATCCGTTCTAATGAGGTGGATGAAGTTGAAGCCTATTATACAGAGTGAAGTAAGTCAGAAAGAAAAACACCAATACAGTATATTAACACATATATATGGAATTTAGAAAGATGGTAATGATGACCCTATATGCAAGAGAGCAAAAGAGACACAGATGTAAAGGACAGATTGTTGAACTCTGTGGGAGAAGGCAAGGGTGGGATGATTTGAAAGAACAGCATTGAAACATGTATATTATCATAGGTGAACTAGATCGCCAGTCCAGGTTCGATGCATGAGACAGGGTGCTCAGGGCTGGTGCACTGCGATGACCCAGAGGGATGGGATGGGGAGGGAGGTGGGAAGGGGGTTCAGGATGGGGAACACATGTACACCCATGGCTGATTCATGTCAATGTATGGCAAAAACCACTACAATATTGTAAAGTAATTAGCCTCCAAGTAAAATAAATTAATTGATTTTTTTAAAAAAAGAAATGAGGCCAGCAAAGGAAAATCCTCTCATTGCTGGAAAGAGGTGATATCAACATTTTACAAGGACCTGGTGACTCATGACACACTGGTTTTTTTCTCTGTTGTCTATGTATCATAAGAGGCACATATAGTGCCTAGCACCTAATATGTTCTCTGTAAGTCTTCATTAATTTAAAGGAAGGATAAACACATCCACTGGAAAATGGAGACTTAAAGAGGCAAATGCAACCAAGCTTTGGTGGTCTTGTATGAATCTGCTTTCTCTGAACTTTCTATATGAACCTGATTGCTGCTGTTTTTCAATCGCCCAGTCGTGTCCGACTCTTTGCGACCCCATGGACTGCAGCACACCAGGCCTCTCTGTCCCTCACCATCTCCCAAAGTTTACCCAAGTTCATCTCCATGAACCTGCTAATTCCCAATAAATGATAGGCACTTTCTAAATAGATGGGGAAACAAAACTAGGATCAAACTCATTGTCAGCTTAAAATGTGTGAATGAGAATAGTATCAGGCATGACTACATGTTAGCATTTCTTTAAAACCTGCTCTCCCCTGTTCATTCCTTTGGCCCATATTTTCATATCAGTTCATGTCAGAATGTTATTTTACAAACTCGCTTTTCTGTCATCATATTAACTCCAGGAATATGCATGTAGGACATTCTGCTTTTTGTCAACTGACGTTTGATCACACCTTTCTTGTTGTCATGGAAACGGCTTATCTTTGAATAGTCCAGACTGTATCTGGGAGCTTTTATTTTGAATAAACTTTCCGAACATCTGTTTGACATGATACAATGGTGTATATTTTACTGAGGGTGCAAAACTCAAGGAGCAGTGATGGTTTGTCTAGATCATACAAAATTACAGAATTTCTCGTCCTGCGAAGCTACTGCTGAGAGCAAATGTACTTCCAAAATGCCATCAGCTTTTTGTTTTTAAATACATACTTTGTTTATTTGGCTGTGCAGCACACGGGCACGTGAACTCAGTTCTTAAGTTGCAGCATGTGGGGTCTAGTTCCCTGATCAGTGATCAAATTGGGGTCCCCTGCACTGGGGACATGATGTCTTGGCCACTGGACTACCGGGGAAGTTCCCAGAATGCTATTAACTTTAAAGCTCCAGATATTCTTTTGTTACTGTGAAAGCTCTCTATAAAACTTCCACTTGACCAGCATTCTGGATTCATTCAAAGTCACTGTTTCCCCTGAAAATATGTGACTACTGTCCCAGGGCACTGAATGCTTGAGGCCAGGGCGCTACTCACTAGCTTGCTGAAACATTTCTGCTCAGTTGAGTCACTTTAAGTAATGCCAAATCTGATCATGCTGATTGCTGTTGCTGCTACAAATGTATTGTTTAAATCATACTATAAAAATTAACAAACTATGAGAGAAAGGAGGAAGGAAGGAAGGAATGGAGGGAGAGAGGGAAGGAAGGGGAAGGGAGGGAAGGAATGGGAAATATGGTTTCATGAAATCCAAATTGTATGCTTTGTAAAGACTTAATAACAAAAGGGAATCATTTTAAAAACTGCTATCAAAATAGATGTGAGCAAGGTAATGGAAGACAATTTGGATGTAGAAGTGTAAAAATCTGAAAGGATTCTGTACCCAGATTGTTCTGAAAGGACCCTTAATTCCTTGTTCCACATTCATGAAAATAAAAAAGCAGAACACAGATTTCAGCCTATGTATATGGCTAAGGCAAAGCAGCTGATACAGATCCACCACCAATTTCCTCAAACTAGAAAAGATCTTGGTCTTCATCAAAAAGTCCAATGAATAAATTTACATACTGGACTCAAGTTAAAATGTGAAAGATATGTTTGTCCACTTTATGTTTCCACTCTTTTGCTGGAGTTTCCAACACTGGTCCTCATCACAACAAATGAGAAGGGGTCTACCTAGTCATCACCTGGGAGCAGATCATAAAGTGCCCCTAATGAACTTAGGGTTCATTGGATGCTTCAGAAAAGTACTATTCATCCTTATATCCCTAGTCATGAACCCAAAAGAGATGCTAAAATTATCTCTTATTGATGGAGGAGGAAAGGAAAGAGAGAAAGATGAAGGAAAAAGAAGAGAAAGAAGATGATCAGGTTTGGATTTGATTTCTCTCAACTTGATTTTCTATGAAGCTTGGCTCCACTGAAGAGAATGAGGGTGTTTATGAACAATACCTAAGTTGTCCCAAAACAACTAAGTCAGACATTTGAGACTATCCATTCTCAGACAAGGATGGTTTTCCTTGGGGAAACAGAAATCCATGGAAGAGAGCTGTAAAAAATCCCATGGGTTTTCACAAAACACACAGGTTTGCAGGAAGCTGAGATGGAATGCCATCTCTGACTCCAAGTTTTATGTCGCTCATCCTTCTCCTTTTCTCCTTCACAGTAGACAAAAGCTGTCCATGGAACCAGAAAACGAAACAGTAGTCTCAGAATTCCTCCTCCTGGGACTCTCAGAAAAGCCAGAGCATCAGATCTTCCTCTTTGGGCTGTTCCTGCCCATGTACCTGGTCACCATCTGTGGAAACCTGCTCATCATCCTGGCCATCATCACAGACTCACACCTCCACACGCCCATGTACTTCTTCCTCTCCAACTTGTCCCTCATCGACATCTTCTTCTCTTCCACCACCATCCCCAAGATGCTGGTGAACCTCTGGACTCAGAGCAAAGCCATCCCCTTTGCAGGCTGCCTTGCCCAGATGTATGCCTTCCACATGTTTGGGACCATGGACAGCTTCCTCCTGGCCGTGATGGCCACTGACCGGTTCATGGCCATTGTCCACCCTCTGCGCTACTTGGCCATCATGAGTCCCCGTGTGTGTGGGCTGCTGGTGGTGGGCTCATGGCTGATCACCAACCTCCAGTCCATTGTCCACACCAGCCTCATGGCTCAGTTGACCTTCTGCGCTGGCTCTGAAATCCCCCACTTCTTCTGTGACCTCATGCCCCTGCTGAAGCTCTCCTGCTCAGACACACACACCAACGAGCTGGTGATCTTTGCTTTCGGCATCATCATGGGCATCAGCCCTCTCACATGCATCCTCCTCTCTTATATCTGCATTTTCTGGGCGGTCTTCAAGATCCCCTCTGCTCAGGGCAAATGGAAAGCCTTCTCCACTTGCGGCTCACACCTCACTGTGGTGACTCTATTCTATGGCACCATCTTTGCCGTGTACCTGCAGCCGGCATCTCCCACCTCCTCCCAGAAGGACAAGGCGGCTACCTTGATGTGTGGGGTGGTCATCCCCATGTTGAATCCCTTTATCTATAGCTTAAGGAACAAGAACATGAAGGCAGCTCTGAGGAAACTATTTGGCAAAGCAGCTACCTCTCAGTCCTAGGACAGAAAAGCTGTTCAGAGCCTACCATGTTCCAGGACCACTGTTCAGTGCCTAGGATACAAGGATACACTCTGTTTCTGCCCTCAAAATGTTCAGTCTGGTGGCTGATAGAGACATGTCAATAAATCATCACAGAGCAATATGGTGATTGTGTCAACAGAGATGAATGAAGTGCTGCAGGAAGGAAAAGATGTGTATTTTCCCCATGATCTCTTTCCCCTTAAGATCAGAGCAGAAGAGACTTTGAAGTAGCCTTAAACTCTCTGAGGTATCGAGCTTATAGGATTTCTCCTTTTTGAAGGAACGATTAGCTGTGCTCAATTTTAATACTGTATTAGCCAGGTGTATTATATCACCATGCTCTCTAATGACTTGGGGAAGGACTCTGAGAGCATCTGTTGAGTTGAGCTGACTTGCCAGTGGATTCAGCAGCCACAATTCTCAGTCTTACATTGAATCTAGTGGTTTGACTTTGCAGGAGGACCACTGTCATCAACAGGCCTCCCACGTCCCCCAGATTGGGACATAGGAGCTGATGGCATTTGGGTCATGGTGATTGTGATTCAGCAGGCTGACTGGGCCCTGGTGCTACAGGTGCCATCAACAACAAGCCGATGGGCAGGCTGGGTTACACAGAGAGTTAGAATTAGGGGTTGAATTGTGTATACTGCAAAGAACATGTGTCAAAATCATATGGGTATTTCATACCCAGTACCCCTTTCTTGTTGGTGGTGTTCAGTCACTAAATCATGTCTGACTCTTTGTGTCCCCAGGGACTGCAGCACACCAGGCTTTCCTGTCCTTCTGTATCTCCCAGAGTTTGTTCAAATTCATGTCCATTGAGTTGGTGATGCCATCCATCCAACCTTCTCATCCTCTGTATTGCCCTTCTCCTCCTGCCTTCAGTCTTACCCAACATCAGGGTCTACTCCATTGAGTAGGGTCTTCACATCAGGTGGCCGAAGTATTGGAGTTCCAGCTTCAGCATCAGCCCTTCCAATGAACATTCCCTCCAAAGGCTTGATTTCCTTTAGGATTGACTGGTTCGATCTCCTTGCTGTCCAAGGGACTCTCAAGAGTCTTCTCCTGCACCACAATTTCAGAGCATCAATTCTTTAGCACTCAGCCTTCTTTACAGTCCAACTGTCACATCCATACATCACTCCTGGGAAAACCATAGCTTGGACTATACAGATCTTTGTTGGCAAAATGATGTCTCTGCTTTTTAATATGCTGTCTAGGTTTGTCACAGCTTTTCTTCCAAGGAGCAACCATCTTTTAATTTTGTGGCTGCAGTCATCATCCACAGTTATTATGGAGGCCAAGAAAATAAAATCTGCCACTGGCTCTTTACTAAGGTCATCAAGTTAAAATGAGGTCATTGGGGTAGGGAGTCCTAATGACTTCGTGACTATCTTATAAAAAGGTAGAATAAGGACACAGACACTCCCCCAAGGGAGAAGGCCATATGAAGATGAAGGCGGAGATCAAGGTGATGTTTCCACAAGCCAAGGAATGCCAGAGGTTGCCAGCAAACAACCGGAAGCTAAGAGAGAGGCATGGACAGGTTCCCCCTCATACTCCCAGAAGGAAGTTGTGTGTGTGTGTGTGTGTGTGTGTGTGTGTGTGTAGAGACAGAGATCCTGGGAAGTTACACAGAAGTCATTTAAAGGGGTTATCCATTAAGGGGATGGACATGTTAAGAACTGGATAAATGTGGACCTGAATTAATGGACATCATTTCATTTTGTCCTTGCATGGCTACTTTCTTAACCACGAGTTAGTATTATCACATTTTAAAAGTTAACATTTTTAAGAAATCAAAAAGCCAGTTGGGGAAAAGGCAAAAATAGAGGGATTCCAGGAAACAGAGAGGCTCCCTAGTGGAACAGAAGTGGGAGTCGTGACCTGGACACCCCAACACTAAAGACTCAAGTCCACCCACAATTTTTTTGACGTGGGAGACTTGTAAAGTCTTTACTGAATTTGCTACAATATTGCTTCTGTTTCATGTTTTGGATTTTTGGGCAAAGGCATGTGGGATCGCAGCTCCCTGAACAAGGATTGAACCCTCAGTCTCTTCATTACAAGGCGAAATCTTAATCAGGGGACCACTGTGGCAGTCCCCAGACATTTTTTTTTAACATTTAAAGAGAATGCTTTATTGACTTCATGTCAGTTGAGGACAATTACCTACATTTATGCTTTATGATATTCATCTCATTGGAAAAAAAGACAGATGTTACGTTAGAGACTTTTCACTTTCATGTACTTGCTGCTCTGGGTTGAGAAAACATTGCGTTCTTTCCTGCAATACGGGGTTCAGTATTAAAACTCATCAATGAAAGGTGTATGCCCCAAATTTCTACTTGCTGCCATTGACTTCCGGCCAGCGACAAACTTCTTTGCAGCATTTATGACATAAGCGTCAGCTACTGCCTCCATCTGCTGAAGGACTGTGGATGGAGGCGTGTATGAACCAGCAGCTAGAGCCTGGGATCCAACTTCATCCAGGGAACCCTCAGAAGACTCCACTGACATCAGGTATCCAGCTTTCAGCTTGTTCTTGGCAGCTTGGACATCTAGATTAGAAAGGTTTCCTTGAGCAATTGTTTTTACTTGGTTATAAGCAGCCTTGAGAACATCTCCAGCAGATGCGGTTTGTGAGATAGTGTAGAACCCAGAGTCCAGAATCGGAGTAACTGGCATTAAAAGCGGAAACATCAAATGGCTGGTGAACTCCCTTGGCAACAGCCTGGTACAGAGAGCTGATGGCACTGCTGCTCCTCTTAACATGTGGTCCGGCACTGAGGACATGCTGGAGAACACTGAATGCATTTGCTCCTACACTTCCTATGGCTGCACTCTCTGCTACAAGAGCAGCGTGGACGAGACCGTCTCCATTCTGTTCTCGAATTTCACCTCCACGGTACTTGGCTTTTGCACCAGATAAACCAAGGCCACCCCTCATGTTAAGAAACTGTTCAGCAACTTGCTTTAGAACAGGATGACTCACACCAAGTCCAATCAAAGCCATTCTTGCACTTGTAAAATGATTCTGTACATAGTCATGTAATTCTTCTGGTGTCACTTTTCCAATCCTATAATCAGGACAATATAAGGAATTAGCCAAGGCATTTCTGTAAGCAGCAGCATGCAAATTTTCAATGACGTGAGCCTGTGGATTCTGAAAAGCCACAGCTTTGTCAATCCTTAGCTGAGACTGAAGAGCAGCTACCTCCCAGTGTCGAAATTCTGGTGCTGTGGTGACATTGAGCAGGAACTCCATTAGAATACCAACATCATCCCGCAGGCATTCCACTGTATAGGCCATGTTTTCCCTTGTTGAAGTCATGCTTAATTTATCACCAGCTGCTTCAATTCCACGGGTTATCTTGAAAGATGAAGCTCCTTTTGTAGTCAAGCTGGATGCAAGACGAAGCAAATGAGAAGTTCCTAAATTGTTGGAGTTCTCATATCCGCTGCCTGCTTTAATGAAGAAACCAATTCTTGATGCAGGAGCATAGTTTTCGAGAGAAGCAATCACTAACCCATTTGGTAACCTGGTAAAGTCAAGGTCCTGAGGATGTGGGGGCACTCCTGCAGGGGCTGCTGTGGCTTTAGCTTTAGGAGCAACTTTGAGGGAATAAAATCTTGCGAGGGACCCGACTCTGGTTAACAGCTTCATTGCTCAAGACTGTTCGGGGCCTCGATCACTGCCGCCTCAGAGGAAAGCAAGATGGTCCCCAGACAACATTTTGATTCAAGAGTAGAAGGGAGGACTTCCCTGGTGGTCCAGAGGTTGAGACTCCCATCTCCGAGTGCACGGGGCATGGGTCCATCTTGGTCGGAGAACCGAGATCCTGCACGCTGCATGGTGTGGTGGAAAAAAAAAAAAGTAGAAGAGAGATTCCCTAATCCTACTCAAGATGTGCCTTGTAGGGACTGTGTGTTCTGTGCTTAGTGGCTCAGTCGTATCCAACTCTTTGTGACCGCCTGCACTGAACCCCACCAGGCTCTTCTGTCCTTGGGGATTCTCCAGGCAAGAATACTGGAGTGGGTTGCCATGCCTTCCTCCAGGCGATCTTCCCAACCTAGGGATCAGACCCAGGTCTCCCACACTGCAGGCGGATTCTTTACCATCTGAGCCACCAGTGAAGCCCAAGAATAATGGAGTGCGTAGCCCATCCTGTCTCCAGGGGATCTTCCTGACCCAGGAATCAAACCGGAGTCTCCTACATTGCAGGCAGATTCTTTACCAGCTGAGCTACCAGGGAAGCCCTTGGTAGGGCTACACCAGGTTAATGAAGACTGATCACTTCCCATGACTGACAAGAAGACATTTTAATAAGGACTGAAGCCCCTGTGCCAAGCACAACACCTGACTTACAGTCAAGATGTGTTTGATACCTTTATTCATCTGACATGCATTAACTGATTATTAATTTCTAAGAGCTTTCATTAGTGAACTTAACATAAATTCCCTGTCTTCATGGACTTTCCATCAAGGTCAGATGAGTGAAAAGACATGGACTGTGAGCACCCTGGGGAGGGGTATGAACCTCCAGACCACCCTGCATGGGAACTGTCATAGGGCCACAACTACTGAGCCTACACACTCTGGCGTCCACATGCTCTGGAGATCACTCATCACAGCTAGAGAAACTCCTGCGCTGCAACGAAGACCTAGCGTAGCCGAAAAAATATTGTCTTTTTCTAGCAATGAGAGGAGTTTCCTTTTGATAACTCATTTCTTACCTAGATAGGTCCCCAGTTCTCAAAGCCTGGGAACACACTGCTGACAGGAACACAACTGAGGCATTTAATGACAATATCTGTAAAGCGTTGAGTCTTCTCAGGTACTACAGTTTCTTCATGTGTGGGTTTTGCAACAACTCAGAAAGACATGGAGTTGGTGAGGGGCACCAAGCCTGGAAGTGTTTGGTCTCTCATTTGAGCTGAGACTTATTTTCACTCTCTCACATTCCACTGCTTCTGAGTATTGCCACTCACACACTATGAGCAGTGGTATTTCAAAGCTAAACTCTGTGCTGTCAACAAGTACTAGGTTAAGCTCTTTCATTACGAGTATTTTAGATTCATATCTCTCTGTTTTCCCAGACAATTGGTCTTTGGAAAAGTTTTAAGGGTTACTTAAGTGTATGGGTAATCACAGGGCTTCCCTGGTGGCTCAGTGGTAAAGAATTTGCCTGACAATGCAGGAGATGTGGGTTTGACCCCTGGGTCAGGGAGATACCCTGGAGAAGGAAATGACAACCCACTCCTGTAATTCTTGCCTGGTAAATCCCATGGACAGAGGAGCCTGGTGGGCTACAGTCCATGGGGTTGCAAAAGAGCCAGATACAACTTAGCAACTAAACACCACCACCACAATGGGTAAACCTAGTATATAGGTTAGTCTGTATTAGGAAGGTGATACGTGACCCCAAGGTGTTTTAAGAACAACAACAAAAAAAAAAATGCTAATACCTGCTGTTAGAAACAGGACCACTGGAGGTGAAGAGCTGGTGAAAGGGAAGGTTAGCACACAGGGTCTTCCTTGTTAAACTGGAGAGGTCTCCAACAGAGGCGCAGTTACTTTTCAAGGGTTTGATTATTGTAGGGTGATGCTCAGGTCTGTCTAGGGCTTCCCAGGTGGCACTAGTGGTAAAGAATCTGCCTGCCAATGCAGGAGACTGAGACAAGAATTTGATCCCTGGGTCGGGAAGATCCCCTGGAAGAGGGCATGGCAACCCACTCAGTATTTTTGCCTAGAGAATCCCGTAGACAGAGGAGCCTGGAGGGCTATGGTCCACGGAGTTGCAAAGAGTCGGACACAACTGAAGCAACTTAGTATGCAGGTTTCTCTCGGTTGCATATACTACTGTGAGCCCCTTCCTGGCCACACCTTTGCAACTGTGCTTGTTGGCAGGAAGTCTTTGGTTGCCCTGGGGCAGTGGTTCTCAGCCTGGACTGTACATCACTGCCACCTAGGGGACTGGAGGCTCAGTCTGGGCTGGGAGGGGACACTCTGGAGAGTGGGGTCTTAGTTCTCTGACCAGCCATGTAACCCATTTCCCCTGCACTGAAAGATGGATTCTTAACCACCAGAGATGTCTCTCAAAAAGATAATATTAACATTTTACAAGGACCTGGCGAATCGTGTCGTGTTGATTTTTTTCTATATTGTCTATGTATCATAAGAAACAAGCATAGTACCTAGATCCTAACACATTCTCGATAAATCTCCATTAGCTTAAAGGAAGGATAAACACTACCCACTGGGAAATGGAGACTTGGAGAGGCAAATGCAACCAGCCTTTGGTGGTCTTGTATGAATACAGTAAAAATCTGCTTTCTCTGGACTTTCAATATGAACCTGCTAATAATAATGGGAACTTTCTAAATAGATGGGGAAGCAAAACTAGGATCAAACTCATTCTCAACTTAAAATGAGTGAATGGGAATAGTATGAAGCATACCTACATGTTTGCATTTCTTTAAACCTTGCTCTCTCCTGTTCACTCCTTTCATCCGTATTTTCCTATCAGTTCATGTCAGAATGTTATTTTACAAACTCACTTTTCTTGTCATCATATTAAAATCAGGAATCATCATGTAGGACATTCTGCTTTCTGTCAGTTAGGCATATAATCACACTTTTCTCGTTGTCATGGAAACAGCTTAACTTTGAATAGTCAGGCTGGGAGTTTTTATTTTGAATAAACTTTTTGAACAGCTGATTGATAAGATACAACAGTGTATATTTTAATGCAAAACTGTTTTTAATGGGCAGTGACAGTTGATCTAGAATATAAAAAAAATATAAAATTTCTTGTCCTGCAAAGCAACTGCTGAGAGCAAATATACTTCCAAAATACCATTAGTTTTAAGGCTCCAGATAGTCTTTTGTAACTGTGAAACTTCCGCTTTACCAACTTTCTGGGTCCATCCAAAGTCTCTTTTTCTGGTGAGTATATACTGGCTGTTGCCACCGTATGCTGAATGCTTGAGGCCTGGAGGCTAATCACTAGCTCGCTGAGACATTTCTGCTCAGATGAGTCGAGTCATTTTAAATAACCCTAAACCTGATTATGCTGATTATAGTAGCTACTGCAAATGTATTGTGTGAATAATACAATGTGATTCCACAAACTACAAGAGAAAACAGGAAAGAAGGAATGGAAGGAGGCAAGGAGGGAGGGAGGAAGTGGGAAATGCGGTCTATGAAAATCAAATTGAGTGCTTTGTAAAGTCTTAATAATAAAAAGGAATCTCTAAAATATATTGCTGTCAAATTAGTTGTGAGCAAGGTAATTGAGAGCAATTTCCATATAACACTGTAAAATATACTGAGATCTGAAAGGATTCTGCAACTAGATTGGTTAGCAAGGATCATTTCTTGTTCAATGCTCATGAAACCAACTGGAGCACAGACTTCAGCCTACATCTACGGCTAAGGCAAGAATGCTAATACGGATCTACCATCAATGTAACCATAATTAGAGAAAAGTTCTTGGTCCTCATCAGGAAGCCCAGTGAATAAATTTACATGCTGGATTCAAATTAGAATGTGAAAAGTGTGTTTATGCACATTTATGTTCCCACTCTTTTGCAAGAGTTTTCAACACTTATCCTCATGGCAAAAAAAAAGAAAGAAAGAGGGAGTCTACCTAGCGATCACATTTGTTGTTCGGCTCTCAGTCATGCCCAATTCTTTGTGACCCCGTGGAATGCAGCACACCAGGCTTCCCTGTCCTTCACTATTTCCCAGAGCTTGCTCAAACTCATCTCTATCAAGTCAGTGATGCCATCTGACCATCTCATCCCATCGTACGCTTCTCCTCCCATCTTCAATCTTTCCCAGCATCAGGGTCTCTTCCAATGAGTCGGCTCTTAGCATCAAGTGGCCAAAGTATTGCAGCTGCAGCTTCGGCATCAGTCCTTCCAATGAATATTCAGTGTTGCTTGCCTTTAGGATTCAGTGATCACACAGTAGTATTAATAGATCATGAAATGCCCCTAATAAACTTGAGTTTCACTGGAAGAGCAGAACAGTATTATTCATCTTATACCAAAAGTCATGAACCCAAAATTGATGCTAAGATTATGTCTTATTGATAAAAGAACGAAAGGGAGGGAGGAAAAGAACAAAAGATGAGGGGAAAGGAAGAGAAAGAAGAACAGAAGATAATCATATTTGGATTTGATTTCTCCCAATTTTGTTTTCTATGAAACTTTGCTTCACTGAAGAGAAACAATGGTGTTTATGAACAATATACCCTTGAGACAATTGGCTCAAAACAATACACCTTGAGACAACAAGGGTTGTCTCAAAACAACTTAGTTAGATCTTTGAGACTGTCTCAAACGTGGATGGCTTTGTTTGGGGAAACAAAATTCCATTGAAGGGAGCTAAAAGAATTCCATGAGTCTTCACAGGATGTACAGGTATGCAGGGAGCTGAGACTAGAATTCCACCTCTGACTCACAGCTTTACATCGCTTCCCTCTGTCCTTGTTTCCTTCCTAGCGGACACGGGCTGTCCATGGAACTAGAAAACCAAACAGTAGTCTCAGAATTCCTCCTCCTGGGACTCTCAGAAAAGCCAGAGCATCAGATCTTCCTCTTTGGGCTGTTCCTGCCCATGTACCTGGTCACCATCTGTGGAAACCTGCTCATCATCCTGGCCATCATCACACACTCACACCTCCACACACCCATGTACTTCTTCCTCTGTAACCTGTCCCTGGTGGACATCTTCTTCTCTTCCACCACCATCTCCAAGATGCTGGTGAACCTCTGGACTCAAAGCAAAGCCATCCCCTTTGCAGGCTGCCTTGCCCAGATATATGCCTTCCACCTGTTTGGGACCATGGACAGCTTCCTCCTGGCCGTGATGGCCACTGACCAGTTCATGGCCATTGTCCACCCTCTGTGCTACTTGGCCATCATGAGTCCCCGTGTGTGTGGGCTGCTGGTGGTGGGCTCATGGCTGATCACCAACCTCCAGTCCATTGTCCACACCAGCCTCATGGCTCAGTTGACCTTCTGCGCTGGCTCTGAAATCCCCCACTTCTTCTGTGACCTCATGCCCCTGCTGAAGCTCTCCTGCTCAGACACACATACCAACGAGCTGGTGATCTTTGCTTTCAGCATCATCATGGGCATCAGCCCTCTCACATGCATCCTCCTCTCTTATATCTGCATTTTCTGGGCGGTCTTCAAGATCCCCTCTGCTCAGGGCAAATGGAAAGCCCTCTCCACTTGTGGCTCACACCTCATTGTGGTGACACCATTCTATGGCACCATCTTTGCTGTGTACCTGCAGTCAGCATCTCCAGCCTCCTCGCAGAAGGAGGACAAGGCAGCTGCTTGATGTGTAGGGTGGTCATCCCCATGCTGAACCCCTTTATCTACAGTCTAGGGAACAAGGACATGAAGACAGCTCTGAGGAAGCTGGTCAGCAAAGTAGTCCCATCTCAGTCTTAGGACAGAATAGTTTTTTAGTATCTATCATGTTCCTTGGGCTTCCCTGGTGGCTCAGAAGGTAAAGAATCTGCCTGCAATGCAGGAGACCCAGGTTTGATCTCTGAGTCTGAAAGATTCCTTGGAGAAGGGAGTGGCTACCCACTCCAGTATCCTTGCCTGGAGAATCCCATGGACAGAGGAGCCTTGTGGACTACAGTCCTTGGGGTCACAAAAGAATCTGACATGACTGAGCCACTAACACTTTCACTATATTCCAGGACCACTGTTCAGTGCCTGAGATACAGGAATACATCCCATCTATGCTCTCAAGGCATTCAAAATCTGGTGGGGGATGGAGACGTGTCAGTAAACTGTCACAGAGCAACATGGTGATTGGGTCATAAGAGATGATGAAGTGAGTGATATAGAAAGGGAAAGATACGGGTTTTTCTCCATGATTTATCTTACCCCTCAAGGTCAGCATAGAGGAGACTTTGACATAGCTGTAAACTCTCTGAGGTATTGAGTTTATAGGATTGCTACATGGATAATCCTTAATGAAGGAAAGATTAGCTACATTCAATTTTATTATTGATAAAGACAATGTACATTAGCCAGATATATCGCCATGTTTCCTAATGACTTGGGGGAGGAATCTGAGAGCACCTGTTGGGATTAGCTCACTAGGTGTTCATTCAGAAGTGACAAGTCTCTGTCCCAGAGGGGGCGTAGTGGTCCATAAAGTAGCCCCCTCAGTCCTAGGGCAGAATAGCTATTGAGCGCCTACCAATGTTCTGTGACCACTTTTCAGTGCATGGGACACAGGAATATATCCACTGCTGCTCTCAAAACATTCAGAATCTGGTGGGAATAGAGATATGTCAATAAATCGTTACAGATCAACTTGGTAACTGCATCATAAGAGAGAAATAAAGTGCTATGGGAAGGGAAAGTGAAAGAAAATGAAGTGAAAGTGTTAGCTGCTCAGTCATGTCTGACTCTTTGTTACCCCACGGACTGTAGCCTGTCAGGTTCCTCAGTCCATGGGATTCTCCAGGCAAGAATACTGGAATGGGTTGCCATCCCCTTCTCCAGGGGATCTTCCCAACCCAGGGATCGAACCTGGGTCTCATGCAATGCAGGCAGATTCTTCACCATCTTATTTTTGCCATGGTTTATCTTCTTCCATGAAGACCAGAGTAGCATAGAAGACTCTCAAGTCGCCTGAAATTCTCTGAGGTTTATAGGATTGCTACGTGGATAATCCTAGTGGGATGAAAGACCAGCTCCTCTCAGCTTAATATTGATAAGACAGTGTGTATTAGTCACGTGTATGACATCACTGTGCTTCATAAGTGACTTGGGGGAGGACTTTGAGAGCATCTGTTGAGATGAGCTGACTTACTGTCCAACTCATAAACCACCATTCTCAGTCTCACAGGGAACCTAGTGGCTTGACTTTGCAAGAGGATCACAGTCTTAAACAGGCCTCTCATGTCCCCCAGATTGGGACATCGGAGATGCTGGCATTTGCATCATAGGGATTGTGACTCAGCAACCTGATACTGGATCCTGGAATCTGGCTTCTTAACAGGCTGTCCGGGTGGTCCTGAAGCAGGCAGTGCACAGACCACAGCGGGAGGACACTGGCCCTGGACGAGCTTCAGAGTCCATGATTCCTGTGATTCCATCACCTGACTCCAAACCCTATATGATTCTATAGGTGCTGTCAGCAACAAGTGGATGCAGTGAGCTGGGATGCACAGCGACGTCGAGTTAAGGGTTGAATTGTGTCCTCCCAAAAGATATGTCGCAGTCTAATGTCTCAGTCTGACCCCCAGCACTTCAGAAGGTGACCTGTCCTGAAAATAGGGTCTTTTCCAAGGTAACTAGTTCTAATGAGGTCATTAAGGTTCTAATCCACTGTGACTGGCACCCCTATAAAAAAGAGAGAAATTGGACACAGACATGTACCAGGGAGAAGGCCATGTGAAAATGGAGATGATGCTTCTATCAGTCGAGGAATGCCAGAGATTTCAGGAACCCCTGGAAGCTGAAAGAGGCATGAAACAGACTTTGCATCACCATCTCCAGAAGAAATCAACCCTGCCGACAACTTTGATGTTGGACTTCTGGCCTTCAGAACTGCTAGAGGATACACTTCAGTTGTTTAAGCCACACAGTATATGATACTTTGCTATGAAGCCCTAGTAAACTAGCACAGTTAGTTTAGGAAGGGCTGGCATCATGCAAAGACCATGCCCAGATATATCCTCTCAAGTGCTGACTACCCAGTGTTCTGGTTAAGGGAGTCTGTGCTACAATTGGAGAAAACCTGAAGGATTCAGACTGCATGAATTCAATTTCTTGGTCTCATTGTGATGACAATGAGGATACCAATAGCTGAGATTTATTATGTGCCCTGCATGGGGATCATCCCTTTAAATACACTATCTCATTAAATTTTAAACACAAAGCCTACAAGAGTGGTCCCCAACATTTTGGGCACCAGGGACCAGTTTCACGGAAGACAATTTTTCTATGGACCAGGGGTGTTGGCGGGATGGTTTCAGGATGACTCAAGTCCATTACATTCATTGTGCACTTTACTTCTATTATTATTACATCAGCTCCACCTCAGATCATCAGGCATTAGATCCCGGAGGTTGGGGACCCCTACCTTTCCTACAAGTAGGAAACATGACTCCTTATTTTACAGATGAGGAAACTAGACTTGAAAAGTGCAGCTTCTAATAAGCAGTAGTGAAGGGTCAAACAGAGGACCCATCCTACGGCCCCCGGTCTCAACAACACACAATATTGTCTAGAATCCGGTGCCTAAAGCACGGATTTACCAACTGCAGTCGGTGGGCCAGATCCAGCGAACAGCCTGTCTTTGTGTGCCCTGTAAACTCAGAATGGTTTTTACATTTTCAAACGGTTGGAAATATTTTAAAAGAAGACTACTTCATGGCACATTAAAACTATGTAAAATTCTAATTTTAGAACCCATAAATAAAGTTGTATGGGAACAGAATTGGACCTTAAAGAAGGTTGAGGGCCGAAAAATTGATGCTTCTGAACTGTGGTGATGGAGAAGACTCTTGAGAGCCTCTTGGACTGCAAGATCAAATCAGTCAATCTTAAAGGAAATCAACCCTGATCCTGAAGTTGAAGCTCCAATACTTTGGCCACCTGATGCAAAGAGCTGACTCATTGGAAGAGACCCTGATGCTGGGAAAGATTGAGGGCAGAAGGAGAAGGGGGCGACAGAGGATGAGATGGTTGGATGGCATCACGCACTCCATGGACATGATTTTGAGCAAACTCCAGCAGATAGAGAAGGACAGGAAAGGCTGGGGTGCTGCAGTCCGTGGGGTGACAAGAGTTGGATCCAACTTAGTGACTGAACAACAACAACAAGAAGCAATATTCATTAGTTAATTCATCATCTATGACTGTTTGGGGGCTTCCCAGGTGTCACAGTGGTAAAGAACCTGCCTGCTAATGTAGGAGATGCAAGAGACATGGATTCAATCCCTGGGTCAGGAAGATCCTCTGGAAAAGGAAATAGCAACCCACTTCAGTATTCTTGCCTGGAAAATTCCATGGGAAGAGGACGCTGGTGGGCTACAATTTATGGAGTCACAAAGAGTCTGACATGACTGAGCACACACACACACAACTCTTTTCAAGCTACAATGTATCCTGTGCAAAATCTTAAATATTTACTATCTGGCTCTTTACAGGGGGATTTTATGACTTCTTTTTAAATTAATTTTTATCAGAGTAGAGTTGTTTTACAATGTTCCATTAGTTTCTGCTGTACAGCAAAGTGAATCAGCTGTACATATATATTTATCCCCTTTTTTAGATTTCCTTCCCATTTAACTGACATCTTTTCTATAGAAAAAGAAAAGCCTGATATTCAGTGGTCCATGAATCAGAGTCATCATTATTATGGTGACTGACAGAAATGAAGACTCAGACACCATATCAGACCACTTAAGTCATCATTCTAACCACCCCAGGGGAGTTATATGAGCGTTAAAATTTGAGGATCACTGGAATAAATGGGGTTGGAGGACGGCTGTGGAGATCTAGGCCCTAAATATGTCTTCAGGGACATGAGAGATCCAAATCTGGGGCACTTTTTCCACAGGCATTTTCCATTTTTCCCTGTGCTGGAGGGGTCTTGGAGAGGTTCTGCCCAAAAGCTTTAAAAGCACTGCAGCTGCAGTTTGAGGAAGTGGCCAGCAGGTGGCAACAGTGGAACGTCACAAAATGGATTAAAAACTGCTTTTGGGAAACAGATCCTGGCTCCCCTGGGAGGAAACAGCACGTGCAACCTTCCCGTGGTAGGACAGAGCCTGGGTTATTCAGACCGGCGTGTCCTTAGCCCACAGTGAGGACAGAGGAAGTGTGCAGGGGGCTGTGGTCAGACCTCACCAGGGGGGATTGGACTTAGGGTGAGGGGACCATCAAGGGGTTAAGCAGGAATACCGGAGCGCAGGTGCTTCAGAGCAGACCTGTTGCTGAGTCCTACCATGCGTTAGTGATGAGCAAGCTTTTTCTGTAAAGGGCCAAAGGGTAAATGAATATCAGCTTTATGGACCCTAAGGTCTCTGTCACAATGACTCAGCGCTGATGCTACGAGGAGGGCAATCCCTCGAGAGAGGGGCGGGGCCGGGCACCCATAAAACTTCATTTATAGATACCGAAACTTGAATTTCTATCATTTTACATGTCACAAAATATAGTACTTTTTAAAGGTGCGGTACATATATGAAAGTTAAAGTTGCTCAGTCTCGTCTGACTCTGCAACCCCATGGACAGTAGCCTTCCAGGCTCTTCTGCCCTTGGAATTCTCCAGGCAAGAATGCTGGAGTGGGCTGCCATGCCCTTTTCCAGGGGAAGATCCTCCTGACCCAAGGATTGAACCCACGTCTCTCACATTGCAGGCAGATTCTCTACCATCTGAGCCACCAGGGAAGCCCAAGAACAATGTAATATGACTCAGCCATTAAAAAGGGTGAAATCATATGGCAGAAACCAACACCACATTGTAAAGCAATTCTCCTCCAATTTAAAAATAAATTTGAAATAAGGAATGCAATGATGGCGCTTGCAACAACATGGATGGACCTAGAGATTGAGTGAATAAGTCAGACAAAGAAGGAGAAATATTGTATGGTATCCGTTATATGTGGAATCTAAAAAGAAATGATACAAATGAACTTAGAAAACAGAGACTCAGACTTAGAGAACAAACTTATGTTTGCCGGGCGGGGCGGGGGGGGAGGAATAGTTAGGGAGTTTGGGATGGACAAGCACACACTGCTCTATTTAACATGGATAACCAATAAGGACCTACTGTGTAGCACAGGGAACTCTGCTCAGCGTTTTATGGCAGCCTGGATGGGAGGGGAGTTTGGAAGAGAATGGATACATGCATGTGTATGGTTGAGTCCCTTCCTCGTTCACCTGAAACTATTACAACATTGTTTGTTCATCAGCTATCCCCCAATACAAAATAAAACATTTAAAAAAAAATAAGTTAATAAAATGGATAACTAACAAGGACCTACCCGTAGCATGGAGAACTCTGCTCAGTGTTATGTGGCAGCCTGGATGAGAGGGGAATTTGGGGGAGAATGGACACATGTATGTGTATGGCTGAGTCATTTTGCTGTCCACCTGTATCACAACATCGTTAATCTACTATACTCCAATACAAAATAAGTAAAAAGTTTTATTAAAAATAATACTCTTTTCCCATTGCATTGAAAATGTATTGGACTCATCAAATTAATGCAGAAAGATTCTCAGCTAATATTTACCTTCTGTGTATTCTGCTCCTCCCAAATTGTAGTGATAAAATGTGGCATGGAATAGAGCTTTTGTTTGTTTGTTTTAAAGTAAGTTAAAAAATATTGCAGAAATCCATCTGCTGCTTGGGTTTTGGTGGCTGGTACTCCTCCTCATCCCTGCCCCTCCAACATAGTTGCCTCTCTCAATATGGCTGGCTACCTTGCAAGCGTGCTGGCAGGTTCTTAACCACTAGGGCCACCTGGGAAGCTCTACCCTGCAACAGGTGTTCCCAAATACAGTAACTACCAAAATATCTCAACTACATCTTGAAAGGGGAGGAGAAGGGAATGACAGAGGATTAGATGGTTGGATGGCATCACCGACTCAATGGACATGAGTTGAGTAAGCTCCAGGGGTTGGTGATGGACAGGGAAGCCTGGTGTGCTGCAGTCCATGGGGTCACAAAGAGTCGGATACGACTGAGAGACTGAACCGACATCTCGAAAAGAGGAAATCAGGAAGAAGTTTCCACTTTCTGTATCAACTGTCTAATCCCTAACTAATTTGCAACCCAGAAAATCCAGTCTAAAATCTGCCATCTAGTGTGGCCTTCCTAAAACTACAAAACACTGGACATGTTGATCCTATGGTCACATCACTAAGTCTTCCCTCACAAACACGAGGTTTGAAAGTCTTAATTATCAAACAAAATTATCAACAGTAGGATGAAATTTGGTCCATGAACTGTAGCCTTTTATTTTCAATCATGGGGCTCAGCAGCTGCTCAAAATTTACTTGTTGAGTAAACTAAGGAAAGAATGAACTGATGGATGGATGGATGGGAGGACTGGTGGATGAATGATGCTGGCCACTTGTTGTTGTTCGGTCACTAAGTCATGTCCAACTCTTTGCAACCCAATGAATATAGCAGGGGGTGCCTCTGTCCTCCACTATCTCCCAGAGTTTTCTCAGATTCCTGTCCATTGAGTCCGTTATGCCATCTAACCATCTCATCCTCTGCTGTCCCCTTCTCCTTTTGCCTTCAATGTTTCCCAGCACCAGGGAAAGATTCCCTGGCCAGTATGAGAGTACAGTAGCATTTCTTTCTCTCCATATGGGATTTTATTGGGTATTCGGATCAATTTGAGAGATTCAGACACTGAGGATCATAGAGGGGAACTGACTGCCCCAAGGTCACATGCTGAACCTGGTGGGGTGGGGAGGAATTCCAATCCAACCTGTGTGACTCTAAAACCTGATCCCTCTCCCATCATGATGTTGGATGGCCTCCCAGGTGGAAGACTTGGAACAGCTCAAGTCCTGCCCCATGTGTGGTTCTCAGGGGGCAACAGTCCTCACCAGATCTGATCCACTTTGCCATTCAGTAGAAATTAACACAATACTGCAAAGCAACTATACTCCAATAAAAATTAATTTTAAAAATTAAATTAAAAAAATAATATCAGCAAAGGTAAAAGGTAAAAGGCAGGGTCCAAAAGAGACCAGGCTCAAGCTTCTAGGTGTCTGCTCCCTGTGGTGTCACAGTGCTTAATTCTCCTAGCAACCATGGGTAAACAACACACCTTTTGCGTGGTTGTGCCCAGGTTGTAGCTCCTGTTGCGTGGTTGTGCCCAGGTTTTCAAAGGGGGTTGACCAGTGTACTCCTCTGTTCAGGTTGCCTCCTCTACCTCTGGGATAGCTAGCACCTATGAAGCCCTGGTAGCCACTGGCACCTAGTTGAAGCCCTGGTGGCCACACCAGCACCCCCAGGCCCTAAAAGCTGGGCACTAGAGCAGCGCTTGGTTTGACTGCAAGTGGTCAATTGTCAAATATGTCCTGGGGCCTGTGCAGACACCTGGTCATCAAGAGAGCCCAGCAGACCTGCAGCTAATAACAAAAGCAAGGTAGGCTGAGTGCCGAAGGATTGATGCTTTGAACTGTGGTATTGGAGAAAACTCTTGAGGGTCCCTTGGATTGCAAGGAGATCAAACCGTCAATCCTAAAGGAAATCAATCCTGAATATTCAATCCAATCAATCCAATATTCATTGGAAGGACTGATGCTGAAGCTGAAGCTCCAATACTTTGGCCACCTGATGCCAAGAGCTGACTCATTAGAAAAGACTTATGCTGGGAAAGACTGAAGGCAAGAGGAGAAGGGGATGACAGAGGACAAGATGGTTGAATGGCATCACCGACTCAATGGATGTGAGTTTGAGCAAGCTCCAGGTGATGGTGAAGGACTGGGAAGCCTGGCATGCTGCATTCCATGGTGGAGGGGAGGGTCACAAAGAGTCAGACACAACTGGGTGGCTGAACAACAACCACATGGGCAGGGCTTCCTTGGTGACTTGGGGTAAAGATTCCACCTGCCAGTGCAGGAGACATGGGTTCAGTCCTTGAGTTAGGAAGATTCTCTGAGAAGGAAATAGCAACCCATTCCTATAATATTCTTGCCTGGAAAATCCCATGAGCAGAGGAGCCTGGCAGGCTACAGTCTATGGGGTTGCAATGAGTCAGACACAGCTTAGTAACCAAACAAAAACAACTTCATGAGCAAAAGGGGGCCCCTCTGTACCTCAGCTTCAGCGCTACAGCTGTCTGGCAGGGCTTTTTCATGGGTCATCGGGAGGCTCTGGCCAACATATGCTGCCCCCTCTGATTGCCTTCCAGGCAATACCACATCCTGCCTCAGGAAGCTGCCTCGTGGGAACTCAATCACCCTCTGTCCCCTCTAGTTCCTCAATGCTGCCCCAGTGGACATCTCTGGGCAGCCACTTCTTCCTTGGTACCTCTGAGGACTGACTCCCAGCCAGAGAGACCTGTGCAGGCTGTAGAACTTGCCTTGTCATCCTGTAAGATGTGAGACACCAGTGAGTCTCCAGTGTGGGGACAATGGCAATGACAACAGGAGGTGGCAGAAACTCCCCGTAATCAGCTCCATCTTTCATTTCCCAGGAAGTGAGGACCCCCAGAGAGGTAGCAGACAGGGAACTTAACCTACAAACACATGCCTCATCCCCAACACCTCCTACTCCCATAATGGGGAGTTATTCTTCCCTTTGAATGGATGAGGAAATTGAGGCCTAGAGAGAATGTCTTCATTCGGCATCTCCCAGAAACTGATCCTGTGATAAAGATTCAAGGACAAGTGGTTTATTTGGAAAGAGATCTAGGAGGACTTCCCTGATGGTACAGTGGTTAAGAACCTGCCTGCCAATGCAGGGGACACAGGTTCAATCCCTGGTCCAGGGAGATTTCACAAGAAGCAGGGCAAGTAAGTCCACCAGCCACAACTACTGAAGCCCACATGCTCTAGAGTCTGTGCTTCACAACAAGAGAAGCCATGCAATGAGAAGCCCACGCACCACAGCTAGAGAGTAACCCCTGCTCGTTGCAACTAGAGAAAGCCTGCACACAGCAATGAAGGCCTAGCACCACCATAAATAAATAAATAATTTTTGTAAGTGACCTAGAAAATGCTCAAGGGTTTCCCAGGCATTGCTAGTGGTAAAGAACCCACCTGCCAATGCAGGAGACACAAGAGATACAGGTTCAATCCCTGAGTCAGAAAGATCCCCTGGAGGAGGAAATGGCAACCCACTCCAGTATTCTTGCCTGGAGACTCCCATAGACTGAGGAGCCTGCTGGGCTACAGTCCAAAGGCTCACAAAGAGTTGGACACAGCTGAAGTGACTTGACACACACACAGAAAATGCTGAAAGGGAGGTGGAGAAGTGAGACAGGGAAGGGAAGGAATCAGTAAAGAGTGCATTGATCCACAAGTTCCCACTGTGGGTTGCTGGGACTCAATCCCACGAGGACCTCTGAGAGTCAGTGCAGAACACACACTTGAGTCAATCCACCTGAAGGGTGGGAAAAGTAGAATATATATTCATCAACTTCCATTGTCTGCCACAGAGGTGTAGAGCTCCACTCAAACCTGACCTGCCCCCTCTGCCTACATTTGAACAAATCCCTGTATCTGCTGAGGGCTGATTTATCCATCAGGCATCATAAGCATAGTACATCAGCCAATGATGTGAATATCTGGAGGGAAGAAAACTCACAAACATGCACACACACCAAAATCTGAACAGTAACTAGCAAAATTCAGATGAATTATTGTACAAACTTCACAAAGAGTGAAGCTTAGCACTCATAATTCTTTCATAATATACAGTTTGTAGATCATAGCCAACTGTGAATTAAATGAGTTACATATAACCAAATAAATGCAACAGGAAACATATAGAAGCTCTGTCAGAAGGGTTTACCAAAAAAAAATACTAATAACAAATATTGATGTGACCTGTGAGTGTCCTTCGATCGTTTGATGTGATATAGGTGGTAAGAGACACAGGTTTGATCCCTGAGTCAGGAAGATCCCCTGGAGGAGGGCCTGGAGACACATTCCAGTATTCTTGCCTGGAGAACCCCATGGACAGCGAAGCTGGGTGGACTACACTCCATAGGGTCACACAGAGTCGGACATGACTGAAGCAACCTATTACACACACACACAGTGAAGCCACGGGCTGTTCTGCCCTCTACATCAGTCTCCAGCTCTTCTGAGTTACAGTAGGCCCAAAGGACCATAATCCTGCAGTCCCTTCAGCTTGTGAAGAGGGATGTCATGACCCCGATCCTTCTCTCCACTGTCAGCAGTTGCCTCAAATCTGATGGTGTGGACTCCACCCCTCTCAACCTCACTTCTCCCAAATACATACAATCAAGAAAACAAACAGAGCCTAAGACACCTGTGGGACACCATCAAGTATATCAATATATGCCTAACAGGAATCCCAGAAGGAGAGAGGCGACAGGGGCAGAAGGAATAGTTGAAGAAATAATGCCCCCAAAACTTCACAACATTGATGAAAGACATGAATATACACATCCAAGAATCTCAATGAACCCCAAGTAGGACAAACACAGAGATCTATACCAAGATATACTATCACCAGACAGACACAACGTCCTCTGTCCAAGCCTCTACCACCTGCCACCTGATCTCCCACCTGCACTTTCAGCAGTAAATAAGACAGACAAGTATTACCTCATGCAGTCCCAGTCTGAACAGGGAGACAGATAAACTAGAACAAATCACTAGAACTATAGAGTTCAAGCCATGGCAAGTGTTTTAAGAAACAAAGGAACTTCCTTGGTGGTCTAGTGGTTAAGACTCTGTGTCTACGATGCAGGGGGCATGGGTTTGATTCCTGGTTGGGGAACTAAGATCCCACATGCCATGTGGTGCAGTCAAAAAAAACTTTTTTAATTTAAAAAAGAAGAAGAAACAAATCACAGTGATGTAATAATGACTGGACAGTGGTAGGTGGTCAGGGAGGTGAGGGCCTCCTAAGGAAATGCCATTGGACCTAAAGGATGAGAAAGAGGCAGCTCAGACAGGAGGTCATGGTGGGCGATGAAGACAACCAAGGATATGAAGCCAGAAGTCTTGCTGGGACTGGATTTTATTTGTGGGAATCTGGGTTTTATTTTATATGGAATGAGCAGTTATGGAAAGACTGTTCAGCAGAGGCGTGCCATGATCTGATTTGGGGTTTTTAAGTCCACTCTGGGCACTGTGTGGAGAAGGCAATATAGGAGTAAGATGGTTAAATTTTCCAAAACAGCCACAAAAATATCTCCCAACCCACATTCTCTTGCACAAAGAATGTTACAAGGTCACCGTGACACACCACCCACCAAGAGAACTGGAGTCTGTGTCCCTTCCTCTTGAATCTGGTGCCAGAAGTAAAACCGTGTGACACTCCAAACTGGATCAGGAAGGGTAATGTAGCTTCTGCTTTGTTTATTTATTTTTAAATATGGAACGCTTCACGAATTTGCGTGTCATTCTTGTGCAGGGGCCATGCTAATCTTCTCTGTATCATTCCAATTTTAGTATATGTGCTGCTGAAGCGAGCACTGCTTTATTTTTGAAGCCCTAGGTGGCTCTGTAAGAAACCCAACTACCCTGACTACTGACCTGCTAAGAGGAACACAGTTCATACCAAGAGGCTGATTGTTCAGTCACTAAGTCGTGTCCAACTCTTTGGGTCCCATGAACTGCAGCACACCAGGCTACCCTGTCCTTCACTATCTCCAGGAGATTGCTCAAATTCATGTCCATAGAGTCAGTGATGTTATCTAACCATCTCATCCTCTGCCACCCTCTTCTCCTTTTGCTTCAGTCTGTCTCAGCATCAGGGTCTTTTCCAGTGAGTCAGCTCTTTACATCATGTAGCCAAAGTATTGGAGCTTCAGCTTCAGTCCTTCCAATGAATACTCAGGCTTGATTTCCTTTAGGATTGACTGGTTTGGTCTCCTTGCTGTCCAAAGGACTCTCAAGAGTCTTCTCTAGCACAATTTGAAAGCCTCATTTCTTCTGCACTCAGCCTTCTTTATGGTCCAACTCTCACATCCATACATGACTACCAGAAAAACCACAGGTTTGACTGTAGAGACCTTTGTTGGCAAGAGGCTTGTGGAGGTGCCTTAGTCCACAGCTCCTGCTACAGTCCCAGCGCACACCTGGCATCAATTCCAAGACCTGTAAGTGAACATGCCTCCAAATGATCCTGGCCCTTCGTTTGTTGAGTCA
The DNA here is from genome assembly GCA_007570785.1 of Antilocapra americana. Taxonomy (NCBI): domain Eukaryota; kingdom Metazoa; phylum Chordata; class Mammalia; order Artiodactyla; family Antilocapridae; genus Antilocapra; species Antilocapra americana. The sequence goes on from ML663012.1 coordinate 6,927,913, forward strand.
CCCCTAAACCTTGAAATCTTTCCAACAAAAGAGTAGAGACAACCAATGTCAGCTCTGCCCTGCCCCAATCTTTGGCCCACAGCATCTGTGAGCATCATAACAAGGCTGATTTACAACCACTAAGCCTTGGGGTGGTTTGTTAAAGAGCAGTAGTAATTGGAAGTGGGGAGAGAGAGGAGTGGAGAACTGGATGGAGGAGGAAGGCAAGAGAGTGGCATCCAGGGAAAGTAAGGGAAGAGGGGGTGTCATCAAAATAAGCGATGCACCAGGCTGGAGCAGTGGATGCGAGGAAAGAGAAGAGATCTGTCGATTTGTGCAGGATGCATTTTGGAAGTAAACTCAAGAGAACCTGCTGTATGCGATCACTGATGGAGGGTGGGTAAGAGGAAAGACAAGAGCCTGTGACAGGTCCCCCTCCCGGCCCTGGCGATTGACTACAACTCCCAGCATCGCTCGCTCAGGCCGCGGGAAGGGGAAAAAAAAAGTTTGGGCCAAGCATTCCCGGAATGCGCTTCCTGCTGGCGCGGGGCAGGGGGCGGGCGGGGAGACCGGGCGGGGCGGGGGGCGGCGCGGCCGGAGCCCGGGGCGCGCACTCAGCCCGGCCCGGGCACCAGCATGGCCGAGCCGCTGCTCAGGAAGACCTTCTCCCGCCTTCGGGGCCGGGAGAAACTTCCCCGGAAAAAGTCGGACGCAAAGGAGCGCGGTGAGAGAGAGGGAGATGGGGAAGAAGGGGCCCTGAACCCCGCCCGGCTTGGAAGAGGGTCCCGGGGCCCCAAGGAGGGACCGCTTAGAGGCTAGGGGAAGCCCTGCGGAGCCCCCTGTGGGTCGGGGTTGGGGGCCGGGGCAGGCAGGGGTCGTGGAAGTAAGGGGCCGGAGGGAGAGGGGGCGCGGACCGTTATGTGTGCTTGACTAGGGATGCCAGCTCTGCGGGCTCTTCGGGAGGCCCGGGAGGGGGCCTCACCCCTGACAGGAAATGGGGCCGAGGCTGAGCGCCTGGAGAGTGGAGGGGAGGAGGAGCTGAGAGGCTGAGAAACTGGGGCTTAGTCAGGCCAGGCTGGCGACACCCTGAGCCCTAGAGACCTGGGATGGGAGATGGGGGCGTACACCCTGCAGAGGGGGGAGAGAGGCGGTGCATCGATCATGGGGGCCACCTCCCAATTCCCTCATACCAATTAGCCCGTAACTGCAGCTGCACCCACCTTAGGCAGCCGCAGGAAACTGCCCCCTTATACAGATGGGGAAACTGAGGCACGGAGCAGTTTGGGTAATTTACCCAGTGCCAGTGAAGCGACTTAACAGCTCTGTGGACTATGCTACTAAATGAGAGCCCAGAGAGACTCCGGGAGTGGAAGTATGAGATGACCAGAGGAGGCAGTCAGCATGGAAGACCTTAAAGAATTGGGAGCTGCGTGGGACAGGAAGTCCTGGAAAGGAAGGGGACTTCATGGATCTGACCTCCCCCTAGCCATCTTCCCAGAGATTCCCAGGGTTCCCAGGGCAGAAAGAAGGGACAGGGATGCCCACGCGTGCCCGCGCGCGCGCGCGCGCGCACACACACACACAGGAAACAGCCTGAGATGTCGGAGGGAGGAGGATGGAGCTGTGGGGCCGGGGCGGGCGGAAAGCAAAAACTGTTGGGGTCTGTCTGGGCTAAAACACAGGGTCAGCTCCAGGATGAGGGCAAAGTTTGGAAAGAAAGGCAGCAGGGTGGGGAGTGACATGCTGCGGGTAAAGGAGAACCTGGCAGCCACACACTCGCTGTCATGCCTGCTCTGGGCTTCTAAGCAAGCTAGCGAGCATCCACCGTGGGCTGTGTGTGCCTGAGATAGGAGTGCCTCGGAAGTGCTCTCATGCTGAGATCCCTTGAAGTCTCCCTGAAGGAGGGCATGAAATCCACCCCCTCCGTAGTGAGGCTCAGATGGCAAGTGGTTTCCCCAAAGCCACCCACTGAGAAGGCACAAGGGCAGGGCTCCCCGCCAGCATTAAAGAGAGGCATGGGGACACAGAGTGGGGAATGCAGGGCCCAGGCCTGGAGAAACCCCTCTAGACCTCTGAGGCTGGAGGACAGACGGACAGAGTCCTGGTTGGGACACTAGGGCGGGGAGTTGAGGGCAGGGAGCTGGTATCGGATGAGACTGCCAGCCTGCTGCCACCCATTCCAAATGAATGTGGGGAGTGTCCAGGCTTAAAGCACCCCATCTCCCACAGGGGAAGAGCCCTGGGCTGGGGCTGCTCTGGGGGCAGTGGGAGGCTACATCTCACTCCCCTTGCTCTCTGCCAGGCCGACCAGCCCAGCGCCCGGAGCCCAGTCCTCCAGAGCCCCAGGCCCTGGAAGGACCTCAGGTTGGAGCGGAGGGCCCCCCCAGCCCTGAGGCATCTCGGAGCCCGGCTCACGGTGCCTACCTGCAGAGCCTGGAGCCCAGCAGCCGGCGCTGGGTGCTGGGCGGGGCCAAGCCACCAGAGGAGGCCACTCTGGGGCCAGGGGCACCTGGCAGTGGGGAGCCAGCCGGTGAGATCTGGTACAACCCCATCCCAGAGGAGGACCCCAGACTCCCGGCACCGGAGCTCCCAGGCCCACAGCCAGGCTCAGGTGAGGCAGACAGCCCGGCCTCTCCAGGTGAGCACAAGCCTCCCACCCTGGGGCCTGCAAGGTGACTACAGCATAATCACCCCATCCCAAGCCCAGATTTCTGGACCCTGAGGCCTGCTGTCCCCACAGGCGCAGCCCCCGCCAGCCCCCCGCCCAAAGCCTCCCGCACCAAGTCCCCCGGCCCGGCCAGGCGCCTCTCAATGAAAATGAAGAAGCTGCCTGAGCTGCGGCGCCGACTGAGTCTGCGGAGCACCCGGACGAGTCGAGAGCGCGAGCGGGCTGCCCCCGAGGGCTCAGTCATCAGTCGTTACCACCTGGACAGCAGCGTGGGGGCCCCAGGGCGGACAGCAGTGGCTGAGGGCGCACGGGGCCCGAGGGCGGGTTACCTCAGCGACGGCGACTCTCCCGAGCGCCCCGCGGGGCCTCCATCGCCCACTGCCTTCCGGCCCTATGAGGTGGGACCCTCTGCCCGGCCGCCCCCGGCTGCGCTCTGGGGCCGCCTCAGCCTGCACCTGTACGGGCTGGGGGGGGCTGCGGCCGGCGCCTGGGGCCACTCCGCGAGACCTCTGCTGCCTGCTGCAGGTGGATGGGGTGGCCCGGGCCCGAACCGGGCCGCTGCGTGGGGGGCCAGACTTCCTGCGGCTGGACCACACCTTTCACCTGGAACTCGAGGCAGCCCGGCTGCTGCGGGCCCTGGTGCTGGCCTGGGACCCTGGTGTCCGGCGGCACCGGCCCTGCGCCCAGGGCACTGTGCTGCTGCCCACGGTTTTCCGAGGTAGGGTGCATGGTCTCAGAGGGGGTGGGGAGGGCACAGGACTCAGCGCCCGGCTCCCTCCTCCCTCTAGAGTGCCCAAGGTGGGGACGTAGCTTGGCCTAGGAGACAGGGGACAGGAGGTGATGGGGGCAGAACCCACTCAGGAAGTCCCCCTTGTGTCTTTAGGGTGCCAGGCCCAGCAGCTGGCCGTGCGCCTCGAGCCCCAAGGGCTGCTATATGCCAAGCTGACCCTGTCGGAGCAACAAGAATCACCTGGCACAGCTGAGCCCCGGGTCTTCGGGCTGCCCTTGCCCCTGCTGGTGGAGCGCGAGCAGTCCCCTGGCCAGGTGCCTCTCATTATTCAGAAGTGTGTTGGGCAGATCGAGCGCCGAGGGCTGCGGGTAAGTCCCACCCCACCCTAGCTAGCCCCCAGACCTCAGAACCACTCCCCAGAACACCCAGGGTATGGAGGCCAGGCTTCCCCCTACCCCACCTGGGGAACTCTTAGCTCCAATCCCAGCCTAGACAAGGGCAGGAGCTCCCTACACCCCCAGATCCTAGCATCTAGCCCAGAACTCATGGGCCCTCTGTTCATTCGATAATATAGGATCCCAGCCCCTTTGGAGCTCAGAGTCTGTTGAGGAGAAAGACATGACTAATAAATCCCATATATGAAACTGGCTGGGATAAGAGTGAAGAAGCTGGGACAGCTTAAAGCAGAACCTGACCTGCTGGTTGGGGTAGTCAGGGAAGGCTTTCCAGAGGAGGTGACAAGCAAGCTGAAAAAGAGTCAAGGTTTCCTGAGTCAAAGGAGGTGGATGCCAGGACAAGTAATTTGAAGGGTTTACAGGGCTGTGTTGTCCAAGCAGCCAGATGGGATTCCCCATGACAGGTGTCAGAACAGAAAGGCAGCCAGCCCCCAATCTCTCAGCCCATTGCCACCTGGATCCAGGCCTCTGGCCCTCACCCCATAGGGCCCACATCAGTCTGTACTATGACAAAAAAGACACCTCTCTGCTCCTACCCCCAGGTAGTGGGGCTATACCGTCTGTGCGGCTCGGCAGCTGTCAAGAAAGAGCTTCGTGATGCCTTTGAGCGAGACAGTGCAGCTGTCTGCCTTTCTGAGGACCTGTACCCTGATATCAATGTCATCACTGGTCAGCTTTCCCCTTTGCTCTCCTGCCTGCTCCCCAGTCATCCCTCAACTCAAAGCGGTCCCTGTGGTCCCTCTGGGACTTCACCCTTTCTGTTGGCCTTGTTTTTACTTTCCTGAACCTGTCCTCTTCCTCTTTCCCCTCTCCCAGCCCCTGGTGAAGTTCCAGCCTCTGAACCCAGGGGTGCCCTAACCAGTGTGGGCCCTATATCCACAGGCATCCTCAAGGATTATCTTCGGGAGCTACCTACCCCACTCATCACCCAGCCCCTCTATCAGGTGGTGCTGGAGGCCATGGCCCGAGGGCCCCCAAGCAGGGCTCCGTCCAGCACTGAAGGCACCCGTGAGCTCCTCAGCTGCCTGCCAGATGTGGAGAGGGTGAGTTGGGCCCGGAGGGTGGGGTGAGTGGGCAGGACAGGGAGCGAACTGACAGCAGCAGAATGTTTCTCCCATGCCTGGCCTGGTGATGGCCATGAATGTTTGGCACCCTCACAACCCTAGTGCTGTTAGCATCCCCACTTTATAGATAATGGAAGCCAAGGCCCAGGGCAGTTGAGTGAGTTACCTCAGATTTCACAGGTAGGATGTACTGAAATTAACAGAATCTGAACAGAGGTCCGTCAACCTATCTTGAGGTTGGGATCCTTAAGATAGCTGTGGGATCCTGCCTCTGTGCCTCAATTTCCTCATCTGTAAAATGGGATTGCTACCAGCCCTGCCTAACACAGAGAGGAGAAGGTTCAAGCCCACGTTCTGCCATTTCAAAGTTGTTACCTTTGGCCTCAGTCTTCCCTCCAGCAAAATGGGAGCATAATAGTAATAGCTAAGTTCTAGCAGGATCATCTCCCAGCTATGAGACTCTGAATCTCAGTTTCCCCATTCTGAACCGCCTTAGTCTCCCTCGAGTGAGACAGGGGACCGACTTGGCCCACCGCACACTCTCTCAACCCTCTTCTCTCAGGCTACACTGACGCTTCTCCTGGACCACCTGCGCCTCGTGTCCTCCTTCCACGCCCACAACCGCATGACTCCGCAGAACCTGGCGGTTTGCTTCGGTCCCGTGCTGCTGCCGGCGCGCCAGGCACCCGCCAGGCCCCGCATCCGCAGCTCCGGCCCGGGTCTCTCGAACGCGGTGGACTTCAAGCGCCATATCGAGGTGCTGCACTACCTGCTACAAGCCTGGCCTGGTGAGCTGGCCCCCGCCCCCGGGCCCCCGAAGCGAGCCTGGTACCCCAGACGAGGCTTTCTCCGGCGGCCAGTTAAGAGTCTCGGGCTTCAGGCGAGACACGCCCCCTCGTCAGAGTAAAAGCCAGTACCTAGTTGCCTGAGCAACCAGTTCTAGCTCAGCCAGTGAAATCCCGATCCGGTCGAAGGCCTCGCCTTTCGACAGGCCAATCAGGGGCGTGATTACCTAAGCAGCCAATCAGAGGCCTAGGTGCCGCCGCTGGGCGTGACATCATCCAAGCCCTCTCTCTCCCACTGCAGATCCCCGCAGGCCCCCAGAGCCTCCGGAGCTCGTCCCGTACCTGCGGCCCAAACGACAGCCGTCGCTGCACTTGCCGCTAGCGAGCCCCGAAGTGGTGACTCGGCCCCGCGGCCGGGGCGGCCCCGAAAGCCCCCCGAGCAACCGCTACGCGGGTGACTGGAGCGTTTGCGGGCGGGACTTCCTGCCCTGTGGGCGGGACTTCCTCTCCGGGCCGGACTACGACCACGTGACGGGCAGCGACAGTGAAGATGAGGACGACGAGGCTGGAGAGCCCACTGGCGCTGCCGATTTCGAAGACGACTTCGAGGCGCCCTTCAACCCGCACCTGAACCTCAAAGACTTTGATGCCCTCATCCTGGACCTGGAGAGAGAGCTCTCCAAGCAGATCAACGTGTGTCTCTGAGCCGGGCGGGGCTGGACCCCAATTACTAAGGCCAGGCTCCTGGTTGCTAAGGCGGTGCCCTAACGACCCAGGGAGGACCAGACCTGTAGCCCGGGCCTGACTCCTGGTTAGTGGGGAGGTGTCTAGCGACCAGCCAGTCCGTTGCTGAGAATCATTCCCCATTTCCAGTACTCAGTACTTGGGCACTGGTTGTGAAGGCCAGGGATGGGGGACTTTAGGGACCAGCTATTGTGACCATCGTTTTCTTGAGTACCAAGGGCTTCTCTCCTGGCTGCCAAAAGGCAGTTCTGCTTGCAGGGCCGGCATATTTTGCTTCCCCTTAGCCAGGGAAACAGCAGTTACTGTGAGCATCACCCTGAGATGGTGAGACACCCTCCCAGTCAGTCCTTGCTGCTGCCAACCAAATCAGTATTAGCTTTGAGCACTGCACTCTGCATTTCCCTCAGTGGGCCCAAGGACTGTGAAGAAATGCTGTTTGAGGCAGGGTGTGGGGGGAGCCCCTCTCCTGGGCTCTGGCTCTAGATAGGAGCTTCCTGGGGCTTATAGGAAAACAACTGTTTTCACCACCCTCTTTTCCAGGGAAAACCCCATAATTGCCTCAAACCAGCAAAAGTAGACAGCAAGAGTCTGGCTCTTCCCCTCCCCAATTCTTCCTCCCCATTCCTGAAGAAATTGAGCACTTACAAGACCTCCCTTTTGGAGGGGCCCCACCTGAAGTGTCAGGCTGGGGGCACTTTGGTACGGAACATATTTATTGCCTCCCTGCGTGTGTGTCTGTGTGTGAGGAGTAATGTGTATGGACATGTCTAGAGTGGGTATGTGGGGCTCTTTCAGGGACCACAGAGGGGGTGGGGGGAAGAGTTTGCAGTGCCCAGGCACCCCGAAATCCCCAGTAATGGTGCCTCAGTGAGCCCCAGAGTTCCAGTGGGAGAGTAGGGTCCCCTCCTGTCTCCCCCCTTTCCCTCACTTCCATCTTTGTGGACAATAAATCAATATGCACAGGTTCTGGGATGAGTACTTGGGCCCCCGTGGACCAAACATGGTTTATTCAGTGTGTGAGACAGGAAGCTGCAATACTTTGGCCACCTGATGCAAAAGAGCCAATTCATTGGAAAAGACGCTGATACTGGGAAAGACTAAAGGGAAAAGGAGAAGGAGGCAGCAGAGGATGAGATGGTTAGATAGCATCACTGACTCAATGGAGGTGAATTTGAGCAAACTCTTGGAGATGGAGGGATGGAGGAGCCTGGCGTGCTACAGTCCATGCGGTCACAAAGAGATGGATGTGACTTAGCGACTGAACAACAAGTGAGGAGTGGAGAATGGACACAGTTGAGCTCACAAAGAAATAGGCCCAAGGACTCCCCAGGGCTGTCAGAGCCTCTCTTAGCTCCGACCCTCTCCAGCCCCCCCCTGTCCTCAGGGAAGATTGCAGGGTCACTGGGCCTCATGGCTTTGGCCCAGGGCAGGCAAGGATGAAACTCCAAGCCAGCTAGGCAGAGTCCAGGGGTGGGAAGACAGCCAAGAGCACTGACCCATGAGGCCCTACACGGCAATGGAGCCATCCCGGAAGTCCGTCCTCCCCATGAGGATGTTGACCACAACTGGGTGGCCGTCTTGGCACTGCTGCTGGGCGTCGCGCAGCACCTTGACCACCTGATGCTCATTCTCCCGTGAGAGCAGCAAGCCCTGGGCCCCCAGTCCCAGGGCTGCCTTGTGATAATCTAAAGACAGAAGGGCAAGTCAGAATGGCAGCAGAGACGCAGCCGCCCGTGCAGGGAGCCCAGGAGAGGCATACATTCAGCCGACCCTGAAACGGCGTTCCCCCTCCCCACCCATTCAGGCCCCTCTCACCAGTGTAGGCCAGGCCACAGGCCACATTGCTGCCCAGAGAGGGCACCTGCTCCCGGGAAATCTGGGTCCAGCCTGCATCATTTCCTATCAAGGCCATCACTGGGATCTGCAGGGAGGGAGAGGAGGCCAGGCCACGGCCTTAAGTCCCAAGGCTTGGCCAGTGGCAAGTGAAAGGCAGGGATAAGACCTCTGCCAGATAAGGAGCTCCCTCCCCAGCCCACCCCTGAGGATATCTTCCCAGAACCCCAGACTCTGAGCATCCCTTGGGTCAGCCCGCCCAGTCACCTTGTGTCTGACGAAGGTGTCAAATTCGATGAGGCTATAGCCAAACGCGCCATCCCCAAACAGGCACCAAACCTGAGGTGGGTACCAAGGATGGTTGGGCTGGCTTACAGCCCATAAAGCAGCAAGCCTCCCACCCCCAGCACGCTCTGACTCACCTCAGCATCTGGCCGACACAGTTTGGCCCCAAGTGCAAATCCGGCACCAACCCCCAGAGTCCCGAAGGCCCCTAGTAGAACCAAGAGCAGGTGTAAAGAGGCCCAGAGGAGTGCGAGCTGCCCCAGGTGTGGGTCTGCCCTTACCAGGATCGAGCCAACACAAGGGCCCGCGGGGCTGCACCAGGTAGGCAGCTGTGCCCACAAAGTCCCCGCCATCGACCACCAGGATGGAGTTGTCAGGCAGAGTGTCCTCTACCAGCTGCAGGACCCGCACCGGGTTGAGATGCTGGGCTACGGGCATCAGTGCCTTCTCCCTGTGACGGAGCAAGGCAGGTCAGCAGAGCCCGCAGCCTGGTCAGCCAGGAACCCACGACCCACCAAGTCCACTCTACCCAGCCCCTACCGAAAGGTCTGCTCCTTCTGTCGGTCGGCTTCCCGAAGCTCCTCTGCCCAGTCTGAGGCCCACATCTGACCCTGGAGGCCCTCCACCAGCTTCACCACGAAGGAGCCCACATCTCCTGGGGAAGGAAGAGGGCACAGCTGTGAGGAGAAGGCCACCTCCTTCCCTTTGAGCACCAGAGGCCCAAAGACAGCAGGAAGCCAACAGGCATCTGAGCAGGAGGCAAGGAAGCAGGCAGCGGGCTAGATGGGGGGGAGACGGCCTAAGGCAAAATAGATGAAACACCCCAGAGCCTGCCAGAGCCAGGGTTAGGGTGACAGGGGTGAGAGGGAGAGCAAGGCCAAAGTGAGTTAGCAGGGCATCCCTGGTGCCTCAGTGGTAAAGAATCCGTCTACCAGTGCAGGAGACACAGGTTCAATCCCTGGTCTGGAAAGATCCCACATGCCACTGAGCAACCAAGCTCATGCACAACTACTGTGCCTGTGCTCTAGAGCCCAGGAGCCGAACCCTAGAGCCTGTACTCCGCATCAAGAGAAGCCACCGCAATGAGAAGCCTGCACACTAAAACCAGGGAGTAGCCCCCACTGGCCACAACTAGAGAGAAGCCCCTGCAGCGATGAAGACCCAGTGCAGCCAAAAATAAGTAAAATTACAAAGTGAGTTAGAAACTCACACCAGCCTCTGTCTCCTGCCTCCCCCTTCACACCCTGGGTCACACAGACCTGTCAATTCTGCCTCTGAAACATGTCACTAAAAACACCTCTGTGGTCCAAGCACGTCTCGGCAACCCAGGCACACAGACTATTGGAGAGCGAACAAATAAGCTGATGACGATGTACCTTTCATCAGCTCCATCTCAGAAATGATCACACAAAGGCTCAGAGAAGCCGAGTTTCTCCTCCCTGTCCATCCCAACTCCAGGCCTCATGGTTTCTGTCCTGGCCTTAACGGCCCCCTTGCCTCTACCTGGTCCTCTCCAACTTGCTGCCCATCAGCTGCTCCAGTGGATCTTCCCAAACGTGAATGTACATGGTGCCTTTTCTTTGCTTGACACAAGTTCCCTCCCACCTACACTGCAGGGTAGAGTCAACATCCCTGAACGATGGGCAAAGCAGGACATGGAAAGGCTGTGGAAGAGGACTGAACAGGGGTAGAAGAGCCACGACAGAAAAACTGAGAGACCCCAGGGCGGGTCCTAAGTGCAGCGGGCAACATGGGAGAGTGCAGTCAGGACACATGATCACATGCACATTCCCGGGCCTTCCCCCTGGTACACATGCTGTGTGTGCGTGTGTGGGGGTGTGTGTGCTCAGTCGGGTCCGACTCTTTGTGACCCCATGGACTGTAGCCCGAGAGGCTCCTCTGTCCATGGGATTTCCCAGGCGAGAATACTGGAGTGGGGTGCCATTTCTTCCTCCAGGAGATCTTCCCAACCCAGGGATCGAACCTGCATCTCTTACATCTCCTGCATTGGCAAGAGGATTCTTTATCACTAGCGCCATCTGGGAAGCTCTGGTTTACAGTAAACAATTTTAGAGGTGGTAACAACTGACCTACGAAGGGGTATGACCATTTTATGCACAATAAAGATTTCTAAAAAAAAAACAAAAAAAACCCTATCCTTAGTTCATCCAGAAGCATCTATCTATCAGTCTAAGGGACAAATATGCATCTCCGGCCAACTGGGTGCCCCCTGGGGCAGGATCCAGGCCTTGGTCAGCAGCACCCAGCTCAAGCCAGCGGCAGCAGAGGTCAGAAAAAAAGGGACACGTACAAAAGGAGGGGCTCACCCTGCACAGCCTCTTGGGGCTTCCAGAAAATGTCTGAGTTGATCAGCATCTCCTTCCGGTTACGGTTGACAACAATGACTTTGCTGCTGCGGCTGAGGACACGGCCATAGGACAGGCGGAAGTCACAGACTGCTCCTGGGGGAAGGGGACGGGGTCTCAGCAGACAGAGGGCCAGCTTCCTGGGGGGGGCCTGCCACCTTACTCAATCCACTGTGGTACCCTGAATGCAGAAAGGTCCCCATCCTTCACCTCCCCGGTGCCAGTCCCACCTGCAATGAGACCGCAGAGCCCCACTCCTGGAACCTAGACTGGCCCCAGGACCTGGTGCTTTGGCCTTTAAGAATGTGAGAGAAGTCATGGCGTGTGTTCCTGAGGCCAGACCTCCAGAAGCCTTGCGGTTTCCATCCTTCTCTCTGGTATAACCTTGTTCCCCCGAGCTCTGCATGTTTCTCATCAACCAACAAGTGAACATGGCCAGGCTACCTAACTGGATGATGAGAAACGTGGAGGAGGTAGGGGGTTCTCCCAACCGAGGCCATGCTAGCCCAGTCCTGCAGCCAGTCAACCCCAAGTATACAAGCCACCCCAACCACTGCCTTCCCGCCTCCCTGACTGCAGACCCAGGGACGAGCCCTGGCAAAATGAGAAAAAATTGTCAGCTAACTCATAGGTGGGTCTTGAGAAATAATAAGCGCATTGGAAGCCACTGAGTTTCGGGTGGTTATTCCACAACAGTAGCTAACTGATAAAACTGTTATGTGCCTGGCAGGATTCAGAGCCCTTTATGTAAGAAGCTAAGTGTAGTCGGTGTACGGGCTGTGTCAGCGCTGTATAATGCACACATATGCAAGTGCTATGCGCACAGCCCCACAGGTGCCCACTCTCTGGGCATCCCCTTCTATGTAAAGCTGGGTCCCAGCACACGACTGCCACCTGGCGAGAAATCAGGGGTGAGAGGGAGGAGGATGGGTGATTATGAGAATAGGTGCCAGCCAGTACCCAGCTAGGGGGGCAAGGTCACACGGGCACAGAGGTATCTAGAGGGAGGGAAAAGGGAGGGAGGGTCAGAGGACCAGGCCCACCTGCCAGGACGACCACATCTGCCTTCTTTAGGGCGGCCCTGCGGTTCTGCCGGAAGTGGAGGGGGTGGTTGCGGCCCAGCAGTCCCCGTGCCATCCCCGCCAGGAAGCAAGGGATGCCCAGGGTCTCCACGGCAACCCTGGGGATCCAGGCAGAACGGAAGTGAGTGTGGTCCAGGGCCTGCCCCTCCTCCCAGGGGCCCAGGGGACCAGGCATGTGACAGTAGCAATAAGGGCAGGCCGGAGGCGCCTCACCGAAGCTTGTCTGCGGATGTCGGAGGCAGCAGGGCCTGGCTCCCAATTAGCATGAGGGGCCTTTTGGCCCGACTCAAGATCTCCACGCAGCGCTGGACCTGGGGCAAGAGGTGGGGGCTCAAAGAGCTGATCTCGGGTCACCAGGAGGCCCCCAAGATGACAGCCCCGATACTGATTCAGAGAGAAGCCACTCAGCATGTGGCGGGGGGGGGGGGTCCCTGGCCAGGGAACAGAGGTAAATCACCTGCTGGGGGGAAGCCTGGGGAATGTCCAGGGGCAGAGGCCCCTCAGGCTGAGGCTCCCAAGCACCTGCAAAGAGGTTGGCCAGGGAATTAGCTAAGTACCTGCGAAGAGAAAAGGAAGAGGCCATTACCAGGAGTAATTACCAGGGTTTCAGAAGCTGAAGCAGAAAGGCTCAGAAAGGGACCAGAAAGGCAGGACAGGAACAGAGGTGGATAAGCAATGGCCCAGGATACACAGGCCCCAGCAGCCAAGTGTCCAATGGCCTGTTTTCCCTTGGAAGCTTCCGGTGACCACCCCAACCTGACACAGACCTTGATAAACAAGGGAGACAGGCTGGAGCCCCTACTCCAGTACTCTTGCCTGGAAAATCTCATGGATGGAGGAGATTGGTAGGCTGCAGTCCATGGGGCAGCCAAGAGTCGGACACGACTGAAGTGACTTAGCAGCAGCAGCAACAGGCTGGAGCACCACAATCAGGGGCCAGAGCCACCGGGTCAGACAGATGTGGGCTTAGGTTCTGGCTCTCCTGCTTCCTGTGTGACTCTGGTTCAGTGACTTAACTTTTCTGAGCTTCCTCCTCTGTAAGATGTAAAAGGGACCATCTCTCCCAAGGTCCAGTGATCTATCCAATGAGGATATAAAGCATGTTGCAAAACACTGTACTGCTGTCTAGGCACCAAGTCGTGTGTGTCCAATTCCTTTGCAACCCCATGGACTGTAGCCCGCCAGCCTCCTCTGTCCATGGGATTTCCCAGGCAAGAATACTGGAGTGGGTTGGAATTGCCTTCTCCAAGAGATCTTCCTGACCAAAGATCGAACCCAAGTCTCCTGTATTGGCAGGAGGATTCTTTACCACTGAGCCACCAGGGAAGCCCAAATGCTCTTTAATGGGAGTTATTTAACAACGTGTTTCTCTGGCTTCTGACATCTCCTTATTCACTGGGTCACAGGGCCCTGACTCTCCACAAGACTTGGTGCAGGGCCCTAGAGACAAAGATTAATCCGGCTCCTTCCTGCCCTCACAGACAAAAACACACATGTGGGCATCAGCTGGATAGAATTAGTCAGAGCCTGAAGCTTCTGTTTCTCTTTTGAGGAGGAGTAAAGATGGCAGAAAATGAGAAGAGGAACCATGGGAAACTATATGTAGAAAGAATGCAAGGCATAAATCAGCCTTAGCGGGGTAGTTCCCTAACCATGCTGGAGGAAGTCTGGGAGACACCTTGCCTTATGCTTGATATGACTTTGGACTCAGCTCTAGTTTTTTAACTTATTTTATATTGGGTATAGCCAACCAGACCACCTGACCTGCCTCTTGAGAAACCTGTATGCAGGTCAGGAAGCAACAGTTAGAACTGGACATGGAACAACAGACTGTTTCCAAATAGGAAAAGGAATACATCGAGGCTGTATATTGTCACCCTGCTTATTTAACTTATCTGCAGAATACATCATGAGAAATGCTGGGCTGGAAGAAGCATAAGCTGGAATCAAGATTGCCGGGAGAAATATCAATAACCTCAGAAATGCAGACGACACCAACCCTTATGGCAGAAAGCGAAGAACTAAAGAGCCTCTTGATGAAAGTGAAAGAGGAGAGTGAAAAAGTGGGCTTAGAGCTCAACATTCAGAAAAATAAGATCATGGCAGCTGGTCCCATTCCTTCATGGGAAATAGATGGGGAAACAGTGGAAACAGTGGCTGACTTTATTTTTTGGGGCTCCAAAATCACTGCAGATGGTGACTGCAGCCATGAAATAAAAAGATGCTTACTCCTTGGAAGGAAAGTTATGACCAACTCAGACAGAATATTAAAAAGCAGAGACATTACTTTGCCAACAAAGGTCCATCTAGTCAAAGCTATGATTTTTCCAGTAGTCATGTATGGATGTGAGAGCTGGACTATAAAGAAGGCTGGGCACCGAAGAACTGATGCTTTTGAACCATGGTGTTGGAGAAGACTCTTGAGAGTCCCTTGGACTGCAAGGAGATCCAACCAGTCCATCCTAAAGGGGATCAGTCCTGGGTGTTCACTGGAAGGACTGATGTTGAAGCTGAAACTCCAGTACTTTGGCCACCTGATGCAAAGAGCTGACTCGTTTGAAAAGACCCTGATGCTGGGAAAGATTGAGGGCAGGAGGAAAAGGGGACAACAGTAGATGAGATGGCTGGATGGCATCACCGACTCGATGGACATGGGTTTGGGTGAACTCCAGGAGTTGGTGATGGACAGGGAGGCCTGGCGTGCTGCGGTTCATGGGGTTGCAATGAGTTAGACACGACTGAGTGACTGAACTGAACTGATAGCCAACTAACAATGTTGTGATAGTTTCAGGCGGACAGTAAAGGGACTCAGCCATACATATATATGTATCCATTCTCTCCCAACTCCCCTCCCATCCAGACTGCCACACAGCATTGAGCAGAGTTCCCTATACTATACAGTAGGTCCTTTGCTGGCTATCCATTTTAAACGTAGCAGTGTATATGTGTGCGCATGCGTGCTAAGTCACTTCAGTTGTGTCCAACTCTTTGCGACGCTATGGACTATAGCCCGTCAGGCTCCTCTGTCCATGTTACTTCCCAGACATGAATAGTGGAGTGGGTTGCCAGGCCCTTCTTCAGGGGATCTTCCTGACCTCAGGACCTAACCCGAGTCTCTTACGTCTCCTGCATTGGCAGGCCGGTTCTTTACCACTAGCAGCACCTGGGGAGCCCAGTGTAGACATATCTGTCCCAAATTCCCTGAGTATCCCTTCCCCCCATCCTTCCCCACTGGCAACCATAAGTTTGTTCTCTAAGTCGATGAGTCCCTATTTCATAAACAAGTTCATTTGCATCATTTCTTTTTAGGTTCCCCATATAAAGGATGTCATATAGTATTTCTCCGTCTCTATCTCACTTACTTCACTCAGCATAACAATCTCTAGAGCCATCCATGTTGCTGCAGATGGCACGATTTCATTCTTTTCTATGGACTCAGCCCTATTCTTATTTAAGGTAATAATGATTAATTCTTTTCTACTTCAGCATATGCTTTGCACTATCAAAATAACCTCACTTTATTTTTCACAAAATCTTAGTCTAGAGAGAAAAAGCAATGTTTGTCCACCTTACAGATGAGGAAGCTGGCAAGGTTTAATCACAATATACACAAGTCAAATCACTATGCTGTATGCCTTAAACCTACACTGTGCTGTTTATGTCAATTAGATCTCAATAAAACTGGAAGAAAAAAAAAAGAGAGAGATTTAATCATTTGTTCACAGCTAGCTAGTGGCAGTTCTGTGATTTGAACCCATCTCCCTGGACTTGCATTTCACTCCAGCTATGTTACAGATGGAACATAGCTGTGTGGATTAAGCACTGAAGGTTCCTTCAGGCTGAACCCTAGTGCACCATTAACAAACTGGACAACTGCATGCAAGTCATTCAGCTGCCTTGGGTCTCAGTTACCTAATCCGTGAAATGGGCTGAATAATACCTCTGAATCTTAACTCTAAGGGTTATTATAAAAGACATGAGTCAACCTGCTACACCATGAGCTGGCCTTCCAGGTGCTCCTCAATGCCCAGGGAGCAGGGACCTGTCTGTCCTATTCATGCCCATCCTGGCACCTAGCACATAGTGTCACCCACTAAATACTTGGAGGGGGAGTAGAAGGCAGAGGGGCAAGGATAGGTAAATGAAAGGGACAGAGGGGGAAGAGGAGGAGAAAGAAGAAAAAAACTGATTCTCCCTTCTGTGTCCTGTTTCAGCCAGGTCCACCTCAGTGGTGACCAGAAATGATTCCTCTCACATACCTCTGCTCAGTCTATGCCCCTACTTACAACCTTTTTTATAGTCTCTCAATGGAAAGAAGTTCCTCCATGAAACTTGCAGCTCTTCAAGGAAAACCTTCAAGCTTATCCCACTCCAGGCCTGCTGCTCTGCTCTCTCCAACACCCAGGCTACTCACCACTCAAAAGTCCCATAGGAGGCCCCAGAGTGAACTGTGCCCACGTCACGGGCCTGTAGGGACCCACTGTCCCCTTATCCTGTCCTGCTGCAGGTCCAGACACTCATATGAGATCCATCCACATCTCTGCATTCCACAGCTATCACCTAGATTCCAGGCCACCGTCATCTCTCATCCCAGGGACTGCCACATCTCCTCCTTGGCTTCCCAGCTCCCACCTGACCCCAAAGTCCACTCTCTGGCAAGAGCCCGAGAGATCGTTAATAAAAACCCAAACCAGGGCTTCCATGATGGCTCAGTGGTAAAGGATCCACCTGCCAAAGCAGGAGACCCGGCCTCAGTTCCTGGCCTTGGAAGACCCCACGTGCTTTAGGACAACTAAGCTCAACGACGACTGAGCCTGTACGCCACAGCCCGGGAGCTGCAACTGCTGAGGCCCACACGCCCTAGAGCCTGTGCTCCAAAACAAGAGAAGCTGCTGCAGGGAGAAGCCCACAAACAGCAACTAGAGAGAGTGGCCCTGACTCGCCACAACTACAGAAAAGCCTGCACAGCAATGAAGACCCAGCACAGCCAAAAAAAAAAAAAAAAGCAGGGCATCCCATGCCAGTGCTTAAGGTGGTAGTGCTTCTCAACGGCTCTCAAATTAAAAACAAAGCCCCAGGGACTTTCCTGGCAATCCAGTGATTGATTAAGACTTTGCCTTTCAATGCAGGGGTACAGGTTCAATCCCTGATCTGGGGGCTAAGATCCCACATGCCTGGAGACCAAAAACACACAGGGCAGAAGCAACATTGTAACATGTTCAAGACCTTTTATTTAAAAAATCACAGCCATTTGTTTAAAAAAGACAAAGGTCCAGGTCTGCCCAGGTGCTCCTGCTGACTGCTCTCAGCTCAGCCTCTAGCCTTCTCCCCTTTGCTCACCTGCTGCCATCACAAGGGCCACTTTGCTTTCCAAACCCACAAACTTCATTCCTGCCTCAGGACCTTTGCCTATGCTGTCTCCTCTACCTAGAACACTCTCCCCGTGGCTGGCTCCTCTCAAACTAATGTGCAAATCAGTGAATGAGTCAAAGAAAGGCTGGGTGCTGGCAGGGATCTATGGGAGAAGCCAGAGAATATGAGAGGGAGTAGTAGGAGCTGGGCTACTTACCAGTGGACTGCTCGACCCACGAGGCCCTTGGGCTGCTTAGCTGGCACCATCTCCTTCTGAACCATGAAGTAGGGGTACAGCACGTCCACAGGCAGTTCCACAAACACCGGGCCTGCACGGAGACAAGCAGAACACTCAGTCTGCTGTGCCTCCCAGGTCCCAGGGCAGGACCACTGCCCAGCCCCCGCCCCACCACCTACCGGGGGTGCCCGACTGTGCAGCGGCTATCGCGGCCCTCAGGGTGGGGATGATATCCCGCACTCTCCGCACAGAAGCACAAAACTTGCAGAGCGGCCGGAACAGGGACATCTGATCAATTGCCTGGAGCGCACCCCGATTCTAGTAGAGCCAGCAAGAAGTCCAGGAAGTCAACACATGAGCACTTCCAGGGTCCCTGCCACCTGCCCCCACCCCTACCAGGACAGGGCACCTGCAGCAGGGTGCTGGCAGCCCCACCCAGGAGCAGGACTGGGGACTGGGCTATCTGGGCATTCTTCACCGCAGTCACTGTGTTGGTGAGGCCGGGGCCTGCCGTCACTGCTGCCACACCCACCGTCCCTGGAACACAAACCCTATCACAGCTGGGTCCACCCTCCCGGCCATGTTCCCCTCCACCTCCAAATAAAATCCCTGCCCCCTCAAAGACATCCCAGTCTCACCAGCCCCCAGGCCTCCCCGTTCTGCCCTCACCGGTCAGGCGGGCTACAGCATCGGCAGCAAACACGGCTGTGACTTCGTGGCGGGTGTCCACCACGCGGATGCCCAACTTCTCACAGGCCACCAGCAGTGGTGAAATGTGCCCACCGACCAGCGTGAAGACGAAGCGCACACCATGGGCCTTCAGCACGGCTGCCACGTTCTCCCCACCATGCCGGATGCTTGCCGTGTCCACCTGGGCCAGGGGAGGAGAGGAGTGAAACTGTCAAGGACCAAGGTGCAGGCACCAGGGCAGGTAGGAAGAGGAATTATCCCCCTCCCCCAGGATGGAGGGGAGGGGCAAGGTGGAAAGGCAGGGGAAGCTTGGTGTTGCTTTGTTGTTGTTTAGTCGCTAGATCATGTCTGACTCTTTTGCGACCCACATGGACTGTAGCCCGCCAGGCTCCTCTCCATGGGATTTCCCAGGCAGTAAACACTAGAATGGGTTACCTTCCTTCTCCAGGGGATCTTCCCAGCCCAGGGGTTGAACCCGCATCTCCTGCATTGGCAGGTGGATTCTTTACCACTGAGCCACACCAGGCACCTTATCAGAGCCTCCGGACAATAGATGCTTTTACAACTACAGAGACCAGACGCCTGAGCAAGATTCAAAGTCCCATTGAATCAGTGCTCTCAAGGCACCTGTGGCGCAAGCCAGGAAGAGATGTTAGGGAAGGTGGATCCACAGAACCCAAAGGAGCTTGGCCAGAAGCCACCAGCTGGGGCTCCAGAACGGCCTGCCCTCTGGTATCAGGGCAACAGGAGACTGCTGACTCCAGTCTCCCAGGCCCCTCCCACCCACTGGACCAGGCCCCGCTCACAGGCTGCCAACCGCCAAGTGCCTAGCAGGGGAGCAGCCTGGGGCAAAGACAATGCTGGGGCTTCCCGGCCCCAGTGTCCACACAGCCCCGCACACCAAAGGCCTTCGCCATTGTTGCTGTGGTTGTTTAGTCACTCAGTCATGTCCAACTCTTTTGCAACCCCACAGACTGCAGCCTGCCAGGCTCCTCTGTCCACAGGATCTCCCAGGCAAGAATACTGGAGTGGGTGGCCATTTCCTTCTCCAAGGGATCTTCCCAACGCAGGGATCAAATGCACATCTCCTGCACTGGCAAGCAGGTTTCTTACCACTGCACCACCTTGGAAGCCGGGGCTTTGCCTTAAACCTTTACAAATCCACAAGGCTAGTGGGTGCTGCTCCAGGTTAGGAGGGAGACTTCTTGGTGGTCTAAGTGGTTAAGACTTTGCCTTCCAGTGCAGAGAGTGTGGGTTAGATCCCTGGGCAGGGAGCCAAGATCCCAAATGCCTGGTAGCCAAAAAAACTGAAAGGTAAAACAGAAGCAACACTGTAACAAATTCAGTAAAGACTTAAAAAAAAAAAAGACAGGGAGAGGGTCTGGGAACTGGTGAATTTCTGAGAGAAGCTAAGTAGTTCAGAGCCAGGTCTGTGGTGTCATTTCTTCCCCAAACAGGTCACCTAAGGCAAGCCATCACACACCCTCTCTGAGCCTCCGTTTTCACTTGTGGAAAATGAAGACAAACTGTTGGGCAACTTGGGAAAATTGCTCTAAACCATTGAGCAGAGCAGACAGCTACCCTCACGAAACTCACGGCCAGCCACATCCTCTGGGGCCTGCCCTCAGCACTCTGACCCCGCCGTGTTAGGGCACATCTTTCCGTGAAAAGGACTGGGGGGCCCCAAGAAAGAGGGTAGGTGGGGTGTGGAGTGCCTGGGCAGCTACAGCTTCCCCGTGGCCTCTTCCTAGAGGCAAAGTCCAGGGTCCCGGAAGCAGTTCCACAATAGCAATAGGATCCTAGAATTTTCCGACCAGTCAGTTGCTCTGCATTAATCGAAACCTCACTCTCCCCGCCTGTGAAATGGCTTAGCTGGAAACGGTGCTAACGGAAGTCCACTCCTTTGACTGCCCCCGGCCTGCCACCCCTGTATGCCCCGAACCTTGTGCATCAACTGATAGAAGAGCCCCAGGCGGTGAGCGGCGCCCAGCAAGGCGGCCACTAGCGTCCCGAAGGCCAGGAGCAGGAAAGAGGGGAAGAAGCCCCAGGCTGGGGCGGCAGCCGCCGCGGTCTCCATGAGCTGACACCTAAGGAAGAAAGGGGAATGCTAGGACTAGGACGCGACAATTAAATTATCCAGAAGGCACACCCCCTCTCCGGGCCCAGATCCCGGCCACGCCCCTTGCCGCGCGCACCTAGACGATCACACCCCTTACACCTCCAGGCTCCTAACCAGGCCACACCCCTTGCAACGCTAGCCCAACACCCCCGCCCCTTACATTACCACGACCCCATAAATTAGGCCACCACTGGTCAATGCGGCGACAACGCCTCCAATTATTTCCCGCTTACCTGCTTTCCAATGGGTCGGCGGCAAGTCCCGCCTCTCTTTGACACCAAAGACCCGAATCGTAGTCCTAGCGGTGAGCCCACCCCACGACTACACCCCCAAGCCGGCGTGCATGACCCTCTCCTGAAGCCGGATCCCTCCCCTCCAGCGAGCGCCTGGACTCCAATCGGACTCCCGATTCCAGGCAGCGAGTCAAGGTCAGATCGGATCAGGATGCTCCTCCTACCCTCGTGGCACTTTAACCTTCATCCATAGGAAATGGCGCTGACGCCAAAGGAATTCGGCGCCCTGCGCGTCACGTGACCAGGCGCCAGCCTTGAATGGGCTGGGCCAAGTACCCGTGTCCCTGCCCCTTTCGGCCCCTCGGATTCCCCCTCCGCGCGTGCGCGGAGCCCTAGCCACGCTCCGGGACACAGGCCCCTCCTCTAAGAGCTCTGTCTCTACTGGCCGCCTCTAGCACAGGCTCCGCCCTCCCTCGCTTCTCATTGGCTTGCGCTGCAAGCCTCACACTCGCACACCTTTTTTTTTTTCTTTAACGAGAAGCCACTCCCCCTCTATGACTTTCTGTAGCCGGGAGTCTAGCGGATCCGCCCTCCTCCGTTCTCCCCTTGTCCCGAAGTTGCTCGCCTGCAGATTCCCGGCCTTCCGAGCTCAAACCGCTTTCCGCAGCAGGCATGCTGTACGCCCCTTCACGTTGGCCCAGCACGGACGGTCACAGACCCCGTGCCCAGTGTCACCATCCGTGATCTCACCCCAAAGAAGCCCTGCCCCTCGCTCTGGCTCCAGACTGGGTCTCCCACCCCACTTCTACCCTAGGCCCGCCTCCACTGTTTCCCTTACCCTCGTAGGCCCTGCCCACTTCCTGCAGGTTTGGGGGTTTTTTGCTTCCAGTGAAGGAGAGGGGACACTCTCCCCGTTCCAGCCACATCCCCGTTTCACCACATTGCAGCCTTGCGGAAAAACGATATCCCCATCAGTTAAGGGGGAGTAATTATGGTCCCCAACGCTCTGCTTCTCTCCAAGACAAGCCCTGCCGTTTTTACACTGGCTCCCATCCCGAGTCAACTTCTGGGGTTGCCCTCTGAGAATTCTACCCCATCGTTCATATTCCATAGAATCATTCTGTTGCAGAAACCAGTACTCAAGGTTTATTATGCCAGCGGGCCCAGAGGAGTTAACACTCCAAACTCTGAACCCTGAACAAAGGAGTTACCGAGTTTTTATACACAAACAGGCATGATTAAGCAGGTTTGCTGGGGTTGGGCGATTGCAAAGAGCCGGACAAGGGTGAGATAAGCTCCAGTTCCTAGTATTGTGAGTCCCCAGTTTCTGAGACCTCTGTGATCCAGATTTTGCAAGGAGCGAACCGAGTTACAGAGGCAGAAGGAGCAGGAGGGTATGTAAAATTTTAACTTTTCCTCTTCAATTCGACCTGAAAAAGAAATTCATAGGGCCCAATCTCCATTTCAGGCCTGTTCATGCTGATCATGCTCGGGCACCTCTCTGAACTCTGTGCTTAGTGCCTGTGAAAATTACAATGGAGGGATTAGGCCCCCCTCTGGACAGGAGAATCTGGAAGGTTAGATCCAGGATACTCAACACCTAAGTGATAACATGCACTAATCACCCCCGGCTCCTGACAGGTCATAAGCCCTGGCTCCTGACAGGTCATAAGCTTTCTGATAGTAACCTCGGGCTTATTGATTATCGACTGTTCTAACACATGATACTTGAATGATGGCATTATTGTGATTGTATTTACTTTTCCTCTGTTGATGTAAGTTCCGGGTGATTTGCGGTGGTGGGTTTAGACACGTACACATGGGTATAAAAGATCCTCACAAATGCTGGTCGGGGTCCTTGGCTAAGAGGAGACTCTGCCTTGGGCCCGCCGGTGTAATAAACTGCACTTCACTGTCTGCATTGTCCTTCTGAGTGAGTTTGCTTCCCAGAGCGCGTGGCTACAACATTTGGTGCATTGGCCTGGAAGCTCCTCACTTTGAGGAGACAGGTCTCATATGAGGCCACCCAGAGGCTTTGTAGCTTGAATCTCCTAGAGGGGGGAGGCGCCTCGCCCCTCTGGAAGATTTCGGTTTTTCAACGCCCAGTTCCTTCGTTTTGGCAGGCAGTGAACGGCAGCAAGGGAACAGAGCGCTCAGGTGAGGAGGAGCCCACCAGGTAGGGTGGAAGAGGGGGCCTGATCACCCCCCTGGGAGGGACTAGAGGAAGAGACGCATAAGAAACTGATTTGGGTCGGCGGCGATAGCTGCTCTGCCGCCCGTGCCAGGGTTGAAGAAAGGGAACTTAGGGTTTAAGAAAGCCAGTTAAGAGGTGTGTCCACGCCGTCTTAGGGAACGTGCGGAGCGGTCACCAAGGATTTTATAGAAAGGATATCAAACTCTGTGCGCTCGTATTCTGCCCTCCCCTTCAGGAGGTACCCATCTGCTGTGTGACCCATCATCCCCTCTCTCAGTGGAGACAGGTAGATTGGCTCTGGAAATGCGCTGGAGGCTCTAGCCGGCATAAGACCGAGGCCCAGCATCCGTTGCTGGAAGGCAGCTGGCTTTGTAAGAGCGCTGGAGGGTAAGGTACCTCTGGTAAGGGAAAGGGACAGAGGGGATGGAGAGAGCCCCTCTGGTGTGTCTTCAGCTGACATCTGGTGTTCGTCTGTCTGCCGTGTCTTTGTGTGTGCCGGCATTGTCAGCGTCTTGTGTACCTGGTTTTTGTTCCGGTTTTGCCTCCGGACTCGGACTCCCGGAGGACTGTTTGTTCTGTCTCTCTGTCTGTCCGTGTGGCTGTACTGTGAGCCACGCCGCTGAGCAGTTCTCCTGGGTGCCCCTCCCAATGGAGTCTCTTGCTTTGTCAGCACATGTGTCTTCTTGGACAATTCATTTCCAAGTGTTAGACAAAAACTCAGCTTCGGGCCCTGGAAGGGGTCCCCTTCTTCTTCACTGAGATTGACGTCTTGATCATTCGGGGTACTCAGGGGCCGGCTTGCCTGCCAATGGACTGGACCCAGCGGCCGCAACTGGAACCCTTTTGTCCCTGGTCTCCTCCTGATGCAGACAGCTGGCCAGAGTGCCCCAACCGGTAAGAAACAAGAGACTTTATTGACCTCTAAACTTAGAAAATGAAGCTAGATCCTGCTTTGTGTCTGTTTAAATATGTTTTGGTATGTCTTTGTCTTTGTGTAATAATTTTTGAGGTTAATTTATAAATGAGCTCTATTTAATTGGCTTAAAGAAAGATAAGTGCTTACAAATCAAATAATTCTAAATTAAACAATAAATTCCAGGTTCATGTGAACTGGGAAATATTCAGTATTAGATACCTGATATTGATGTTTGTTGATCTATATCTGTAATAACCTCAAGTTTAAAAAAAAAGGAGAGAAAAAACCCTCTAAAAATGTAAATGAGATATGAGCTTTTATATGATTATTCTTTAAGTATATCTGTCTAAAATAGTCTCTCCAGATTGACATAACTTGAATTTTTAAGGGTTATGCTAAGTGTGCTAAGTGTTAGAAGTCTATTAAGTAGTTAAGGTCATTTCCTTTTACAGAGAAACTAAAGAGATTTAGGACTGTAAGTGAATAATGTTTGGTGCCATCCTAAAATGTTCTAAGAAAGCAAGGGTTTTAGAAATTATCACTGGTATTTATATCCACCAATCTATAGAATGCTAATATAAAGGTCAGTTCTTGGTTGCTTAAGGAAAGTAGGATGTGTGTTTTCAGTAAAGAAGGTATAAGGAGTGAAATTACATTTTATGAAGGGAAAAGGAAGTAGGTCTGATTTATAGGTGGCTGTTTCAGGACGGGAGAACAAAGGAATGGGTACAGAAAGTGACACAAATGTTTTGTGGAAAGTGGACCCCAAGGAAAGAGTTTTGTGCATAAATACGAGTTTTCTTGAGATGTTGAACTACCTTTGATGATAGATTTTAAGTTTATCTCTGAAGTGATCTGTTCTATGTTTATCTTTGAAATCTTTTGTTAATTTTGGCTTAGTGAGTCACTGTTGTTTCACAGTGACTTATATGATCCTATCTGACTGTTATAAACCCTTTTCATATTTATTGACAATACTTTCTAAGTCACTGACCTCTAACTAACTTTGGGGTGCTTCAGAGGGCCCCTGAAACATCCCAAAGAGAGATATTAAACTAGTTGTGTTTATTTAGTGGGTTAAATTACATAAAAAATATTATCAAATGAGTAATAAATCCACTCATGTTATAATATAAGGTAAAATTACTAATACAGATATTCTAGAAATTATATGGAGTTCTTAACATTCTGATATGTCCTGGTACTCTAATGGAAAACAAGATGACCTCACAAAAGTTAACAAAAGGACTGAATGAACTTTATGGTTTCTATCTGAAAAATTACAGGTTAGAATCTTGTGTTTTCTGGGAGTAGGGAAAATCTTCCTCTCAAACTAATTATGAAAATAATTTGGTAAAATTATACGTTATAAACAATACAATTATATTTTCTATCTAACTTCTTTGGAGATTTGAAATTCTTAGGTTTCCAGTAAGCTTATCAAATGAGCTAAGAAGGTTATCTCACTAACAGGCACAAAAATCCCAGGAATTTTGAGACTTTTAAGGGAATAATTCACCCAGATGTGTTGGGCAAAGTCTGTGATGGGCCTTTGGTGTGAGTTTCCCAGCCTTGTTTTATTTTAGGGGTTCAGTCTGAGACTCTATAGATGTTTCAACAAAATAAAAAGTTTGTGATCAATTGTGAGTATATGAATCATCAGACCAAGGTTAGTGAGAACAGACCTGTTTTACAAACAAACTAGCCTTGATCTGGTTATAGCTGATGAAAGTGAAGATAGCTTTAGGGACAAAATGATGTTTCAATAAATATTAAATCCCAGTTTGTTAATGGAGGTCTAACAATGGAGGTAGTAAGACTCAGTTCTTAGTTCTTTGCTGTTAAGTGATATTAATGTAAACTTTAATTGAATTCCTAAAGAACACCCTAAGTTTGTTTCTGAAGCTTATCTCAGTAATCTATCTTTGGATGAAGATCAGATGCCTCATGATCTGCAACCAGGACTGGAAAAAGACATAATTTAAGGGACTGTCTGTCTCCAACCTGGATGGAAGGACTTTTTGTCAGGAGAAACTACACTATACCAGGATGGGAAGACAGCGACATCAGAGGTGGACAGCTTGCCTAGGATGCTGGACCTGATTCGTATGATCATTTATAATGTTTTCTTGGCTTCTTGGACCTTTGCATATAAATCAAATGCTTTTCTGTCATAGATCTGATCCTAGGCTAGTTTTAGAAATCAATCCAATTGTTGGGTTTGTGGCCAATTGCCTGTGTCTAGTTCTGGGTTACCTTGGTAGGTTTCTCCGCTACAAGAGTCTGACTGGTTGGCCCCGAGAAAATTTACTTAAAAAAAATATTATAGTCATATTCAGGCCACTGTGATATTACTAGATGGGATCCCCTCTCCAGGCCAATTAATAATGCCTGCTCTGACTCTGGCCATAAATTTGAGCTTTTTCCTATTGCTCAAGCTTGGTCGGAACAACAAGAAAAGTTTCAGCAAAGGAAGAAAAATCTCCCACAATTATGGGATAGATTTGCATAGATAACACCAGGTTATGGTAATTTGGGTTTAAAGTCTCCTCTGTGTTAAAAATAATTAAATCATACTAAAGATGATTAGTCTAGTAGCGCTAGAGGGCTGGACTGTGTGCCTTATAGACAGTGGTGCCAATATACAGTTTCCCTGGAAGATAAAGATTCTGCAGAGTGGGTCAGAGGACCTGATGTATACTGGGCTACATTTAATAGAAGCTCGTGACCTAAGTCTTACTTGTGACTTTGCTGGTACTGCTGGCTATGTTATTTGTATTTCACCTGTTTTACAAGATTGCCCTTTTTATACTGCAAATGTGTGTCTGAGGCTTCTAATAAAGTAATATATAGTCCCATATGAGATCGATGATGGTAACAGTGTAACTCTAGATATGAGAAAAAGCAACAAGAGGAAATATTTTCCTGGACCAAGAGGCTAGTAAGACAGGTGGTCCAGAGAATTCTGGATATTGTTTTATGGCCTAGTCCAGTGACAGCACATTGAGTGGCCTGTCAACGGAATCTTTGCCAAACCTGAGAATGGACATTCTCAGCACCATGAGATAAAATGGTCATGAAATGCCCCCCTCAAAATCATGGTCAGGTTTTCGAGCAAAAAGGGGCTCTGCCAACGAAAGACTGACACTTGTCACCTACGTCTACAACGATTAAATCATGGCCACTGCAACTGCTGACTTTCAACGCCCCTGCGAGGAGTTCAGGGTGAAAATCAGGAATGAGGCACTCTGTGCTCTGGGAAAAACTGGCAGAACAGGCCTTCAGATAGTTAGATCTTTTCAGGAGAAGATTTTACAAGTTCCAATTCTTGCATCTTCTCATATCTAGAAAAACACTGACATCATTAATGGTGACATCTGCTTTGGCCATTACGAAAAATTTTACAAGTAAAAGTCAAATAGGGTAGCTATGGTTCAGACATCCTGAAAAATAACTGGGTGATACTATAGATGTAACTTCGGATTAGACGCTGTATTGCTAAACACTTGAGTTTTCTGAGTCATGTCAGGCTTAGACGCTACCATTCTCAAAACAAAGACTCTAGGATTTGCCTTTGCCCATGGCAGTATTAAGCCCACGCCCCCGAAGAGACTGGAGCATTAGATATACTCACAGCAGCCCAAGGAGAGACTTGCGCCATAATTAAAGTCGAATGTTGTGTATACATACCTGACCTGTCTGGAAATGTATCCACTGCCTTGGAGGATATGCAAAACCAAGTGAAAGCCATGTCTAATGAACATATTCCCTTTTGGACTTCGGTCCTATCCTGGGTAAAGGGAGACTGGTGGAAAACTATTGTTACTGTTGTCATAATGGTTTTAATCATACTGCTCTGCGGGCCTTGTTTCTTACAATGCCTTGTGAATTTTGTAACCCAGAGGTTGATAGTGTTCTCTCATCTAGATGGCCGGAGGACTAAGATAAAATATATTCCAGTGAATGATGCTCGTTATAGAAACTAAGAGCATCAAGATGGGGGAATGAAGAAGGAATTCATAGGGCCCGATCTCCATTTCAGGCCTGTTCATGCTGATCATGCTCGGGCACCTCTCTGAACTCTGTGCTTAGTGCCTGTGAAAATTACAATGGAGGGATTAGGCCCCCCTCTGGACAGGAGAATCTGGAAGGTTAGATCCAGGATACTCAACACCTAAGTGATAACATGCACTAATCACCCCCGGCTCCTGACAGGTCATAAGCCCTGGCTCCTGACAGGTCATAAGCTTTCTGATAGTAACCTCGGGCTTATTGATTATCGACTGTTCTAACACATGATACTTGAATGATGGCATTATTGTGATTGTATTTACCTTTCCTTCGTTGATGTAAGTTCCAGGTGATTTGGGGTGGTGGGTTTAGACACGTACACATGGGTATAAAAGATCCTCACAAATGCTGGTCGGGGTCCTTGGCTAAGAGGAGATTCTGCCTTGGGCCCGCCGGTGAAGTAAACTGCACTTCACTGTCTGCATTGTTCTTCTGAGTGAGTTTGCTTCCCAGAGCGCGTGGCTACAACAGATCCATTAAAACAAAACTTCACTTCCGTAGGCCCCACATTCTTCACGTGTTACTGTCCATTTGCTTCTCTTTTTAGCAAAATCCACCTATGCTTGCTGTCTCCATGAGTTCTTCTATTCCCTTTGTCTTATAAGAACATACATTGAATAATCCCCTGGATAAGGAAATGGCAACCCACTCCAAGTATTCTTGCCTGGAGAATCCCACAAACAGAGAAGTTTTAATTTTTAGTAATTATTGATAGGTACATTCTTTTTAAATTTTTTATTCATTTATTTATTCTTGGCTGCACTGGGTCTTCCTTGCTACATAGGGGTATTCTCTAGCTGTAGGTGAAAGATTGTTGCTGAACCATGAAAAACGCCAGGATTCTTGGCCTCCGGAGGAGAAGAATTCAATCCAGGGCCAGAGACGAGGCATGATCGCTCAGCGCTTTTGTGTAATACAGTTTTAAAAAGATATATATATATATAATATATATATTTATAAAGTGTATATATATGTATATGTATAATAATGTATAAAAGAGATAGAGAAAGCTTCTGACAGAGACATCAGAAGGGGGCAGAAAGACTACCCGCCCTGCTAGTCTTTAGCTGGATGTTATACAGCTACTAGCAGTCTGCTAATTAAAGAAAGGGAATGTCAAAACTCAGAGAATGTCACCAGGAGTCATCCCGGGCCATAAAACATTTGACCTGAACCTTGAGGAAAGGCGGATTACCACACAAAGTTTCATTAACATAGATTAGGAGAACAATGAATGAGTATAACATACTGTTTGTCAAGTTGATTCTGAGCCTGAATCTGAGCCTTTAGGCAGAACCGACTTGCAGATAGGTACAATAACAGAGCTTAGGCTCCGTTTTATTTAGAAAATAACAGGAAAATACATTCTCAAAACATGAGGGCATGCCAACCCAAAGAGAGAGAGAGAACGAGCACCTGCAGTAGGGATAGAAAGACCCCCGGCCCTTTGGCTCCTCTTTTTAATTTTTTTCCTCCCCCTGAGCCTGCCCTATGTAAATTGGCTTAGCCAGGAATGTTGTTTGTTCCACTTGAGGTCCTCACTCGGGTATTCAGGCATTCCTTTGTTCTATTTTCATGGGCTTTTCCCTTCCTTGTCTTTTAGCCACCACCATTCTGGACTCCTTTTCCCTATTCTAACTACCTAACATTCCCCCCTTCAAAAGATGGGACGTTGGGAATTCTTTGGGAATAGGGGCCTCGAGGTTTTTCTGGCTACTCCCTGCTGAACTGGGACGTCGAGGGATATTGGGCCTCCCCCTCTTGCTAGTCTCAAGCCTCAGAGTCCTTATAGCGGTGTCCATCTAAGGGTGAGTGATGTTTTCCATGGTCAGCTGTAGTTTAATATATTCTTGTTGAACTGGCACCGCATGTTGTAGCTTGTTGACCTGAGCCGAGACAAAACAGGTTAGACAATTGATAATGCATGGAGCAATCATAAGCAGCATCAATATGGCATAACAAGGACTAGTAGAGGCATTAGCCAACTCCAAATTCCCATCGCCAAGATGGCTCAAGTCCCTCCTGGTTCAGGGATCAGAAGGTCTATCTCCTGTCTGTTTTGGAATACAACCCCTGCCAAGCTCTGTTGGCTCTTTAGAGCTGTCCTGAGAAATCTTATCCCCAGAAACCAGATTTTGGGGGTGTTCATTAGAATGGCACTCATTTGTAGTCCTGAATAGGTATCTGAGATCTCCCAGGGGCTCACAGGTGTATTGAGTGTCCTCTTCTGTTGTCTTCCAAGGCTTGACCCATGAGTAGTGAATACAGGAGTCATGTCCTGGTACCTTGACTGCTGTGGAGGTAGAAAGTATTACAGGGTAGGGGCCCTTCCATGTGGGCTGGAGTTGAGCCTTTGGGGACCCATCTTTCCAGTCTTTAATTAGGGCTTGAATCCCTGGAGCATATAGTGGTGACTCCTTAGAATCTCTTGCGTCCTGGTTCACATCCCTCAAGTGTACATCCTGTTGGAATTGTCCAATGGCCATGGTATAAGACTGGAGGGTCTGAGCCTCTGGATCTATGAAGAGGTCATTGACATAAACAAAAGGTCTCCCATACAGCATCTCATAAGGACTAAAACCAACCTGTTCCTTAGGGCCAATACAGGTGCGGAGGAGAGCTATTGGTAAAGCCTCTTTCCATCCCAGGGAGGTCTCCTGGGTTATCTTTTTTATCACTGATTTTAAGAATTGGTTGGCTCTTTCTACTTTTCCTGAAGACAGGCCTTCAGGCACAATGGAGATAATAAGTTAATGCACAATGCTTTAGAGACCCCTTGAGTGACCTTAGAAGTAAATGATGTCTCATTGTCACTTTGTATTGACCTGGGCAGACCAAATCTTAGAATGATTTCATGGAGCAGTTTTTTTTATTACCTCCTCAGCCTTTTCAGTCCGGGTGGGAAAGCCTTCAATCCATCCTGTGAATGTATCTATCATGACTAATAGGTATTTATACCCTTGAGAAACTGGCATCTGGGTGAAATCCATCTGCCAGTCCTCTCCTGGCTAGGCCCCACGTCGTTGGACAGGCTGGGCCAGCTGGTGTCTTCTAGCTCCTTGGGGGTTGTTTAATTGGCAAGTGGGACAAGAGGAGACCACTTGCCTTATAGTTGTTTGGAGGCCTGTTCCTCTGAAGGACCTTTCTAGTAATCTTTGGAGGGCCTCTTCCCCTAAATTAGTGGTGGCATGTTAGGAGTTAACCAACTTCCATTGGAGGTTTCCAGGCAGAAAAAGGAGTCCCTCCTTTTGGAACCACCCCATACGATCTTCTTGAAAGCCCTCACTCTTAGCTTTAAGAGTCTCACCTTCAGTATATGAAAGAGTTTCTGGCAAATTAGTCTGTGGAACTAAGGTGGCCACCCCTGTTAGGTCATTGTTCTGTAACGCTGCTCTCTTAGCTGCCTGATCAGCTGCTTGGTTCCCTCGTGCCACTTCTGTGCTCCCTTTTTGGTGTCCTTTACAGTGGGAGACTGAAACCTCAGTGGGCAGATGAACTGCCTCCAAGACTCTAAGGATTTGATTACGATGCTTGATTGGGAACCCTTGGGTGGTCAAGTGGCCCCTTTCTTTCCAAATAGTAGCATGTGCATGTAGCACCAGAAAGGCATACTTGGAGTCAGTGTAAATGGCTACTCTTTTTCCTTTTCCAAGCTCTAAAGCTCGAGTCAGGGCTATGAGCTCAGCTAACTGGGCTGAAGTACCTGGTGGCAGAGGTTTAGCCTCAATGGTCTCAAAATTGGAGACTGCTGCATCCGGCTCTTCTTTTTCCATCCAAGACAAAGCTGCTTCCATCATTGTACCAGATTTCCGCGGGATTGGTCAGAGGATCTTCCCACAACCCCTCTGGGGTTTTGTCCAGTGCTCCAAGATTTCTGGACAAGAGTGAAAGGGGAGAGAGACCTCGGGGGTAAGCAGGAGGGTGGCTGGGTTAAGAACCTCACCAAGGAGATACAGTGAGGCCTGGATTTTCCATCAACATTGCTTGATATCTGAAGATTCTTTGATCAGACATCCATAGTGGCCTCTCCCATTTAGGAGTTGTTTCACTTGGTGACTGGTAAAAATAGTTAGTTTGCCCCCAAAAGAGAGTTTTAAAGCATCCTCTATCAGGATTGCAATAGCTGCAAGATTTCGAAGGCAGGAGGGCCAGCCCCAGGCAATTGAGTCAAGCCTCTAAGCTTCTAAGCTACAGGCTGGGACTCAGATCCCAAGCTTTGAGTTAACACTCCCAAGGCTATTCCCTGTCTTTCATGGACATAAAGTTGGAATGCTTTTTCTGGGTCTGGCATCCTCAAGGCAAGTGCTTGAGTTAAGACTTGTTTTAGTGTAGCCTCTGCCTTCTTTTGAGGAGTTCCCCCACCTCAGTGGGATTGAATTATCCCATCCCTTTAAGCTGGGCATTTAGACCACAATTGGGTATCCAGATTCCACAATACCCAGTTAGCCCCAGGAAAGTTCACAATTGTTTTTGAGTCATGAGGGAGGGCAACTGGAGGATTCCTTGTACCCCGATCAGAGGACAGCCTCCTGGACCCATGTGTAATCTGAACTCCCAGGTAAGTGACCTTTGTCTTGACCATCTGTGCCTTAGCATGGGAGACTTTCTATCCCCTCTCTGCCAAAAGGTTTAGAACCTGAATTGCATGTTGTTGGGCATTTTTCTCATCTGGAGATCTGATTAATAGGTCATCTATGTATTGTAATATTTTCCCATTAGGTCCCAGGTCCAGATCTATGAGATTCCAGCTAAGGGCCTGTCCAAACAGGTGGGGGCTGTCTCTGAACCCCTGAGGTAATACTGTCCAACTATCTGTTGGTGTTTTTCTCCTGGGGCCTCCCACTCGAAGGCAAAAAGATATTGGGATTCTTTAGCCAGTGGTATGCAAAAAAATGCATCTTTGAGATCCAAGACTGTAAATTACTTGGCACTGGGTGGGATTTCTCCCAAGATTACATAGGGATTGGGTACTGTGAGGGGGACATAGATGAGGACTATAGCTTTATTTATGATCCAGAGATCTTGAGCCACTCGCCAGTTTCTGTCCTTCTTCTTTACTGAGAGGATCGGGGTGTTACAGGGTGAATTAGTGGGAACCAATAGCCCACAAGCAAGGAATTTATTTATCAAAGGCTGTAGTCCCTCCCGAGCCTCTCTTCTGAGGGGATATTGTTTCCAGTTGGGAAACCGAGTGGGATCTCGGAGGACAGTGATGACCAGTTCAGCTTAGTGGGCTCGTCCAGAAGTCCCCTAGTCCCACACCTGGGGGTTAATTTTGTCCTCCCATAGTTTTTGGTCCCTCTCTATTGGAGAGGGTATAATGGGTTCTTCAATAATAACCAGAAGCTGTAGGGCTCTAGGGGCTAAAAAGCTTCCCATCACAAGGGTGGTCGTCAGTTTAGTGAGTATATCTCTTCCTAGTAAGGGAGTAGGGCACTCAGGGACCACCAGAAACTGGTGGGGAAATAGTTGTCCATCCCAGCAACAAAGAAGTGCTTAGGTGAATCTTTAAGTAGTTGTTTTTCCTGTGGCACCCAAAATGGTACAGGTTTGGGAGGAGAAGGCTCCGGAGTAGGAAATCAGGACAGAGTAGGTAACCCTGTGTCAACCAAGAAATTCTCAGGCTTACCTGCCACATCCAGCTGCACCCTTGGCTCCAGCCCCGTGATGGTTATCTGTGACAGGTGGGCTAGCTGGAGCAGGCCGCTTCAGTCCTGTTAAACCATCCTGAAGGAAGGCTTGGCACTTGACCTTAAGGCTCCTGGGTCCCAAGGACAGAGTGCTGCCCAGTCTCCCGGTTGATGGCATTTGTAGCAAGCCATTTTAAGGACTTGTCAAGGTTTGGACACTCTTTGGCCCAATGCCCCGCCTGTCTACAGATTAGGCATTTGCTTCGTGCCTTGTCCTTAAAGGACTCAGAATTTGCCATAGGGCTTCCCTGGAGAGTGGCCAGCATCTGGGCATGCCTTGTCTCTTTCCTTTTCTCCCTCTCCTGGGCCCTGGGCTCCTTCTCCTATTCTCTTTTATAAAAGGTATTAGTGGCTGTTGGGACCATCTCATCTAAAGAGGCAGCAGGGTCCTGTTGCTGTAGCTGTTGTAGCTTTATTCTGATATCTGATGCACATTGGGACAGGAATTTGTCCTTTAAAATCACCTGTCCCTTGTAAGAGTCTAAGTCCAGATTGGTGAACTTTTGGAAGGCCTCTTTTAGTCTTTCCAGAAAGGCAATGGGGTTTCATTGGGCTCTCCTGAGTTATTGCTGAGACTGAGCACAGTCCCACAGGTAATAGGCTTCCTTCTATTTCCATGGGTGGACTCCGTTAGGTAACTCTTCCCAAAGCTTATCTTACCCAGTACTGGTGCAACCTGAAAGCCAGGCATCCCCGGTTCAGGGTGCAGATCCCCAGGCAGGCTGAGGCTTGACAACCTCCTGGAGACTGAATCCCTAGACAGGTCAAGGCAGGTTGGCCTCCCAAGAACTGGGTCCCTGGGCAGATCAAGGCATGACGACCTCCTGGGACCCATGGACTGGCAGATCCCCAAGCAGGTTGAGGCATGACAACATTTTGAGAACAAGATCCCTAGGCAGGTCAAGGCAGGTTGAGCTCCTGGAACCCCCAGACTGGAGTTGGGCATCCCCAAGGTCTCCAGCATGACCAGTGCTGGGTAGGATTAAGGGGTTGTAATTTTAACTCATCACCAGTTTGTTCACCACAGATAGGAATAGATATCATGATGTAAAGCCATCCAAGCCTGTGCCCTGAAACTGGGAAACAGTGAAACAGTCATAAGCCTTATCCTCTTACTGCTCTAAGGGATTTAAGTCATTGATTTCTTCCCCTAGTCCTCCATTAGAGCAGGTTAGGGTGTCTCCCCTGGTAGCCATTGTTGTCATAGACCCACTTAAGGTAATAACAGAAGTAATGACAAAAGAGTGGGTTATCTGGCCCTATTAGGTGGAGAAGGCAATGGCAATCCACTCCAGTACTCTTGCCTGGAAAATCTCGTGGACAGAGGAGCCTGGTAGGCTGCAGTTCATGGGGTCACTAAGAGTCAGACACAACTGAGAGCTTCACCTTTCACTTTCATGCATCAGAGAAGGAAATGGCAACCCACTCCGGTGTTCTTGCCTGGAGAATCCCAGGGACGAGGGAGCCTGGTAAGCTGCCGTCTATGGGGTCGCACAGAGTTGGACACGACTGAAGCAACTTAGCAGCAGCAGCAGCAGCAGGGGCATTAAGATGTTTTAATAATAGACTGGATGGAGCAAGGGGGCAGGGTCCTGATTGTAGGAGTTAGTAATTGGCTTAAGAACAAATTTGTTAAGAGGCAACAGACCAGACGTTCCATAAAAGTGGAGTGGAGATTTGACCCCAGGGTATGTTTGTAACTTTAGCAGAAGGGTGGTAAGGGTTTGGGCCCAAATGGCTTGCAGGGCTAACTCCCAAAGTGGCAAACATTATCCCTGGAAGCCCAATTGCCTTTGAAGGAATGCCAACAGATAGACTTCTAGCAGGCATTGTGTGCCTGTTGCCCGCCTTAGCGGGTCCACTGAGCGATGCGGATGTTGCACATGTTGTAGGGAACATGGAAGCTGAAGGCCTGAATATCTAGAGGGGTTGGATATTACACAGTATTTCCCTCCCAACGGCCAGCTATTTTCTGGTTGTCCCTCCAGAAGATTGTAGAGGCAACATTGTGGGCCTGGACTGGGCTCAGGAAAAGAGCATGAAACAGGAGAGAAGCGGGCAGGGCACAACCTTTGAAAAAATGACATAGCACAAGGGTATACCATAAACCGATTAAAATCAATTGGGTCCAACATGACAAGTCAAATTCAAGTAAACCTTAATTCCCAATCTATAAACTAAATGACACAGCCAGAGGTGGCAGGACAGCTCCAAGACACTGTCAAAAGACAGAGGAGTGGGTGGTTCCCCAATGCTTGGGATGATCCTCCCACTCATTAGCATATGAATTCACCCCGCTAGCAAAACTTAACCAGGCCCCATTCCATGGTCAGAGCCCTCTGCAATAGCCCACACCCTGCAGAGTGTGCTTCTCTCTGAATCCTAACAAATCCACCTCTTACCTATCGCTTTGTCTCTCACTGAATTTTTGCAATGAGACATCAGAGCCTGAGC
Organism: Antilocapra americana; assembly: GCA_007570785.1. NCBI lineage: Eukaryota > Metazoa > Chordata > Mammalia > Artiodactyla > Antilocapridae > Antilocapra > Antilocapra americana. The sequence continues at coordinate 6,963,861 of ML663012.1, forward strand.
TTCATTAGGTCCTGAAGCCAGGCATCCTGGGTATTGGCCATGCTCAAGTCCCAGGAGAAAAAGCTGAAGGAGAGGAGGAAAAAGCAGTGGGGAAAATGTGCCAAGGAATCCCCTTCATAGCCTGCCAGAAAATCTGCTTAATACCTAACCTGTGCTCACAGTTTTCATTGGCCTGATCTTGGCACAGAGAGAGTAAGGACAGAAGAACCCCCACCGGCTTGGGTAACAGCTACTGGGGCTCAGCAGATAGTGCCTTTGGGACATACCAAAGAGTAGCTTCTCCAGAGTCCCTCAGTGGTGCCCACTGCCGCCCGCCTGTTCGTGGGGGGTTCAAGGAAACAAGAAATGGAGAGATTGTAAAGGAATTAAGGTTTTGTTAGGCATATGTCCCTCCAGCCATAGGAGCGAAGACCTCCTACCTTATCGGGAGGTCTTCTGGAATCTGAGACTGATCTGTGTGAGCTTTCTACTGGGTTTGTTTTTCGCTGTCCCAGTTTGCAGCACGATGGGCTTCTTGCCACTTACCCTGCGCTGGATTTTCTTCCTGTTCTGCTTCTACCACAGAAGCTTTCGCCAAGTTGGACTCCTGCTGCGCTTGGCCTCTTCTTTGCAGGGGCCGCACCGAGGTTGTTTCAGCCAGGTTAAACCCGAGTCACGGCACCATAAATGTCAGGGGAGTGTAATCTCGGTTCTGTCTCGTCTCAACGAAAATTTGAAGTGACGGACATTAAAGCCCTTGGCATGTCACACCTCTCAGACAGACCGTGTTATAGCTCTTGAACAGATCAGTATTACAGCTCTGTGTTACAGCTCAGTTTTATTTAGAAAATAACAGGAAAATACAATCTCGAGACGTGAGGACATGCCGACCCAAAGAAAGAGAGAATGAGCACGTGCAGTGGGGAGAGAGAGACCCCCGTCCCTTTGGCTCCTCTTTTTATTTGTTTTTTTCTCCCCCTGGGCCTGCCCTATGTAAACTGGGCTAGCCAGGAGTGTTGTTTTTTCCACCTGAGGGCCTTACTCCAGTCTTCCGGACCTTCCTTTGTTCTGTTTTCATGGCCTTTTTCCTTCTTTGTCTTTTAGCCACCACCACTCTGGATTCCTTTTCCCTATTCTAACTACCTAACACTAATCATCTGCGTAACTGAATAGAATCATACATTCTATTATGCTTATTGGGGTATGACCACAAGCCTATTGATAATTGTCCACTGTTAACTACCTAGGCTTAAGACAAACGAAGCACGGGTTTAAGACATACGAATCACGGGTTAACTTTGGTTGTATCTTTCTTTTCTTTTGTTCAGACTAGTTTCAGATAATTTGGCAAGGTGAGTTTGAGCATGTACACTTAGGGTATATAAGGTTTTCTCAAAAACTGGTGGGGTCCTTGGCTAAGAGAAGACTGCCTTGGGCCCACCGGGGTAATCTGCACTCTACTATCTGCATTGTCCTTCTGAGTGAGTTTGTTTCCCTGAACGCAGAACGCGTGGCTACAACATTTGGTGCATTGTCCAGGAAACTCCTCACTTTGAGGAGACAAGTCCCATTTGGGACTACTCTGAGGCCTTGAGGCTTGAATCTTCTAGAGGGAGGAAGGTGCCTGGCCCTTCTAGAAGGATTCTGCTTCTCAACGCCCGGACCTTTCACGTTAGCAGGTAGTGAATGGCAGTAGGGGAACTGAGCGCTCAGGTGGGGAGGAACCCACCCGGCAGGGTGGAAGAGGGGGCCTGATCACCCCCCTGAGAGGGACTAGAAGGGGCATAGACCCACAGGAGCCTAGAATAGGCAGGTGGCAACGATTGTTTGGTACACAGGTTGACGAGCGTGTTAGGGCTTAAGAAGAAAATTTGTGAATGTCATTTAGGGGGTGGTATCCACGCCGTCTTGGGGAAAATTATTATCAAGCAATCGCCAGGGGATTGTTAGGAGAAGAAAATTGATCTTTGTGTGCTCATATTCTGCCCTCGCCAAGTAGGTGTCCCATCTGATGTGAAATGCTTGACCCCCTCGGAATTGTCAGGCTAGAAGGAAGGGGATACATAAGTGAGTACGAATTGGCTTTTCTCAGGAAAAGCCAAAACGGCCTGGGACATGGGATATTTAATCCATCTGTGTTTTCATCCGCACCTGATCAAGCCCACCAAGCCAGAACAGACTTTAAAAGTTAAGGGAGAAACAGTTTTGGACTGTGTGGATGATCTGGTTGGGCCGTGCTGACCAGCAGATGAAGACGCGCTGATCCCCCTTCTCCCTCTGGCAGGTTAGGCTCTGCTCACCCCTATTAGAAGGAGGCGGAGTGGTAATTTAAGTGTTTTGTTGAGTGGAAAATATCAGAAGTACATAGGGTACTGAGAAATTCAGAACTTCAGAACAAAAAGGAAAAGTAGATGGTCCGAGAAGGTAAGCAAGAAGGGGGAAGTGAATCTAAGGCAACTGTACTGGAGTGCATGATTAAAACTTTAAAGAAGCCATTTGGAGGAAACCATGGGGTGAAGATGACTCCTAACCACCTCCACATACTCTGTGAGGTCAAATGGCCCCCTATGGGAGTAGGATGGCCACCAGAGAACACCATGAACTTAACAATAGTGGAAGCAGTCTATACAGTAGTCACAGGAGAGCCGGGACACCCGGATCAATATCCATATATTGACTCATGGCTAGGGTTATCTCAAGACCCTCTTACTTGGACAAGGTTCCGTGTCCAGAAGGGAAAGGGGAAAATATTAATGGCATAAAAATTGACTGATGATTTAAAAAAAAGAAATTCTACAGGATTTGGATGGGGATGACCTGCCCCCTCCTCCATACTGGATGATGAAGCGCCCACCACCCAGTGCTCCACCAGGACCAGCGGCCACCTTAATGCCTGATCCAGGGCCAGGTGAAGTTCCTGCAGCAGCCGCTGCTCCGCTGTCAACTCTCCTGAGATAGTAGAGCCGCCATTTTGGCAGGCTCTGGTCCCAGCGATGGTGACCTCTGGTCAACGCCCCCAGGATTCCACCTCAGCCAGGCCTCCTAGACTGTATCCCCCTCTCCCGGTGAGCACTGATGGGAAGGGGGAAGAAAACACAGGAATTAGACAGAGGCTGTGCTCCACCAAGGAACAGAAGGGAAGACCCCACCACCGATGCCCCTCAGAGAGCTACAACAGCCTCCGGTTCAGGACACATGTGGGTACTACCATCCGCCCCCTGTAGCCTATTATTACCAGCCATTTTCCTCTATGGATATATTAAACTGGCAGAGACACACTCCACTGTACTCAGAGGAGCCACAAGCCATGATTAGACTAATGGAGACTATTTTTCAAACCCACGACCCTACATGGGATGACATACTCCAACTACTAGTCTCCCTTTTCAGCACTGAGGAAAGACACAGGATCCTAACTGAGGCCAGAAAATGGTTAAGAGAAATGGCACCTGAGGGTACTGCAAACCTGCAGCGGTGGGCAGAACTAGCCACCCCCAATGAGAGGCCCAACTGGGACTGTAACACAGAGGAAAGGAGGGGTCACCTGGAGAGATATCGGGCGGCTATTTTACAAGGCTTCAAGAGGGGGTCCCGAAAACCTATGAGTATGGCAAAATCCTCCACAGTGATTCAAAGGGAAAGTGAATCACGCTCTGAGTTCTGTGAAAGACTGTACGAAGCCTATATACACCAATGGATCCAGAGGCTGCTGGGTCTCAGATGGTGATACATACAGCCTTTGTGTCTCAGACATACCCCAAAAATGTCAGATGGGAGGACACCAAGTGACTCATGAAGTTTTATACATCCCTGAATGCCCAGTACCTTTGTTGGGAAGAGACTTGCTCTCCGGATTGGGGGTACAAGTGACCTTTCCCCCTACGAAAAACCCACTCTACGAGTGGGCTCAACCACCTATTTGCTCTTCCTCTCAGTAACCCCTTAAGATGAATGGAGGTTGCACTATCTCCCAGAAGAGAAACCAGACGGGCTAAACAGTTGAGAGAGAGAGAGAGAGTTAACTCAACAATTCCCCTGAGGTCTGGGTCGAAGACAACCCCACCCAGGCTTGCAAAACAAGTTCCACTGGTAATAGAACTCAAACCCAGTACAGTTACATCAGCACCCGCCTTGGGCCTGCCAAACCTTGCTAAGCCGTTTACTCTCTACGTGACTGAAAAGGTGGCTTTGGGAGTGTTGTCCCAGACTATGGGGACATGGGACAGACCCGTGGCTTATCTCCCTAAATGGCTGGACAACATTGCCACTGGGTGGCTGGGATGCTTATGGGCAGAGGCAGTTGGTGCAGTTGCCTTACTGGTCCGGGAGGCAACCAAGCTGACTTTGGGCCAAGATTTGATTGCAGAAGTCCCGCATGAGATCAACACTCTCCTGTGAGAGGACCCCCATAAATGGCTGTCGACATCCAGGATTACTCAGTACCAAGGACGGTTATCTGAGAGCCCCCATTTACTACTGAGGCCCTGAAGCCGGCCACTCTCCTTCCTGTGGGAGAAGGTGGGCCCTCACGTGATTGCGAGGAAATACGCTAGCGGACCTGACTTGAGAGACCAGCCAATCCTGGACCCAGATTTGATCCTGTACACCAATGGCACCAGCCTGGTGAAACAAGGACAACGACTGTCAGGATATGCAGTAGTCACGGAAGAAACCGTCCTTGAGGCTAGCTGTCTGCCATCAAACTGGTCCGCTGAACAGGCTGAACTATATGCTCTAATCCAGGCCCTCCAGCTGTCAAAAGTTAAGAAGACAAACATTTACACACACTCCAGGTATGCTTTTCTGCACTATATGTACACAGGGCTCTGTATAAGGAGAAAGGCCTTTTGACAGCTAGTGGAAAAGATATTAAAAATAAGGAAGAAATTAAGACCCTATTAGATGCTGTCTGGGAACTAGAAAGGGTTGCATTTATACACTGCCGAGAACATCAATAAGAGGATACCACCCGGGCTTGGGGAAACAGACTGACAGATAAGACTGCTACACAAGCAGCCGAGGGCTTGGGGGTGACAAGTGAAGCCCCTATTAAAGCTCTCGTATTGGTGGAGCTGCCTGAGCTAACGCTGGACTCTCCAAAATACACTGAAGCCCAAAACCAGCTAGCCAAAGTGGAAGGGGCCATCAAGACTGAAAAGGGATGGTGGGAATTGCCAAGTGGCAAATTATTGGTACCGGAGGAGCTGGCACCTATTCTGGTAAGCCAAACACACCAAGCGACCCACCTACACCATGATAAACTGGAAGAGCTAATTCAAAAATATTTCTTGGTTCCCCCCCTCTCTTCCCTATGCAGGACAGAATCTCAGAACCGCACTGCCTGCTCACAGATCAATGCTGCCTGTCGGCACAGACAGAAACCTCCGGGGATTCAGCTAAAAGGCATGCTGGCCTTTGAACACCGGGAAGTGGACTTTACTGAAATGAAACCTCACCAACACTACTGTTACCTGCTGGTCACATTGTGTATGTTCTCAGGATGGGTAGAAGCTTTTCCTACCCAAACTGAAAGAGCATCAGAAGTGGCCCGGTGCCTGCTTAGGGAGATAGTTCCCAGATTTGGATTTCCTACCAGCATCGTACTGGACAATGGCCCGGCTTTCATAGCTGATTTAGTACAAGTAAGCAAAACTTTTAGTGGAAATTACATACAGCCTATAGGCCCCAGAGTTCAGGGATGGTGGAAGGAACCAACCGGACAATTAAAGAGACACTGTCCAAGTGGATCATAGAGACTGACTGCTCCTGGGTGGACTTATTTCTGATGGCTCTGCTCAGACTCAGGATGGCCCCGCGGTCCCTAGGCTACTCTCCATGCGAAACTGTGTATGGGAGGCCCCCTCCCATAGTAAAACAGGTGTCAACAAATTTGCCTCAGGTAAGGGGAGATGAGATCTCACAGCAGATGGAACAACTGGGTAAGGTAATAAATCAGGTAACTAACTTTGTACAAAAAAGTGTGCTGTTCCCCCTTGGGGAACAGATTCATGAATTTGTGCCTGGGGATCAGGTGTGAGTCAAGGCCTGGAAACACAACTCCTTGGCCCCACATCGGAAGGGTCCATATACTGCTGTTCTAACCACCCCTATGGCAGTTAAAGTTGCAGGTGTCACTCCCTGGATCTACCACATGAGGATGAAGAGAACATACCACGCAGACCCAGAAAACGCTGAGTGGGCTGCGCAGAGGGACCCCACTGACCCTGGAGAGACTAAGATTATCTTTAAGAAGAAGGAAAAGAAGATCCCCGAAGAGCCCCTTCAGGAGGAAGCCACATAATCAACTCCTGCTGCTTGGCCTCATCAACATGATTTTGAATTTAACTTCCATTTCAACTCGGACAATGTTTTCATCTCATGGGCGCATTCCTATGCGGACTTCCACAACACCTCCAACTGCTGGGTATGTGGGGCTATGCCTCTGTCTGTGATGGATGGACTTGCTTGGTGGAAGGAGATTCTGTCAAGGAGATTTTAAACCACTCTGCTCTTTTCAGGGACAACAAAAAGAGACTTTCCTTTCTCTTGTCAATCATAATCTCTCCCTGCTCTCTTGGTGTAAGCCAGACCTACAGTCAATAGACTCAGGTCTTGGGGTTACATTTGATGTAAACACCAGTTTCACAGAAGTAACAAAAGCCTATACTTTATATTTAAAGAACAAAAAGGAGAAAAGCTCCCTGACTGGCAGGGGAGGACAGGCCTCTAGGTATGTTGAACAATTCTACCAAGTCTGGGATGAATATTTCTGGATGACCCCAGAAAAGTGTCAATTAATTGCTTCTGCCGCTCTATGCTGGGAACAAAAAGAACAAAGGGTGGGGTTTGGTGACTGTCCATTAGACCCAAAAGAACTAAAATATATGGGGTATCTATCCCCCAAAGGATGTAAATGAACATTTGAGGTCACATACCACCCCAACCAGTCCATCCATTGTGGCGCCCAACAGAACCCAGTGGCTTTGTGGGCCTAATCTTTGGCCTTAGTTACCAACTGGCTGGGTAGGCCGCTGCACACTAGGGTTTGCTTTTGTCCATGACAGCGTAAAGCCTAATCTACAAGAAGCCCTGGTAACCCTACCTCGTGGACAAGGTCTGTGTTGCAGTGGCGTGAGTACCTTGCTGCCTTATTCATACCTTCTACTGGGACAACAGATGTTATGATTAAAGTAGAAGCCTTGACTAATTTCATAAAACAGGCCCTCCTAGATAGTTCTAAAGCCATCCAAGCCGTAAATGAAGAAAAGATCCAAATGAGAAAAGCAGTAATTTAAAATAGAATGGCTTTGGACATGCTCGCAGATGCTTAAGGAGGGACCTGTGCTATAATTAAGGTTGAATGTTGTGTATATATTCCTGATTTATCTGGCAGTGTATCAGCTGCTTTAGATGACATGAAAAACCAGGTAAAAGCAATATCAAATGAAAACATTCCTTTCTGGACCTCAGTCCTATCTTGGGTGAAGGGTGATTGGTGGAAAGCTAACTGTTTACCAATGTTATAGTTGCCTTGATAGTTCTGCTTGTGGACCCTGCATTTTACAATGTATTACGAACTTTGTAACACCGAGGTTGGTGTCATTCTCTCAAACTGGCGGTCAGAGAGCCAGGGTGCAATATATCCCTGAGTGATGCTCATGCTATGAGATAAGAGCATCAAGACGGGGAATGAAGGAGGAAACAGGCAGAACAGGCTCCATCTTGAAAGCAGGACTCCATCTTGGGCCAGACAGTGGACCTTGAGCTACATGCCCAGTATCTATGGAAACAACATGCCAACTGAAAAACCAGACCCCCAGGATGGAAGAGCCCCAGGGCTCTTACCTAGACTCTCTGTCACCTAAAAGAATACCCTAATTATCTGTGTAACCGAATAGAATCATACATTCTATTATGCTTATTGGGGTATGACCACAGGCCTATTGGTAATTGTCCACTGTTACCTACCTAGACTTAAGGCATACGAATCATGGGTTAACTTTGGTTGTATCTTTCTTTCCCTTTGTTCAGACTAGTTTCAGAGAATTTGGGGAAGTGAGTTTGAGCACGTACACTTAGGGTATGTAAGGTTTTCACAAAAACTGGTCGGGATCCTTGGCTAAGAGGAGACTCTGCCCTGGGCCTGCTGGTGTAATAAACTGCATTCCACTGTCTGCATTGTCCTTCGGAGTGAGATTCTTTCCTGGAACGCCTGGCTACAACAAAGGAACTTACCCAAGGTTGCACAGCTTGTAAGTGATAGAGGCAGAACGTGAACTCAAGCAGTGCTGCCTGGGACTCCAGACTGGGAGCACCTCAAAAATGGGCACTGTGCTTCAACTATATGGCTCTTCATGCCTATCACAGGTGTAGTGTTAGGGGACCACCCAGATCCCCCTGTGCTTATGTTGAATTTTATCCCAAGTGAGTTGCAAAACCAGAAAGTTTTTTTTTTTTTTTTTGGCCTCACCGTGTGGTATGCGGTGGTTACAGATCCACCTGCCAATGCAGAGGACACAGGTTATCCCTGGTCCCAGAAGATCTCACATGCCAAGGGGCAACTAAGCTTGTGTGCCCCAACTACTGAGCCTGTACTCTAAAGCCCACTCACTGCAACTCCTAAAGCCCCAGACACTCTAGAGCCCATGGTCTGCAGCAAGAGAAGCCACTGCAATGAGAAGGCCTGCACGCTGCATCTAGAGAAAGCCTGCACCCAGCAGAGAAGACTCAGAACAGTCAAAAGCAAATAAATAAATGTATTTTTTTTAAAAAAAAGAATAAAAAGGAACCCAAGTCATCAGGCTCCTTCTAAACTGTGATGCAAGGCCCCAGTCCTCGCTCCATCTCCTTGGACCAAAGACAGAACCTCCCGGGCTGGCAGTCATCCTCACCAGGTGCAAGCACAACTGTGAGTCATGCATAGCAGACTGTGTTTGTTGAGTCTGTAGCCCTCTGGGATGTGGTTAGGGAAAGCCAGTCCATTTGTTATAGTTGTTGCTTATTCCCACTATCATTAAAGAGAGAGGTGGACTTTCCCAGTGGCTAAGATGGTAAAGTCCATCCTAAAGGAGATCAGTCCTGAGTGTTCATTGGAAAGACTGATGTTGAAGCTGAAACTCCAATACTCTGACAACCTGATGCGAAGAACTGACTCATTTGAAAAGACCCTGATGGTGGGAAAGATTGAAGGCAGGGGGAGAAGGGGACAACAGAGGATGAGATAGATGGCTGGATGACATCACCAACTCAATGGACATGAGTTTGGGTAAACTCTGGGAGTTGGTGATGGACAGGGAGTCCTGGCATGCTACAGTCCATGGGGTTACCAAGAGTTGGACACGACTGAGCGACTGATCTGAACTGAAGATGGTGAAGAATCCACTGGCAATGCAGGAGATGAGGGTTTGATCCCTGGGTTGGAACGATTCCCTGGGGGAGGAAATGGCAAATCTCTCCAGTATTTTTGCCTGGAGAACCCCATGGACGGAGGAACCTGGTGGGCTACAGTCCGTGGGGTTGCAAAGCAGCTGAGCATGCATGCATGTTCTGAGGCATGCAGAGGTAGAAGGGGCTCTAATAACATGAAGGTATTCTTGCTCTGTGCAGACTCCAGTTTAAATTGGCTGATTCTGATGACTTGGGGGCTCACAGGGAAGCAGAGATACAAAGGGCCCTGAGGAGGCAGTTGCGGCAAGAAACTGACCATTCCTCCACACCCTTGAGAGAATGCCGAGGTCTAACTGACCTCAGGTGACCTCAAGCCAACAGCAGCTTGAAGCAGGGTTTCAGTTCCCAGCCACAGATTAAGTCTGGGCTGCAACAGTGACAGCGCCGGATCTCAGCCACTAGACCAGTGGTCAGTGACACAGGTCTTGGCCCTTCGACGCTGCACAAAAGAATTCCCACAAAGACAGAAAGTAGTGAAACAAGTGAGGTGTTTGTTAGGAAGAAAAAGAATGCGATAAGTGTGAGTAGATACATGGGCGGACTCAGAAGGAGAGTCAGGTGGTTTGAATCACTTTTGGGGGGCGCTTCTTTCACTGATATGCCTGGTTCTGAGTCCGTATTTGATGTATCTCAGGTCCTCACACGTGCACACAAGCATTTCTTAGCCAAGATGGATTCCAGCAAAGAGGCCTACGGGTAGACTTTTGACCACCTAGGAGTTTTCTAGTCAAGAAGTTCTCTTTGACTTCAAGAGTGAGAAATATGTGGTCTTGGGACATCTCTGGTGGTCCAGTAGCTAAGACTCTCTGCTCCCAATACAGAGTGCCCAGGTCAGGGGACTAGATCCCACATACCACAGTGGAGGTAGAGGGATAGCCCACACGCCACAACTAAGACCCAGTGTGGCCAAACAAATAAATAAATAAAATTTTTTTTTAAAAAAAGAAAAAAATTTTTTGGTCTTTTATCTGGGCAGGGCCCAGCCTCCTCTCTCAGTGGCCCTGTTATTGATATTCCAGAGTTTCTGTTTGCAGGGAATGAACTCAAGCCACTTACTCTGGGGTACTCCATCAGCCTCATGCCTTACAACTAAGCACAGACACCAGGAAATAAATGAGGGCAGCATTCAGGTTTAAGAACTACAGCAGATGGGTGAACCTCAAGGACATGATGCTCAGTGAAATAACTGTCACAGAAAGGCAAATACTACGGTGGCATTTCAGTTCTATGAGCAATTTAGAGCAGTCAGATTCATAAAGAAAAGACAGTGGAATGTTGGTTGCCAAGAGTTGGGGCAGGGGGCCAATGAGGGATGAAGTGTTAGGGTTTCATGGAGACAGAGTTTCAGGGTTATGACATGAGGATCTCTGGTGGAGATGGTGGCAAGACATTCTAAACGCATTTAATACCACTATCTACCCAGGTGGCACTAGTGGTAAAAAACCCACCTGCCAATGCAGGAGATCTAAGAGATATAGGTTTGACCCCTGGGCTGGGAAGATCCCCTGAAGGAGGGCATGGCAACCCACTCCAGTATTCTTGCCTGGAGAATCCTTTGGACAGAGAAGCTTGGCTGACTACAAGTCCATAGGGTTGCAAAGAGTTGAACACAACTGAAGCGACTTAGCACACACCATACATTTAAAAGTAGTTAAGATGGGGACTTCCCTGGTGGTCCAGTGGCTAAGATTCTGCGCTCCCAAAGCACAGGGGGCCCAGGTTCAATCCCCGGTCAGGGAACTAGGTCCTGCATACGTGTGTGCACTCAGTCCTTCGATTCTTTTCGATCACATAGATTGTAGCCTGCCAGTCTCCTCTGTCCATGGAATTTTTCAGGCAGGAATACAAGAGTAGGTTGCCATTTCCTACTCCAGGGGATTTTCCCTACCCAGAAATCAAACCAGTGTCTCCTGCATTGACAGGTAGATCCTTTACCAGCTACACCACCTGGGAAGTTCCCACCTGCTGCAGCTAAAAAAGATCGTGCATGCTGCAACTAAAGATCTCACATTCTGAGACTTCCCTGGTGGTCCAGTAGCTAAGACTCTGAGCTCCCAATGCAGAGGGGCCTGGGTTCAATCCCTGGTCAGGAAACTAGATCCCACACGCTGTGACTAAGACCTGGCACAGTCAAATAAATAAATATTAAAAAAAAAAAAAACTCACATGCCAGGACTAAGACCTGATGCAAGCAAATAAATAAACAATTTTTAAATAAATAAATAAATAAGCATAGTTAAGATGGTCAGTTTTCTGTTGTAAGTATTTTGGCCTCAGTCTAAAAAATGAAAAGGAAAAACAAAAGAGCTGTGTCCAGGGAAATCTTTGTCATTACTTGCACATGGAGCTGCCTGGAGATAAAAAGACCAGACATCTACTACATTTTTGAAAGAAATTATGAACTTGGCCTTCAAAGGATCATGACTCTCTGGTACACATAAATCAATGCCCTGGGGAGTTTTCTGGCAGTCCTAGGACTTGCAGTTTTCACTGTGGGCCTCAGGAACTAAGAGGTGAGGCCAAAGAAAGAAAACAATGCCCTAGGGTTATGCCATGAGGCCCTTAAAACCATCCAGTAGGAAATGGAATGAGAAAGCTTCAGAAGTAGTGATGGGGAACAGAGGGCTACAAGGAACCTCCCAGAGAACAGAGCCAAGGACCACGGACAAAGACCTTACTCACAGCAATGCAGGAGTCTTCACAACTCCTGCTTAACTAAATATTTAAACTGATAAATTCAGTGACTTCTGTGTGTTTCCCATGCTTCCACTGAGGTTTTGGGCTCACTGTGTCTTTAACATTTATTTTGCATGTAGATCGTAAATTTTTGTCTTTTTTTCAATTCTATGAGTCACCAGCCACAAGAAACCAGTCCTGAGTTCAAAGGACAGTTCGAATAGGATGCTGGGAACAGCTGACTCATTAAGCTATGACCTTGGGGAAGATGCTCTGCATCTGAGAAGGAGTGTGTGCTTGTTGTATGACACTGAGTGGAGTGGTACTAGTCCTACCAGTTCTGCCTGGCTAAGAAAATGACTTCAGATCTTTCAGCACCAAGATATTTACAAAACAAAGAAACCCTCCTCTTGCTAATACTGCCTGCCTCTCATATCACAACTATTTAAATTGTACTTGAAGATGAAGGGAAAAGGCAGCTTTTATGGAGTTTCTGCTGGGTCCCAGGCACTGTTTGTGAATTGTCTCACCTAGACTATTTCATCTCAGGTTATGGGAGTAACCTGTTTTCCAGTTTGGGGAGTTGAGTGGCGGAGAAACAGAGTATCTGGCGGGACACATGTTCATGAAAAAGCTAGAGGGGAAACATAGAGAGAGTGTTTTGTAGTTATTTTTTCTTTTTTATTTATTTTTTTGGTGGTACCGAGTCTTTAGTTGCAGCATGCAGGATTTTGGGGTCTTTTTTGTCTGTTGTTGTTGCTATTGTTCAGTCACTCTTAGCGATGCCATGGGCTGCAGCACATCAAGCTTCCCTGTCCTCCACCATCTCCTGGAGCTTACTGAAACTCATGTCCCTTGAGTTGGTGATGCCATCCAACCATCTCACCCTCTGTTGTCCCCTTCTCCTCCTGCCTTCGATCTTTCCTAGTATTAGGGTCTTTTCCAGCTATTTGCATCAAGTGGTCAAAGTACTGAAGCTGAAGGTTCAGTATCAGTCCTTCCAATGAATATTCAGGGCTGATTTCCTTTAGGATTGAACTGGTTTGATCTTCTTGCTGTCCAAGGGACTCTCAAGACTTTTCTCCAACACCACAGCTCCAAAAGAACTCTTAGTTGCTGTCATGTGGGATCTAGTTCCCTGACCAGGGATGAAACCTGGGCCCTCTGAATTGGGGGTGCTGCAGTTTCGCCACTGGACACCAGAGAAGTCCCAGGGAGTGTTTATTTTAAAATTACGTGGCTTTGGGCCAGGATCCTCCTCAGAGCCACCCTCACCTCCTTGTTGCGCAAAGTATACACCACCGGGTTGAGCAGCGGTGTCACCACCGTGTAGAAAACAGCCACCAGGCGGTCCTGGTCTGGGCTTCCTCTGGACTCGGGCCTCAGGTAGATGATGGAGGCACAGCCAAAATGCACAATGACCACGGTGAGGTGGGCAGCACAGGTAGAGAAAGCTTTGCTCCGGCCAGCTGCCGAGGGGATCCTCAGGAGGGCGGCCACGATGAAGGCGTAGGAGAGGAGGATGAGGAGGAAGGAGATTAGCACCACGAGGATACTCAGGAAGAAGATGGCCAGCGCTTTGCTGGCACTCTCGGTGCAACTGAGCTTCAGGACGGGGGCGATGTCACAGAAGAAGTGCTCCACCCGGTTGCTGCGGCAGAAGCGCGAGGAGAAGATCAGGCTAGTCTCAATGGAGGCCACCGAGAAGCCGGAGCAGAAAACCAGGGCTCCCAGACAGAGGCAAACCGTGGGTCTCATGATCACCGAATAGCGCAGAGGATGGCAGATGGCCACGTAGCGGTCGTAACCCATCAGAGTGAGGAGGAAGCAGTGACTGCATCCCAGGCCCAGGAAGAAGAACATCTGAGCCCGACAGCCAGAGATGGAGATGGCCTGGTTCTCCATCCACAGACGAGCCAGCATGTTGGGGATGGTGACCAGCGTGTAGCAGGTCTCGGAGAGGGACAGCGCCGCCAGGAAGCGGTACATGGGAGTGTGCAGGGTCCGGTCCACGTGGATGACAGTGATGATGGTTACGTTGCCACTGAGGGTAACCAGGTATGTGAGGAAGAACAGTGCAAAGAGGGTGGTCCTCAGGTCTGGGAGGTTGGAGAAACCCACCAGCAAAAATTCTGTCACCAGCCAGGTGACATTTTCCTGCTGCTTCTCAGGAACCTGAGAGGAGAAGGCAGAAGAAATGGAACAGGACAATTCAGTAAGGCTCTGCTAAACGTCATGTGCCAGTGAGAAAGGATAATCATCCCTGTTTTACAAAAAAAAGGAAAGAAGGCCAGAAATGAGGCCATTGTGGGACTTCCCTGGTAGTCCAGTAGTTAAGCATCCACCTTGCAATGTCAGGGACACAGTTGTCATCACTGGTTGGGAAAATAATATCCCACGTGCTGGACAGCAAGTAAGCCCATGAGTGGTGCAAGGCAACTTCTGAGCCCCAGAACTCTGGAGGCCCAGCGACACAACCACAGAGCCGGCAGACAGCAACTACTGAGCCCCCACACAGCAACGAAGCTCCCACATGCTGCAACTAAGATCCAATGCCATCAAATAAATAAATAGTAAAAATAAACAAGAAATGAGTCATGGGTCTCCTAATATCACACAGCTAGCAGCTCTACAATAGAGAAGAAAATCACAGATACGGAAATAACTTGGGTACCCATTAACAGATGAATGAAAAAGGAAGATTGGTACATATACACATCGGAATATGATTCAGAGAAGAGGAAGAAGGAAATATTGCCATTTGACAATATGAATAGACTTTGAGGACATAATGCTAAGTGTGATGTCAGATAAAGAAAAACGCCATATGACCTCACTTATTTGTAGAACATTAGAGTCAAACTTAAAATATATATATATTTATATATATATATATAAGGGTGGAAGTTAGGGATAAATAATAAAATGGTCATTACCAGGGGCTGGGAGGTAGGTGGGGAATTGGAGAGATGATGTTTAAGTATACAAACTTGCAACTATCAGGAAATAAGTCCTAGAGAGCTAAGGCATGGCATAGTGAATACAGACCATTTTGTATTATAAACATCAAAGTTGATAAGAGACTAGATCTTAATTGTTGTTTAGTTGCGAAGTCGTATCTGACTCTTTTGTGACCCTTTGGACTGTAGCCCTCCAGGTTCCTCTGTCCATGGGATTTCCCAGGCAAGAA